>JAJJWX010000279.1:0-692498 GCA_023529315.1 Papaver bracteatum | reverse complement strand
AATTCCACCAAATCCCCTGGACCCATAAATCCCATCTTTAAAATTCTACATTCAAACCCACCATAAGACTCCAGAAGAGACTGCAATGCAAAAGGAGTACTGCCATCTAATATCGAACCACTGGCAGATTTTATAATATTAGACTTATCTACTAATAGTTGTTGTTGAATACATACAGGAGGATAGATTCACATAAAACAGTTGAAGAAGTTAAAGTTATAACAAATTTAGCTAAAATGTCTGGTACAATATTTCCTGATCTTGGAATTAAAAAAAAAACTCAAAAAGTTGTTGCATAGATGAGGTAATCTGCCTGCTTCATTTAGATAAGCTTTGAAACGCCACGATAAGTCAAAGTTCTTTCCTCTAATAAGTGGGGGTTCTTTCCTCTAAAGTAGTTAAAAGGGGTTTCACAGTCCCCTTCAATGCTGAAGCTTTCTAGACATTTTTCCTGCGCCCAACTAGTTGGCCGACTGTACCCCTCTAAAGCCTCCGCTTCTTGAGGATCTGAGGTTATTGACCGCCCGGTTGTTCCTTCTACTAAATTTCCATAATAATGACGATAAAAATGATTAGCCATGAAAGTCCCAGCATCACACTCGGAATTAGGGCACTCCTTTCTAAACCTCTGAACTTTTCCAGAATCATCAACTTTGTAAAACTGCAACACAGCCAACTTCACTTTACTATGCTTGTGCTTGATCTTCTTTGGTTAAGGGGCATTGAATAACCTACCAAAAATTAAAAAAATTGTCCCCTTCATAATTTCATAGTCCCAGAAAAATCATTCAAAATTATTTATAGAATATTGGGCTTGACCAAAGTTTTTAGCCCGGACTCGAAATTTTGTTCAGCCTCCTCGGGTCATCTAGGCCTACTGTACTTACGTACAATCGGTCAATCAGGTGGTACATATTTGCATCACTCTGCTTAGAGTAGGAAAGAACCAACGCGACTAGGGGTGTGCAAAAAAACCGGAACCGCGGTTTTCACCCGCAACCGTCCGCAAAATTGTGGGTGAAAACCAATCCGCAAGAGGCTACGGACCGGACACGGTTGAGTTTTCAAATCCGCAAGGTTTAGCGGTTTGGTTGCGGTTGGATTCGTAGAACCGCGGTTTTAACCGCAACCGTAGGGTAGTCAAGGTATTTATTAAAATTAATAAGGATAATATTGGAAGTTTGGGTTTTATATATAAACTTCTTTATCCGAGAGAAATTTAGAAACCCAAATCGATTAACCCTCCTGTGAGAGTGTGAGTACTGTCTCTCTTCCAGTTCCATGATTCCTACTGAAACGATATGTGAAGCAGGATTTTTGCAAGATTCTTCTGTGATTTAAGTCTATTCACTAATCAGGTAAACCCAAACTGCTCCTAATTAGATAGAGGTAATACTTTTGCTTCAATTGTTTCAACAATTTGATCTTATTGGGTTTCATAATCTGTTCATGCCGTATTTTTATTTGCAATATCTTTTTGATCTGTTTTATTTTTCTCAAAAGTGGGTTTCTTTGTTATTGGTTTCTCACTTTCTTGTATGTTCCATTCTTACTCTAAGGAATTTCAATTAGATCCAAACTCATGATATGATTTATTATGTAGTACGTAGAGCAGATAATTTCCATCAGCTTGGCACAAGAAATTCCTGACATATCAATTATGGATTGAATGAACTAGTACTCATCCAAGGGATCTTTTTTAGCAGTAAAATTTCCATCAGCTTGGCACAAGACTTATTGCATTTGATATTTTACCTTCTTTTGTTTCATGAATTAGTACTTTTTCGTTTCCATAAAAAAAAACACAATACTCTTTTGTGTTAAAATTTTTAGATAGTTTACTTTTTTTTTCTTTTTTTTTTCTTGAGTAAATCCGCGGTTGATCCGCAACCGGACCGTATCATCCGCTGATCCGCGGATGAAAAAACCGCGGGTGATTGGACCGGACACGGTTTGATTTTCCAAAACCGCAACTTTTACGGTTTGGTTGCGGGTGACCCTAAATCCGCAACCGTCCAACCGTTGCACACTCCTAAACGCGACATTCAAAGATGCACAAAATGAACTTCAATTGAACTCATGATCTTTTCTGACACACATATATATGTATTTTGATATTGGAAGATTCAGGTACTTTAACTACTGGAAATCCAGTAGTACACCCAAATAAAAAGATTACTATTCTAAGAAATTATATATATCAAAACATGAAATGGAAAACCTTTTATTTATTAAATTGATATCCTGATGAAGATGATGATAATAATACAAGTATTGAAACTGTCAAGAACCCTAAATCACTTTCTCTCCACCTAGTCTCGTCCCATACAAAATATCTAACCCCTTTTTCAATCAACTAAGGTCTCTAATTTATAGGGAAAACCGGATAGTGGAGTACAACTCATTTTACTTCGCGGAGAGTCACACATTTCACGTGATTCTACTTTTTACTTCGCCCAAGCCATTTTCAATAAAGTTATTCCACTCTTTTTGCCGATAATTTTGGTAACCTGTCGGGACAGCTGTCTTATTTCTTGCTCAACAATTTATATATCTCGCGAGTTATCTTCTTGTCTAAGTAATCGTACCTCGCTGATTAATCATCTCGTAGGTTTCGTACAGAATTCACTTCGCAGATCTGACATTCATTAAAGTAGTTCTGACACCTGATTTGACCTTTCACTGACATTTCTTCTCGAGACTGATAAAAAATCTTCTACTTTGGAATTTAATTCGTGATCTCGTTTAAGATGGTTCGACCACGTGGCAAGTAGGTTTTTTGTACCTATATGTTTCCTTTTATCATTCCATTCGCAGGGTCCTGAGCATGGAAAGAGAATCTTGCGTTAAATTTGTAACCGCCACGTTCCCGTTATTCTCACTTTCTTGTTTTCCTCGATCTCTGTAACCGTCTACACCCGGTTCCTCTTCTTTTGTGACCTGCCACAGCCGGTGAGGAACTACTTTACTATAAATATCTCGGTCTTCTTCCTCTTTCTTTTTATTTCTTTCAGTTTTCATCTTTCTTTCTTTACCGCTTCTTCTGTTGCTGCTGCTTTTCTTGCAAATCTTCCTTCTTGTAATTTCCCTTATTTAAATTCTTCACAAACTATTAATCTTTCTAAGCCATGGCTCCTAAGAAATTTCCATCTCCTACATCATCTAAAACTCTTGAGGATTTTCAAGATGGATTCCAGAGGATGGGTCTTACGCTTACTCCAGCGGTTGATTCTTCGGTTTCTAAGCCCATCACTACGTTAAAGGACATGGAGTTGAATTAAATGTGGATTTAATTAGATACGTGGTCCTCTACCAGAATTATCATTACTTTAGGTTAGCTGGAGGCTGGTCTCTCCCTCTGTATAATCATGTTAACCCATTATTTCATGAGATATTGGTCAAGCTTCGACGAGGTGTATATCAATTGAGTGGGAATGGAATTCGCATTTCCAATGAATTCGTGAAGCGTTCACAATGTGGTCCTTCACAGATTCCCCTGGTCGCGAAAGAGTTTAATACTGAGGATTATGATGTTGATTCTTTTTCGGAGAATTACGTCGACAAAACCATGGCCACTAGGAAGTACCAATAATGGGGCGTTAAACTTTCTCTTAGCACCATGGATGATCCCTCCAAGGGTCTAATTCTAGATATTGAGCCCTTCGGTAACCCGAGAGAAAATCGTCTTCGTTTCTCTAATGACGAATATTGGATGATGTTCCCTTTAGTTTCCGAAGGCCCTGTGGTCTGGGGTTTTGATGAAGATGGAAAAGATCGCACTAGTCCTCTTCCGGAGCATATCCATCTCGCAGCTTATGAAACTGGAAGGCTTCGGTGGTCCGAGATGCAAACTAGGGTAATTCTACTTTCCCCCTTTCGTGTTTGCTTCCAATTTGCAATTTTTGTAACTCTTTTTCCTTTTGTAGTATGAAATTCGACCTCCTGGATTGCTCAAGGATCGCAAGAAGAATAAATATACTGTTGAGTCCCCTGCTTCTGGACAGGTATTGCTCGGTCGATCTTCCCCATTTCTTTTGTTGTTTTGTCGCCCTCTAATCTTATATTTCGCAGAATGATGAACTTGTGGGTCCTCAAGCTGCTGTGGGATCTTCCAGAGGTCTGAGGAAGCGTCATCGTCACAAGACTCCTTCGTCTGTTACCAAGGTATTCTTTTTATTATTTTTCATTTCGTGAATTTACGTTCTTCGTCATTTTTTAACTTCGCGTACCTCAGGATGTTACTCCTAGCTCCCCCGTTACCAAATGTCCCCCGAAGCGTCAGCGTATGGTTCTGAACTTAGCTGATCCGACTCAAATTCCTGTCCCTAAAGTGTCTTCAAGTCAATCTACTCCTCATCCCAAATAACGACCCGCTGAAGTTCCTTGTAAGGATACTCCTTCTCAGGCATCCTTGGGTGTGCAGTCTTGTATCCCAATCCCCACTATTACTTTGGAAGATTCTCCAGACAAGATACCTAAGGATAAAAGTGAGAAGGGTAAATAGAAGAAAATGGTTTATGAAGTTGAAGATCCCGCCCACATACCTGACATGGATTTCTTGAAAAACATTTTCATTTCAACTCGGAATGATCCTTCTCTCATATCCCCCGCTGTCGAGTATTTGGCTTCCTTCAGCTCTGATACCTTTTTGGCTGAGAGTCAATCTTTCATAATGAAATCTTCATTGAATAATTCTCTCCAACAACATCCTTCTATAATGGGCCTGGTAAGTTTTGGGGACTTCTGTTTTATTATTCGTCGAGATCGTTCTCTAATTTTGTTTTATTTCGCAAGAATTTAATCCCCACATGGCTCAACTCGTAGAGACGACAATGTCCCGCGAGCATTTGGGGAAATCTAGAATTCGTATTCGCTAACTTGAGTAGAATATTTCCGAGGAGAAAGAGTATTCAGCCAAGCAGGAACCGAAAGAAGGCGAGCTTCGCTGTAAGTTTCATTTTCCTTCTATTTTCAGTATTTGCCCTAGTTTCGTTTTATCATCTTTCTTATTTTATTTTTCGTCAATCCCGTTCTTCGAAATAGTACATGGATACCCTCGAAGTAAAGAAGTTAGCTAACAATCTTCAAGCCAAAAATGCGAACCTCTCATCTCAAATTAACAGTTATATGGTCGAAAATGAGATTTTAAGTGAAAAATTATAAACATCGTTCTCGCTATCAGATCGCTTATCTACTGAGTCTGCTAATATTGAGAGTTAAATTTTCACCTTCATAAGGAAAGTGAGGGCTTCAAACTTGAATTGGAACGAGTTAACAATCTTCTTACTACTTCGCGGAATCTTCACTCTTAGTCAATGGCTCAAATCAAGCGTTTAGAAGAGGATAAAGATTGCATAATTAAGAGAAGGGATAAGTCTGAAGATGATCTTCGTAAATCTCGTAAGGATGTAGGGTTTCATCCACGAAGAAGAAACCCATCGATCCTTTGAGAAGTGGGGAGCTTATTATAAAGTCTCCTGATGACGATAAATCTGAATCTGGTCATGGTAAAGGGTGGGACGACTCTTATCATGAACTCTGTGTCCAACTTGAAGCTGGAATATTAGAGATTTTGAGGCTTGATCATCTTAATGCCGATGTTCAGAAGACTTTGGGTTCTGTTATTTCGCAGAAGTAATGTATATCTAGGTGTTATGGATGGTTCTGCTTTGCATTACGCTTTCTTATTAAGTTTCTCACTTGTTTCCTTATTTTTGCAGAATCCGAGGAGCACTATAAGAACCAGGTTCTTCATGTATCTCATCAAAACGACGAGCTTTCCAAGGAAATTTCCAGCCTCAAGGAGGAAATTACATATTTGAATGAATATTTCGTCACCATGGAGAAAAATGCTGCCAAGGTTGCGAAGCTTACTCACAAAAATGCTCAAGCTTCCAAGGTTCAACTCTTTAATGATTTCTGCGACTCTCGTGGAATTCCTTGCGTGCCTTTGGAACTAGAAGTATTTTCAGATGATGATGGAGGTGAAGATGATGAGAAGAAATCTCCTTCTGATGAAGATGAAGATGATGATGATGATGTGGAAAGAGAGTCTGACGAGGAAGTTGAGATCGAAAATCCTAAAGATAAAGCTCCTTTAATCATTGAGGCTGCAAATATTCCTTCCTCTTCGTCAAATCCTTCTGGTGAGGTTACTGGTGCTGATAGTAAAGAATCTGGTGGTGGTTATGGTGATGCATGAACTAAGGACACCAATGGAGATACTCACGAAGAACAAGCCATCAAATCTGATCCCATTCAGCAACTACCTCCTCATGCTTGATCTATTTGTTTTTGTTGACTCCTTTTATACATTCTGTATCTTTCAACATTTCTTGAACTGGGCCCTCCCAAGCTTGGGGGCATAATATTCTAATCTTTATTTTGATTCAATGTATCACTTTTTGCTTCCATCTGTCTTAACGTTCCCATCTCACTTGAGTAGTCATAGTTAGTTAAAATATATCTTCTCCGCGAAGTTGTCAAAGCATTAGGTATATTCTATCATGCGTTTACAAGTGTATACTTTCCTTTGTTTTGACTTCAAAATAAATAGGTATGCGAAGGAAATACTCAAATGAATAACAAAAACAAAAATTATATACCTTCCTCTTATTCTTTTGCGAAGTTCGGAAGCATACTTATGTTTTCTCGCAGATTGATTTATTATGATTTTCGTCTATACTTCGTCGCACCTTACCTGTCCGTATAATGTTCATCCTCCTCTAACTCGTTATTTCCACAATACTAATTTTCTTTTATTGCAATCTTGTACTGTATAAAATGATACCTTTTCCTTTGATTTGTTTCATAATTTTCCTCTTGCTTAGTGTTATATTTACTGTTTTTATTTCATGCTGTATTGCCTTTTTTTTTTGCCTCATTGTATTATTCTGCCTCACATCTCTCAATTTTTCTTCCTGCGATTGCGAACTATTACTATGAGGTCTTATTGTACCTCCTATTTAAGATCTTATGATCTTCTACAAGTTTCTTGGGGATCTTACATTGCCGATGTAGACCTTACCATGCCCCATTTCTTCTACTTGTTTTCCTCTTGTCTTCAGTCTTCCTTACACTTCTACTAGTTATCTAGATGTATTATTTCTCCTCCTAATTAAGGACTTATTGCGCCTCACCCCGTTGTTCAGGGTATTTTCGACGAAGTCTCAGGCGCTCTCTATTCTTGCGAATTAAATATCCATCAACCTTGCCTTATCTCACTCATTGAGGTCTTATTTAGTGACAATGTCACATGCCTACTTATTCCCATGAATAATATCCCCGTAACATTGTCGTCTTTTTGGTCACTCATCTCCCTAATATGGACGATGTCGTCCCTTTATATTCCCCCTGATTACCCCCTTTATCCTAGGCTTGGTATCATTTGTTTTCATCACTTGTTATCCCTTCGCCGATATGGCTCATGGTTACGAAGTCAGACCCTATGTGGAGTTTCTTTGGGACCGAGTGCAGAAATCATACCAGGCCACCTACTATCTCCATTGGTTAAGTTTCTACACCCCTTACCGAAGGCCATTATAAAAGGGACCATCGGCGGATAGGTCTTATCATTGCCCCTAGCTATCTCTATGAGGGTAGTTCATGACGTGTGTTAGGTCCTATTGTTTCCTCTTGCATCATGTGCGAACTAGGTTGCATGTCACGAGTTCTCAGCCTTCCTAAGTAAAGGTTTTCCAGTTTCCCTGGATACCGTTTTATTTTGTGGGTTTATTAGCATCCTAATGCGAGGTCTTACTTACCCATTCATGAGGTCTCATTTTTCCCGAATATTTACTTCGTCATTCATTCAAAAGATGTTTCATTATACTTAGGAGTATTATATTACTGAATACAATATTTTCTCTTTTATTTTATTTTATCCGCAAGTACACTTCGGGGCTATGGATAATACTTCTTAATGTAGACCGGATTCCATGGATGGTCCAATTTTCGATCTTGTCTTTTGACTTCACCATATATAGTATTCCATTTACTATCTGTGACCTTGTGGATATTAACCACAAGGTCACAGGTTCAATCCCTGTTTCTAGCACCAAAATGCAACTACTGGAAATCCAGTAATACACCCAAATTGAAAGATTATTATTCTAAGACATTATATCAAAACACGATATGGAAAACCTTTTATTTATTAAGTTGATCTCCTGATGAAGATGATGATAATAATACAAGTATTGAAACTCTCAAGAACCCTAACTCACTTTATCTCCCCCCAGTCTCCTCGCTTACAAAATATCCAACCCCTTTTTCAATCAAACTAAGGTCTCTATTTATAAGGAAAACATGATAGTGGAGTAAAGCTCATTTTACTTCGCGGAGAGTCACACATTTCACGTGATTCTGTTTTTACGTACTTCGCCCAAGCCATTTTCAATAAATATATTCCACTCCTTTCGTCGATAACTTCGGTAACCTGTCGGGACAACTTTCTTATTTCTTGCTCAATAATTTATATATCTCGCGAGTTATCTTCTTGTCTAAGTAATTGTACCTCGTTGATTAATCATCTCGTAGGTTTCGTAAAGAATTCACTTCGCAGATCTGATATTCACTAAAGTAGTTCTGACACCTGATTTGACCTTTCACTGACATTTCTTCTCGAGACTGATAAAAGATCTTCTATTTTGGAATTTACTCCGTGATCTCGTTTAATCTTGTTTGACCACGTGGAGAGTAGGTTTTCTATACCTACATGTACTATACGGGGTTTATTTGGATTCGATTAACAATGTCTTTAATATTGAATCCGCATTATTCAATGTTTCTTTGAATTGATGTCCGATTCCACGCTACCAAGATCATCAGCACAGCAGTCAATTTAAGGATTTAAGTGTTCTCAGTACTACTGCTACTTAGAGCCTCTGAGATCTCTTTGTCCTTTGGTCACAACTCTCACCACCAAAGATATTCAAACATTTGTAAGTACATGAAAATAATTACAAAAAAAAATCCTTAAATGGAAACAGGTCTTTTGGGGATTAGAGTCGTGCTATCACGCACATGCGCACGTGATAACTTAAATACGGTCTCATGTTTGAGGCGTTAGATTTCCTCATCTTCGAGCTTCTCGTATGTCGGTGCATCCGTTTCACAAAAAGTGAAAATGTCACTTTTCTTAAAACGGAGGTAGTATAAACTGATTTCCATGTTTTTCTAAACCCACGATTTATTAGCTATTTGTAGGAACTCATCTTTTTGTCTCCTATTAATGACTTAGATGCGATGATGTAATCAAAAGTAACACCGGATTATGTATCAGCATTGTGCCAATGTTTTTTTTGTTGATCGGTTAATAGGAAAGGATTCATCGAAAAAGAGGTACTTAGGGGGTACCTCAACCCAATAAATACAACCAATACAAAAAGGAAACCGAGTTTGGAATCGATTACCCAAAGAAAAGAACCAAAAACAAAAAGACAAATGAGAAAAACAAGAACTAAACACCAAACATCTCATATCCAACTCAAACCGGCCGATAGAAATACGAATCTCATAAAGATATCACCGTGTTAACTGTCAACCCTAACATGTTAGTGTGCGACTCAACCCAAAAATAAGCTTGAATATTAATATCTCGAATTAGACTTTCCCAGTTTCTCTTTTTATGATTGAAGATTCCAGAATTCCTTTTTTACCAAATGCACCACCATATTGCAACTAGTAAGTTGTTCCATATACGATCAAGTCTTTCATCACCCCAATTATGTCTCCAATTTTTTTATAGTTGCCTTACTATCGTAATTACAATTGAAGTTGCATCATTCGGAAAAATAATCTCAAATTTTCTTTGTTCGCCAACGACCATGTAATAGATGGGTACTTGTTTCATCTTCTTCTTCACAAAACAGACACACCCTATCCACATACATACCCCTTCAAATAAGCTTGTCCGTCATCATCAACCTTTCATCGTATAAAAGCCATAGATTTTTTTTTACTTTGCACGAATAGTTTCTATTCCAAATAATCTCACTTGGGAAGCTAATGTGGCATTGGCCAAGCATCGTGCCAATGTTAATGAGTATCGAATGTTTTTCTTGATAGAAAGTGTATCTAAGCTTAGAGTTTAGATTGATTACGAGCCATTAATCAAAATAGATCGTATTCTATGTTTATCTGATCTACTTCTAAGCAAAGTGATGTTTCTTTAAGCCAATTGTTGAACCCAAATCATCGCACCAAAACTCTCCAGAAAAATAATCTCCATATGGGTCAAAAGACTATAATAAGGAAAGTACAGATTTTCACTTATTGTTTCCAAAATATCCCAGTGACTTTTTTTAAGCATTGTTATCAAACCGTTTAAGTGATGTCAGGTGTGAAAATAGGTGCTTGGTGATAATTTTTTATTTAGCAGTGCTATCCCACACGATTTTGCGGGATGGTTTCCCGTAAAGACATCTTCTTTACCGTTAGATCATGATAAAACCCAGATCTAACAGCAAGGCCGGCCCTGCCATATAAGCCAGGTAAGCTGCGGTTGAGGCCACAAAACTCAAAATTTTCAAATGATAGTATAAATGGGTAAAATGAAAAAACAAACTTGCAAGGAGCCCCTAATAAAATAACAGATTTATGAGGGACGAAAAGAATGTTGATATTTTGTTATTTATAAATTTTTTGCTTAACAAAGGGGCCTCCAAAAAAAATTGGCTTTAGGCCTCCCGAAACGCAGGACCGACCCTGTCTAACAGACTTGAACCCTTTAGGGAAAATGGTGAGTCATTTCCTGAAAATGGTGGGTCCTTTACTGGAAGTGAATCTAACCGTTGATTTGATCATCCAACGGAAAAGAATCCTCTTTTGCGGAAGCCATCCCGCGAAGTCGTGTGGGATAGCATTTGTCGTTTTTTTTTTTTTTAAAAGATAAAATTTATTCATAAAGAAGGGAAAAATAATTATAGAGACTCTAGGAAGATATAATTCATTAGCGGGACTTAATGAAGAACCCTATTATTGGGGCTATCCACGGCTAGGTTTTTGGGGGCTATTTGGGGTCATGAAATAACAACCCATAGCACCCCTTATCCATCATTTTTTGTAATGTCTAATCTACCCTTAATTTGATTAGTGCTAATTAACCTGATTAAGCTAAACAAATCAGTCTTAGTGAATGATTAGACTACTCAAAATATTAATTTTTTGCAAATCATAACTTGATTGTTTTGAGTTTTGAAGAAGGAAAAATGATGATTTTGGTGAAATTTTTTTGAAGCAAAATGATAAAACCCTTCATCACAAAACTCAAGATAAGCTTATAATGAACTCACAGCATCAATTTGATCGATTCAAATCCGTCAAAAATCTGGAATTTGATGCTGTTACGGCCGGGAAATTGTGTCGACACATCCGTAATCCATTTATTACAGCTTGGATATGATGACTTCCCAGCCGCAAACCCTAAAAAAGGATGGGAAGTTAAGAACTTCAAGCCGTTATTCAACGAGAATCTCCTGAGTCTGTTTTACGGCTGGGAATTCTTATATTTCCCATCCGTAATTGAATCTGTAAGCTGAGAAATTTTGCATTTTCAACATGAAAATTAGTAATACTTTCATTAATTTGACCACAATAAAACCCATTACATACTTAATAGATCCCCGTTACAAAGTTGGTTTTAATAACATCCATTTCGATGTGTTAAGAAGTCTTTGATGATGGTGAATTGAGCTTCCAAGTTGAAATCATAACCTTTCCATTCTCTCCAATCCTTCTTAGCTTGAGCCGCGACTTCTCTATCAGTCTCACCTCTAAGTCGAAGTTGGTTGCACATACGACGTAAAGCCATATAAAGCCATATATTGTTCCATATTTTTACGTATGTCTGAAAATCGAAGATACAATTCAACCCTATCGCGATTGTTAGTGTTACCTGCTTCACCACAAAATTTCTCAAAAATGTTACTCCAATAAGATTTACTGGCTAAATAACCTTGCTTTCGTTCTTCTCCCTTCTTTGGATAGCATAGTACATAAATTTTTCAAAGAGATTAGTCTTCTTCCAAAATAAATTTGGGTTTATCCTTTGAGTACATTGCATTGAGTTTGTAGGAGTTTAAGTGGAGATTATTAGTGTAAAAGGAGTGACTTTAATTTGGAGTGGATGGTTATATGGAGATGGGAGTTATTTCAAGTTTAAATAAGTTGTTGAACAACTAGAACCTTCTATAGATCAGTCTTCAAACTGATCTATTTTTCAAAATTCGAAAAACTAGCCGATATGCTTTGGTATTCATAATTATAGACATTTACGGCTTGGAAAGAGCAGAAGAGACCCAGCCGATATTATGTATAAACAGGCTGGATTTGTGGGGTATCATATTTACGGCTCGGTGGTTCAATATGTAACACCTAAGTGTTAATTTTTGTCAGAATTACGGCCCGGATATATATTTATTTCCAAGACGTAATAATGTTACGGCCAGGAAATACTAATGTCAACCAAGCCGTAAACCAGAGCTCCATTTTTTTTTTTTCAGTTTTACGGCTAGGAAAGCCAACCGAAAATCCAATAACGGCTGGGAAACGTAGCCGTAACATAGGTTCAGTTAAATTTTGAGTATCCAGGGAAACATACGGCCCGATATTTCCTAACAGTTTTTTGATAACGGCCAGGACTTTCCATCCGTAATTCTGTGCAACTAAATTTGACAAGGATTATATGCACTTTTGGATAGATTGTGTAAAGGATTGACCTAGCCGAAAATGCACAAAAATTTAGTAAATCTTGATTGATTCCTTAGTTTTCTTAGATTAGACAATTGTAAAGACTAACATTCATTAATAAATGCAAATTTTTAAAAATTCATCCATCCAAATCCATAATCAAACCACAAAAAAAAAGTAAATAGACAAAGTGTTAGATAATAAATGTTCCATTAAATGAAGTAATATAATGAAAAGTAAATAGTCATTCACTTTCACTTGATCCCTCCTCCGAAGTGGTTTCCAAAAAGTCATCCACATCGTCCCTTGCCTGAGGTTCCACAACTTCATCTATAACTCTAGATTTTCTACCTCGACCGCTGCCACCTTGAGTTGGAGCCTTTTTACCTCCACCACGTCCACCTCGAGCACTTGTTCCACCTTTTGAAATTGGTCCAGTAGCTCGACCACCTCGAGCACTTGTTCCAACTTTTGCACCTCGACCACCTCGATTGCTTTCCTTGCGTCTGCACCCAATGATTTTGAGTGACGAGGTTGCGGAGTCGGGTCACTAGAAGGTGTTAATTCTTGGGATCTTTTCTTCTTATTTTCTTTCCCTCTGTTCCAAGAAAAACAAGGCAAGAAAACCAAAAGTATATAAGTAAAACGTCTGGGAAAATTAGACAAAACCAAACCGAAACAACAAACACAGCTAGGAAAAATGGAGAGTCTAAGACGCAAAATTAAATACGGATAGGAAAATTTTTATCGACCAAGCGGAAAACACATTACGGATGGGAAATTTGTAATATACCTAGAGGAAAACAGAATTACGGATGGATAACCCATACGTTGTCATATTACAGATAGAAAAACCAAATCGACTGTGTATTGCTAGTTCACAATACAACACAAGGCACTAATAAGGCTAGGAAATTCCAAGACGTGATGAAAAATGTCTAGGAAATTGGATATTACGGTCAGGAAATCAATATACGTTTGGGAAAACCTATACGTAACACTAAAACAACTAAAACTATATGAACATAGGAGAACATATGGCTAGGAATATCCTAGCCGTATAAGAATGGTTACGGATAGGAATGCTCCATCCCGTACACGTCGATTAAATTACTGCTGGGAGTTCTTATATTTCCCAACCGTGTAAATAATAAACGACTGGGAAATCGACATTTCCCAACCGTTATACTCATTTACAGCTGGGAATACAAGAACTCCCAGCCGTAAGTATTTTCAGAAATCGTTTTTTCAGACCTAAAATTTTCGAAACCAACTGATTAATCAACGAAATGCTTAAATAAAGACTGGGTTTTTGGATTAATACCTTATTCTTTGTCATAACGGAGATTCGGCGAGTCTTTGAACTTCTGCATTCACTTCCTCTTGATCTTCACTTTCATCTTCAGTGGATGAAGTTGGTTTCTCTGCTTCAGTGGGAGGTTGATTCGACTGGGATTGACCAAGATTTTCCTTCGGCTTCATGGTTTTATAGAATGAGTTTAATCGACGAAGAATTTTTTTTGAATCGGCGGTTAATCGTTGAACAATGTTCAATGGAAGAAGAAAAGAAGAAGAAGGAAAGAAGAAGAAAAGAAGAAGAAGATGAAGAATAAAATGGGGGGACGGTTTTTTTTTTGTCTTAATGTCTTCCATTTTTTTTCAGTTTTTTTTTTTTTTTTTTGATTAATTAGGTAGTTAATGAGAAGGTATAAAGGGAATAAATTAAAATTATGGAGGGTATTTTAGAAATTTTACACATATGTGATCTCCCCCTATAACATTTAGGCTCCACTTAGCAAAATAGCCCCCAAAAACAATCTCCCCTATAGCCCCAATAATAGAGTTCTTAATGAAATCTAAATCTCGCGTATCTACCAAAAATAAAATCAAACAGTATCAAAGTGCGTCCGTTTTTTCTTTGTTATGCTCGCGTCCGTGTCATAGCGGGACTCTTTGTATTTTTTTGATGTGAATTTGATTCTGAAACAAGTCATCAATAGCAAATCCCTTTGATTTCCAGGAATTAAATTTTTATGTTGCCCTGAATTGAAATTTCTCTGTGTAAATTGCCTAAATAAACCAATTCAAACATGCTATTATATTGAGATACCGGCTTTTTGAGTTTATTTATGGGGATTTTGATAAAATACACTTATGGGATTAGTAGTTCCTAAAATACACCCGTTATTTTGATAATTGTTAAAATACACCCACTTTTACTTTTCCATCCACTTTTTCAAGGGAAAATATCGTTTGGTCTTTTTTAGGTGGGCCCATGTCTATTTAGTCCTTTGGTCAAACGCCTTTACTGTTTGGTCCATAATTATTTAAAAATATTTAAATAGACAAAAATACCCTTCCGTGTTAACTTTTTTTTTTTTTTGTAACAGTTCTTCCATGTTAAAAAAATAGACTTCATTCCCAGGAATGAAGTCCATACAAAAAGCTAAAAAAAAACAGACTTCATTCCCAGGAATGAAGTCCATACAAAAAACTAAAAAAACAGACTTCATTCCCATGAATGAAGTCCATAAAAAAACCTAAAAAAACAGACTTTATTTCAGGAATGAAGTCCATATAAAAAAAAAAAACAGAGACTTCATTCCAGGAATGAAGTCCATATAAAAACCTAAAAAAAAACAGACTTCATTCCAGGAATGAAGTCCATATAAAAATCTAAAAAAACAGACTTCATTCCAGAAATGAAGTTCATCTTAAGCAACAGCAGCAGAAAAAATCTTTTTCTTCTTCTTAGTCATACACATCAGCAGAAAATGTGTTTCTTCTTCTTTGTCTTTTTCTTCTTCATCCTTTTCTTCTTCTTTGTCAACAACATCATTAGAAAATATCTTTTTCTTCTTCTTCGTCTTTTTCTTCTTCTTCGTCTTCGTCTTTTTCTTCTTCATCTTTTTCTTGTTCTTCGTCGACAGTAGCGGAATCTTTTTTTTCTTCTTCTTCTTCGCCTTTTTCTTCTTCTTCGCCAACAACAGCAGCAGTAATGTGTTTTTTCATATTTTTCTTCTTCTTCGTCATACACATCAGCAGAAAAACCTAAAAAATTCGTCGTTCTTCATCGTCTTCATGAGCACCAACAGAAAAAAAAAAATGGGGTGGAGAGAAACTAGATCTGAAAATAAGAGGAGAGAGAAAGTAAATCTGAAAATAAGATATTTTCTTGGGTTTCTTTCTATATATATGGTCCCAAAAGGGTATTTCTGCCACTACAGGGTGACATTTACATCATCCATGACATCAACGTAGGACCAAACAATAATTTTTAGGACCAAACTATAATTTATATTATCAAATATGACCAAACAGACAATTAACTGGGTCAAATGGACTAGACTCATCATAATATATTATTCCTAGGACATAATGGTATTTCCTACCTTTTTCAATAAAACGTTTAACTGCTATTAGAGCATCTCCAACAGTGAGTGCTAAAAATCTTATGTGGAATTTTTATTTAGATCCTTATTTATGGGGTCATATGTATGTGGCAAAAATAATAATTTTTTGCTCATGAACCATCTCCAATATTATGAGGTTTTATTTTAAAAATTTGTTGTTTTGGATAATGATAAAATTGATTCCCTCTTTCCTATTGGTTTATAACAATTTATTTAAAAATCAAAAAATTAAAAAATAGTTAAAATGATGATGTGGAGGTCATTCTCAAGGTCTAAATAAGACCTTCTCCAAGACCTTCATATTTATTTTAACACCCTTACTATTTTCAATGACCCAGAGATGAATTTAATGTAAATGAGGGTCTAAAATCCTATGTGTCATGAAAAATAAAACCTCTACCCTCTCTTGGAGATGCTCTTAGATGTCAACTTAAAAGGGTGAGCTACCTGGTTGGGTGCCGATGCTAACGGTCTCCGAGATAAACTCCCGTACCCCTTGAATGAATTACGGGAGATCCTTTTGAAGGCAACTTTGACTTTCTCAGTCTGTAATACGCCTTTGTAAACTTTAAGGCAAGAAATAATTATCAGCAACTCCACTCAAAGGAAGAAAGACTTTCTGGAAGCTTAGGAAGTTGAGAAATATTAATGGGTAGGGCTGTTACATTAGTCATCATAAAACTCCATCCCAATATGTAATGAGATGTTTGTAAAAGACTTGTGTAGATGATAAGAGGCCAGCATATCTTATAGTTGCAACACATTAGTGGAGTATCAAGTTTAGGCATGGCAATTGGAGCCAATTCATATTACCATCTTAATATCATCAAAATAAAAAATGAAACCCAATTCATATTAAAATATCAATCAGAGCATACATATCATCAAAACCAAAATCAAACTTAAACCCAATTCACATTACTATCTCAATCAACCTTAAACAGTTAAACCGAATACTAAATATTGTTTTATCAACAATCATAAGAGTTACTATAAACTTACTTTTCTGTAGTTAGATAATCTTGAAGAACTAAAGCTTCCTTCTGACCAGTAAGAGTTTCCGTAATTACGAACTAAAAGGCGACATTTGCTAGAAGTGGAATCTTACCAACACCACATGCATCTCTCACTACAATTGCTTTCTCTCTTCTCTCTCCTCTCTCCTTTTTTTTCCTCTTCTCTCTAAGAAAAAAACTCTTATTCTCCATTAATTTCTTGCTCATATTTGGTCCTTTTTGGACCAGATCTGAGCAAGATTTCTTTTTTTTTCAAGTTTTAATAAAATAAAGTAGATTTCTTTTGTTTTTGATGTCATTTGACATATTTCTTCGCTATTTGGAGCGATTTTTCTTCGCCATTTGGGGCGAGTTTCTCTTCGCTTTGAGGGCGATTTATTCAAACCTTGATCGCGGGTTCGTGACTTGCTATTCTCGATTCAAGAACATCAACAATCCAATACGGTATTGTTTAGAATCTATATTCAATCTAAAGGATTCAGGGCATCCGGGTTTGTTTGGATCTACAAGATTTTGTGCAAATATCTCCTTTCTTACAGGAGTATCTCTTATTGAAGAAGAAAAAAATATGATTAAATGGTCGGAATCGATTCCGGATTATACCATCACCCTTTCCTACTACATTTACAAAAATTGGGTATCTTTACGGTATATGGCTCTTTCTCTTCGCGGTGTATTCGTAATTGATATCTTCATTTGTATTAGGGGTTTTATTATCTTGTACCTTGATGTTTTTTGTTATTCTTGTAAGCGATCATGTAATCACGTTTTGATTTGAATGAATTGAAATTTGTTGATTGACCAAAAAAACAACAACAATTGCTTTCTCTCGCCTGACGTCGTTGACTGTTTCAGTAGTACATCCCACTATCTTTCCCATAATCATGGTCAAGCGTGTTGTAAGGGTAAAAGAAGGAATAGATGGATCGATCGTTTCTCCATCACCCTTTTCTTAAAAATGGTTGATGGACGGTGAGATCCGATGATAGTGGGCCCTAACAGAATTTTGGATGGAGGGTGTATTTTAGTAATTATGAAAATAATAGGTGTATTTTAGGAAATACTAATTCCATGGGGTGCATTTTATCAAAATTCCCTTTATTTATTTTGAAAGCATTTTATCAATTCCCTTTATCAAAATTCCCTTTATTTATTAGGAATAGTCATACAAAAAGGTGTGGGAGCTCAGCTTGTTGCTAGGCTGCCATCCAGCTACTTGTAGTCCGTAACTCTTCTTATGAATCGTATTATTACATCATGTTCCAAGAAAAGAGATACTGAAAAATTATTTAACCATATGAGTTATGGCAAGAGAGATTCTAGTTAGCTGAAAGAAATCACCATTTTCTTTGGTAAATGGAGAAGCCAAACCAGATTCTTTAGAACAATTAATTGGGGGATATGGATTTTAATTGGGGGATATGAATTACTTCCCCCAACCATTTGTGGCTGATAAGGGGTGTCTTTTGGGTGCGAAAATACCAGAATATCCCTTCATTAATTAAAAAACATTATGAAATTACTATTTTGCCCTTTTTACTAAACATTAAAATCAAAACCCAAAATCATATATCCCCCTTCTCAAATCAGTACCGGCATAGGCTTATGTTTAGAAAATTTTTTTTTCTTCATCGTCTTCCTCATCGTTCATTCTTCATCGACGATTAATCGTTGAATCAAAAATTTCTTCGTTGACTAACCTACCATAACCATGCCTCCACGAAAGAAATCAAAAGCAAAACGGAACACTAAATCGATTGCTCAACAAACACATGAACAACGAATCGAGAACATTGCTCAAGAACTAGAAGAGGACGAAGCATCCAACTCGGATGATCAACCAATCATGGCTTCTCTGAGAAGGTAAGTGTTTTTTTTAGCTCATTTATGATTGTTTTAATCTATTTGTAGCCATGGGTTTAGGTTAGAATCGCCAAAATTGGTGAAACTGTGGAGTTGCAGAGAAAACCGGCATTGAATCTTAGTTTGAATACCAAGCCGGTTTAGAAACCGGCATAGACTTTTGGTCGAATACGATGCCGGTTTAACTTCCTGAACCTGAAATATCTATACCGGCATACGATAGTAGTTGAACACCAAACCGGCTTGAGTTCCTGAAAATTAGATTTTAGGACCGGCATTCGAATTGGGTTGAAGGCTATTCCGGTAGTCAACTAAAAAAACACAGGAATAAAAAAATTTTTACCGGCATTATATCTAGGTTTCGTCATTGCCGGTTTTGAAATACCGGCATCAGGTAGTTCAATTCGTGTATGCCGGTTTGACAATTGAAACATTCATGAAAAAGCTGAAAAACCGGCATGCTCGATATTTGAACATATATGCTTAGGTACATGTTGTTACCGGCATTAGTTGTTTTAAGAATTTCAATGCCGGTTTACAAACTGTGATGACTTTTCTTATGTTTGTTTCGTTTGCTTATGTTATAGGTCAAAAGCCAAAGTATCGAGGAAAAATAAAGGTCCTATTCTAACTAAAAAAAGGAGAAAGGACGGTCTTGATACTCCCCAGTCCCTGCCTCCTCGGGGGATAGATGCGGGTCGCAAGAAGCGTTTGGGGTTTCAAACAAGAGGGTTAGATTGGGAGAGTGGTGGTGAACGTAATGCACTTAGAATCCGTGAATGTACATTTGTGAACGATGAGAATGATGAAGGGGACACTGAGGATAAAGATGATGAGGTTCCCCCAAGTCAATTAGCAATCCAAACCGAAGTTGGTGAGACTAGTCAACAACCAACACAAGGAAAGGGCAAGGGCAAACACAAAGTTAAAGGTTGTCACCTTCCTCACATTGATGACATGATACCCGACCGCGATGATGGTAAAATTTGGGGTCAAGCTCCGGAACCGAAAGTAATCTTTGGATACAAGAACTCCTGGGCTCGTACAATCTTTCAAACTTATGTAAGTATTTTTTTATTTTGTGCATGTGCATTGTTTTATTTTTTTACATTATCTCTTAATCGTATTATGTCTTATTTGTAGGATCATACTAAGGCTGTGCGTGTTTTCCGAAACCAAGCCGCGGATGAGTGGAAATTATCGTTGGAACATGAAGATGTCCAAACATTAGTAAGGAACTAGGGTTTGTATTCTTTGGTTGAAAATTACTTGAATCCAGATACTATCACCGTCAATTGCTTTGTCGAAAGGTATCATGGTGAAACCGATACAATGCACTTCCCGTTCGGGGAGATGACCTTGATTCCTGAAGATGCTTATGCCATTCTAGGCTTGAATGTTATCGGAAAATCAATTTCAGAAGGAGTTGAGTCTCGGGACCTAGATTGGCTGAAGTTGCACGATTTGACTGAAAAGTTGTTTGGTTGGGACTTCAAAACTTCTTCGGATAGCTTTTATGTAGCATCGAACGGAAGTAAGACGAAGACATTCAAGCTGACGATGCTTAAGAAGATGTTTGAAAATACAAAGGCTAGAAGCTTGGAGGATGGATGGGACCTGCACAGATTAAGCTATACTGCCGCGTACTGTTATACCTCTTGGGCACTAGGGCATTCCACGATGAATGGCAACCGGGTAAGTGCAAACTTTCTCCAGTACCTTGACCCGTTGGAAGGTGTGTGTGGCTATTCTTGGGGCACCGCGGTCATGGCACATTTGATGGCGGAGATGAGAAGGGCTTCATTGGCTAAAACAAACCAATTTGTCGGGAATTTCACTATACTCCAGGTACAATTTTTTTTTAATCTATGTTCACATGTATTTATTTAACTTTTGTTCACATGTATATTGTTCACATTGGATTAGGTGTGGTGTTATGAACACTTCCCAACCTTGTTCAAGGACTGCCCATTCTTGAAGATCAAAGACCTTCCTGAACCCGATATCCCTAGATCTCAGAGGTTCGAGTTTCACAGTAATCCGAAGCCCGGTAACAAAGGTCTAGTCATCGATATGAGATTGGCTCTGGATTCTATGAGGAAGGAAGACGTTGTGTTCGACACTTATAAGGAGATTAGAGGATACCGTCAAATCCCAAGAGATGTTGCATTGTACCATGGGCCTTTGTACCACCCAAGAGGATACATTATGGCCGACCCATGCCGTGTGATGCGCCAACATGGATTTAAACAATTATCCCATTTTTGGTCGACCTCTGATGATAATTATCTTCTTTACTTTTCTCGGTGCAATTCAACTCCCAACAAGTTGCATGTAGTGTATGATCCAAACCGGGAACCAACACATTGGAGGGAAAGAGACCCACGTCGTTTGGTAGATATTAGTAAGTGGGAGCTTGCGGAAAATGGTTATGAAGTTGATGACATCTATATGAGGGATTACCTGGAATGGTCACATCCTTATGTCGTGCGCCCTCCCTCCGTGGAAGCTCCACACCAAGAAAACCCTCCTGTTGAAATTCCTCCACCTCCACAACCTACGATGGCCCAACTTCTCAAGACTTTCGGAATGGTGGTAAGTTTTCTTAATTGGTTATAGTTATTAAATGTAAACATAATCATATATTAATATATATCCTGATTATGTATTTGATGTATTAAAATAGCGACGTCGACTTGGAAAGGTTACGAATATGTTAGGTTGCAAGCATAAGGATGGAGTTGTGCTATCTCTTCAAGAAATCAAGGAACTCGAGGAAAAGCAATTGAAGAAACCGACCCTACTGTCAAATCTATGTATGGGGAAACAAGGAAGGCGCCAACCCAAAAGAAACAAAAGACTAATTAGTGATGGTTAACTCTTTAGTTTTTTGGTTACGTCAAAAACAATTTCAAACTTGTTTTGGTTTGTACTGTGGGTTAACTCTTTATTTACTTTGGTTTATGTTGAACATGATTAGAGTTTTGGTTTGAAAGTTAAAATGTTCCGGCATAGGACAGGTCATTGTTTGAAATACCGTTACACATACCGGCATTTCTGAATTCATCAGGTTTCACAAACCGGCATAGTAAAATTCAAAATCAGACATGTACCGGCATTGTTTTGTTTGCTAAGGTCTATGCCGGTATTCAAAATCTCCAAAAACTATTAAATAAGTGACAGAAAACCGGCATATGAATATTCATTTTAAGAATGCCGGTATTCAAAAACTCTTTAATTATCTCCTAATGGAACTGTTCCCAAAACCGGCATTGAAGTTATTAAAAATTGTATGCCGGTATAGTAGTTATATTTGGTTCCTCAACCTGAATAGAATTTCCTCAAAACCGGCATCATCGTTGTATTACGTTTAGTGACGGAACATAGTACCGGCGTAGTTTTACTTCATCCATTGTCTGCCGGTTTCAAGCATTGAATACCTAACGGCTAGTTTTTTAAACCATACTCTAGAAAACATTATTTCCGGCGTGGGATCTGAGTTTCTTATTGTGCCGTTACTAAAGTGGAAAAGAGTCGTTATGACTAAATCTATTTAAAGGAATGGATACACCCATTGCATTTGATACCTCACTGATATATCTCCAATGGATTATTACTCACCGGCTGCCAAGTTCATCAATTCCCTCAAAAAAGAAAAACGTTTGAGGAGCATATTGTCCACTCCGACAGGAATTCAATCATCAACCACGACCAACTCCATTGCCACAATACTAGAAAAACTAAGAAGGAAGGAAGAAACCACCAACTCAATTGTCGCAATGGAGGAAGAGATAAGTAAAAGGAAGAGAGAAGAAAAAGAGGAAGCAAAGATTGAACGTTATCGTCAAAAAATAGATAACATCAGAGCGGAAGCTCTGGAAGAGGTTAAACATCAAAAAGAAGCTAAGATAGAAGTAGATGTTGAGGAGGAAACAGAATGGATTAGAAATTACTACTTAGTATTGGATTTGGCGGAGGATTAACGCCCATCAGAAGTGTTTTGGGGCCTTGTAATGAATGGTTCTTACAAGCATTACACGGTTAACGGTAAGAAACGCAAAACTGAATACGCTGATCAAATAGTACGCATTCGAACAACTGCAGTCATCAAATCATGTCTCAAATACAACGAATTCCTATCAAGATACGGTGGTGATAGGTATAAAGCTCAGGATGCATATACGAAGTGGAGAAAAGAGCCTTTTAGGCATTTCGAAGCTGCTTTGCTTGTTCAATCTAATTCCAATAAATTATTTTAAATTGTATTACTATTGATATCTTTAATTCTATGTGGAACGTTATTCCCTTAAATGATGTTAGTTGGAAAATGCTTGAGATCTTATGTTTGTGGTTAATGATGTTTATTTCGTGAAATTTCGTTCAAATACCAAAGAACATCTATGAGTTAAAAAATAAGAAGTTATGATATCTTAAAACCGGCATCATGTATATGTTTACGATAGATGCTGGTTTACCCACATTAAGAAGTTAAAAAAAAATGAACTTGTAATGCCGGCATGACCGGTATGTAATTGTCAATGCCGGTATTCTGGCGTTTAAAATTTCATTCAACTTGGTTGACGGTTAGAATTTCATTCAACTTTTTTTACGGTTACAATTTCATTCAATTTGTTTGACGGATACAATTTCATTCCACTAATATGACGGTTTCCAAATATTTAATGAGTCATTGGAAGGTTACAAAATCGTGGGTTTCTTTAATGACGGTTTCAAACTTCCAAAGCTATATAAGTGACGGTTTTGGAAAGAAAACTATTCGTTCTATTCAATATTTCCCTATTTTTTTCATCTATTATACCAAAACAATGGTTCGTCGCAAATCTCGTGATAACCCCAATGCAGAAATACCTGTTGATGCGCAACAAACTCCTGAAGAGTCTCCTGGTGAGGCGGAAGTAACAGATTTGATTCGGTAAGTCATGTATAACACAAAGTCTCCCGTTGAATTGAAGTAGTTTTAGGGTTTATCCAATAATATACAACACAAAGTGAAACTTGACAGGAGTTCATGATGGATTAAAATTTCTTTTTAGGGTTTTGAAATTGCATTCTAGTCAATTGAGTTCAATTTGAAAAACAAAAAAAAAACTGTTAAGTTTTGGATAAAAAATTACAGAAAACCGGCATTCCAAAAATAGAGGCAACTATGCAGGTATTTGTTCCGGCGTTCACGGTATGGTAACATACAATGCCGGTTTTTGTTCCCTAAATTTTTTAAATTCCTGGATACAATTCAACAAAAACCGGCATCTTCGTATTAATTGATATAATGCCGGAATAAAACCGGCATAGAATAGTATTAAGCCGTGAATGCCGGTTTTGTGTGTGTTCATTTTGTATGCCGGCATGCACTATATAAATCCGTTTAACGTGTTGGAACATAGGTCTCACGCACCAAAAAAGGACAAAGGAAAAGGAATAGCGGCTACTACAGGTGTCTCAACTCACACTGATGATGATGATGATGATGAGAATCAAACTCCACAAGAATCGGAACAAGCAGGTGGCTCATCTTCACAAGCAGGTGGCTTAGGACAAACTAATGATGAAAAGGCACCCCCACCTCACTTCCCTGATACGTTAGACTTAATTCCTCACAGAAATGATGGAAAATATTGGGGTCAACCTATAAACCCGCAACTTTTATTTTCGTATAAAGACTCTTGGGCTCGATGGATCTATCAAACTTATGTAAGACGTTTATATCTTGTTATTCTATTATTTACACGTGATAAATTTAATAAAGTTCGTGATGATTTTATAGGACCACAGGAAAGCCTGGCGTGTTAGCCGCCATCAACAATCGGATGTCTGGATTTTGGAGGATGAGTGTCCGTCTGTTCAAGAAATAGTCAAAGCATCTGGGTTGTATCCTGCGATAGAAAATTATGTGGCCACTGATACCGTCACGGCAAACTGCTTTTTGGAGAGGTTTTATGGTGAAACTGACACCATGCATTTTCATTTTGGAGAGATGACCATTATCCCTGAAGATGTCCAAAGGATAATAGGACTAGAGGTTCTTGGGAAACCGGTTAAGGTAGAAGACAAGTCGAAGGACCTAGGGTGGGAAAAGATCTATGAGCTAACTGAAAAGTTGTTTGGATGGAACAAGGAAACCACGATGGAAAATTTGTAAAAGAAATAAACTTCTCAGACAAAGACTATAACATTCGTCCAACTCACTCAATTGTTTGGGAATACAAAGAACAAGGAATTGACTCCCGCACAAGCTCAACAAACTTCCGCAGCATATATGTTGTTCATTTTGGGAACCGCTATATTCCCTGACTCTAATGGTAACAGGGTGCATTTGAACAACGTTCATAAGTATTCATGGGGCACCGCTTTCTTGGCACATTTTTTGGCAGAAATGCGTCGAGCTTCTAAGGTGAAAGGCCGTCAATTTAATGGGAATTTCACTGTGATTCAGGTATGGTGAATTACTTATTTTTTGATTGTTATCATTACATTTGTTAGTTTCCAAATATTAATTATCTTATACATTTTATGGGCACAGGTGTGGGCTTACGAACACTTCCGATATTTGTTCATTGGGTATAGAGGATTGAAAATTTTGCATGACTATGAACCGAATATGGCTCTAGCTCAGAAATACTTCTTCCGCAATACCCCTACTCCTAACAAGAAACGATTTTTACAAATGAGAGAAGATTTGGACTCGTTTTCTGTGGAAGATGTTGTGTTTGACCCTTATAGGAATGTCAGAGGAGTTCACCTTATGAGACATGATAATGTTTCATTTTACGACGGACCATTATTTCATCCAAAAGGATATGTTATGCATAACCCACTCCGCGTGATGCGCCAACTCGGTTACAAGCAGAAAGATCTCACAGATACATCATATCATAAATATTCTCATGACTTTACTAAATGCCAATCATATGAGAGCCATACTCTGGTATGCTACGACCCAGAACCAATTCTTGCACATTGGATCGAAAGGGAAGAAAAAGAACTTGTGCTGGATAGGGATGATTGGGAATTGGCTGAGAACGGTGTTGATAGTGAACCCACATTCCTAAGCGGGCATCTACAGTACTCACATCCTTATGTTATACGCTGGGATACGGTAGAGGTCCCGCCACCACCACCGCGTCCATCCACAACTCCAGATACTGTACCCGCACTTATACAGCTCGTTACATTGTTGGTGCGTTCATTACTATTATCTTAATCTAAATCTATCAAATTATAAAACTGTACATACTAAATACATTTTTAAAAATATCCATTAACAGCGTCAATGATTGGAAACTTGTCAAGGTTCTTTAAGAAGAAGACCAAGAAAGGAGAGTTCTTGACCAGAAAGAAATGGAGAACGTCGTCCAAAAGTTAGACCAAATAGAAGATATTGAGGCAAAAGACTTGTGGGGCGAAAAGAAAAAGAGGGTATACAAGAGGCAAAGAACCGAGTGATCGTGTGGCATTGATAGTACTGTTGTTGTTTATGTTTGTTTGTGTGGATTGGTAATCAGAACATCTTTGCTTCATTTGTTTTCGGTTTGGAACATCATAACTTTACATTTGGTTTGTCTAAACTTTGCTTATGTCATTTTATGGGATTAGATCTTTGCTTATGTTATTTTATGTGTCTTGCAATATCCAATTTCTAAGTTTATTTTTTTAAAACCGGCATAGTATTTATCCTGTGAACCATGCCGGTTTTCTTTTTAGTTCCATATTGAAAATATAGAGTTCCGGCATAGTATAATTATCTTGTGTACTATGCCGGTACTCTAAAATTCCTATGTGAATAAACTTTCTATGTGTTCTACCGGTGGTATTATGCATTTTTTTCCAATGACGGCACAAAAAATAAAATATCTGTGAACTTATGGTGTTATTTCGGCACAAAAGAGAACATATATTGAAACGTCGGTACAAGTACTGGCATAGTAAAGTTTGAATCAAATCACATTGGCACATATGGTTTAATGATTACAATTCAAACTTCCAAAACAACAAAAAGGGGGCGTATAAGTAAACCACATATATCCAAATTACTCATCATCACTTCCACACGTATGAAGTTGCAAGTCATCCTCTTCAAGAGGTTTCTTTGATAATGCCAAAGCATCCCATAATTGGTGATTCTCCTCATTCAATGCCATCCATCCCTTCCATATATTTGGATCAAGTTCCTTGTTTTTAACCATCCCACAAACAGGTGGCAATGGACAATTGTCCTTGAGTTTTAGAATAATGAAATGATTGCCGTTCACATACGCCAAAACAACTCTTCTCATCTTAAGGGATCCCTCGCATTTTTTCCATTTTGGTGTAAATGTTGAGACTATGGTGGGGGAAAAATAATGAACAACACAATTAAATGTATCCGCTACTAGATGCCCACAAAGCGGCATACTCATCCAATATTGAGAAGGAAGAAATGTCATTTCCTGCTCGGGTCCTAACACTTGAGCACACATATCATCAAACACCTCATCGTGACCAAGCAATTTCTCATAAAATCTCCTCTTCTTCACAAGTTGATCGTCCATTCTCATTCTAGCATAGCGGCATGGTGTCATTCCTTTACTAACAGCCATCTCAAAGATTCCTAATTGTTCGATCACGGCATGATATCCACAATTTCCATCTCCATCGACATCATCCGTGTACGCAATAAACTCGCGAATAACCTCAGGAAGTTGGCCTATGTAAGACTGTATCTTCGTATGATAACTTCTAATGGTCCTACCTGTTATGGGATCCTAATACATCTTCATATTACCATCTTTTAGCTTAATTATATCCAAACCATCATCTTCAATCCCTACACTCCAAATGTCTATGGTATTAGACGGGAGAATATTCTTCCTTGGCCTTCCTCTACCCCTTTTCCTTTGAACCTCGGCTACATCGACTATTGGTGTAGGTTCGGATTGCTCAAAGACATGCCCTTGGTTGCTTAATGTTGGTACCTTCGCGCCTTCCCTCTTCCTTTGAACCTCGGATACATCGACTATTAGTGTAGGTTCGGAATGTTGACCTTGTTGTCCTTCGTAGCTTAATGTTGGTACCTTCGGCGGCCTTCCTCGTTTCCTTTGAACCTCGGATACATCGACTATTGGTGTAGGTTCGGAATGTTGACCTTGTTGTCCTTCGTAGCTTAATGTTGGTACCTTCGGCGGCCTTCCCCTCTTCCTTTGAACCTCGGATACATCGACTATTGGTGTAGGTTCGGAATGTTGACCTTGTTGTCCTTCGTAGCTTAATGTGGGAACCTTCGGCGGCCTTCCCCGTTTCCTTTGAACCTCGGATACATCGACTATTGGTGTAGGTTAGGAATGTTGACCTTGTTGTCCTTCGTAGCTTAATGTTGGTACCTTCGGCGGCCTTCCCCGTTTCCTTTGAACCTCGGATACATCGACTATTGGTGTAGGTTCGGAATGTTGACCTTGTTGTCCTTCGTAGCTTAATGTGGGAACCTTCGGCGGCCTTCCCCTATTCCTTTGAACCTCGGATACATCGACTATTGGTGTAGCCTCAGAACTCGTCCATTGTTGTTGACTTGATATCGGTTCCTTCCTCGGCCTATCCCTTTTATTTGGACCGGGAGTTTCCGCGAATCTTGCTTTGAAATCTCACTTGCACATAGATCTCGTTTTTTTGTTGCCGCGAGTTCCTCTTCACGGCGAGTCATTTCTTTGAATTCTTTTCTTTGTTTTTTCCTTGGAATTTTAGTTTGTGGTCTACCCGGCGGATCTCCCTTTGTTGTCTCTTCACTCTGTGCTATCCATGGCCATGTAATTAGTCTTAGTTGACTCAACAATACTTGTCGACTAGCCGAGTTGCCACGTGAGTAAGCTTCAAAAAATTCTTGGGCCTCCTTTGTATCCCATGGTGATTGTCCGGGAACTTCGGTAGGGGGAAGGTCGAAAGATAATTGCTTCCAAAAAGGATCAATAACACCAATAGGTATCACTTCTTCATACTTCACAAGCATATGTCGACACGGAAGCCCCAAAGAAGACATGTCGGGACAAATACACACATCACCCGGTTTTCCATAATTTTTTTCATATTGCATTTGTCTCATCATATGTTTTATTTCCCACCGAGAGACGTTAAACTCTATTCCTTGGAGAAACTTAGTATGTTTAAGAAATGGAGTCATCCTATCCATGGAGCTTTTCTCAAAACCCTTCTTGATCCTATCAATATCGGCCTTAAAGTTTTGTTCCATTGCCTCGGCGACCGTAACCACGTTTCCCAGGCCGGACTGGATGAGATCTTTAAATCTCCCATGTGAGGACTCCGCTATACTAGTTTCTTCATTCCCGTAATGTCTATAACGATTTGTCCACGCACGCACAAATTTTTCCTTGAACTTATCCAACAATTTATCCCGACAATATGAAACGGCACTTGGATACACTTCGTTATAGATGGCAATAAACATTTTCAATATATTTTCATACATGTCCTCGGTAAGAGACCAATAAACTTTCTCCCAATCCTTTAGAAATTCCAACCACCTTTTATGGTTTTCATCGTGTTCTTTGTCGACTCGCTCTTTAATCTTTCCTATTTCATTTTCTTCTTCTTCGGGTGATAGTTTCTCTTTACGAACATCTTCATCAAGTTGACCAACCATTCTTTTTTTAATATCAGCCTTAGAGGGTTCAAACAAATCATGACAATGTTTTTTCACATTTTCACCTATATGAAATGTACATAGGAAATTTTGTGCATCCGGAAATACGTCGGATATGTCATTCATTAGTGCGTCAAATTGATCGGTTATGATGACCTTCGGACCACGATTTTCCGGGAACAATAATTTCAATTGTCGCAATGCCCAATGATAATTGTAATCCCTCTCGTTTTCCATTAAACACCAAGCCAATGTGAATGTTACCTTGTCCGATGTGTGCCCCACGATGTTGAACAACGGAATGTTGTATTTGTTTGTCTTGTACGTGCAGTCCATCATAAGAACATCACAACACGTATGATCCAATTGTGAAAGCAAAGGATGCGAAATGAATATTTGAAGCGGCTTCTCGTCCGTACCTCTTTTAATGATACGCGTGTAGTTGTGATCCCAAACTATCTTCTCAAATTCTTGCATAACATTCCTCCCTTCCCATTCCAACCTTTTAATAGTTGCTTGTGCGCTATAAATTGTACTTAGTGAAGAAACGTTCATCTTATCCTTTGCCTTGAAGGTTTGGAGAATCACTCTTGGTTTGGTACATGCTTTTGTCATCATCTTGACATCCTCGAATTGATCAGGTTTTAGCTTCGCAACTAGGGAGTGACCTTCAAAATCTTTCGGATCGGGGTGGTTGTGACGGCCAAACCACACCTTACATTCCCATTCTTTTTCTTCTTTACTTTCTCCTCTTAGATAGAATACAAGCTTAAAGGGGCACTCATCCTTTCTCGTAACTGTTTTGTATACCCTCTTAGTCTTCTTTTCATATACATAACCCTTTATCTTATGGCTATTCTCCTTGTATTTTCCGCTTCTCTCACAAACCATCTCAAAACGAACATCTGAATGTTGACTATTCCTCACTAAGACACACATGTTCTTAAGAGCCGTCTCTTTTGCCCAAGCAATTACTTCCTTTTCATCTTTTATTCCCTACATAATAATGAGAGATTACAAGCAAATCCCAACATTAAATTGTAAAAACTAGGTGGAAGACTTGTTTGGTAACATACCCGAGGTATTTTATAGTGTTCCGACGTATCCCGATGGAGCGGTTTGGAGTTTGGTTGATCGTTGTACAGAATTATCTAAATGAAAATAAAATTGGATTAGTTAAAACCGGCAGTGTCGATAAGTAAATTAAAGTGCCGGTTTTCAAAACCGGCATACAAGGTAATTGTCATTCTATGCCAGTATTAAAACCGGCATTTTTACAAATTAAGTTACTATGCCGGGATATAGTACCGGCATACATTGATCAAAAAAAGGAATGCCGGTTTTTAATTTCAAAATATAATTTGTTTCTGTATGTTTTTCCTATTAAACCGGCACCATCGACATGCAAGGATCTATGCCGGTATCACAAACCGGCATGGTGTGTCATGTACGGTTAGTGCCGGTTTGAGTATTCCATACAATATTCGGTGGTTGGTAAAAAGTATAAATTCAAACCGGCATGCAATCTTGGTTTGAATGGTACGCCGGTATGTTCTTGAACAGTTGGGGATATTTTAAACCGGCATTCAAATTTGTATGAATACAATGCCGGTTATAGAGGTTCCGGCATGGTATTCATATAACGCGCATGCCGGTTTTTTGCGTTTTCGGACAGAAATGGCGGTTTCGAAAAAAAAAAAAACAAATTTTCGACCTCCTTGAAGCATTACCTGTGTGTTGGGGATGCTTGTATGTTGAACATGTTTACTTTCTTGAGTTGGTTCTTCACATAACTCCTCATGGTCACGAAAATCGTGATCCAAGGGTGTTGGTTCATCATATAACTCCAATTGGGAGGTGTTATCATTAACTGAAGATTGAAGATATGATTGTTGTTGTAGTTGAGCCAAGGATTCAAAGAAATTGCAAGTCTCTCTTCAAATTCATCTTCCATTTTAAAAAAAAAAAAAATTCTACTCTAAAATTTTTTCCTTCCTTCTATCCACAAAAATTAAAATAAACTCACAAAAACAAAATATATCCCCCAAATCATTAAGATTTTACTAATCTTAATTAGTAACTAATCCTAATTAGGGAGGGTTAGATTAGGAAATAATAAATTAATTACATAAGGGGTAACCCAGCTAGGATATTCGGATCCCTATTTTGTCCTCTAGTGATATCCCCCGATTAAAATCCATATCCTCCAATTAATTGTTCATTCTTTATACCTATTTTCACATTCAGTTGGAGTACCTGATGCAGCAGTCAACATCGTATCAGTTGTGTTATAATATTTAATCTTAAAATGATAGACAACACTATTACTAAAACCAATAGCACCCCCATACATCCCCAAACAACTGTTTAAAGGGTAATATGGCTCTGGATCTTGTTTTCCTTTTCCTTCTGTGAAGACGATTTTGAATAATAAAGAATGAATAGATGTTACATTTGTTGGATTTAATTACAATAATCGAATGCAAATGGGAAATAATACTTAGATTACACTAATAGTAGTAACAAATAACTCAATAAACTTAGTAGAGGCACGTATTAGATACGCTGAGCTAAAGGTAATATTGCCTGCTACTCCTCTGAGATGCTATAGCAATTAACAAATTACCTCCAGGATACAACTACTGTTAGTTCTCCTCTATGTAACTTGGCAGCAGAAATGAAAAAACAAAATACAAGTCGAAACTCAAACAGTTTCAGAGAAATGTAAAACTAATTTATGTTTCTGTAAAATATGATTGTTTCTGTAAACAAAGAAATAGTGTTACAAAATTATGTTTCTGTAAACTACAACTTGTTTTAGTGAAGAACTCAACTTTTCTGTGATATAAAACAAACGTAAAATAAGAACTTAATTATTTCTAAAGCGGAGAGAAGGAGAAGAAAGAGAACAAAAAAATGTTTGTTCTGATGCAAGTTCAGAACGAAAAATTTATCTCGTATTTATAGCACAAGAAAAGAATATTTGAAACGTTCGAAAACAATTCGAATCCAATGCACGACAAGATCCGTGAAACACGCGTCTCGAACGTTACAAAAGGTAAGGTAAAAAATCGCGTTAAAAGAACAGTGCAAACGCGTTCAAAATTTTCGAGATTCTTCTCGAGGAAAACAGTATGTATAGGTGTCAAGAACACCGTGTGACACGCGTGGAAAAAGATGCTTCTCGAGGCTGTCGGATATCCAAAACCGAGAAGGCAAAGAATAAAATTCTTTACATGTGTGGGAGAAACGAGTGGAAATTTTCAGTAAAAAAGAAAGGGTCGGATAAACCCACACCCACACCCACACCCACTCCCACTCCCACTCCCACGCCCACGCCCACGCCGAGCCGAGCCGAGCGAGCGTGCGTGCTGCTGTGCGAAGCACCGCGCGAACGGGAAAGGCAATAAGAAATGCAATAAGGTTTAGGCAACCTTGCCATAGACTAGGGCTTTCCCCATACACAAAGGTCTAAAGACCCAAAGGGCCATGCCCTTAAGGCTAAACCAATGCTATTTAAGTCTAAAACTCTTAGTGTTTTAGTCTATATGGGACTAATGTTTTATTCATTCACATGAAAAAACATCTAGGGAGCAATAGGTCTTGGGATCAAAACATGGTCCATGCATTTTTTGATTAAAACAAAACATTGTTTTTCTAACAATCTCCCACATGAATAATAAAACATGTCGATAAAACACGATAAAACATAAGGCAACAAAATAGGCTAAGGTGTCCCAAAGATTGAACCTTAACTTAGTGAGAGGTTACCTGAACTGCTTGTTGATACGGTGAACGCAATGTCTTGAACCGCCAACAAAGAATGCAATTCAGAAATAACAGCCACACTTGATGCCTCAACCGAAGAAAACAGCTGCCAAGCTCTTGCGGTTGTGCCCATTTTGGCCGTGGGCTAAAATCCCGGACTTAATGAATGTCTCTAGAGAATCAGCTCAAATTCTCATAGGAAGCGGCCACACTTCCAACATCCACAAAGGTGGGTCCATAAAGAGTGTCATGCCACACCCCGCTTTAATCAAAGCCATGGAACCCATTAAGATCTCAAAAGATCATCCTGTAAATCTGCAGGCTGCACTATCACATGATTACACCATAGGGAGGGACAAAGATAGTGCTTTACCAATATCACCATAAATTAGTTGTCTCATTGAACCTTGATCTTGGAAATCCAATCACAAGGTTGAGTATCCTTCATGGTGATTTATTCTATGAGCTTAAGTCCCATCCCCCTCGATGTGGATTTAACTTCCTCTCTCGGTAAACCTTTCTTCAAAGGATCTGCAAGATTATCTTTGGATTTTACAAAGTCTATCGAGATAATACCAGTAGAGAGTAGTTGTTTCACCGTCTTGTGTCTTCTACGTATATGTATAGACTTTCCGTTGTATACATTGTTCTTTGCGCAACCAAGAGCAGCTTTACTTATCACACAGTGGATGGAGATTGAAGACACAAGGCTTGGGCCAGAGTGGAATTCCTCCCAGAAACATCGCATCCATTCAAACTCCTCTCCAGCTTTTTCCAAGGCTATAAACTCGACTCCATAGTGGATTTAGCTATACATGTCTGTTTGGTAGACTTCCATGAGACAGACGCACCTCCAAGCAAGAAGATGTACCCACTAGTAGATTTGCACTCTTGAGTCTGATATCCAGTTGGCATCACAATACCCTTCCAAAGACAGCAGGATACTTCCCAAAACTTAAGCAATAGTTTGAGGTCCCTCTCAGGTAACGTAAAACTCTGAAGAGAGCATTCCAGTGATCCTTCCCTGGGTTGCAAGTATACCTACTTAATCTACTCACATAGTAAGCAATATCAGGTCTTGTACAATTCATCAAATACATAAGACTACCAATAATGCGAGAATACTCAAGTTGATTAATACCCTTACCCTTGTTCTTTTTCAATTTACAAGTGGGATCAAAAGGAGTAGATGCAGGTTTAGCATTTTCATAATTAAATCTCTTTAGTACGGTTTCAAAGATAATGAGATTGACTAAGACTATATCCATCGACATCTTTATGATTTTCATCCCTAAGATTACATCAGTAGGGCCTAAGTCTTTCATGTCAAAATTATCTCTAAGCATGCTTTTAATGGTATTAATAATATCAAGTTTACTGCCTAATATGAGCATATCATCAACATATAGGCATACAATAACATGAGAATCATCCACAGATTTAATGTAAATACATTTATCAGATTCATTAACCTTGAAGCCATTAATTATCATAACATGATCAAATTTTTCATGCCACTGTTTAGGTGCTTGTTTTAAACCGTAAAGAGATTTGTTTAACTTGCATACTTTGTTTTCATAACCTTTTACTATAAAGCCTTCAGGTTGATCCATATAAATTTCTTCATTCAATTCACCATATAGAAAAGCAGTTTTAACATCCATCTGATTTATATGCAAATCATAAATTGAAGCAATAGCAATCAACATTCTAATCGAGGTGATTCTAGAGAATGGTGAATAGGTATCAAAGAAATCTATTCCTTCATGTTGTCTATAGCCTTTAGCTACCAACCTAGCTTTATATTTATCTATAGTTCCATCTGTTCTAAGTTTCCTTTTGAACACCCATTTGCAACCTATGGATTTACTTCCAGGAGGCAAGTCTACAAGCTCCCAAGTTTCGTTTTGCGAATGGACTCCCATTCATTTAATGAAGCTTCTTCCCAGAAAGGAGCTTCTGGAGAAGTCATAGCTTCCTTGTAGGTTTGGGGTTCAGACTCTACCGTAAGAGTCAAAAAATCTGGGCCAAAACTTGTTTCAGTTCTAACCCTCTTACTTCTTCTTGGTTCAGTCTCATACTCCAAAGTTGGAGTTCGACTAGTCGATGGAACATCTGGGAGGTCATCATGGACCCTTTTCCGAGGTCCAGACCTTAAAGGAAATATGTGTTCATAAAACACAGCATCTCTAGATTCCAATATGGTGTTCTGACCAATGTTATTATGGTCAGAACTGATGACCATGAACCTGTATGAAATTGTATGCTCAGGATACCCTAAGAAAACACAATCAACTGTTTTAGGTCCTATTTTAGTTTTCTTGGGAAGAGGAATGGCCACCTTGGCCAAACACCCCCACACTTTAAAGTATGCATAAGAAGGTTGTTTACCATTCCACAATTCATAAGGAGTTTTATCAGATTTTTTAAATGGAACTCGGTTCAAAATATAGCAAGCAGAGAGGATAGCTTCCCACCACAAGTTCGAAGATAACCCTGAACTTGTCAACATAGCATTTACCATATCTATGAGTGTTCTATTTTTCTTTCAGCTACACCATTCGATTCTCGGTGAATATGGTGCATTGTTTCATGAATGATTCCATTATGTTTACAAAACTCACCTATGGGTATCACATACTCACCGCCACGGTCTGACCTAAGAGTTTTAATTTTAACTCCTTTTTGGTTTTCTACTTCAAGTTTATAAAACTTGAAAGCCTCTAAGGCCTCATCTTTACTTCTAAGAAGATGAACCTGACAGTATCGTGAGTAATCATCTATAAAAGTGATGTACCATTTTCTACCACCTCTTGTAGGTGTTGATTTCAAATCTCCTAAATCTGAGTGTATTAGTTCCAAAGGAACTGTTTTACGTTCAATCCTTTTATTAAATGGTTTTCTTGTATATTTAGATTCAACACAGATTTCACATCTTTGATTTTTATCAAAGTTTATTTTTGGTATGAAACCTAAATTAGCAAGTCTTTCTAGAGATTTGAGATTAACATGTCCAAGTCTATCATGCCAAACATGTGAAAAGTCACAAACATAAGCAGAAGAAGATGCATTAACATTCAATTTCAAATCAGATACACTAAGCTTAATCATGTTATCGGTAACGTAACCTTTTCCTACGAATTCACCATGCTTAGAAATCACAACAGTATTGGACTCAAAGAACAATTTTAAAACCTTTTCCTAGCAGGATGGTTTCTGAGATAAGATTTTTGCATATGTCTGGGACGTAGAATACGTCATTCAATGCGAGAGTTTTTCCTGAAGTTAGCTTTAGTTCGACCTTGCCTTTCCCCACCACTTTCGCGGTGGAAGAGTTTCCCATGAACAGTTTCTCATCATCTCCTACTATGGCATAGGAGGAGAAAGCATTTCTGAATTTACAGACATGCTTGGTGGCTCCAGAATCAAGCCACCAGTCTCTCACATTAGTCATACTAGAGACAAGGTCGACTTCGGACACCATGCCAGTGAAATATCCATAGTCCTCTACTATGTTTGCCTTATTTTTCTGTTTTGGATCATATTTGATCCTTTTAGGGGCCTTACAATCTTTAGCCATATGTCCAGGTTTACCACAATTAAAACAGTCGCCTTTGATGGTGTGCTTAGTGACACCACCTCTAGGCTTAAAATTGTTACCTCTGGGTTTTCGACGTCTGTTACGTCTATTACCCATTTTGCTGGATTCTCCAGGAGTTTTCTTTGAAGCAGCTTTATCGTCCAAAACATGAGCTTTGTTGGACATGTTTTTGCTCATAGATCATGCTCTTGTCCTTGCTTGCACATAAGCTCCTCAACCTGGATCTTTTTGCCAAGCTCCACCATGGTGATTTCACGAGTCTTGTGTCGCAGCCTCCTCTTGTATTCGCTCCATGAGGGTGGAAGCTTTTCAATCACAGCCGATACTTGTAGAGCTTCATCAAAAGTCATGCCTTCACAAGAATCTCGTTGATGAGGAGTTGAAGTTCGACGAACTGTTCTACCACAAAGCTTTTAAATCAGTCATGTTGTATTCTAAGAACTTAGCCATCAAGAACTTCTTACTTCCAGCAGCTTCAGATGATATTTTTCTTCTAGAGCTTCCCATAAATCAAAAGCATTAAAATCTTCTTTTGCATTATAGAAGTCATACAAGGAGTCATCAAGACAGTTAAGAATATGATTCTTGCACAAATAATTCTTCCTATTCCACCTGTCCAATTTATCTTCATTACCACGACGATGAAGTTTTCTCGAGGGTTTTTCTAAAGCATATCCATCTAACCTTTGGTCGTTTAGGAAGAATAGCATTTTAGACTGCCATCTCTTAAAGTCCTTACCACTGAACTTTGGTGGTTTTTCTACGGTATTTTTTCCCATGTTCTTACAGCAATTACAATATCACAAATATTACCTTTAGATTGTTGGATTTAATTACAATAATCGAATGCAAATGGGAAATAATACTTAGATTACACTGATAGTAGTAACAAATAACTCAATAAACTTAGTAGAGGCACGTATTAGATACGCTGAGCTAAAGGTAATATTGCCTGCTACTCCTCTGAGATGCTATAGCAATTAACAAATTACCTCCAGGATACAACTACTGTTAGTTCTCCTCTATGTGTAGCATACACAGAGAGAACCCTTAGAACTTGGCAGCAGAAATGAAAAAACAAAATACAAGTCGAAACTCAAACAGTTTCAGAGAAATGTAAAACTAATTTATGTTTCTGTAAACTATGATTGTTTCTGTAAACAAAGAAATAGTGTTACAAAATTATGTTTCTGTAAACTACAACTTGTTTTAGTGAAGAACTCAACTTTTCTGTGATATAAAACAAACGTAAAATAAGAACTTAATTATTTCTGAAAGCAGTAGAGAAGGAGAAGAAAGAGAACAAAAAAATGTTTGTTCTGATGCAAGTTCAGAACGAAAAATTTATCTCGTATTTATAGCACAAGAAAAGAATATTTGAAATGTTCGAAAACAATTCGAATCCAATGCACGACAAGATCCGTGAAACACGCGTCTCGAACGTTACAAAAGGTAAGGTAAAAAATCGCGTTAAAAGAACAGTGCAAACGCGTTCAAAATTTTCGAGATTCTTCTCGAGGAAAACAGTATGTATAGGTGTCAAGAACACCGTGTGACACGCGTGGAAAAAGATGCTTCTCGAGGCTGTCGGATATCCAAAACCGAGAAGGCAAAGAATAAAATTCTTTACATGTGTGGGAGAAACAAGTGGAAATTTTCAGTAAAAAGAAAGGGTCGGATAAACCCACACCCACACCCACACCCACACCCACTCCCACTCCCACTCCCACGCCCACGCCCTCGCCCTCGCCCTCGCCCACGCCCACGCCGAGCCGAGCCGAGCGAGCGTGCGTGCTTTTGTGCGAAGCACCGCGCGAACGGGAAAGGCAATAAGAAATGCAATAAGGTTTAGGCAACCTTGCCATAGACTAGGGATTTCCCCATACACAAAGGTCTAAAGACCCAAAGGGCCATGCCCTTAAGGCTAAACCAATGCTATTTAAGTCTAAAACTCTTAGTGTTTTAGTCTATATGGGACTAATGTTTTATTCATTCACATGAAAAAACATCTAGGGAGCAATAGGTCTTGGGATCAAAACATGGTCCATGCATTTTTTGATTAAAACAAAACATTGTTTTTTCTAACAATCCCCCACATGAATAATAAAACATGTCGATAAAACACGATAAAACATAAGGCAACAAAATAGGCTAAGGTGTCCCAAAGATTGAACCTTAACTTAGTGAGAGGTTACCCTGAATCGCTTGTTGATACGGTGAACGCAATGTCTTGAACCGCCAACAAAGAATGCAATTCATAAATAACATCCACACTTGATGCCTCAACCGAAGAAAACAGCTGCCAAGCTCTTGCGGTTGTGCCCATTTTGGCCGTGGGCTAAAATCCCGATTTAATGAATGTCTCTAGAGAATCAGCTCAAATTCTCATAGGAAGCGGCCACACTTCCAACATCCACAAAGGTGGGTCCATAAAGAGTGTCATGCCACACCCCGCTTTAATCAAAGCCATGGAACCCATTAAGATCTCAAAAGATCATCCTGTAAATCTGCAGGCTGCACTATCACATGATTACACCATAGGGAGGGACAAAGATAGTGCTTTACCAATATCACCATAAATTAGTTGTCTCATTGAACCTTGATCTTGGAAATCCAATCACAAGGTTGAGTATCCTTCATGGTGATTTATTCTATGAGCTTAAGTCCCATCCCCCTCGATGTGGATTTAACTTCCTCTCTCGGTAAACCTTTCTTCAAAGGATCTGCAAGATTATCTTTGGATTTTACAAAGTCTATCGAGATAATACCAGTAGAGAGTAGTTGTTTCACCGTCTTGTGACTTCTACGTATATGTATAGACTTTCCGTTGTATACATTGTTCTTTGCGCAACCAAGAGCATCTTTACTGTCACAGTGGATGGAGATTGAAGACACAGGCTTGGGCCAGAGTAGAATTCCTCCCAGGAAACATCGCATCCATTCAGCTTCCTCTCCAGCTTTTTCCAAGGCTATAAACTCAGACTCCATAGTGGATTTAGCTATACATGTCTGTTTGGTAGACTTCCATGAGACAGACGCACCTCCAAGCAAGAAGATGTACCCACTAGTAGATTTGCACTCTTCTGAGTCTGATATCCAGTTGGCATCACAATACCCTTCCAAAGTACAGCAGGATACTTCCCAAAACTTAAGCAATAGTTTGAGGTCCCTCTCGGTAACGTAAAACTCGAAGAGAGCATTCCAGTGATCCCCCCTGGGTTGCAAGTATACCGCTTAATCTACTCACGAGTAAGCAATATCAGGTCTTGTACAATTCATCAAATACATAAGACTACCAATAATGCGAGAATACTCAAGTTGATCAATACCCTTACCCTTGTTCTTTTTCAATTTACAAGTGGGATCAAAAGGAGTAGATGCAGGTTTAGCATTTTCATAATTAAATCTCTTTAGTACGGTTTCAAAGATAATGAGATTGACTAAGACTATATCCATCAGACATCTTTCTGATTTTCATCCCTAAGATTACATCAGTAGGGCCTAAGTCTTTCATGTCAAAATTATCTCTAAGCATGCCTTTAATGGTATTAATAATATCAAGGTTACTGCCTAATATGAGCATATCATCAACATATAGGCATACAATAACATGAGAATCATCCACAGATTTAATGTAAATACATTTATCAGATTCATTAACCTTGAAGCCATTAATTATCATAACATGATCAAATTTTTCATGCCACTGTTTAGGTGCTTGTTTTAAACCGTAAAGAGATTTGTTTAACTTGCATACTTTGTTTTCATAACCTTTTACTATAAAGCCTTCAGGTTGATCCATATAAATTTCTTCATTCAATTCACCATATAGAAATGCAGTTTTAACATCCATCTGATGTATATGCAAATCATAAATTGAAGCAATAGCAATCAACATTCTAATCGAGGTGATTCTAGAGACTGGTGAATAGGTATCAAAGAAATCTATTCCTTCCTGTTGTCTATAGCCTTTAGCTACCAACCTAGCTTTATATTTATCTATAGTTCCATCTGTTCTAAGTTTCCTTTTGAACACCCATTTGCAACCTATGGATTTACTTCCAGGAGGCAAGTCTACAAGCTCCCAAGTTTCGTTTTGCTGAATGGACTCCCATTCATTTAATGAAGCTTCTTCCCAGAAAGGATCTTCTGGAGAAGTCATAGCTTCCTTGTAGGTTTGGGGTTCAGACTCTACCGTAAGAGTCAAAAAATCTGGGCCAAAACTTGTTTCAGTTCTAACCCTCTTACTTCTTCTTGGTTCAGTCTCATACTCCAAAGTTGGAGTTCGACTAGTCGATGGAACATCTGGGAGGTCATCATGGACCCTTTTCCGAGGTCCAGACTTTAAAGGAAATATGTGTTCATAAAACACAAAGCATCTCTAGATTCCAATATGGTGTTCTGACCAATGTTATTATGGTCAGAACTGATGACCCTGAACCTGTATGCAATTGTATGCTCAGGATACCCTAAGAAAACACAATCAACTGTTTTAGGTCCTATTTTAGTTTTCTTGGGAAGAGGAATGGCCACCTTGGCCAAACACCCCCACACTTTAAAGTATGCATAAGAAAGGGTCGGATAAACCCACACCCACACCCACTCCCACACCCACTCCCACACCCACTCCCACTCCCACTCCCACGCCCACGCCGAGCGAGCGTGCGTGCTTCTGTGCGAAGCACCGCGCGAACGGGAAAGGCAATAAGAAATGCAATAAGGTTTAGGCAACCTTTCCATATACTAGGGCTTTCCCCATACACAAAGGTCTAAAGACCCAAAGGGCCATGCCCTTAAGGCTAAACCAATGCTATTTAAGTCTAAAACTCTTAGTGTTTTAGTCTATATGAGACTAATGTTTTATTCATTCACATGAAAAAACATCTAGGGAGCAATAGGTCTTGGGATCAAAACATGGTCCATGCATTTTTTGATTAAAACAAAACATTGTTTTTTCTAACAACATTTTGTTGACATATTTGCATTGATATTTCTCCAAGTCGCAAAAGATCAGCATCTTTACTTGTTGGATTTTCTGAAAGAGATGCAACACAAAAATCATACTTGAGTTGAGGGTCACTTGTTGATGCTTTCTTACAAACATCACTGATCAAATCACCATTTGCATCATGAATGGAGTTGAGAACAAGAAAAACAATGAAGATTGTAGAGAGGGAAAGCAATGAGAGTGTTGGACTCATCTTTTTTGTTTTGGAAAGATCTCCTTTTTTTTTCTTTAGAAAAACTTTGTTATGATCTTCCAATTCATGCTATTCATTCATAGTTAATTATACTCCAAACATGCAGCATTAAAGAGGTCATAAGATTTTGGGGAATAAACTTTAAAGAGGTGATAAGATTTTTGCAATCAAACATTAAAAGGAGTAACAATATTTTTGCATGAAAATAAAACATTAAAGAGTAATTAACAAGGTATTAAAGGAAAAATAAGATTTTTGCATGTGCACTACAAACATTAAATGGAGTAATAATATTTTGCATGAAAATAAAACATTACAGAGTAATTAACAAGGTATTAAAGGAAAATATTTCCCATTAAAGAGTAATTAACAAGGTTTTAATGAGTAATATTTTTGAAAATATTGCCCATTGTTGAGTAGATTTCAACTCATTAGTCATCTAGTAAAAAATAACGAGCTACCTTGCTAGGCTGCGTGCTTTAACGTGTATATATTTATTTATTTTTTGGCTCAAAAGAGTATTTTTGTTTTTTTGAAATCAACAGCTAAATCCTAACTCGGCCATATTATAAACTTCCTACAGCATAACGCAGATATCACATCACATTTACCCGTGAGCTATCACCCATTACTGAAGTTACTTAGACCCTGTTTGAGACTGCAAAATTAATATGTAGACGGATCCATAATCCATTGGGTACTTAAAAGATTACAGACCTAACATTCTTTGGTAGTTAGAGCAAGTGACGGTGGGGGACGAAAAACATCGAAGAATTTTGCAAGTCTAATGGCTCCGAGGAGAAGAACGTAGAAAAATCTAAGATGAGGAAGTCTAGTAGCTAGCACCAAGAGGGACATTTCCAAGGCATCTTCCCATGGTTCCGTAGGATCATGGAATGGTAATAGGATCATGGCTGGGTGCAAAGTCATTTGTCTTATTTTATGGAGTCAACGAATATTCAGTATATACTCATTTTATCCGTTGAAGAGCCGTAGGGGCTCTCGCTGTCAATATTCTTTCGGAGAGGAACAAAGTCACTAGAAGAGTCAACAAACCTGAGATCGTCATATGTGTATTATACGTTGTTGTTAGCATGACTGCTACGACCACGTGAATCCATACGCACCTTCCCGGGCATTGCGTCTGGAGTATTTGCAAGGTTAAAAGTTTTGCTCGCACAAGACCTTTTCGGACGACAATGGGATCGCGTGGAAGTCTTATGCTGAATTCCTTTGTGAAGCCTTTTGTGCTTTGCCTCACCTTTGTATGTGATCAGGATAGCGGACATCCGAGGTCTTATACCTGATTGGCCGCGTCTTGTAGATATTCCGAGGGATTCTCATTATACTAGAAGAAGACCCTTGACTGCAGTGGGTATTTTTTGGGTTCATGTTTTTAACATTAGGAAAACTACATTCATCATTATCAGAGTCTGAATCAATAAATAAATGTGACCCCTGGCCTACCATTGAGAGGAACAGCATTGGTTGGGAGAGAGACTTCATTTGCATTCCGATCTCTGTTATGGTGCCATTCAACATACTTGTCGAAAAGAGACACGTCAAATAAACTATATCCGGTAAGTCGAAGAAGTGTTTTATTCGATAATCACTCTCACCATCGTCATCATTGGTTATGGAATCACCGCAGAGTATTTTATCTGCTCATTATCATAATAATAGCTAAGGAAGATGACACCGGTTAGAATACTGGGAACGTTGTCCATATGATCCTTTCGCCATTTTCGAAATTTGTAGAATTGCTTATCCCACTCCCTATAGCTTACTGGGAACCCGTCGAGCAGGAATTTTGAATTTCTATTTTTCCATTCACACGAGGTAAATTATCTTTGATAGCCCCAATGGTGGAGTCATCACGTTCGAGTGAACCTGCTTTAGCTAGCCCCAAAGAGTAGTATAAACAATGGTCCTCCCCAGAAGGTCCGGAGAACAGGCTTAGGATAAGGCAACTCAACTAAATTATACATATTGCAAACACCAATTTTGAAACTGATCGCATTTTATAGACCACACGTCAAAACCGAATAAGCATTCCTATAAACCATTAAGATGCTGAGAGATACAAAATACATGCATTTTCATATACATTATAGTAAAAAAAATAAAAAAACATTGGTTAATTAAGAACGCACAATTGAGGATACTTATATTAATTGGGGGATATAATAATAAAACAAAATATGGTCATTTTGAAGTAATTTTCAAAACCCTTATCCATATATTTCTATTATTCCTGAAATGCCCATATATTTTAATATTTATTTATTTTTATTTTTAATAAAACAAAAATTCATTAAAAAAATAATTAAAAAAAGACAAATAACCCATTTTCCGAAGAAAAAAAACACAATAGCACCACCTAAATCGATCATCCAACATGGTGATTCCGTAATCCTGCACTTCAAAACACAAACAATTAGTTAAAGAATAAAAATAGGGAAACCAATTATGCCAATGCACATCACCTTTCATATTTTTACTTATTTTTAATTTATATCTCCATTATGAATAGGATGAATCCGATTTCATTCAGCTATTTTTTTGGATACCCATACTAATTTTTACTCGTCCATTAGAACCATATTTTAATAATATTTGGATCCATTTTCGTTTGATTCCAACATGGTGATTAAACAGTTAAAGAATAAAAATAGGGAAACCAATTATGCCAATGCACATCACCTTTCAAAATTGGACCCATTAGCAATTTTGATTGATCCAGACCAATTAGCAACTTAGGACCCGACGGGTAATTACCCGATTGGACCCGAATGTTAACGGGTCCAAACGGGTAATACCCGTCGGGTACCCGCGGGTAATGGATACCCGGTTATTTATCCTTCTTATTCATCGTTTTAGCAAACTTATAGGTATTTTGCTAGTTTCGTCTTTGATTTTATTTCCATTTTTCCGTTTTTTGTTACATTTAATCTTTATTTAGTACATTAACAAAGAAATAATAATAAATTTTTATAATAATAAGGGGATTTTAATAAAGTGCCACACTTCCAATTAGGTATTTAAGAAAATGCCACCGTTTTTTTCAAAGTTTATAAAATGCCACACACGTTAAGTTTTCTATTAAGGCCCACTCTATTAGTCAACTGTCATTGAAAAAGTCCAAAACATGTGGCGTTATTACCAAACTAGCCATCTCAATTTCATAACAATGCTGCACAAGACCGACCGAGCGACCGACTGAGTCGAACTGATAAATCGGCTATATTATTAACCATTGATCTGATAAAATTTTCTAATCCTAGCCCTCTATTTCATCACACATGTAATAACCTAACCCTAAACTAAGAGACGCTCACTTCATCTTCTCTTCTCGCCTCTCTTTCCCTTTTTCTTCTTCTTCTTACAGTCACGGCCACCACTAGAATCACCATTTTATTTTTCTCTTTCAGTGATTACTTCAATTTCTTTGCGAAAGTGGTAAATTTGTTCCTAATCAGATTGTATTGGGAAAAAATGGGGTAAGATGCTGTTAGGGTTTATTACATAAGGGGTTTCAATTGGAAGGTTGTAAAATTAGAAAAAGGGGTTTCATGATTTCCTGTAATGGTAATGGAAGCAGGAGATGATTGTTTGGTGGAATTAGAAGACGAAGTTGCACTATTTTAGTTGGTAAAAGATGGGTTCAACTCAGATTTGATATGCTGTTAGGGTTTATTACATAAGGGGTTTCAATTGGAAGGTTGTAAAATTAGAAAAAGGGGTTTCATGATTTCCTGTAATGGTAATGGAAGCAGGAGATGATTGTTTGGTGGAATTAGAAGACGAAGCTGCACTATTTTAGTTGGTAAAAGATGGGTTCAACTCAGATTTGATTTTGGATTGATTTAATTGGAGAAATTGATGACGATTTAGGCTTGGTCGAAGCAGGAAAGAGCTACAGAAGAAGTTAGGGTTTGAACGACAGTGATGCTAAGATGGAAGAATGGGAATTTGAGAGTGTGTAATTGATAGAGAAATCATGAAAGAATGAGAAAAATTGTGTTTGTGGTGGTGTTGCAGAGAAGAGACCTTGCTGCTGTTATGAGGAAGGAAGAAATAAGTTGCAGTTGAAGATGGTGTTGAAGTTGATAAGATGGGAGTATGATGTTTATGTTATGAATGGGTTATGACTTTATGTATTGTAGCAATTCTTAGCAATGGCTATGACAGCATAACTATGTTCTGATTCCATTTTGTTTCACGGGAAGGAATTCTTAATCTGGTTTATTAAGATGTATCAAGCTGGTGGTGGTGCTAGAGATATAAGAATGGGATCATTAAGTTGCGGTGATTTTTAATGGTTTGGCAATTGTTCCATGATATCCATCTCTACCTCTTAATTGATTACATTTTTTTAGGCTGTTTGCGAAGAAGATGAACGATCTTCAATTAGGTCCAGTCAACTCGTTACTGAGTACCGATTTAATTAGGCCTGAGTTGAGTAATTCGAGGGTTTTGATGTCTTTTAACAAATCTGAATTATTGCCACGTATACTTTAACTTCCGTTAACCGTTTTCTCAAAAAAAACGGGATGGAAAAGGTCAACAGTGTGGCATTTTATAAAATTTGGAAAAACGGTTGCATTTTCTTGAACACCTAATTGGAAGTGTGGCACTTTATTAAAATCCCCTAAAAATAATTTAGATTCAAGTTAAAAAGATAAAGAAATTAAGTTAGGAATCTGACCCGGCCTTTATAAGTAGGGTCCGGGTCTAGTGATACCCGGGAGGACCCGGACCCATTGACATCCCTAATTATGAATGCAAAATATTAACTTAAACCTGGGTTATTAGGCTCTTAAGAGTTTTTGATATATTTTTGGTAATTTAGTTATTTGTGGTAATATCATGTGCAACGCTTTAGTTTAGAACCGTATTTTGGGGACCTATGTTTTTTTGGGGGACCACTGATTTTTAAGGAACCTATCCTACAATGATAAGGGCTTCCCTAAAGTCATATGAGTTTACCAATTTTCCCCTTACCATATTTAACATTAGCCCACCACTGCCGATTACCACCACCACCACCAACCACCGATTACCATCACCACCTCCTCCCACCACCGCCGCCCACCACACCACCTATATATATATAGCTTAATTTAAATCATTAACAAAGATATTCTCACAAACTCATTGTTTGTCATTCGTTTTTTGTTGAAAAAATGCGAAGTAATCATCAAAATGAGTTGAAAATGGAAATTGCAGAGACATGTTCGGTTACATCGCAAAACAAAGTCTCAGCCGAACTTTTAGTTCAGTTACAACGCAAAATGTTCGGTTTCGTCGCAAAAAGTTCGGTTATCACGAATTAATATTTTCTGAACCGAACTCAGAATTCGGTTCATTCGCAAAAAAATACTTTTAACCGAACTATGGGATAATTCCATATATGCATTTGCAAGTGCAGTTCGGTTGGATCGCAAAAATTGTTAAGTTTTTACTTTAACGAACGTTTGCCTAATTGCATATATGCATATATAAGCTCAGTTCGGTTGATTCGAAAAATATGTTGAAGTTTGCGAACTAACCGAACTTCATTAAACTAGGTTACTTTTAACCTGAAGTTCGTTTGGTAACTTGGTTGCGTTGAAGTTTGCGAACCAACCAAACATACCTCTGTAAATGAGTTCGGTTAACTCGCAAAAATAATTTCAAAACTTAACTCTTTTCTATATATCCAAATGTTGAGTTCTATTTAATCGCAAAAAAAAAAAAACTGCGAACTTACCAAACTCTGTTGTTTAAAGTTCGGTTACAACGTGGTCTAGTCGACTGAACCGAACAAAACTCTATAAACTCAAGCATAGTAGTTTGGTTACATTTGATTTTTCATCAGCTATCCGAACAAACAAAAACTCCATTAAAGCTCTGGTTCGGTTGCCTGTGATTTTGGATTTACTAACCGAACTGCATTTGCAGAAAGTTCGGTTACATGTTCTTCATATAATAAAACCGAACCTTGTTGACTTAGTTGATATTTTTTTGTTACAATTTTGATTTTCAAGATATTTTAGGCCGTTTATAGCAACATTCACTAAGTTACAAGCATACTTCGGTACCCAGAGGATGTTTTTTCTCCATATTCACTCATCTCAAAATATATTTTTTCTCCATCTTCTTCTTCTTCAATCACTTTAGTCACTCAATAATCGAAGGTGGTGGTGGTAATAATCGGAGGAGGTGGTGGTGGTGGGTGGTGGTGGTGGGAGGAGGTGGTGGTGGTAATCAGTGGTTGTTGGTGGTGATAATCGGAGGTGGTGGTAATCGGTGGTTGTTGGTGGTGATAATCGGAGGTGGTGGTGGTGGTAGTCGGCGGTGGTGGGCTAATATTAATTAGGGCTAATGTTAAATAGGGTAAGGAGCAAATTAGTAAACTCATATGACTTTAGGATAGCCCTTATCATTATAGGATAGGTGCCTTAAAAATACAATGGTCCCCCAAAATAAACAAGGGTCCCCAAAATACGGTTCTTAGTTTATATAATCCCATCCTTTACCTACGGAGAACAGCCCAGTTGAACTCCCTAAAAGCTATCCTCTAACATGTTTTATGTTGTGGGGCCCATAAATGGCCGCCTTATTTATTACAAAAAGTGCGGGTCTCGCCCTCATGTGAGACGGCGGTCTTCATGTGGTTTGTTATAGACGGTTCATATAAAACCACTGATATTTGAAAACAACTTTTTCCTATTAAATACCGAAAGATTCATCCATTCTGATCATCCGTACGATAAAAACATGGTTCTTATATTCATCTAATTTGATTATCTATATGATATAAATATGGTTCTTCCGTCTTAGTGCATCATATACAATAATGACCTACAAATGTAGAACAACCATACCACCATATTTCTTCTCGTAAACTAATATGTTGTTAAAAGTGCCACCTAGGCACCAAAGTGGCCTTATTATGAACATGGACGCCACGCAATGGGTAAGGAGATGTCACTTTAAAAAGTAGCATTCAGGCATCGTCTTTCTAGGCGCTCAGGCCAAGGCGCCAGTTTGTTGGGCGCCAAAGTGGCATTTTTATGCCAAAAAAATAAAAAAATCTTTTTCATTAAGTTATACATTAATATTTTAAAACCCTAGTCTAATTATGTTAAAAAATATATCATTCCTAGATGTTTTTGTTAATTACTTTAACAATAGTGAAGGAAAAAAATCTTTCCAAAATTTTTGCAAATCTTTTTCATTAAGATTTAATGGCTAATATAGAAAATCCTAAGCTAACTATCAGTTATGTCAAGAACATAAACCTATTTGGGAATTATTGTTCTACACAGCGTCTCGGATTTTTTATTTCAAATCGCCGGCGTTGTATTGGTGATGTAGACCATGCCGGAAGTGATGAAGACCATGGCGAAAAATAGTGTCGGCGCGCTTGATAAATAACTTACAGTGTCGGCATTGAAAGTTTGGAGTACCCATTTTTTGGCATTGATTTTGCCGGCATTTTGTAAGTTTGGAGTACTCATTTTTTAACCAAATTCCTATTCCCTCAAAAAAATTCCTTCTCACTCAAGTGAAGTTATTATGATTTATACTAATCTATTAACTCATCTAATTATAATTAACCACTAAACATGATTATATTAACTTATTTTACTATAATTAACCACTAAACATGGTTAGTAAGGGGTATACTGGGAATTAGTTAAAATACATGGATATGGGTTAACTATGATTTACTATTAAATCCATATTTTGTCCAATTATCATATCCTCCAATTACTTTCCATATCCTCCAATTGTGTATTCTTATAATGATTTTATTACTTAGAAATGTTTCAAACATCATAAGAGAGAAATATTGAACTTCTAATATTTCTACTCAAGGTAAGTTGGAAAACCAGTTTGCAAACCATATATATCTTAGTTTCAGAAATACATGATGCATGGTTCGCCAATCGCAAGTTCAGTTGGGTACAGTTCACGAACCCGGTTGGAGAATTGTAGTGATTTGAATTTTCAAAGTTGGTATAATATGCTAGCGGTTAGCCCTCCCATTTCACGAACCGTTGTCAAAGTTTGGTAGTCTTTTAGGGTTTGCGAACCTGGTTCATGAACCGTTGCAACCTGACTCATGAACAATCCATGCGGTTGGAATACCATCCTACCAATTGTCCCAGTTTATATCTTGGTATATGTTCAAAGGCTTATTTTCATAATATGTTTAGCATTATTAGAACTCTCTTAACATTTCTAAGACTTCATTGGTTACTCTAACACTTATGTGTTGCTTTTAGTTATTTGGCTAACTTGCCAAACCAAAATATCATTATACACGGTTCTGTAACCGGACCTAAGTGTATATTCATCTATTGTATTTATCAAGAATAGAGTTCGTTTGATTCTCAAGTTATCGTAGCTCGACTTCTAAGCATCTCCTAGTGTTGGAAAACTATAAAAAGAGATACTTTGTGAACTGGGAAAATCAGTCCCTGACACTTGGTGTCCTAGTTGATTATAGAGTCATATTGTATTGACTTAGGTTAATTTCATATGAGAAATATAATTAGGTCTACGAATAAATTTTTTCTCTTTCGGGATTCGTAAAACCAGGTCCGACTATTTTTATCTTGATAGTTCGTGTATCGTGATCTTTCTTTTCTGTTATCGAGGCTCTCGTAATCTCTTTCAGGAAAGAAAGATAAAAATCGCAAAGTTCTCATCGTATCAGACTTTGCCATTCCTCAAGAAAGATATCTAAAAACTGATCTTAGTTGATCTTTTGAAGATTATTCTTGAGAGGCGGTTAAGAAACTAGGATGCTCTTCTGGAGTCGTAAGTTCCGAATTTGTGAGTTTACTAGATTTTTATATTGAAAATGGATTTTTGCACCCTGATCTTTGATATAAAAGAAAATAAAAAAGCTTATCTTTTAGAGGTGGGTTGGTATCAATAGTATTCACTTCGGCTGAAGAAACTCTTAGGATGCAAAGGGCGTCAGCTAAAGTAATCAAGTGTGTAGAGCCTTGCGAGGTTCAAGAGACGTAATAAGTGCGACTGTAACTGAATCGCTCATAGGGTGGGTTCGGAATCAACTACGTTCCATTCTGAAGTCTGATAGTATGCTAGTGTCTGCAGCGGCTTAATACAGCATGGTGTTCAAATCTGGACGAGTTCCCGGGTTTTTATGCTATTGTTGTTTCCTCGTTAAAAAAATTTGTGGTGTCTTGTGTTTTCCTTTTCCACATTATATTGTTTATCTTTAAAATTGTATTTGCATAGGTTTGTACATATTCAATCTATGTAGATACATCCTCTTAATTGTAATTGATTACGAGACTTGTTTCTTGCAGATTTCATATCTTGAAAGATAGATAACAATAGTTTAATCAATTAGACCAATTGAATTATTTGGATACGATTATACTGAGTCTTGGGATCGTCCAAGTACTTTGATTAACAATCAGGTTCATGTACCCTATGTCTATATACATACTGATTGAGTACAGGTTAGAGATATAAAATCTATATACATATATTGTCAAACATCATTCAGTTGGTCTACTTGCTAATATATTAAGTTTTATCTATATGCAGTCTGCCAAATAAAAAAGTTGGGTGTATTGGTATTTTCTCGTTTTCAGGCTTGGAAAATTGACAAACCCTGATACACTTGTTAACAAATATCATTATTTTCTAACTCTAATGAATACTCAGCTCAATAATTACCTTTGGTTTATGAGTAACTGAGTTTTCTTCAGGAAATCAGAATTTGACATCCTCAAACCCCCAAACCCTAAGAATAAAAAATCGTCAAAACATTTCAATTGCATTCGCGGATTATATAAAACCGAAAATATGAATTTATGGCATATCTTTAGGTACTTTCGGATTTTGAAATTCCTTGGTGTGTGAACTACCTTGGTCATTATAAATTGTGAAGTTTTTATTTCTTGCAAACTTATCTCGCCGCACCTCACTTCATTTTGTAGTCAGTGTGGGAAACTGACTGGTAGTGTTACTCGTAATACACACTTGGAAAACAGAGTATCCTAATCAGGTGAAATCTTTCACGTCCTCTTCGTTTAAAGAGTTTTGTGGGATCAATAAGTGTCTTTATTTACTATTGGTGGAAAACTAGAATCATATTTCTAGTTTTCGATTATTGATTTGATTGGTTAACGATAATTGAACATTGATATTTTTGAATTTATTTATCTTGTGATCCTTCTCTTATGATATAAGTTCACTTAAACTAGATCAAGGATCGAAAAGTTCAGATCTACTTTTTATATCTGAAGATAAGGCTTGTGACCATCCATTATTAGCAGGCTCCGTTCGATGCATGATCGATCACAAGGGAATCAATCTATTTGTCCTGATACTTCGGAGATTGGAGATTTTGTTGTTTGGTATTCTGATCTTTGTGATACTTCATGCACACTTGATTGACTGGGATACGACAAGCTTGTTTATATTGGTAGAAGTTTTATAGATTATTGTATATATTGATGATATATCTACTAGACTTTGATAGATTGGGCACTAATATTGATTATTTCGGTTTTATTATATAGTTGATATGAACAAGCACAAAAGAATTCATATTATTTAAACGTAAGAGCCTTTGTATAAATTGACTATATATATGATTGAATTGTTTGATCTAGGAGATTGATATAGCAATTACTGAAATAGATTATTAATTTACTGTTTCAGAATACGATCCAAATGAGCTAAGTTCTTGAAGCCTTCATAGCATGTGAAGTAACTTAATGTAGTGGACTATGTCTTAGGATTCACGTTCATAGACCATATTGGTTGTAAGAACAAGGATAATGAAATAACTGAGCAACTTAGAGTTAGTTTACTTGGTCTCATATATTCGAAGTTGGTTGTAGTGTTTGTATAGTGTTTTAATTATGAGAGAATTCAAAACTAAACTAGGACCCAATTTTTTCTGCATTTGCAATTTCCTTTGTGCGCATCTACTTTACTTTATGCATTATAATTATTGTTTTATGTAAAATAACGTAAACAAACTAGTACACCTTGTTTAAATAATCTTTTGACGATTGTGGTTGTCTGGAGTAGATTATACAAGGTGGGTCTTGAATATGTTGTTATTGGAAAATATTGTAGTGTACTTGGTATCTTCGTCATTTTAAAAGACACCATGATTAATTATTATTACAGTGACATCAAGGCTATCCCATTTGTTGGTTCATATACAACTGGAATGTATATATATATATATATCCAAGAATAACAGCTAACGAGAAACGTGTTCACTCAACTGTGGAAGCCTAAATTCTTGTAACAGATATGCCTAATGAAAGCATATATGTTGGTTTAAGTTTCCTTGTACGTACCTGATGGATTTAGAGATGTCGAGCAGAGATGCATAGCACTAAAATACTCGTTGGTGGATATTATTCTTAAGAGTGTAATAGACAATATAATATATTTAGATATACCTCATTTTATTCAAAAGTATACGAAATAGCAAGGAGTTCTAGTTATGTTTTTTTTTCTTTCCAATCGTGGCAAATCAACACAGATACCGTATGATGATAAATTTCATGGTCCTATTGCCAAAGATGTGTTTAGGATCAACCGAGTAGAAGGTGGAGATATGAAATTTGTAGTTACTCCTAGCGTGGTTGACGCCAATCCAACCACTGATGATATAAATTTGTGTTTGATCGAGGGTCATACATCATATAATTTGATTAACAACATTCCTTGGTTGTTTCGTTTTATGATTTCTTAATCTATGAGTTTCGTGTTTGACCGTGATAAGCCGTTGAAATTTCCATGGAGGAAAACAACTAATGTCCTTGAAGTGGGCACTGATGTAGGACATATATTTTAGATTTAGAAGTTATAGGTATTCCCTCGTTTATTGTTTCTTTTGATTAAAATCCTTGTCATTTCAGATATCTTGTTAAAGCCTATATAAGATGGCATATGAGATTGTCTAATGATATATATTTCATATTATTATAAATATGATTATTTATCGTTTAACACGAATTTTTAACTATTATTTCTCTTGCTTAATTTCTTCCCTTTGTATCCATTTTTTTACGGCCGCATCCCAGCAATCTTTGTATTGCATTCCTCTTTATATCGTACTATATTAAGATAAGTCAATATCTCCTTCCTTTATGTGATATTATTTTCACGGTCTTTGAATTGTTTTTCTTCTTAATGTAATCTAACCAAACATAGCATTGGAAGTTAACCTCACCTATAGTTGAGAATTTCTCGTCAGGTTGGATTTTTACCTATCCAGCATGTTCTAAATATCAGCTCCAACATCCCATCCTTTTTATTTTTATTTTTTGAAGTGACTTTTTGTTTTAATAAACTCCAAGTGAAGTCTTGACTAAAATTTGTTGTTAGTGCATGGTTATCCTGATAATTAACCAAAAGAATACAAAGTATTCAATTAGTAAGGGAGCTATGCAATTTTATTTGAATACATGTAAGATGTTGAAACATTAAAATTGAATAACCCCATATATAATTATGATAAAAATTAAATACAAAAAGGAGATAAGAATATAAGAAATAATGAATATGCTTGTATTCATGATATTAAATTTTTGGATGTTGATTATGTTTTCATATACAAAATCATTAGATTAACTTCTATTATTCTTTGACAATATTTAACTTGCATTGAAAAAAAGAAAAGAAAACACATGTGTTAGAGCATTGCTCGGTCGAATTCGCATGCGTTGCTATCTTAAGCATGTTTGTCAATGTTCAAAACTATAAGTCTTGATTTCTAGTCTACTATAGCTAATGTCTCGGACTAGGATAGAAAGTGTAGTTGAGCTCAAAAACTTCATGGCGATCATCATAAAAGATGAAGGACTACTCAAGGAACCAGTGGATCTTCATCGACTAAAAAGTAAGTGGAGACTTGAACTTATCTATCACTCAAAAGTTTATCTATTATATATCCTATCTTGAGACAATAGTCATTTTGCTATATAGATTTAGATTATACACATTTGGTATTTTGAGCTGAGTATATATCGCGTATCTATTACTCGAAATATGTGTTGGTAAAGCTTTTGTTGTAGCCAAGTTCATCTTTACCTAGTGACGAAAGTCATGTTAAGTTTCAATCACTTTAAAAACTGCTCTGACGAAAAAAATGGTTTGTGAATAACAACTATATAACGTCCTCTGAGAATGTTTCAATGATTGAAATGAGAGTTTAGACAATATAATCATTGGAGGATATAAACATTGTTGTGGAAACACATATATGTATAAGTCCTTATTACTTGAAACGAAGTTTGCGAACTTTGTTGATCAAGAGAACCGAAGTGTGTGATCTCAGTCCTCGAACACAGTCCGCGAACTGGCGGAAGTTCTTTACCCGAGATTTTCTGATGGAGTTTGTGAACTCCATCCGCGAACTTGAGTAGGTTATGTCTAAAAACGATGTTTATAAACTTATCTTTATAAAATAAGGAATATAATTGCAAACCGTGTCAATATAGTTCATGAACCGATTTGAGTGAATCAAATCATTTTTGCTTTGATTGTGTCTTATATACTTCTCTAAGATCTAACCAATTGAACAACTCTCTAACTAGTTCATTTGAACTAGTTATGGTGAAGAATAATATGGTTGATATGAAAATTATCATATGGCTAACTATTTGGTTAACTATTGTTGAACCAACTAATGTACAAGTTTGGGTATGGTTGATGTGAATCAATAATGTTGTAGAAAGTGATAAGAAAAGGTTGTCATTCGCTCGGACTTGTTGAAATCGATTTTAGGATTTAATAAAGAAAAATAATAAAAATAAAGAAAATATACAATTTATGTCACAAGATGAAGAGAGTTAATGGGACTCGGGATTCCACCAATTCTCACATTCATGCGGTTCATCTATTAATTCCGGACAATTAAAGCTCATAAAATAACAAACATCGACTCTAATTCTTTGCCAAGGTAGATTTTATAAAGAATTATATGTAATTCACAAGCATGACACATCTAAAGTACCTAAGACTAAGCATGCGACATCTAACAAATTCACAAATAATCAAGAAAAATCATAAATCAATTATAATAGTGCAAATAGTCATAAAGGAATTAAATAGAATTACCACATGGGTGCAAAACAACTTCCTCCGTCGTCCCAGTGATGGGGTTTAACTCCTCATATCAAAAACAGGTTCAAAATAATAAATCATGGCTCAAAAAGGTGTTTTTATTGAAGAAATTATATAACTCAGCGAATCTGCAACGCTGTAATGGCGCTACAGAATTCACTGTTACAAGAAGTGTTGCTAAGTGAAGATATGCGTGGCTATTGGAATGTTACAGAACTGTTGATTATAAGACCCTGATTGCGACTGTTCTTTGCAGTTTAATGTTCTTCAGATTAGGGTTCTTGAGAACGACACTTTTGTGGTGTTGTCTGCAACTCTTCTCCTTCTTCTTCACCTGCTTCTGCTGCTTCTCCTCTGCAGCGATTTCTATCACTCTAAACCTACCCCAAACTCTCCATATACTTCTCTGAACTAGGAACACTCTTTATATACTCGACAGGGACTCAAGATCCCTGTAATAATTCTGGAATTATCCACATTAATGCTGCCAGCTCCGAAAATATTTTCTTTCCTGTTTCTTCTCCTGCACATGAATATCCTCAACAGAAATGCTCCAAGCACGTTGTACACCCATAAAAGATTGTTTCACACTCATGCAACAACAAATCTTTACGTATCTTCTACAAGTAAACCCAACAGAATCTCGAGATTCTCATGAAAATATTACACGTCCCTGTTTGAATGTATCCTTCCTTTTTAATCGAGATAAAAGAGACTACTAGCCCTGTTTTGGTCAAACAGGTTAATCTCATACCAAAACCAACAGAAAATCACGAGAAATCCTCGTACAATCACGTCCAGAATATTATGCTTTTTAAACCAACATTTCCCGCCAAAAATCTGTGAGGAAGATGAGGGTGCCCTTAGCGAAGTCTTGGGGTGTCGATAGCAAGTAGTTGTAAATAGAAAATAAGGTGCCCCTTAGTAAATTATGTGCCTCTTATCCAAAATGGGGGTCCAAATAGCAAATGTGCTCCGGGGGTTCTCCGAGTGATTTTTCGAGCCGAATTTTCCAACATAATTTATTTCCAAAAAATACCTATAAACACATAAAACACCATAATAAGGACGAAATCGAGTACTAACAATACGGAACATTGAGGACAAATTAGACACATAATTGTGTCTATCAATGGTTACACAAGCCTAGAAACGTGCATTACAAGTGTGTATAACAAGCTATATTTTCGATCTAACGGTTGATAAATATTAGCTTGAATCCAATCAATTTTTCATCTAACGGTGAATATTGAATGCTTTGTTACCAAGGTAACTTAGATTGCAAACCCTGATTTGAAGACTATATAAGGAAGAACTCTAGTAACTGGGAATCCTAATCCCCACACATTATGTGTGATACTAGTTGTGCTAAGCTAGAGAGGATTCTCCTTTAACCTTTGGTTTCTTCTTTTAAACCAGGTTAACGACTTAAAGACTTCATTGGGATTGTGAAGCCAGCCCGATACTACTTTTCTTATAGTTGTGAGATCTGATCTTGCATCTTCTATCGTACGAGTACAATTGGAATAATTGGCTTGAGATTTCTATCTCCGATAGGCAAGATATAAAAAGTAATCACAAACACTTCGTCACATCGTTTGTGATTCCGCAATATCTTTTTTTCACTGCGTCGATTAAGATTATTGTGAGGTGATTAATAATACTGAGTTGTTCTTCGGGAATACAAGTCTGGTTTTATCAATTGGTTCATGTTCACCTTGATTTATCAAAAGTCGAGATAAAAACTTGTAGGTATATTCGTGGGAGACGGATTTATCTATTACCGTAGACTTTTCTGTGTGATACAGATTTGATTATTAAAGTCTTCGACTTTGGGTCGTAGCAACTCTTGGTTGTGGGTGAGATCAGCTAAGGGAATCAAGTACGTAGTATCCTGTTGGGATCAGAGATGTAGGAGCATAACTGTACCTTGGATCAGTGTGAGATTGATTGTGGTTCAACTACAGTCCAGACCGAAGTTATCTTGGAGTAGGCTAGTGTCTGTAGCGACTTAATACAATGTACGTTTAATCTGAACTAGGTCCCGGGGTTTTTCCGCATTTGTGGTTTCCTCGTTAACAAAATTCTGGTGTCTGTGTTATTTATTTTCCGCAATATAATTTGTTATATAATATAAATAATACGGATTGTGCGTTGTTCAATCAATTAAAATATATGACCTTTTGGTTGTTGATTTAAATTGATTGACACTTGGATATTGGTCTTTGGTACCATCCAAGTTTATCTCTCTTGTATTTAAATTGAGACTCGCAGTTTGCTTGAGTAAGATTTAAATCGAGAGATAGAGATATAAACTCTTTGATATACTTTTATCTAGATTGAGTCTGACTGTCTAGTTGATTCTCTAGAAAGTATTTTGAAGTTTTTCCATACAGATTGCTAATCGAAATATTGGGTGTGGTTGTTAGACCCCCGCTTTTTCAATTGGTATCACAGCTGGCAAACACGTTCAAGACCTTATAAGTCTGTTTTTGTAGCGATCTGACTCTGTGGACAGAGATGCTATCTCGATTAACGTACCACCAGTCTTCGATGGCTCTAATTACTTATGGTGGAAAATTGCTATGCGAGCTTTTCTTCAAGCACGTGATTTTCAATCATGGGTATTTGTTGTTAATGGCTATGATGCTCCAGTTGAGGCAATTGGAGATGTAAACGTTCCAAAGAATATTGGTGAATACACCATTTTGTACCCTATTAAAATAGTGTATGTGCATACTGCACAAGCTATTTGATGTCGGTACAATACGGTTTATTGTGGAAACCGATGGGTTTATTGAGGAAACCCATGTGGTTTATTATGGAATCCCAATACGGTTTATTCTGGAAACCGATGGGTTTATTGAGGAAACCCATGTGGATTATTATGGAAGCCCAATACGGTTTATTGTGGAAACCGGTGGGTTTATTGTAGAAACCCACATGTCTTATTATGGAAGCCCAATACGGTTTTTTGTGGAAACCAGTGGGTTTATTGTAGAAACCCACATGGCTTATTATGGAAGCCTAATCCGGTTTATTAGAGAAACTGGTGGTTTTATTGTAGAAACCCACATGGATTATTATGGAAGCCTAATCCGGTTTATTGGGGAAACCGGTGTGTTTATTGTAGAAACCCACATGGCTTATTATGGAAGCATAATCCGGTTTATTGGGGAAACCGGTAGGTTTATTGTAGAAACCCATATGACTTATTATGGAAGCCTAATCCGGTTTATTGGAGAAACCGGTGGGTTTATTATAGAAACTCACATGGATTATTATGGAAGCCTAATCAGGTTTATTGGGGAATCCGGTGGGTTTATTATGGAAACCCACATGACTTATTATGGAAGCCTGGATTTGGGTTGTTAGGGAAACCAGTGGGTTTATTATGAAAACCCACTAGGCTTATTATTGAAGCCCAAGAGTCTTGAATAATTATTTATTTATAATTATTAATATTATTTAAGTTTAATGCAGGATCCTAAATAAAAGAGGATAATTATCTTAAATATTTATAATTATTATTCAAGATAATTATTATTTAAGATAAATGAGGATTATGATAAATATTAGGGTTTATCATGAATCTGGATGTTATTTGAGATTTATACAGATGAGGGAAGTTATTATGATAACTATCAAAACCCTAAAGCTACATCTATTTCTGCCTATATATAGAGGCTAAATCTCAGCACAAAAGGGACACAATTTCTATTCCTTTTCTTAACAACCTACTTGCATAGAACTCTTGTTGATTTTAGCATCGGATTGTATTTGCAGGTACCCCCACCATTTTCAACCAACAATTCTTTGGAGAATCTAATCAATGGCGGCGATTTGATCATCATACACACATCTCGAAGATTGTTGGGTGATTAATTTTGCACCAACATCTTTTGGCGCCGACTAAGTGGATCGCGAGAAAAGATCGTGTTCTCCAAGTAATAGAAGTTATCCCCAAGCGATTTTTGAAACTAGGGTTTTCAAAATCATTGTGAACAGAAAAGTTGCAGAAAGATCACAACTTTTCAGAAAGTCTCAGAAAGATCGCAACTTTTCAGAAAGTCTCAGAAATATCTCAACTTTTCAGAAAGTCTCAGAAAGATCGCAACATTTCAGAAAGTCTCAAAAAAATCGAAACTTTTCAGAAAGTCTCAGAAAGATCGCAACTTTTCTAAAAGTCGCAGAAAGATCACAACTTTTCAGAAAGTCTCGAAAAGATCCAAACTTTTCTGAAAGTCACAAAAATATCGTCAATTTTCAGAAAGTCTCAGAGAAGCTTCACTAGTCTCCAAAAGGAAAGGTTAGGGTTCAAAAACTGTTGCAAAAGAGTTGAAGGAACCGTTGCGAAATTGAAGAAACGGTTACAAGGGATGAAGAAACCGTTACGAGGTATGAAGAAACTGTTGCGACTGTTGAAGAAACTATCACCTAAAACAGTAGCAGAAACTGTTGCAAAAAGTTGCAATAGAAATAGTTGTTACAGTGCGTGCCAAAGTATCTCTATTGTGCATCCACATAGGTCCAGCCTAATGTACAACACCAGATTCAGCCAACCAGATCCGTTAGATCAATTGGATACGATCCGTAGGATCTGTCCAGCTTCGAATGCACTATCGATCCAGTGCTTCTCAGAGCCACGTGGGTCCACCTCAGCAGATGGTCCACTCAGCTTCCACGTCAGTAGACTATCCAGTCATCGTGCCATGCCAGCTGCCACATCAGTAGACTATCCAGTCAGCATGCCATGTCAGCTGCCGCGTCAGCATATGGTCTTAATAGAGTGACACGTCATCGCCCAACACATACGCCATGTCAGAAAATATGGTCACCGGTGATGACATGTCAGCATTTTTCAGGTTCCACGGCGGCAAAACCATCCTGGTCAGCAGTGGCACATCATCCATCTGATCTAGTCAGCACTTCCTCGTCAACGACATCACGTGCGCTTCGTTCAAATCTTGTTTCGTTAATAACTTCTTCATTTTAAGTCCGAATTGAGTGATTTGTGGCTCGTTGGAATCGCTTTTCAATTCCCTACAACATGGAAAAAAATTCCCGTGTTTGAGAAACTTTTATATGTACTTGAGATAGTAACATGATCGAGTTCGAGGTTCGTGGATAGCGACATGATCGAGTTCGAGATGGGGATTGCTTAAACCCTTCAATATTTATCCTTGCATCACATAGCAAGCATATAAAGCCTCACCTTGAATGTGAGCACATAAGGCTCTTATCGCAAGCATAAAATCTCGTCTTGCACGCGAGTATATAAGACTTGCACCTTGGTAAGAACAAAGTCTCGTCTCAACCACGAGCCCAATGCCCGATATTGGTTCAAAGACTTGTACTCAACACAAGCAACAACTAGTCTCCCCGAGAAACAAGCGCTAGCCTTGTTACGTTGTGAGAAAAAAACCTTGCCCCAGCTGCAAGCACACCCTACATTCCTTTCAAGACTCGACTAGCTCTTGAGCATCACAAGTCCACCACGTGGCAAAAAGTTTGGTCTAGCACGTGAGAAAATTTTATTGCAGGTTATTACAGTTGGGGCGTCTTTATAATGTCCCACTTGAGCGATTCCAAAAGGAAAAATCATGATGGAACCAGAAATAAGATGACAACGGAAAATATATGTGATCATAAGCCCAGAGCCGTCTAGCAAGTGAGGAACGGATATAATAGATCTAGTTCCTTCTTCACATGGGGGCGTCTTTTCTACTTGGGAATATCTCTACAAATATTGGGGTCGACTAAAGTGTCACCAAGCATGCAATCAAAGGCAACTTGTTTTGAGAATTCGAAAAATAGAAGACATATTTTTCAGTATCAATTAAAGCAATGAGGGTGGCTAGGGTTGGACGAACGGACGCTTTGGGAGAGAAAGGCAAAGGCGAAACATTTTGGTTATTAAGGAAATTTTTGCGGTGTCTTTCTAATAAAGAGAAAGGTGAAAAAAAAGGCGTTACAATATAATTATGTTGAAGCTATAATGGAGCGAAAGGAGCAAAGGAAAAATGTTAAAGAACTTATGGGGAGTAAATACTTGCAATGTTTTTCTAATAAAGAGAAAAACAAAGTGTTTGGCTTATCAAGAAAATAGTTGCTATGTTTTTCTAATAAAGAGAAAGAGAAGAATAAGTGTTTCAATAAAAGATGAAGCTAAATATGTAGCGAAAGGAGCGAAAGGGAAATATTAAAGATTGTATGTATTTATTAAAAAAATATGTGCAACGTTTTTCTAGAAAAGAGAAAGACAAAAAATAAAGTATTTTGATTGTTAAGGAAATATATACAATCTCTTTCTAATAAAGGGAAGGAGAATAAGAAAGTGTTTCAATAAAAGCTGAAGCTAATAAAAGAAAAGCGAGGTGGAGCGAAAGAAAGGAAATGTTTGACGAAAAGCTAGAGATAGTCAACCTATACACCAGAAATTGTCCTACATTCATTATTCGCAGACACACGAGCATTGAGTCGGCAAGTTCTATGCCAGTACGGGAACAAATTGGCAACCAATGTGCCTAGCAAAATATGGGAGCAACCTGCATTCGAGTGAGGTATGTTCTCAAAGTCAAAGTTGAGTTATTAATTTAATCCTGGTTATTTTTCTATTAAAGAGATAAACTGGAGCATTTTTCTATCAAAGAGAAAAACCAAGGAAATGAATTGTCATGCAAAGTCAAATAATTCTAGTAATATCTTACAAAGAACAATGGAGAAAATGGCAATAAATGTGCCATAGCAAGACCGGAACAACTAGGAAATCATGAATGTGGGGTTCAAGATCCTAAAGAAGTGTTGGAAGATTTACAAGACCAACACGTAAGTCATTTGTTAGCTAATGAAAGAGCAAGAGGACATAACATGCTGATATGTTTGGCGTTTAGGTAATTACTATATGGAGTTTTTAAGTACATTATTGGTACTTTGAACGTGTTTAGTGATTTGAGATGGTAAGTACATTTTTGGTACTTTGAATTATTGAGCCGACCGTGGGGAAAATCGACACAACAAGCTGGCCAAGGCCACGAAAGGTTATCTGATAAACTGCATAGGTCGAATTTGAACGACCCAAGAAGGTTAGTTCTATTGATTTTATTAATCCATCAACAAGCTGGCCAAGGCCACGAAAGGTTATCGGATAATAAGAATATGGTGAATTGGAACGTGCCACGAAGGTTAGTTCTTCTTTTGATTTTCCTAATCCATCAACAAGTTGAGAATTAAGAGGGGGCGATGTTTGTACCCTATTAAAATAGTGTATGTGCGTACCGTACAAGCTATTTGATGTCGGTACAATACGTTTTATTGTGGAAACCGATGGGTTTATTGAGGAAACCCATGTGGTTTATTATGGAAGCCCAATACGGTTTATTGTGGAAACCGATGGGTTTATTGAGGAAACCGATGGGTTTATTGAGGAAACCCATGTGGCTTATTATGGAAGCCCAATACGTACGGTTTATTATGGAAACCGGTGGGTTTATTGTAGAAACCCACATGGCTTATTATGGAAGCCCAATCCGGTTTATGTGGAAACCAGTGGGTTTATTGTAGAAACCCACATGGCTTATTATGGAAACCTAATCCGGTTTATTGGGTAAACTGGTGGGTTTATTGTAGAAACCCACGTGGCTAATTATGGAAGCCTAATTTGGTTTATTGGGGAAATCGGTGGGTTTATTGTAGAAACCCACATGGCTTATTATGGAAGCCTAATCCGGTTTATTAGGGTTTATTGTAGAAACCCACATGGCTTATTATGGAATCCTAATCTGGTTTATTGGGGAAACCGGTGGGTTTATTATAGAAACCCACATGGCTTATTATGGAAGCCTAATCCGGTTTATTAGGAAAACCGATGGGTTTATTATGGAAACCCACATGGCTTATTATGGAAGCCTGGATATAGGTTGTTAGGGAAACCAGTGGGTTTATTATGGAAACCCACTAGGCTTATTATTGAAGCCCAAGAGTCTTGAATAATTATTTATTATTGTAAAGTCACCTCTGGGGGCCTTTATTAAAAATAACTTAGAAATATTCATACAGAGTTTGCTGGTAGACGAGCCACCAACTGGGCACCAACTCCCTTTTGAATTGCGATTCCTACTCTATGAAACAAAAAGCAGCCATTGTCACAGTTTGCGTTGTTTTTGGCGAGGCATTGCTTCAATCTCTTCAGGAAAGTGATTGTGTCCTCACCCAGTTCCCCTAAGGTAGTGAATGCTAGAATACCTAAACCATATCCATGAGTATCACAGGTGGCGAGGTATTTGTTACGCTTACGGAGAACAGCTTTCTCGATAGCTTGGCCCGGCCTAAAATAACGGATGTCACCAGTGAACGGTGAAACACTAGTGATATCTAAACATGTGTCTTTTCCATTCTCCCATTTATAGACGAGCAAGTCAGCTGGCAACAAAGCTGTATTGGTATTGGAGAGGAGACCGAAATCTGCCTCTTTCCTTACGGCAACACCACCTCGAAAGCATATATCAATGAAGACGTCACGTACAAGGTCATGACGGAATTTATTTCCAACTTCACTAGCGCAATGGAGTGCATGGTCCCCGTAGATGTCCATATCTCGGTTGCAACTGGTGCATTTACTTCCTTCTATAAAGAGGGGAATCCCAAGTCGGTAACAGAGAACGCTCTGAAGCTTCCTCGGGTTCAGTGCTTGGTTAAGGCCACTGATCGGTATGGAGAAAAGATAGTCCTGAGCGTGCTTCATCTGGTTACTCTGTCAAAGTATGTTATCCCGCAGAGACATAGGGAAGGAGGTGGGTATGTACTTCTTGACATCCTCAAAAAAAGTTACGGCCAGAGTATGCATGGAATGCATGGGATAGGGGGCAGCAATATTAAGGCTGATTGGTGAAGAGTCAAGCCCACATACCTGGTTATAGGTTTGCAAAGCACGCTGGGTTACTGAACTGTCGCCTGGCAGAGCTGTAGTGGGTAAGATCATGCATTGTACGTCATAAGTTTGGGATTGCGATGCAAGAAAGCAATATTTTGAAGTATCATCCATAGTGTAGACTCCTAGGCCGCCGTCACGGATAGGCAGAGTGGCCAATCGAAACTGCAATGAGCCAAAACCTGCGCCATCAGCAGTAACTAGAAGCCGCAAATATTGGAATAAGTGCGCATCGTAACGATATGAGGCCTGTTCCATAGCATCAGGGCGAGTGGTTCGCATGGTAAAATAGAGTTTAGATACACCACAGCAGTTACGCAATAGCAACAGTTCGCATTGGGGGTATTTGAGCCTCTTAACTGCAGTCATGAGCATAATAGTCTTCTCAATACGCTGTAACACCATGTCCTTACAAAATTGTAAGTCTATGCTGACTGGGCCACCTAGTAGTTTAACTCCTGACGTTGGTCTACCAATGTCGACGGGGATTATGCCAGGCTCATGACTCCGAGGGTTTTCAATAGGCCATAAAACCTCCGTCTTGTGCACATTGAGGTGGAGTCCCCTATTACTACCTTCTGACTGGATGATATGCAGTGCCTTGGAAACCTCCACGGTGTCACCAATAATTGTTCCGTCGTCCAGATACCATGCCTATAGATCTAATTTGCAATTGGCAGCTATGTGTTGCACTATAGGGTGAAGCATGAGTGCAAAAAGCAATGGTCCCAAAGGGTCCCCTTGCTGCACCCCCTGGGCCGAGGAAAGAATAAAATCATTATAGTGGAGTCTAGCAGGTGTTGCATAGAAAAATTCGACCCATTGGGAGATGGAAGGGCACTGCGAACGTACTTTCCAGATCATTGTCGAACGATCAACCATGTTGAATGCATTGGTGAAGTCGATGAGGAGCATGGTGTTACCAGATTCATGGCCTTTAATCTCCAATAGTCTGTTGACAGAGTGGAGAATTCCTTTTCCACCGCATGGCACCCCAACACCAAATTGATGATCTCCAAGGTACATAGCCATGTCTTTCCCAACTTTGATAGCTGCTAGTTTAGAGACTAATCTCCTCCAAATGGTGCCCATGGCAATTGGTCGGATACCGCCACCAGGTTTTTGCAGTGGTGTAAGAGGGGCGCTTGCAATGAATTTACCAAGTACAGATGGGCACTTACCCGCTAGCCATAGATTGATCACCTTAGTAATTGAGGATAACAGCTCGTCAGCAACAGCATTCGCGGCACCACTCATAGCATCGAGGATATGTTGAGCACGTAAGCCGTCTCTCCTGCAAGATGTTCCTTTGGGAAAGCTTTTGATAGATTTGAGGACTGACATTGTATCAACGGTGAGTGCATCGACTATGATATCACCATCTGGAATAGTGGGGGATGAAGCAGCAGGGTGTTTGTCAGATAGTTCCATAATGGTAGCCTCAGTGCTGGGGGCTATACCATTTGATGAAAGCACCCTAATTTTAGCAGTGTAGTGACCATGTGATATCTTCTTACGACATGCTTCTACGCTGGCAGCCTCTTGTGTTTGCTTACTCTTTGGTTTGCTAGGCAGTTTGCGTTTTGGGGATTCCATCAGCTTGGTAATTAAGGTGAGACAACCATTAGTTTCACACCATCTTTGTAAGGCCTGATGAATATAGGAAATTTTTAGCTTCTTCTTGGTGCCGGACCTTGCCTTAGAAGAGTTTTTGGGGTTGTATAAATTGAGAGTGCAAATGGGGAGAAGCAGAAGTTTGACCCAACTAGAGACATCTGCAGGGTTGTGAATCACTGCATCTAAGCAGGATATAAGGGTTCTAGAGAAACTCAGACTGCAAGGTAAATGGATGCTAGAGATTGTAGTAAAATGCCTCTGAAACACGTCGTTTAGTAACTCTGGTGAGAGAGAAAAAGACAACGTATCTGGTGCAGCAATTGGGGCATCACTAATTGTGGCATGGGGCTTCGGGATGTCGGAGATGAGAAACTCGACATGTCCATCTTTGTAAGGTCCTGCAATGATCATGTTATTATGTTTACAAGTTTTCTTCCAAGAATGTATGATCATGCAATGAGTGCACAACGAATAGTGCATATGTTGTAAGACTTTTTCCCATGCAATATACGTATCTCTGTCGCTGGCTAGCCTCTCTCTGCATAATTGTTTAGCATGTTCAGTCGGAAAATTCCTGCCGATGAGGTGTCTTTGGAACGAACTGCGAACATACCCTCTCCCATTAAATCCATTATTACAATCATCATAACCCTTGAAAGGACATGAAACTCGGCCATCCGCGTGTATATGTGTTCTCGGTACAGGATTGTAAGGAGAGGATGGAGCAGATGCACCAGAAGAAGATGCAATAGATGATGATGATGCTACAGGTTTGGGCAAGGAAGAACGCGCTCGTGTTCTGGGCATGGTAACTGCTAAATAACCGCTTCAAGAAGGTAGGAATTTTGAAGTTATGTGTGTGAAAATGGCATCGCACAGACGATTATAATAAGGGGAAAACGAAGGAAAGGAGATACGATGGAAAACCGTGAAGGAAAACCAGAGATTGCCGGAACAAATTTGCAGGGTTTCAATCGCCTGAAAAATCGCCCGGACTTTCTCTCTCTTCCCCCTTATTATTATTATTATTTAAGATTAGGATCCTAAATAAAAGAGGATAATTATCTTAAATATTTATAATTATTATTCAAGATAATTATTATTTAAGATAAATGAGGATTATGTTAAATATTAGGGTTTATCATGAATCTGTATGTCATTTGAGATTTATACAGATGAGGGAAGTTATTAGGATAACTATCAAAACCCTGAAGCTACATATATTTCTGCCTATATATAGAGGCTAAATCTCAGCACAAAAGGGACACAATTTCTATTCCTTTTCTTAACAACCTACTTGCATAGAACTCTTGCTGATTTTAGCATCGGAGTGTCTTTGCAGGTACGTACCCCCACCATTTTCAATCAAAAATTCTTTGGAGAATATAATCAACGGCGGCGATTCGATCATCATACACACATCTCGAAGATTGTTGGGTGATTAATTTTGCACCAACAACACCCCTGCCGAGGTACTTGATTCAAAGTAAAACTCTGACGGTTTGAATGCCATCATACATGCCATTACCCCAAATCTTCAGCACCATGTGTCAAATTGCACTAAGTCTAAAGATGCTTGGGATATCTTAGGAACCATATTTGAAGGAAATACCAGTGAGAAGGAAGCTAGGCTTCAAAACCTTAATTCCGATTTGGAAAACCTTCGTATGGCAGATGAAAAAACATTTGATGAGTTTAATCACAAAGTGTCTGAAATTGTTAATGAATCTTTTGCATTGGGTAAGACTAATCCTGAAAAGGACATTGTGATGAAAATTCTCAGATCGCTGCCATCTAGATACGGTTTTAAGAAGCATGCCATCGTTGAGGGAAATAACCTTAATAATCTCTCCAGAAATACGCTGGTTGGAAAGCTTAAGATCTTTGATCATGAAAAGTCATCCAAATCTAAGGATATTGCATTCAAAGCACTAAAGGACACTAAATTACTTGACAAAAGTAAAAAAATTGTATATCTCTGAAGATGATCACTCTGAGACAGATTCATCAGATGAAGATCTTGACAAATTAGTCTCGATGATCACAATACATTTTAGGGATCTTCTGCTGAAGACAAGTAAACGGTTCTCCAGAGATAAGCCTAAGGAATCAGTCAAACCTCATAATCGTGTTCCTCCTAAAAATAGGAATATTGATGAAACTGATGACGAGGATATGCCCCAGTGCTTTAAGTGAAAGGGATTTGGTCATTTTGCAAACGAGTGTCCAAATCGTAGAAAATACACTGGTATTTGAGGGTGAAAACGGTTTCTGCTGATTTTGGTAATTTCGGGTGTGTGGGTGAGAAACGAATTTAAACCCTAAACAATGTACTGCAAGGTAGTACTTTATATTCGAGAGATCAATCAATACAAATACGGCCTAAACTAAGAAATGGCCATTCCAGACTTTCTTCGGTCACAAAGTGAAGGAGAAGGGTTGGTTTTGGGGAGGGAAGCGAAAGAAGTGTTGATACCAGAATAGTTGATTTTGGAAGAGTAGTTGTTTTACAACTTGTATCAGAAAGTGGGAAGCTAATACATGGAGAGCAAGAAGATATTTTCTGAGTGTTGTATGCTCCTGACCTGAACTTGTTGTTCAGTGGAAATTGGTAATGCCTATTTATACAATTCGAAGTGAAACGTACTCTAGTCTCATTAAGAAATATAAAACGGGTGAGTAAATGGGAGGAGGTGATAACTGTTAACGCCTGGAATTGATGTTCCATAAACGAAAGCGTTTCACCATTACTCCCCGTACTTACTAACCGCCTTATCCTTATGACACTTTCTTATAACGGGCGTAGTGTACGTCGTACGCTGTAAACCGCCAAACCAATACCCAATGAGCATCCCCCAATTTATGACATGCGTTGATGTCTCGAGTTTTTTCGTGGAAAACATGTAGCACGTTGTTGTTTTTTGGCAAGTTGATCTTGGGAGACTTGTCGGCTCGGTGGTGACCCTCGACGGTCGAGATTGTGTACCTTGAGAGGAAGGGTAGCCGTTGATTATTACAACCCTTCACTTGGTAGCCAGCGGCATGAAAGTATGGACAGCATGGCTTTAACGTGGTTAGGCGTGGCCAAGCTAGGATTTTGGCGTTGGGCCAAAGGTTCCCATGCGTTAGATGGTGACCTTGGACGGCTAAGATCTACATCTTAGATGGAAGGGTGGCCGTTGATTGTTGCAACCCTTCGTTTGGTAGCCCGGGGCATGAAAGCATGGCCGAAATGGCTTTAACGTGGATTGGATCCACTGGAAGTGTGTGGATTGGAAGGGAAGCGCTTGCGGATTTGTCTAAATTAAGGTTTGGTATTCTGAAACCCTAATTAGCGCCCTTCACTAGAATCGATGTAGAATTCTCATACGGACTCGGATCTTGATGGGCCGCCCATCCATTCTGTATGGAAAAGAATTTCTTATCTCCCCACGCGTGAATACTTAGGTTTTGAGCTCATTCGGGAGGTTAAAACAGCCCGAAATTAAAACTCAGGAAGAATTCAAGGGGGAGGTTGGTAGCAAGCGGCATGATGGCATGGACGGCATGGGTTTGGCATGTCCAAATTAGGGTTTTGGGCCAAAGGTTACCATGCGTTGTTTGGAGACCATGGACGGCTAAGATCTGCACCTTAGATGAAAAAGTGGTCGTTGATCGTCGTACGCTTTCATTTTGGCAGTCAGCGGCATGTAGCGGGTCCGGCATGGCTTTGGCATGGAGATATGGACAAGCTAGGATTTTGGCATGGACAGGCTAGGATTTTGGCGTGACCAAGCTAGGATATTGGCGTGTCCAGTGTTAGAGCATTGCTCGGTTGAACCCACCAAGCGTTGGTATGTCAAGTTTGGTTGTTATATTTTAGTGAACCAAAACTCATTTAAGAGTCGCTTGATTTAATTGTACTAGAGTCAACTTCATATATGTTATCTTGAAAGTATTAGGGTGAGACATTGCAAGTATTGCGAAGACTTGAAGATGTGAAGAAGTGCAGAGCTACAACGACAACATCATCCTTCCACTCGATGTCAGTGATATTTGACTTGAACTGTTTCATTCCCTAACGTATCTTCCAAGTCGTGCATATTGAAAACATAAAACTGCGAAGCATGAACACTCTAGATAGACATAGTATTAAGGAATACAATATGAAGTTTCTTGATTAACCATTAAACTTTGTATATAAGACATCAACATAATCGTATGAATGCTATTGTGATTATGTATGGGTATGAGGTGAGGATTTCATCCTAGAGAACAATATTTACATGTGTTCTAAGGAAGCAAGTTCATAATATGTGTTGTGAACCGAAAAGGAAATCTCCAGGAGTTATTGGGGATGTTCTTCATTGCATATCTTATGAACGACCAATATGTGTGATTAGTATAACCGCTCATGACTTGTTTGTGTTCTTGGTAAAACTATTTACATGAGGTCTGACTTATGTATTGGTATTACTTTTATTAGTGAAACTGATCTTAAGTAATCACCTAGGGTATGATCGGGTTGTGTATGTCTGAACCTATTACTGGGAAGAGGGGAACCGATCCTAGTAAGAGGTGCAGTGCATCACAAGGGGAACCGATCCTTGTATGAGGTGCATCAAGGTTTATAGAAGAAAGGGGAACCGATCCTGTGAACATGTGCAACACATTTTTGGGAAGGGGGAACCGATCCTATGGACATGTGCAGTGCATACAAGTTAGATACCAAATATATGTGGGGAACCGATCCTAGTACCTAGTCAGTCGTATCTTTGGTAAGCTAGTGTAACTATGCACAATACTCACATAGAGGTAGAACCGAAACTTGTTTTGGTAGAACCGTAAACCCATGAGTTGTGATTGAGTTGTACTTAATCAATCACATAGTTCTTGAAAGTCAGATGAACCAATTCTAAACTTGTTTGGAAGTGTGGTAATCGGTTTCAAGTGAGAAAGCATGGAAAATACTTGCAAGAGTAAGATGTCGTCACTCTTTGAACATGGTGCATTAATGCTTATTCTATTTTTTTTCAAAGATATTCCTTAAAGGCTAAGAAGGAAGTAAATCCCAGGATCGAATTAAATAAGTTAAGAATCTTTTTAATTATATATGGAAAATAAGAATTAGTAATGTGCATTTGCTAATTAAAGATTTTCTAAGGAGATTTCGATCGTAATTTTGGACAGTGCATTCACAGGAATTATGAAAACCGAATTTGGAGTAATAATGAAAATATCTTGAGAATATTTTCGGTTTTGGAAATTCCTTGGTGTCCAAATTTCCTTGTCTATAATACTTTAAGTTTGCATTTCTAGAAAACTAATCCTGCATAGCATTAGACTTACTCTTTTGTCTTCATTACTGGTGAAGCCGCCTATCGGAGAGGAGAGTAATCTAATTAGGTGAAATCTCTTATGGCCGCTCAATTTAAAGTCTTCTTTTGGATTGAGAAGCTCTAGCGCGACCCGTTGGGGGGAAACTAGATATTGCGGTTTATCTTTAGTTTTCGTATTGATTTGATTGACTAACGGTGGTTGAACTTTAATTGCACCTAGTTTGTTTATGCTTTAGAATCTTCTCTTTTGATATATGATTCACTCAAATTAGTTCAAGGTTTCGACAGGGATCTTTAGACTGTTGTTAGATCTAAAGACGATCTTGTGATAATCCATTATTAACAGACTCCGTTCTGCGCATGATTGATCACACGAGATTCAAGTGATTGAGTGCAAGTGTTTATTGAAGATCTAAGAATATTTGAAGACAAGGAAGATATTGAAGATTTCTTACTTGGCTTTTGCAATCTTTGGTGCGCACAATACTTGTTTGGGAAAAAGAGGATCCGACTATAATCGATTTATCCTTTTGGGTATTTTGATAGAATAGTTGATGTAAGGACCCTCAACCTCGTAAATGCTATTTGACTGGTCTAGCGATGATCAAGAGACGTTTTAGCCGCTAATATTTCGATTAGTTTAAGACAAACGTTAATTAATAGAAATTAATCTAACAACGATCTAGATACGGAACTAATATCACTAGATAGAGAAATGTGATCCGGAATAGACTACTTGAACGTGTCATTCAGACACCGAACGAAGAAGATATCACTGGATTAGTATGAAGGGAAAATAATATTTTTACATCTATCCGACCTGGCTGCCCGTATCATTTTTTTGGGTGTCTTAATAATTTTCCTTGGTCTTATCATCAAAACCCATCGAGATAAACTCGATCCCAGCTCATTCTTCTCTTTTCTACTTCTTTCTTCTCCTTCTTCTCCGTTTCTTCTTTTTTTTCTCTGTCGATTTCCATTTCAATGGATTAAGCTTAAGTCTCTCGAGAACAGTTCATAGAAGCTTGTTGGTAAGTTGAATTGAAAATGGAGATGTTGATTATGTGGTTGAATTAGATCGGAAGGAGGAGAATTGGTTGCTGCTGTAAATCGAAGTTAGGTTTTCTGAAGTTAGGGTTCGTGTAGAACTGATGATGATATAGTGTTGCTAATGGATAAGGAATTGAGGGGTTGTTATTGATTTGACGAGATGAAGCAGTTCTGATGAACAATCGATAAAAAGGTAAATCAGAGAATGTATTTAGGGTTTCTATTCTTGATTGATTTATTTTATAAAATTCAGTTTATTTTGGTGAATTATTTCTTAGGTTGTTGTTAATTAGGATAGAAAGAGTTGTGCAAGATTTAATTTTGGTTTCTTTAAGAAATTGAGTTATGGGTTAAGGTTTGGATGAATTGAAGATGAAGATTAGGGTTCTTGAGTTTGAATTAAAGATGAAGAAGTTGTTAGTGTTATTGATGCAGAGATGAGGGAAAGAAGTGATGGATTTATGACTGTAGTTCAGGTATGTTGAGATATAGGGGATGTGAAATTTGATTTGAGTTGATGAGTTTGGCAGATGGTGTAGGTATTGGATTATGATCTGAAGGTGAATCTATTGACTGTATGACTATGAAGTTGAGTTTGGTGATAATATCATTGAGAAGTTGATTGTTGTAACATAATTGAGTATGGAGATGGAGGTTGAATGTTTCTTTATAGACTAGGTGGTGGTGCAGTGTATGGCTGAGAAGAGTATGGATGAAGTGTAAGAGTTGTTGGTGTTGGAACTGAGCTTCATTGTACTCTACAGTTCATGGAGGAGGTCTGAAATGTATGTGGATGTTGTTAAAGAGTTATGACTGAATTGTAGACCGAGGTGTGGTGTTGTGTTGAGTTGTAGGGTGCTAGAGTTGAGATTTATGGAACTGGTGGATTAGTAAGAAGAGGGTGTTGTTCTAAATGCAGGGTAACTGATAAAGATTGAATTGATGGTAATTGTAGTAGAGGAATTGTATATTCTGTTGCTGTTTGTTGTGCATAGATGGAGCTGAGGTTGTAGCTGGTGTTGATAATGTGAAGTATTGAATGAATTGAAGAGTTAAATGAATGTTAGGATATTACAGGGATGTTTGAGTTGAGATTCAATGTGGGAAGAAGTTGATGCTGAACTGATACTAGAGTTTAGCTGAAGTGAATATGTAAGTGTTGTATTAGGAACTATAGTTATTCGCAAATGAGAATAGAATGGAAATGTAATCCAAATTGCAGTTAGAGTTAGTGTGAGTTAAAACTGAGGAGTTGTATTGTTGAATTTGTTGTTAGTGATAACATCTGTATGATTCTTGTATCTTGAAGTTTAGACCTGTTAGTCATCCCAGTCAGTCTAGCTGACTCAATTTGTTTAGCTGACTTAGTATTTCTGACTAAGTTGAATCGGTTCGACTCAGAACTGGCTCAGTGAGCCAAAACCAGACTTGACCAGTTGATCATTGACTTGACCTGGACCAGTTGACCATTGACTTGACCTTTGACCTAGACTTAGACATTGACCATTAGTTGACCTGTGATCGTCAGTCTGACCGTTAGTGACTGTAGTTGACCAGTTGGACTAGGCCTGGTGTTAATGGGCCGAGATTAGTGGACTTGGACTTAAATATAGTTTTCCTATTTTGATGAATTGGACCCTTATGGTCTGAATTAACCTTTGGTTCCTTTTACAAAGTTGTAGATTTTCTTAAAACTTATCCAATGGAATATAGAACCAATTCAATTGAATTAGTAAACCTTTGTTATGTTGAAGATAGATAATGAAATGATGTAGAACTATAAATGGAATTAAAACCATTAGATAGTTCACTTAGCTTGTAATTAGAGATTTGTATGCAAATGTGTTATGAGCCTTGTATGAATCTTTTGGCTAATCTTTAGAGTGCTTGTGTGATTAACAGTTACTCGTTATTAACAACGATCGATTCAAAGGATGAACTAGTGGATTAAGGAATACAAGGTACGCGTGGCTTGTCATCAAATCAGGTGGGAACTCTGTAACCTTCTTGTAATCATTAAGTTTACTTTATCTGTGAGCATGATGAGTCTTTAATTTTTGAAAGCATATTGTTTGCAATTTAAATGGGTATGTTGTGTGATATGCGTTGTGCGATTTCCCCGCGAAGAGTGTCTGTGTTTTCCCATAGCTCTTGGCTAAGTTTTAGTAGGACAATGATACGTTGTTCGAATATTAATTAGTAGCCCGGCTTTACCCCGGATAAATATTATTACATTTTATTTTCTTAAGATAGTATTCCGGCTTTATCCGGGTTGAATATTACCTAGTAGTCCGGCTTTACCCCGGTTAAATATTGTATATACTACATTTTATTTGGGGAAGTTACTATGTGCATATCATACTTGATTGATCAGTCTTAGCAGTATGACTGGGTTACTATGAACTTCACTTAGGAAGAAATTCTAGGTTCATAACTGGTTTGGGCCTTTTGTGAACCTGATGTGCGGGGTCAGATCATAGTAATCGAAGCCTTATCATATTCTAGACTTAGATGGTGGCAATTGGATTTATAAGGTGTACGCATTCCACGATAATATCTAACGGTACCTGAATCCATGCTATCATATGAGACTGGAGTTATTCCTAGCATCTTCTTCTCCATTGAGTGAGACGAGGTTGGGATAACATATGTTTAGGTTGTTTAATTCGTTTCTCGTAGATCCATCCGGTGGTGGATCTTTCACGGATATTTCCACTATGGACGCAATATCTGGGGAGGCGAGTTGAATCAATCTTCTACTTCGTGTTATGTGTAAAAAGGGTGATATTTGTTTTCTTCTAATATTCCGTGTTAATTTCATTAACTTTTAGAACTGTGAAGCATGTTAGTGATTACTTCTAAGTTATATTTTTTCCATTGGGAACCCCTTTGGGATGATGTGCTCACTCGTTCCCACTCCAGTTTCAGTAATCAGAAGAAATGGTGCGCGTGAAGATATCCGTTATCGTAGCTTAAAGCTTTTTGCGATGTTAGAGATGTTATGAATCCTTGATATATCTTTATTTTTTATTTATTCTGTAAAACAGCACATTAATATATTCATATCACAAGAGAGTTCTTCATTTATACAATATCAGAGTGTATGGGTTTGTTTTTGGAATTAGCTTATGCAACTGAGTTTCTTAAGATCGGTAATATAGGTTTATGCTTCAATTAGGTCGTAATTCTATTAGCTAAGCAGGTGACTAGGTTGGGGCGTCATAGTTGAGGAAGATCGGCATCAACATATATTACTTGTTTGAAGAGTGTTGTTGGCTTAATCTAAGTGATTACCTTTCGGGGTAATTAAACGTAAGATAGATCTTGGAACCTGGCAAAGGATTTTATGTTAAGATAAACAAGGGAACCTTTGTGCAACACATATCACTTGGTTGAAGAGAATTGATACCAAACATATTTGTTGTTCCTTTACTGTTTGGAATATGATCCAAAGGAATTGGTCCAAGTACGTGACTTATTTACAGGTTGGAGGCGTGGGAATACAGAAGGAACTAGGTGAACTATAGGTTTAGTTGCTTGATCTCAACTATACGAAGTTGTCTTATTTTGTATAGCGGCTTAATCCTGAGAGTATTCAATTCTAGACTAGGTCCCGGGGTTTTTTTTCATTTGCGGTTTCCTCGTTAAAAAAATCTTGTTGTATCATTGTTAATGGTGGTTTTTAACTTAGGGTTAAAATCGTAAAACACTAAATCCTAGCAGACACTGATGTCACAACATTTAAGGTAACAAGCATTTACTAGGCACATTTACTGAAACCTTTAATGTGTATTTAAATAATTATCGGGGTATCTTTTTCAAATTAGGGTTACGACAAGCCAAACCCTAATTTCCACGTGTGCCAATGGAAAATCATGCCAGCCACACTGACCGCGCCAAAGCATTCCAACCATGCTAGACGCACCTCTGTGCCAATGAAAATCATGCCAGACACACCGACCGCGCTAAAGCATGCCAACCATGCTAGCCGCACCTCCGTGCCAATGGCAAATCATGCCAGACACACCGACCGTGCCAAAGCATGCCAACCATGCTAGCCGCACCTCTGTGCCAATGGCAAATCATGTCGGCCACACTGACCGCGCCAAAGCATGCCAACCATGCTATCCGTACCTCCGTGCTAATGGAAAATCATGCGGACCACACCGACCGTGCCAAAGCATGCCAACCATGCTAGCCGCACCTCCGTGCCCATGGAAAATCATGTCAGCCATACAGACCGCGCCAAAGCATGCCAACCATGCTATCCGCACCTCTTTGTGAATGGAAAATCATGTCAGCCACACCGACCGCGCCAAAGCATGCCAACCATGCTAGCCGCACCTCCGTGCCAATGGCAAATCATGCCAGCCACACCGACCGCGCCAAAGCATGCCAACCATGCTAGCCGCACCTTTGTGATAATGGCAAATCATGCCAGCAACACCTACCGCGCCATGCCAAACGCACCTATCCATGGCCCCATGACGCGCCACCATACTGACCTTCACTACGCGGCTATCAAAACGAAGGCGTGCAACAATTAACGGTTTCCCTTCAATCCCATGAGAAAATCCTGGCCGTCTAAGGTTACCAAACGACCTTTGCCCCAAAAACCCTAGCTTGGTCACGCGCCTAGCCCAAGCTAGTCACGCCATGCGCCTATGGAAAACCCTTGGCCCCACATGCCAAGCCAAACCAAACCTATCCAAGCTAGCCGAGCCATGCCAAACGCACTTTTCCTTGTCCCTAGCCATGCTAGTCACATCATGCCAAGCCAAATGCCCTTTCCTTTGCCCTAATCACGTCATGCGCCTATGGCAAACCATTGGCCCCGCTTGCCAAGCCAAAACCGCACCTAGCCCAAGCTAGTCACGTCATGCGCCTATGGAAAACCCTTGGTCCCACATGCCAAGCCAAAACCACACCTAGCCCAAGCAAGCCGCGCCATGCCAAACGCACTCTGCCTTGGCCCTAGCTACGCTAGTCACACCATGCCAAGCCAAACGCCCTTGCCTTGGCCCTAGCCATGCCATATTCCCATGGCAAACCATTGGCCCCACCCGCCAAGCCAAACCAAACCTAGCCAAGCTAGTCATGCCATGTCAAACGCACTTTGCCTTGGCCCTATCTATGCTAGTCACATCATGCCAAGCCAAACGCCCTTGCCTTGGCCCTAACCACTCCATACGCCCATGGAAAACCCTTGGCCCCACATACCAAGCCAAAATCGCACCTAGACAAAGCTAGCCACGCCCAAGGCGAACCCTTGGCCCCACATGCCAAACCTAACCTAGCCGCGCCACCCTGTTTGCCTTCCCTACGCGGCCACCAAAACGAAGGCGTGCAACAATTAACAGTTGCCCTTCAATACCATGATAAAATCCTAGCTATCCGAGGTTACCAGACGACACATGGTAACCTTTGGCCCGAAAACCTAAGTTTGGCCACGCCAAACCATGCCATGCCAACGGCATGCCAACCTAGCAGCGCCACCACGTTGGCCCTCACTACGCGGATACCAAAACGAAGGCATGCAATGATCAACGGTTTCCCCTCCTCTCAAGATGCAAAATTTCGACAGTCGAAGGTCACCAGGCTAGCAAGTTTCCCAAGCTTGACTTTCCAACCCACAACAACATGCTACATGTTTTCCAAAAACATTCGAGACATCAACACAAACTGGGGGATCCTCTTTGGGTATTGGTTTGGCGGTTTCCAGCGTGCGGCGTACACTAGGCCCGTCATAAGGAAGTGTCATGAGGGTGAGGCGGTTAGTAAATACGGGAAGTTATGTGTGAAACGTTCATGGGACATAAATCACATGCGTTAACAAATTTATGGGACATAAATTCCATAACGTTATCAGTTTCATGTGTTAAAAAATTTATGGACATCAATTCAATGCATACGATTACCACCTCCTCCCATTTACTTCCCCACTCCTTAATGAGACCATGGAACGTATCTATTCCGACTTGTATAAATTAGATCTTGCCTATTTCCATTGAACAACAAGTTCATACGGGAGATACAACACTCAGAAATACTTACTTGCTAGCTCACCTCGTGAGCTCTCTTACTTTTCTGATAACAAGTCGCAGTAACCCAACTACTCTTCCAGAATCAACTATTCTGGTCTCACCACTTTCCTTGCTTCCCTCCCCAAAACCAACCCATTCTCCTCCACTTTATGACCGAAACAAGTTTGGAACGGCCATTTCTTGGTTTAGGCCGGACTTGTACAGGTTGATCTCTTTAATCTAAAGTACTCCCTTACAGTACATTGTTTAGGGTTTAAATCGTCTCTCACCTGCACACACGCAATTACCGAAATTAGTAGAAACCATTTTAACCTACAAACAGTCATTTCCTTTATATTTTCGCATTATAATTATTTTATTATAATTAAAGTAAATTGCACAAACGTTAATTCCTATTTACTTGATACGTGAATCCTATTGAGTTTGGTTAAGTCTGAACCTTTGTATCAAGTAAACACACTTTGTTATTGTATTGTATCGATCTCGTATCCATAGATGATCACACAAAGTGTGAACCGATTTGTTGTATTGTCTCGACTCAGTCCATAGACAATCACTTTCGGGGAAAGGACTTATAGGAAAGAAAAGTTATAGCTTGAGGTATATTTGGGGTACCCTCGCTTTTTCAGCCAGGCTAAGATTTTGACGTGGCCAGGCTAGGATTTTGGCGTGACCAGGCTAGGATTTTGGCGTGTCCAGGCTAGGATTTTGGCGTAGTTTAGGCGCGTCCAAAAATTGGGGTTTTGGCTTAGTTTGGGCGCGACCAAAATTAGGTCTTGGCATTGGGAAAAAGGTTACCTCGCTTTATCTGGTGACCTTGGACAGCTAAGATCTGCATCTCAGGTGGAAGGGTGGCAGTTGATTGTTGCAACCCTTCGTTTTGGTAGCCAGCGTCGTGCATGGAATGTTGGGACGGCTGGTATGGTTGGAATGCCTTGGCGCGGAGATGTGGCTGACATGGTTTTCCAATTGCACAGTGGTACGGCTGGCATGGTTGGCATGCCTTGGCGTGGAGACATGGATGGCATATTTTTCCATTGGCACAGTGGTGCGGCTGGCATGGTTGGCATGCCTTGGCGCGGAGACGTGGATGGCATGGTTTTCCATTGGCACGGTGCATGGTTGGCATGCCTTGGCGCAGAGACGTGGATGTCATGGTTTACCATTGGAACGGTGGTGAGGTTGGAATGCCTTGGCACGGAGACGTGGCTGGCATGGTTTTCCATTGGCACGGTGGTGCCGCTGGCATGCCTTGGCGCGGTAGCATGAGAATTAGGGTTTGACATAGATGATGTCAGACGATGTTAAGGTTTCTGCCGTGGAACATGACCCATGTAACAAAAAATGGTACCCAGGTAATTCTTGCGTAGGCATGCTGATTGATTCAATAAATATGTTAATGGTCATAGTGACGTCATGTCAGTTGTACAGTTTTATGATTTTAACCCTAAGCTAAAAACCACCATCAAAAACTGGGAACAAAGGTCTTGCTGCAACTCTTGATGAAATGTCTAACAACTATGATTTTAATGAAGATGAGAAATCAAGTGTTGCACTTCTTGGTGAAAATATTGATTTTGATAATTGTAGCAATACATACATCAATCTTGATATTCTTTCAGAAGATAATCTAACTAATCTGGAAGATAAAGTTGATCCATTATTTGGAAACTCTGTTTATAATGTTTTAGGTTCCACTATGTGCCTAGGTTCTTGCACATCTCAGAAGCCTGATTTTTATCTAAGTTTGACGTGTTCATATTTTTCATTAAAGGTCATGAACTTTCAAAGTGTTATAAGTTCAAACACCAACAAAGGCACGTCAACAAACTTCAACGAAGAGATAATCCTTTAGGAAGGAAGCTTAAACTTGCTCAAAAGACCACTGAGGTATGCAAGATTTTATCTTCGTCTAAGAAGTTAGATTCCAAGGATAAACCAAGACCATTAGAGAAGAAAGTATGGTCAAGTCATTTTGTTAGACCGAGGTCTGTGGATTCCTCTCAAGAGGAAAATTGTGGGAAAATTGTTGTTCACCACAACGCAACTTGATTTTGTTGTGTTTGAAATCTTGTCTCATGTGCCTGATCAAAAGAGACAATGATTTTGTACCTTTCAGGCTTTAGGTAATTTTTTTCCTTTTTTTATTTCTTAGATTTCTTGTCTACCATAAAGGAAGGGTATTATCGACAATTCTACTCTTCATAGGGATGAGAGTTGGTCGTGTACGAACTTGTTTAAAGGTTTCGAAACCCTACATTCATTTTTTTTCCTTCTCTATAACCTCTTTTTATCTCAAGACTACTTTTTGAGAAAATTGTGATTTCCTCTCACAAACCCATACGTTTATGGATACTCCAAGTATGATGTCTTCTGATGGAAAAGATGGTAATATGATTGTTAAGCCATCAACCATGAAGGAAAAAGAAAAATTTATATTATCTCCAACATTGTAAAGGAAAAGAAGGAATGTGAGGAAGCAAGAGCCGTTCCTTAAAATTCACAGTAGTTTTGTGATGTTCTTGAAGTGTTGAAGGAGATGCGAAAGGAGATTCAATAAATAAAGGCTTTTGTGTATAAGACTCATGAGATTCAGAAGGCCCTGGCTCGACAACATCAACCAAGAAGGTTTATTGATTTAAACTCCTACCTTAATGAACCTTATGTCCCAATGGTTGTTGACGACAAGGAGTTCGGGGACGATAAAGAATTCTTCAAAGGTCTTATTGCCTAGTAAATCTTCTATTTTTATTGTTTTTTTAGAAGAATAACTAGATTTTGGAATAGCCATTATTGTGATTACACATAGCTATGTCCAACATCTTCATCTTTTTGTTTTTAGATTTATTGGTTTAAATTATAAACTTGTTTGGAAGATGATTTTTGCAGTATTAATTTTTATGGTTTCATATATTGCAATATTGTTATGGGATATGTGTGTTTGCGTCCGTGAACTTGATTGTCCCATACTTTGTCAAAAGTAAAGTGGTTCGTGAATTGATATGCAAATATTGATAAAAGAATGAATGGACTTTTGACAAATACAAAAGTTAAGCCTATTATGTCAATTCTTGATGGAAGATAGGTTAAAATCTTTTATTTTCAAGGATTATGTCTATTATATATCATTGTGCAAATGGTGATGGAAAAAAGAATGAATCCTTGTTTATTCCATGGTATAAGGTTGATCTCTGATCCATAATTTTTGTGTAAACACTGTGTTGTTCCATAAGGTATCTTATGTTGAGCTTTATCGACTGAGTCATTTTTTGTCATAGTTGTTGTTCCATGGGATGCTTTGTGTCGAGCATGACCAATTAAATTGATTACTTTTTTGATTAGCTTAATTTTGTATTTTTAAGTCTCCATAAGTTTACTTATGTTGAGCATGACAATTGAATTCATCACTTTATGTGGTTAATTTGCTTGTATATGACCAATTAGATTAATTATTGGTTCTCTTGTGATTAATGTAATTGAGTATGTTGGATACAAATTCATACTTGTATGAAATGTGTTATGTCCAAAGAAATCCTTTTTTTCTTTCGAAATTAAGGTCGCTCTTGTTGTTTTTTTGGGAATGACATATTATAGGGGCGAGTTCTTTTGAACTTGTGCTTAATTTCCAAATCTTTGTGGGGAGTACGGCTGTGGAATTTTATAGGGGTTAACTTGTATCTTTATAGACTCCTCGATGAATGTATTTAGGTTCGGCTTTATGATTGCATCTAAACAAGATGATATACATTTACTCTTGGTCATGAAATGTCTCTTACGAAAATTTCATTAGGATTCCGTTCTTGTACCTTTGCCAATTTTATTGACAAAAAAGGAGATAATTAATATGTAGTTCACACTAAAAATACATATGGTTTTCAGATCATTATGTAAAGGGGAGTGGTTTCCATGTGAGATGGAGTATTGACTAAGGGGGAGTGACATATCACCATAGTATTGTTGTTAAAGTTGTGATACAATTGAACTTTGACGATGTATAATGATACCATGACATTGTATAACAATGATTGAGAACTCTTGTTTTCTCGTTGTTATAGCTACTAATTTTCAACAACGATGTTGTTAAACTTACAACCTTTGGGATCATTGGAGTACTTGGTAGTGACGAAGATTTCGAGTAATGTTGAAGATTAGACATGTGGAATAGGAACTACAAAGTTTATTTATATATTATTTGTATTCCATATGTATTGATAGTTTTGTCACTAAAATTGAAAAAGGGGGAGATTGTTAGAGCATTGCTCGGTCGAAATCGCATGCGTTGCTATCTCAAGCATGTTTGTCAATGTTAGTGATCAAAACTATAAGTCTTGATTTCTAGTCTACTATAGCTAAGGTCTCGGACTAGGATAGAAAGTGTAGTTGAGCTCAAGAACTCCATGGCGATCATCATACAAGACGAAGGACTACTCAAGAAACCAGTGGATCTTCATCGACTAAAAGGTATGTGGAGACTTGAAATCATCTATCACTAAAAAGTCTATCTACTCTATCTCCTATCTTGAGACAAAAGTCGTTTTGCTATATAGACTTAGATTATACAAATTTGGTTCGAGCTGAGTATATCTCGCTTATCTATTTCTCGAAATATGTGTTGGTAAAGCTTTCGTTTTAGCCAAGTTCATCTTTACCTAGTGACGAAAGTCATGTTAAGTTTCAATCACTTTGAAAATTGCACTGACGAAAAATGGTTTGTGAATAACAACTATATAATGTCTTCTGAGAATGTTTCAATGATTGAAATTAGAGTTTATACAATATAACCATTGGAGGATATAAGCATTGTTGTGGAAACACATATATGTATAAGTCCTTATTACTTGAACCAAAGTTTGCGAACTTTGTTGATCAAGAGAACCAGAGTAGTGCGTGAGCTAAGTCCGCGAACTGGCAGAAGTTCTCGACCCAAAAATTTATGTTGGAGTTTGTGAACTCCATCTGGGAACTTAAGTCCGCGAACCCAGTCCGCGAACTTGAGTAGGTTATGTCTAAAAACGATGTTTGTGAACTTATCTTTATAAACTAAGAAATGCAATTGCACATTGTGGCTATATAGTTCATGAACCAATTCGAGTGACTCAAATAGTTTTTGCTTCGATTGTGTCTTGTATACTTCTATAAGATCTAAGCAATTGAACAACTCTCTACCTAGTTCATTTGAGTCATTTGAACTAGTTATGGTGAAGAAGAATATGGTTGATTTGAAAGTTATCATATGGCTAACCATTTGGTTAACTATTATTGAACCAACTAATGTACAAGTTTGGGTACGGTTACACAAGCCTAGAAACGTCCATTACATGTGTGTATAACAAGCTATGTTTTCAATCTAACGGTTGATAAATATTAGCTTGAATCTAATCATATTTCCATCTAACGATGATTATTGAATGCTTTGTTACCAATGTAACTTAGATTGCAAACTCTGATTTGAAGACTATATGAGGGAGAACTCTAGCAACTGAGAAAGCTACTCCCCACACATTCTGTGTGGTACTAGTAGTTCTAATCTAGAGTCGATTCTATTTTAACCTTTGGTTTCTTCTTCTAAACCAGGTTAACCACTTAAAGACTTCATTGGGATTGTGAAGCCACACCGATACTACTTTTCTTGTAGTTGTGTGATCTGATCTTTCATCTTCTATCATACGAGTACAATTGGAATAATTGGATTGAGATTTATATCTCCGATAGGCAAGATATAAAAAGTAATCACAAACACTTCATCTCATCGTTTATGATTCCACAATATCTTTTTTTAGTTGCGTCGATTAAGATTATTGTGAGGTGATTGATAATACTGAGCTGTTCATCGGAAATATGAGTCTAGTTTTATCAATTGGTTCATGTTCACCTTGATTTATCAAAAGACGGAACAAAACTCGTAGGTATATTCGTGGGAGACGGATTTATCTATTACCGTAGACTTTTTTTTTGTGATACAGATTTGTTTATTAAAGTCTTCGACTTTGGGTCGTTGAAACTCTTGGTTGTGGGTGAGATCAGCTAAGGGAATCAAGTACATAGTATTATGATGGGATCATATATGTAGGAGCATAACTATACCTTGGATCAGTATAAGATTGATTGTGGTTCAACTACAGTCCAGACCGAAGTTAGCTTGGAGTAGGCTAGTGTCTGTAGCGACTTAATACAATGTATGTTTAATCTGGACTAGGTCCCGGGGTTTTTCCGCATTTGCGGTTTCCTCGTTAACAAAATTCTGGTGTCTGTGTTATTTCTTTTCCGCAATATAATTTGTTATATAATATAAATAATACGGATTCTGCGTTGTTCAATCAATTAAAATATATGACCTTTTGGTTGTTGATTTAAATTGATTGACACTTGGATATTGGTCTTTGGTACCATCCAAGTTTATCTCTCTTGTATTTAAATTGAGACTCGCAGTTTGCTTGAGTAATATTTAAATCGAGAGATAGAGATATAAACTCTTTGATATACTTTTATGTAGATTGAGTCTGACTGTCTAGTTGATTCTCTAGAAAGTATTTTGAAGTTTTTCCATACAGATTGCTAATCAAAATATTGGGTGTGGTTGTTAGACCCCCGCTTTATCAACATGTACACCATTTAAGATAATGGTTTAGAACCTCATGTAAAATTTGAAAGAAACTTAAAATATTAATGACGACAGGTCAGAACCAATCCATGTGCCTGAGAAACTATTTAAGGTAGCTCATTCTAGACCAAGAATCATTTCCGCTATCTGCATAAGTGGATGGGTGTTAAGAAATTCTTTCATCAAGATCAACATGCCAACGGTCGAAGTGAAAAACATTAAAGTTGTCATGTATAGTTTGGTAAAAACTTCAGTTCCCACATTTGTATTGTAAGAATAAAAGGAGTAACTTCAAGTGAAACTGCTGCAAATGACCAAATGCAAGGATTAGGGCATTAGGACAATGCAATGACAAAAATTGAGATGCGAAATCTGGTATATTATGAAAATTACCTAAAACAATTGGAGAGTCTTTTGTTACTGTGACCCGGCGACTGATTCATAAGTAAAAAAATCTTTTTATTTTGTTTTGATGATCAATAGCGAGAAAGATGCATCTCTCCCTGATGTAGTAGACCCTGAGGGAAATCTTAGTTGTGTTAAAGATATGAAGCAATCAAATAAACAAGATGATATTGTTATTGAGGAAGGAGTCTTGGAGATCAGTAAAAATAAGTAAATTAAAAATCCAAGTGTTGCGAATAAAAAAACCCAATTCGTTATATCATACAGAGACACCTTTGTACAAAATGATAACAAATGTATTGGTTGTCTTCATAATTGGGCGTCTAATTCAAGAATGGAAGAAGGGACTTAAAATTTACCAGTTATGGAAGATGAATAGGTAACTGGGGATGAAGATGATATACCAACTGTGGGATAGAATTTTGAAACAAAAATGCGTCTAATTCAAGCTTGGAAGCATTGTTTGATCGGAAAAGTTTCTGGTAAGACAATTGGGTAAAACTTTATGCTCATGAAAAAACTACAAAATTGTGGAAACCAAATGGTAAAATGCATGTAATGGATATAGGGCATGACTTTTTCCTTTTCAAATTTTGAAGACCCTAATGATTACAAAAGAGAGCATTGCTGGAAGGGCCATGGTTTATTGTATGACATCATATATCAATTAAAAGATGGAGTACAGACTTTAAACCATTGAAAGCTTCTATTCAAAAGACAGTAATTTGGGCAATACTACCAGAATTTCCAGTTAAGTACTTCGATAAAGAATTTCTATCAGAGATGGCAGCAAAAATTGGACGTCTGGTTAAAGTTGATCTCACCACTGAGATGGTCTTGAGGGGAAAATATGCAAGGTTGAAAAGACGAGGGTATCCAAATACACCACAATCTTTTTATTTCAACCTATAAGTACGATACCAAGTGTGATCGTCTGTGGACAAATTCAAGAAAATACGACAACTTGATATTCACTTGACAATAGTTACAAAACAAGGTCTATTGACTATAGGATCAAAGTCAAGTGATTAGGATTAACGTATAACTGTAATTTACTTTATTATAATAATATAATTATGATGAGGAAGTAAAGTAAATGACACATCAAGATTTTGTTAATGAGGAAACCGCAAATGTAGAAAAACTCCAGCCGGGACCTAGTTCAGTTATGAATACTCTCATAATTAAGACATTATACAAAGAAAAAAAAACAACTTCATATGTTTGAGACCAAGTAAACTACCCCTATTTACTTATTTCCCTCAGTATCCCCGCGTCTTCGACCTTTTGGTCACACATGTGAATCTCAAGACAAAAATCACTATCTTGATTTGCTTTAGAAAGTAAAGTCTTATGTACCAACTCCTTTTGATCGTATTCCAAATAGTAAAGGAACAAATATGTTTGGTAACGATTCTATTCAATATTTAGTAAAAGATATGTTGAGCTGTTTGACAAAGGCTCTTATGTTTAATCTAATAAACTCTTTTGTCGGGTAAGATCAATCTGAATCAATAACTTAGATTCAGATTCACAACTATAAGATTCGAGTATTGAAGAATACCACCAAATGATAGTTGTCGATATATACGACTTTATGATCATATAAATCTAATATAAGTCGGATCCCATCCGCTCAATATGTGAAAAAACGGGGGTCTAACAACCACACCCTATATTTCTCTTAGCAATCTGTATGGACTAACTTCAATATAATTCCAAGAGAATCAACTAGACGGTCAAACTCAATCAATAGAAATATATCCAAGAGTTGTATCTCTGTTTCACAATGTAATCAGCAAATCAAACATATAGAAATCCGCGAGCCTGATTATTATGTGAAACTACTTGAACGGTACCAAAGACCAATGTTCAATTGTCAATCAATTTATATCAACAACCAAATGTTGAATTATCTAATTGATTGGACTACGCACAACCTGCGATATTTCAATTATATAGAAAATATAATGCGGAAAAGAATTAACACAGACACCAGAAGTTTTGTTAACGAGGAAACCGCAAATGCAGAAAAACCCCGGGACCTAGTCCAGATTTGAACACCATACTGTATTATGCCGCTACAGACACTAGCCTACTCCAAGTTAATTTCGGACTGGAATGTAGTTGAATCCCTAACCAATCTCACACTGATTAAGGTACAATAGTATTCCTTACCTCCCACGCCGGATTCTGCACACTTGATTCCCTTAGCCGATCTCACCCACAACTATGAGTTTCTACGACCCAAAGTCGAAGACTTGATAAACCAATCTGTCTCACACATAAAATTCTATTGAATAGATAAATCTGTCTCCCACAGATCTACCAATGAGTTTTGTTCCATCTTTTAATAAATAAAGGTGAACAACAACCAATTGATACACCTGACTTATATTCCCGAAGAGCATCCTAGTAATATCAATCACCTCACAATAATCTTAATCGTATGGTAGCGAAACAAGATAATGTGGAATCATAAACGATGAGACGAAGATGTTTGTGACTACTTTTTTATCCTGCCTATCGGAGATTAAATCTCGAACAAATCTTAAAAAAGATAACACTCAATACGATAAAAAACAGCAAGATCAGAACAAATAATTGTGCAAACTATAAATAGCTCACACGGGAAGTATATTGGAAACATAAAGTGAACCCTCTAATTTCTATTTTATTCATTTATTACTAGCAAATCAAAAACTCAAGAAACAAAATAAAACTAAAATAACACACTTATAACCGTACAAGTACGGTACATGTCACATGAAAACCATACAGGTCCGATTCACTAGGTGGACGCAAATTGGGCCACGTCCGTTAATAGTGTTTTCTTTGGGAATATTATACGTATTTAATATGAAAAGAAGGCAAATTTGGTAATTTAGAAAACGAAAAAAGCTTCAATAAAATACTATAGACATAGACTTCGTCTCTGACTCTCTGTAATCGACAGTAAGCTCAGTAATGGAGATCGAATCAGGTATATTATCATCATTGTATCATATGTGTTGACTCTGTTTATATCGTATGTCTCTGAGTTTGTTTGATCTAATTTTTGATGTTTTGGTGAAGAGCAGTAATCGAGTTTCTATCTCAGGTTCCGTTATTACAAAGACTCCCAACTTCATCACTGCATAAGATTGCCCAGCTTATCCAGTTCAAACATTACAGTAAGAACTCAATTTGTGTGTTTTGCTTTTTTGAATGTAAATTTGAATTGAAGTCAGTCTTCAATTTCTTCTAGGGATTCAATTTGTGTGTTTGTATTGAATTGAAATTGGTTTACTTATGTAGATTCAGGTGAGTATGTTGCTCGAGAAGGAGATATTAAGTATGGAATTTACTTCATCTGGCAGGGTGAGGTAAGTTTGTATGTCTGCTTGGTTTTATCTGAGAACTGTAGAATGAATTGGGGTTTATGAATTGGAGTCTCTTGTAGGTGGAAGTTCACGGTGTGTCAGTTAATGTGGAGAATGAAGATCATTCGGAAATTCAATTGAAAAGATATGATTACTTTGGTCATGGTAAGAAATTAAAAATCGAAATTGCCACCTAATAGTGTTTGTTTGATGCCCAGCAAAGCACTTTTACCATGTTTTTAGCATTCGATCAGGAGTCTGAAAGTAACCTAGCACCATTTGGAGCACTAAGAGCAAGTAGTGCATGTTACTTATGTTACAGCTCTTTCTCTAAGATATTCTTACTGATGATATTGTTTTTACAGGGGCAGTAAGTTCCTCTCACGAGGCTGATGTGATTGCGTTAACTAAGGTATCTGTTTATTTGTGAATTACCTCTAATTTATATGAATACATTAATCGATATAGGTAATTGGTTTCATAAATGAGTAACTGATGATCTATGGTGGCAGCTAACCTGCTTGATGTTGCCCAGTGAATATAGTACGTTGCTGCAGCCAAAATCAATCTGGGCAGCAGAAGAAACTCATGATGAGGGACTCTCAATGTTGGAACGTGTACTGCAGTTGGAACCAATTGATGTATGTATAAAACTTTCCTTTTAGTGTTTTGTTGAAAGTCTATTTGAGTTATGATTCTTCCGTGCGTACATCTTGTAGGCTCCTTGGATTCTTCAATGGAATTTGAGCTCCTTTACAGCTTTCATTATATGCTCATAAGGAGTAAGAGAACTGCGTTAATTTGCTTTTACTGAAAAATAACTTCTCTTTGCTTTTGATGTAGGTAAATATATTCCGTGGATTCACATTGCCTGAAGCTCCAACGTTTGCACAGGTTTTCGGGGGACAGTTGATTGCACAGGTATGCTTTATCCATTTCCTTAATACTTTTCAATTTTACTGTCTTCTTAGCAAGCTATTGGTGCACTTAGTGGTGAGGTTGGGTTTTTAGTTCATAGATTTGTTTCTGAAGTAAAATTTGAACTGGATTTGATCAAAGTATCTGTATGACCTTCCTTGTTGGTTTAGTTGTGGCATTATTTTTTCATCCTTGGAATTCTTATTATCAGTATGCATACCCTGAATCTTGACAGTTGTGTACATTTGCAGTCACTGGCTGCCGCGACAAAGACTGTTGATTGTGGAAAACTTGTACATAGTTTGCACAGTTATTTCCTATTTGTTGGGAATCTAGACAGTAAGTTTAGTTCCTAACTCTAGTAGTGAAATTTAAAATGTTGATTTTTTGGTAAATTTGTTATTTGTGTTCGTCTTGTTGAAGCTTAGTTTAGCTGTATGAGATGTGTGTTAACATCTAGACCTCCTTCAAGTAGCCAGGTTATAGGTGTATCCTGTTTTACAATACAACCTAAGAACTCCTCAAAACTATGAAATTTTTAAGTTGAACCCTTCACCAGGTCGTAAAGCAAGTTTTGCTTTTGGTACAAAATTTATAGACATTTATTTCCTGAGGTATACTTGAAGTACTTGTATACTGTGTTAGGTGCATTTCATGTCAAATTGGCATATGCCGTCTAGTCTTTAATGGTAACTAGCACAGGAGACTAGTTTGCGATAGTTATTTAGTTTCTTACTTCTAGCATGGTGAAAAAGGGCACCAAGTGTTTGGATCCATTGATTCAGTTGGTCTGGTTTTTTCTTTCCCCTTTAAATGCACAAGAGCTGCATTTCTTAATGTCTTACTAATTTTTCAGTAAGCGTGCCTTATTTGTCTTTTTGTGGTGGCTAACTTCTAGAACTGTTTTTATATAATCGATTATATGCCAATGCAGTGCCAGTTATATATGAGGTTCATCGGTTACGTGATGGGAATAGCTTTGCTACCCGAAGAGTAGATGCAATACAAAATGGAAATGTCATATTCACTTTGCTCGCTTCATTTCAGGTAATGTGACTCTATTATTCTATTGTTCAGTTCAATTATTTGGCTTATCAAGCTGTTCACTTTAAGGAGAAATTCAAATGTATTATGCAGAAGGATGAAAATGGGTTTGAACACCAGGAAGTTATAATGCCGTCTGTTCTATCTCCAGAAACGGTAGCTGAATGGACTTTTTGAATTACATAGACTCTTGATAGTGTTTGAAATCAAAATTTTAATTGCAGCTTCTAACAATGGAAGAGTTGCGAGAGAGGCGTCTTTCTCGTCCTCCTTTTCCCAGGTCTTTTTTTTTTTTTTTTTTTTTTTTGTTATAGTGTAAAATTTCATTCATTGCAGAATCTTATTGCTATTATTGCACGTGGTTCCTTCTCCTTTATGTTTTGTGCAAAGACTGCAGTATCAGGCATCAGCAGATACACTGCTCCAAATTTTTGTGCTTCCCTTTTTCTGTTTTTGAAAAAAAAAAATCAGTTCCTAACAATCAGTAGCAACAGGGACCATCGGGAGAATCTGGATACTTATGTTCCTTGGCCTGTAGATATAAAGTTTTGTGAGGAAGCTAACTGTAGCCAAACTAAAACACCACCAAGGTTGAATCTGCTTCGTTTATTGTCAGATTCAGCATCTCAGTTTTACATATACAACATCTATTGATTCTGACGAAAATTCAATGTTTGCAGAATGAGGTACTGGTTTAAAGCAAAAGGAAGGCTTTCAGATGACCTGGCTTTGCACAGGTGAGAATTAAACTTTAGTAGCTTGATAACTTGGCTCGTTTTTATGTAGTTATGCCGATTTCAAGGGTTTAAATCGAGGGGAGTTCCATCTCAGTGGAGTAATGAATCATCTCTACCGCCGTTTAGCGATGGTGGTATAAATTTCTTCCGAACCAATGACTAACATGGTTCATTTAAACCCTTGTAGAATATTGGTTTTTCGAACTTTACCATTTCGTTATGCTCGTCTAATTTGCATTTATCAATCTATATTGGATGGTTTATTTGGCAGATGTGTGGTTGCTTATACTTCAGATCTTATATTCAGTGCAATAAGCATGAACCCTCATTATGAAAGAGGTGTGAAGACATTAGCACTCAGTTTGGATCACTCGTAAGTCCTTATCTACTATTTTGTATCTACACTGCTGAGCACAATAACCCCGTGTTTTAAGCTTGTGATGTGCAAAGTTGTCTTAAAAAACGAATAAGCTAACCAATCTATCTGTCATCTGTTAACAGGATGTGGTTTCACCGGCCATTTAGAGCTGATGACTGGATATTATATGTGGCAAGTATAGAAAAAAGTTGTTCTCGTTCTTATTTTATTTTACAGTAGCATCTGAAGGCTGATTCATCTATGGTTTAACAGATTGAAAGTCCGTGTGCGGCTAGTGGGCGGGGATATGCTTCTGCGCATATGTTTAATCAGAAAGGGGAGGTAGGTGGCTATTATTCACATCATACCTAAGAATAGAAAACAAACATGGTTGTTGCATATCTTTCTTCAATCATTGTATTGAAAGTTTGAACGTCATCTTTGTTTGCACGGATCAACAGCTTATCATTTCATTGGTTCAAGAGGCTCTAACCAGGAAAATTCGAGCTTCACGTCCAATTGCCCATTCAAATCTGTAAATATCTTAGACTGGGTAAGAAATGTCTTCTTCCGATCAGTCAATTTCGCATCACACTGTGAGTTTCTGTCTTAGAATTGAAATCTGAGGTTGTAGCTGCTACATTTGTCACACCACAGATGAAAAAAAAAAAAAAAAAATGACGCCATCCATCTAAATTTAAGGTTATTTGTGAATTGACTTGTTAACAGAAGTATAAATACCAGTCGAAGCCTGACATTCGGCTACAACTGAGGCAACTGACTTGGCCTGTCGTTGAATTAAAAATATAGAGTCAAAAGCTTCCAGTCCCAGACATGGGTTGACATCAACATTGCTTGCTAGTTCTATAGAATTTTATCCCTTTTCTTGCTCCTTGTAGAATAAGAAGTTAAAGTTCAGCTTGTTGGGGGTGAAAGTCAACTTGTTTTTCGTTCTTTTACTGTCACCTTCAAATTGTTCTGAGAATTTACATTGGTCCTCTTTAGGCTTTGATTTACTGCCTGACATTCAACCATTTTGTGTGAATAATTCATTGGTCTGATTAATTCTCAAATTATTGTGCACAGCCATCTCTGAGTTTTGGCCTGTTCTTACTTTATTTCTTTGTCGAATAATGATACTACTTAACATTATTGTTTCAGGAATCAATTTTGTACCTATTAGACGTGCCAGAAACTAAGCCCCTGATTCTACCACTAACTACAGTGTTAGAAAAGGGTTAGGTTTAGGTCGTGCCCCTGTAGTTTAGCCACATGCCCACAGATGATGCAACATTATTATTTTTTTATCATTGTTAATTAGATTTACGAATTTTTTTTTTCTTCTAACTTGACAATCTTGCAAACATTGAGAAGACATTCGAAATGTGCAATAGGAGAACAGAAAGAATTGAAAAGTGAACGAAGATGAAAAAAAGGGAGAAAGAGACAAACCCCAATCCACAAATATCTGTCGAGTGTTGACTGTTGTTGTCCGATTAAAAGTTTAACTGAATAAGGTTTGCAGGCATTCGTTACTTTTTTTTTTGGGAGTGACTATAATTGGGACAACTGTTATAGTCCAAAACTTAGACATGATGTGGCACAATCTGAGCGGTAGAGAGGGAAATGATTCTAACATCGAGATTGATAATGGGGTGAAGAGGGGAATCATCAAAGGCTTGGATCTTGTCCAAGTTTTGGACTATGGTAGTTGTCCAAGTTCTACAGTTTTCCCATTTTTTTCTTGAGTAATTCTGCATAGACGGCCACAAAAATTACTCAAAAACCGTTGGGTGAGTGGGATGAGTAGGGTCCGCCCAAAGGGATTTTGCAGGGGTCCATTTATCTATTAGTTGGGCCCACTAACTGGGTCACAACGGTTTTGGGGTGGTATTTTGAGCACGGTCTGTTTAGAATTTTGTTCTTTCTTAATCATTTTTTATTTTCAAAAAAGCTTGCTGAACCGGGGAAAAAAACGACACAGAAACCGGGCACACACATTCATCCTTTTAATGGGACCCCCTGCTATTTCTTGCCGGCGGGACCCACCGATTTTATGTGTCATGTCGGTTTCTGCTCTGTTTTTTTGGCGGTACATGTAGCAAAGCTGTTTTATTTTTCTAATAAGTCTTCTTAAAATAGTCAAAATCATATGAATAAGAAAAAGAGAACAAGAAAATGTGAATTACTTTACAAATACTACCTCCCTTTTTTAAAAATAAAAATAGGTATATTCACTCTTCTTCATATTAGCGTAAAATATATATATATATATATCATCCATGATCGAATCACAATGAATTGGAGCCATGCCTGGAGAGAGACACTCTGCAACTAACTGCAAATTCTGCCATTAACGTGAATCTACGCTCTGCAACTAACTGCAAATTCTGCCATTAACGTGAATCTTTCGTAAACCATCTTTGAATTCATCTTAAGTCAAAATTTATTTCTCTCTGTTACATCCATTCAACGCTCTGTGAATTGATGAGTGTTTGGATTTCTTCGTATTTCAACGAAGATTTCCTTAATTCCAAATTTTCAGACTTTTAAGTTTCAATAGCCATTGGCAAATTTCTATTTCGTTAAAATAATCCCATCAATCCATCATGTCTATCTCTAAACTATCCAACATACATCAAAAACAACACTCTAATATGTTTAATCAGTTTGCAAATCTTCTTAACAAAGAAGCACCAGCGAAGAAAATCAGTATCGATATCCCTTTACAAAACCCATCAAAGGATTATCAAAATTGTTTAGTTCTCCTGATTCTCTCTCCCAGAACATTCCAAATATCTAATGTTAGAGAACTTCTACACAAATTATGGAATTCATTTAACCAAAAGTTCTATGTTTCTAAATTCACGTGTGAAACATATCTCATCAAATTTGAATCCCATTCAGATTCTGAATTTATTATGGAATCATCCCCTTGGGTTACAAGAGATGATTTACAGGCACTGAAGAGATGCATTCCTAATAAACTGCCTCAAGAGTATAAGTTTGATAAAATTGAATTCTGGGCACAACTACATGGGTTACCGGTTAATTACCTAGATATAAAATTTATCCAAGGATTAATATCTCATGCAGGAAGCAACAGAATCATTACCACGCAAGAGGCTCGCAATTGGGGTAAATTTTCTCGAGTGCGACTTCCGGTGAATATCAGACTACCAATCAGAGACTCTATTTCTTTTCCTACATCAAATGGTCAGGAGATAACTGCTGAAATCAGATATGAAAGACTACCAAGATTCTACTTGTTCTTTGGTCTCCTAGGTCATCTAATGAAAATGTGTCCAAAGGTTCACCAACTTAAGGATAAAGTTCATCAGGAATTCCCTCCATAATTTCAACAACATGCTTATGACCTAATCATTCCAAAATACAAGATATCAATAAATGCATCTGTCAAAAATTATGCAAATGGTCTTGAAGAACTTGGAGAAGAATTTGGTCAGGATGATGATATAACTGAATGTATAGTTAATCGGAATCTAGCATCAACGGAGATTACAGAGACGATGAGTCACCACTACACTTCATCAATGACAAGGAATTCTCAACCCACGTCATCAGTTGAACCGTCATACAATACTGGAAATAACTTGCAAAAGCAGTTATCAGAAAATGGATATGTACTGGAAAATAAAACCCAAACGGTTACTAAACAATTCAAAAACAAAGAAAAAGCACCCAATCGGGAATCATCTATGATTACTTCCATAACTGCTCAACACATTCCAGTCAGCAATTCTCCAGTAAACTCTGATCAAGAAAGATTTTCTTCACCAGAAACTACTTCAATCCCTGATCTTCAATACATAAACTCAAAACTAATTAAAGGAAAATCAATTGCTTTTCAATAGTATCAGAATTCTTCACAATCCAACATCAACAATTCACAGTCTTTTCAAGTAGCAGAATTTTTCAAATTTGTTACTAAAAAGCTAAAGTCTTCTTCAACTGAGATTTCTAGTAATTCCATCAATGAGAATCTTCATCAATTTTTATTCAGGCCAAACTACACACCACAGAAGAGTGACAGTGGATTCATTTTACGGAATCCCATACAATCAGCTAAGATTACCAGAAAGCGTGAATGGAAATCGATAGCTAGAGAACTTCGCATTCCCACTATTTCGGAATCAACTACCAGCGGAGATTCAAGTTGCACTAGACGAATGAAGGATGGATTATGCAATAATTCTGGAACCATACAATCAGAGTTGGATTCAAGACTCAAGGAGAATTCATATGATCAATGGGCAGTGGCGGCTAGCCCTAATTGGCCGCACGGTCCATGTTAGTGTTTGCATGGAATTGTTGGGGGTTGGGGAATGATCCAACAATTCGAACATTTTAATCATTCCTTAGAAGTACAAATCCCAATATTGTATTTCTATCGGAAACCAAACTATCTGAAGTTGATTCTATTCCAATTCTTCGTAAACTTGGTTACTCTAATTCTTGTGTTGTGCATGTTATTGGACGCAGTGGAGGCATTTGGTTGTTATGGAGGGATGATATTCAAGCAGAAATTATCTCTTCGTCAAAAAACTTAATCCATCTGGAAGTAAAACAAAATGGAGCTTTTCGAAGATGGAACTTACTATGTGTTTATGGTCCACCAAACAGATTGGATAGAGGAAATTTTTGGTAGAGTCTCTCCTTCTATTCTCAGCAAATTCAAGGTCCTAAATGTTTTATTGGTGACTTTAATGCAATCTCATCAGTCAGAGAAAAATTTGGAGGCGACCAATCCTTGAATTCCACAATTACCCATTTTAATAACTTTGTTAGAGAAAATTATCTTCTAGATTTGGGTTTCTCTAGCCTAGCATTTACTTGGACAAATGGAAGACAAATTCAAGGTTTAATAAGACAAAGACTTGACAGGGTCATTGCATCTCCTGATTGGTGTTTAATGTTCGAGAGCTCAGGTGTTTTGCACCTTCCAAGAATTTCCAGCGATCACTCTCCAATTCTTCTTAACACTTGTAGAAATATAGCACGCAATCCTCCATCATACAAGTTTGAAGCCTATTGGTGTTCTCATCCATATTTTCTAAAGGTTGTTCTAGATTCCTGGAATATTAATCTCTTTGGTGATTTAATTGGGAATCTAGCTTCTCTGGGTGGTTTTCTTCAAAGCTGGAGAAAGCACAAAATTGGATGCATTAAGAATACCATCAGCAAATTAAAAAAGAAGCTAATTCACCTTCAAGGTCTCTATCCAACTGCGGAAACGTTACAACAAGAGAAAACTACTTCAGATCAACTGAATGAATACATATTTATAGAAGCTACTTACTAGGAACAAAGGATGAAACATATTTGGTTGAAAACAGGTGATAAAAATACTAAACAATTTCATCTGTTAGTTCAACAAAGAAGAAAGAAGAACAACATCTCTAGCATTCAAACTAACAACGAACAGTGGCTTACAAATCCACGGGCGATAGCAGATGAATTAATATCTTTTTTTCAACAACTTGTTTCAAGAAGATTTAAGTATCCTACCTCCGTGTGATTTACACGAACCTTCTTTCGTCCTGAATGAAACTGAAAATATTGTTCTTTCATAAATTCCCTCACCTGAGTTAATATGGAAGATAGTCAAAGAAATGAATTCATTCGGTTCACCTGGTCCGGACGGATTTCCAGTGATATTCTATAAGAAATGTTGGTCCATAGTGGGAGAAGAGACTATAAAGTTCATTCAAACCATTTTCAGCACATGGGTTCTACCAAGTAAGCTAAATCATACTCATATCATCTTAATCCCAAAAGTTAAATCTCAAACAACTGCAATTGAATTTAGACCAATCTCTTTATGTAATGTTTTGTATAAATTTGTTGCCAAAATAATTGTTGTCAGATTAAGCTCTTACTTGGACAAATTTATCTCTTGGCATCAAAACGCTTTTGTGAAAATTCGACAAATTACAGATAATATTGTCATTGCAAAAGAAATATTTCATTCAATGCATAAGTCTAAATTAAAACAGGGATATTTTGCTTTAAAGTTGGACATGTCAAAGGCATATGATCGAGTTTCTTGGTCCTTTTTAAGTTTCATGCTACATCAAATGGGTATTCATGCACACTCCCATGAGCTGATAATGAATTGTGTTACTACTTATACTTTTTCAATCCTTGTAAATGGAGCTCATTATGGAAATTTCAAAAGTGGCAGAGGTTTACGGCAAGGCTGTCCATTATCACCATCACTGTTCATAATTTTTTCTCAAGGGTTGTCTCTTCTTATGGCTAAATTTGAATATTTGAATTTATATAGTGGATATAGGTGCAACAACAGAGGACCTTCTTTTAGTCATCTCATGTTTGCAGATGATTTTTTTTTCTTTGGGAAGAACTCAGAGATGAATATTAATCAACTGAAACACATCCTAGATACTTATTATTCCTTCTCAGGTCATATCATTAATTACTCTAAATCTTCAATTCATTTTAATAATGGTTGTTCTCCTTATCACAAATGGAAAACTGTTCAGAAATTTGGAGTAAGAGAAATGGATGTGAATGAAAAGTATTTGGGATCCTACCCATTGAAGTCGGATTATAACATTGAAACTCATGAACCTTTAATTTCAAAGTTTGATAACAAACTGGAAGGCTACAGATCATTCTTCGTCAACTCTACTAGGAGAACAGTCTTGTCAAAAAATATTCTTTCTGCTATTTTGATATACTCAATGGTAACTAGTAAACTGCCAAAGGGTGTTATCAATCATATTTCTCATATCCAGTGTGCTTTCTGGTGGGGTCATGATTCTCATACAAGAAAATGTCACTTTATCAATTGGGATAAAATAGCTAGAGCGAAGGAAGATGGAGGGATGGGTCTAAGAAACATGGAACAAGTCAATATCTCTTTGGTTTCAAAACTGGTTTGGATATTCTTAACAACAACTGATGTTGTATGGGTGAAAATTTATAAAACCAAATATCTTCATTCCGTGTCTTTTTGGGACTGTGAACCAAACCCGGGAGATTCAAAGACTTGGAAGGATATGCTTTTAGTTAAGGAGATTTTTATAAATAATTGTAGCTGGTTTATTGGCTCTGGTAAATCGATTCATATTTGGAGTGATCCATAGATTCCAAATATCCCGGGTTTTAGACCAACAAGATTGGAGCAGTCAACGATTCAAGTGGAAGTTGTATCAGATTTGTTTTTACAAGGCCAAAGAACGTGGAGTATTGAGTTGGTATCTCATATTTTCTTGCCGGAGCATGTGGAAGCAATATCAGATATTTATATCCCTCAAGATGAATCAATTGAAGATAAACTTGTTTGGATAAAAACCAATTCAGGTACTTTCACTGCAAAATCTTGCTACAAAGTACTTGTAGATAATATGGCAACAACTTCAGTAATATCATCCTTTCCCTGGAAACAATTTTGGAAGAAGATGGTTACTCAACCAAAAATTACTACCTTCATCTGGAAGGTTTTGCATAATGGTTTGGCAGTCTATGGAAATCTTACAAAGTTCAATACTCATATTTCAAATGTTTGTCCTCTTTATAACTGCGAAGAAGAAACTGTTCAACACTTGTTATTCTCATGTCAGTTCTCAAAAGAAGTTTTCCAAGATATCCCTCTGTATATCGTCATTCCAGTGGAGTTTTCTTTAATGGATATTATCCAGTTGTGGTTAAGCCAATCTGACCAAGGAATAATGTTAAACCTTGGCTCCTGCATACTGTGGAATATTTGGAAAACACGGAATGACAAGGTTTTCAACAATCAACAACCGTCGGCGTCTTCGTGCATAAATAAAGCTTTACAAGATTTTAAGAATTTTGATTTACACCATGCTCTAAATCATTGTTCTTCGGTTCAAATTCAGCAGCAGAATGTTCACCAATGGAAAGCTTCACCGCCATGTTTCATAAAAATTAACGTAGATGCGGCTTATTCAGATGGTAAAGGTGCTGCAGCGGCAGTAGCAACGGACTCGTCTGGTAGACATTTGGGTAGAGGATCTTTTTGTTTTGATTCTTTCTCATCGATGGTTGCAGAAGCTAAAGCTTACGGCCTTGGCACTCAATTGGCGAGAAGAATACAAGGTTCGAAAGTCATTATAGAAGGGGATGCTGAAGACATTCCTAAAGCCATTATAGGGAACAAGAACGATATTCCATGGAGTATACGTTCCACTGTCCTCTCAATTCAAGATCGCATTAAGGAATTCAGTGAGATTAGTTTCATAGTTGTTCCTAGAGATGCTAATTCAATTGCTCGTGACTTAGTTCAATTTGAAATTTCAAACTTTCAAAACAGATGGTGGGTTCATGATGAACCTCCTTTTTTTATTATGCAACGTCTCAATTTCTTTGAGGATTAATACAAATTAATATTTGTTTCCTTCAAAAAAAAATATTAGCTTAAAAATATGTCAAATTGAAAAAGCAAAAGTAATTCTTTTTAGAAAAATATGCATGAAGAATGCTTTGATGTGAAATGTGATTATAGATTGTTGTGAGGCTTCCATCCAATGCTTGTAAACTCCTTTCTGTTGATGACTAGAATGTTTCGCACGTGCAAGAAGAATTGTTCTGGCTCTATTTTCAACAAATCAATTTTTCTTTTATTTTCTTTTAATAAACTAAATTACCAATATAGCCTCAGTTTTATTTTTACACATTTTTTTAAAGGAGTGATACATGGGTAAAATGGTCCATAAATTTTTGCAGCTTCATGCTACTGTTGCTAAGTAGAATTTGCTTTATATAGTAGAATAGATGATTAATAAAAAATTAAAAAAAAAAAACCGCAATACAAGTTAGGTAATGCCCATATGCACATTTAAATGGATTAAATGCAGGGATAGACCCAAGTATTCTTCATGGGTAGGGCTGAGTACCAAGCCCCCGAAGGCCGCGGATTTTTCTTCAAAACAAATCACATAATTAGGGAGCCCGGAGCAACGTGCGGAAATTTTTTTTGGAGGATATTTCATTCCAACACATAATCAAATTAAGGGTTATAGCTTATTTATTTATTTCATTTTGCACTAACAATTAGTAAACTTGGGGGACTATTCCTGTTCTAAATCTTCGTCGCTCTGGGATGGTTAAATTATGACCTATGAGTACTATGTGTTAGGATAGCATGGGCTATTGTACGTCGCTATCTACCTGCTTTTGGGCCTAGAATGTTCTTTTGTATTTTCGAATCATTTTGGGACCGAATTAGCTTCTAGTATCTTATGCAAAGTTGTAGAGTTTTAGGAGAAGTTTCCGGTGACACCAAATTTATCTTATTTAGATATGAATATATTTATTTATGATAAAATTAGAAAACACCAAGTATAAAACAATTGATAAAATTAGGAATTATTAGTTATTTCACTTAGCCAATTATCAGAAACTTTTACGATATTATGAATACTAGAACACCATTGGATTCAAGAAAACAAATCAAACAGGACTTGGTATCAAAATGATAAAAATGCAAGAATAATTCTACGAACATTGGCATACATAAGCCATGAACAAATGCATCCTACCATAAAAAAAATCATGGAGGATATCACAAATGATATATATGTAGCACGGAATGACATGATATTAACCGATGAACATAAAAGTAAATATGTTTTCACTGATAAAATCATGGTTTTTAGATCATATGTTCTTATAACAGGTATTTGAACTCTTTGGATATTGTGGAATCATTCAAAGAGCTGTTTTCATTAAGGTTTTTTTTTTTTTTTTTTCTATTCCTTTTCTCAATCTGTGACTTTTTTATAGGCTCTTCTTGTTTTTCATTTTTCCTTTTCTTCTTACTCATCTTTTCATCACAGTTTGATAACTTAACTCCTTCCATGAGGGAGTAATTTTTCTTTTCCTATGCAGGTGTACCCAAGATAATCATTTGTGATTTCCAGTAGTGGATTTTTTCAGAATGGCCTTTTCTGAGAAAAGAACAGTGGTGTGGAAAGCAGTAGTTCAAGTCATCATCTTTGTGATGATTCATATTAGTAGAATAGAATATCATTCTGATTCCTTAGTTACCAGCAATAGCCAAACTTTTGATTCTCCTACTCATCCAAAATCTCATCCCAAGATCCAACCATCGATGAAATTTTTGAAATTCAAATTCCCTTCTAAAATCATGCCCCCAAAAGTCAGTCAAACAAAATGCTTTCCTTTTTTGATGCCTATCAGTTACAAAAATATATACAAGTTACCTTGCTTAGATCTTTCTGGTTTTACCGAATGTAATTTATGGTATTCCCATAACTATACAAACTATTTTTGCCAAATCATTAATAAGAATTATTCTACAGCTCAACAGAATAACAAAAATCATATTTTCCCAGATTCTTTAGAAGATACTCTTTATGATAAAAACCTCCCTCATATATCTCCGGGAATTCTTTGGAACACTATATATACTCCCTGCCAAAGCAAAACAAATATCAAAATAAAAACCTATCTTAGAAAACCAAGTACTCAAACTATCAAGTCCATGGATTCAAGTTCGAATAGCAATGCTTGCAAGATTAATATCTTGTCTCGTCAACTGAAGAATGCTAAGTTGGAGATACCAAAGGAGAGAAAGACTGTTATAGGTTCTACAACAATATCAATGCAGCGGCAAGTGAATGGTCATGTGCAATTCTAGGGAAAATTATGTACAAACATAAGATCCATATGAGAATTATCAGAGAAGAACTCAACTCGTTATGGAGGAAGTATATAAACAAGGAGATTCGTATTATGGTTAACAATCTAATGTTGGTTAGATTGAATAGTACATAGGAACAGGAAGAAGTCATTCAAGAGGGTCTTTGGATTATTGGAGAAGATTTGTTTGCTGTTAAAAAATATGTTGATGGAACTGCTGCCAAAGATTATGATTTCACTCACCAGATCTTTACAGCTCAGTTTAAATATCTTCGTCTAGAGCATCTTAATGTTATGGTCATTGATGAAGCTATTGGTTTCATTGGGAGAAAAGTGTAAACTACACCAACAAACTGCAGGCCAAAATATGAAAACACTGTGAAGGCTAGAATAGAAATGGATCTCAAAAAACCACTATATCGAGGTGGCTGGTGGAAAAATTTAGGAGATGAAGATGTTTGGATCCGCTATCATTGGGAGCTGCAGCCAAAGAAAATATGTGATAAATTCTGGGTCATAGATCACCAAGATGACAAATGTGCGGAATGGAATTGGTTGTTACACCTTGACAGTCTAACAGCGGCTGAGTATGAGCAAATACTACAGAATGAAAGTGATGTTTATGAAGGTAATGATGAAATAAGTATATCCCTCTCAATGGCTGAAGAAATGGCGGATTCTGAAGCAGGTGAAGAACACAGACAAAGCAAGCGACAAAGAAACTCACCTCTTAATCTTGAACCATCAATGAACGCACATAACATTCATATTCTTTCGCCTAACACCATAGGCACTGATCTTGGCAATAATATGAACAAAATCGCAACTCCAGAGATGGCTGTCAATAATCCAGAGGAAATGCATTCTGAAAACACAAATGATTATAAAGGGGGCATAGTGCAGGTAACTTCACATATTTTACACTCAAGTTTTTATTATCGGTATATTTTCTTTCAACAAACTATTTTCACTAGTTTAAAAATGAAAATAATCGCTTGGAATTGCAATGTTTTTGCAAATAAAAACACTAGGCAATACATGTCATATTTGAATATGATGCTTAATCCAGACATAGTCTTTTTACAAGAAACAAAAATTTGCAGTAATAAAATTCTTAGGTTCATTAGACCCTTAAACTTTCCAAACTCCTTTTATGTTCCATCAATAGGGAGATCTAGAGGAATTTGTTTGCTGTGGAAAGATGGTTTTGATCATGATATTATATATCATGACAAAAATATGATACATTATCTAGTTATAAGTGACCCTTCTAATCCTAGATGGCTCTTGTCTTGTGTTTATGGTTCACCTTACCCCTAGGAAAAGAATGGACAATGGGATTTCATTAGAGATATATGTTTAAATTTTGATATTACTGCCCCTTGGATAGTGATTGGTGATCTGAACATCACTTTACATGAAGACGAAAGAGTTAGTAATAACAGTTCATCCCCCACCTCTTCCTTCAGAATTCTCTTGCCGCCATGCATCACTGAAGCAGACAATGAATTTCTTACAAGTATGCCCATGGAGGAGGAAATCTATAGCACTCTGAAACAAATGCATCCATGGAAAGCACCGGGACCGGACGGATACCCACCAGGATTCTTCCAAGCAAACCAAAGCACGATAAAGAGTGATGTCATCAACATGATACAAAGTTTTTTCCGTACGGGAAGATTGCTCAGGAAGATAAACAAGACAAATTTATGTCTTATACCCAAATGAAAACTACCACAGACTCCAGGAGACTACCGGCCCATAGATTTGTGCAATACAACCTACAAACTCATCTCGAAGATATTGGCAAACAGGCTAAAACATCAATTGGAGAAGATAATATCTCCCATGCAAGTTGCTTACGTTCCAGGCAAACAAATAGGAGACAACATTACTTTGTCTCATGAGCTAATTCACTATATGAAGAGAAATAAATCGAAGAAAGGATATATGGCCCTAAAACTCGATATGTCAAAAGCCTTCGATCGTGTTGAATGGGTTTTTCTTGACAGAGTTATGAAACAACTGGGTTTTAACTCTAAGTGGTGCAAGTTCATTCAGGAATGCATATGTACTACTGATATTCAAATTCTTCTTAATGGATCTCTAGGAAAGGCTTTCAAACCAACGAGAGGAATACGGCAGGGTGATCCCATCTCTCCATACTTATTCTTACTTACAATGGAGGTTTTTACTCGCGCATTGGCCAAAGCAGAGACAGAAAAGAAAATTCAGGGTATAAAAATATCGAGGAAAGATCCACAGGTTACTCACTTATTATTTTTTGATGATTGTTTGGTCTTTGCCAAAGCAGATGTTCATAATGTTACAAACCTCCTTAAGGTAATACGATCTTTCAGCGACATGTCAGGGCAACAGATAAATTTCCAAAAGTCTGATGTTTATTTCTCAAAAAATATGCATCCACGACAATGTAGGATTTTGATACGAAGTCTAAATATAAAGGAGATGAACCTAGAAGAAACGTACCTGGGCATACCACTATTCTTAAACAGGAAAAAGACCACTTCTTTTTCAAGTTTAGTGATGCACACAAAGAATAGACTAACTAAATGGAGGGGAAAATTCATCAACCAATCTGGAAGATCGATTCTAGTGAAGCACATTCTCAATGTTATGCCCTCACATCATATGGGAATATTCAAGGTACCAGATGCCACAATAAAAGAGTTAGACAGTGTCCAGATGGATTTTTGGTGGGGTAAGGCGAAACATGGAGGTTGGCCAGCAATCAACAAGCATAAACTGATTGGAGGAATGGGTTTCAGGGACCTAAAATGCTTTAATAAAGCACTCTTGGCAAAGGCTGCATGGAGATTGATCAACAATGAAGATAAACTTTGGGCTCAGGCGCTAAAGGAAAGATATTTCCCAACCACCTCAGGTTTGCATGCAAAGAAAAAAAAGAACTCTACTTGGGCATGGAAAAGTATACAAGGAAGCATGCGCTTTATATTCAAACACAGTCTATGGATAGTTGGCAATGAAAAAAATATCTATATGGAATGACATTTGGATAAAAGTTACACAGGAACCGCCCGTCCCAGATGTTGAAATGGAGTTTGTTAATTCTTTGTTTGTGGGAGAAAACCACTTCTGCCGGTTTGGGTAATTTTGGGTGTGTGTGGATGAGAAGTGAGTTTAAACCTTCAACAAATGTGCTTCACGATGAGCACTTTGATTCGAGAGGTAATCTATACAATTCTGGCCTAAACCGAAGACACGGCCGTTCCAGATTTGTTTCGGTCACAGGTGAAGGATGTGAGGTTGATCTTAGGGAGGGAAGCAAAGAAGGTGTTGAGAGTATGAAGGTGAAGGCTATTTGATGACTTGTTAACAGAAGGTCGAGCAGGCTAGCAAATGTTGCAGGCAGGCTCTGGGTGTTGAATACGATTAACACTTGGTTTTCTGTGTTGTTCCGACTTCCGTCCTTGGAAATAGGGAGGAGAGCCTATTTATACAAGTCATTAAGCCTTCTTCACGTCTCTCGTGGGAAGTGGAGGAAATGGAGTGAGGGAAGAGTGGAGTTGTGTGTGAGTGTCACACGATCAGAATTGTCCACTTCTATCATCTTGACTTAACCGCCCATGTCTTCCTAACACGTTCTTGTGATGGCGCGTTGCACGCTGCACGCTGTAAACCGCCAGACCAATACCCCAGTTTGTACCCCCCCAGTTGTGATGTGATTAATGTCTCGAGTGTGTGGATCGTGGGACCCACAGAAAATAGTGCAGGGTGAACCATGAACTTGGTATAACATCTCATGCATCCATCTTCAGGTAACCGTTTGGAGGCTATATAGACAGGCCATGCCTTGGTCGGTTACCTTGTGAAGAAGAGTGACGGATGGTGGTCATAGTGATACCTTGTTTGCTTGTTGATTCGCACCCTAAGCCATTCGTCCAAGCTTGCAAAGATGGATGGACGAGATGACTCGTAGCCTTGCTTGCGACCGTTGGATGGGAGGCGCGCATGCTTCCTCTTTTGGACCAAACGTTTGCATGCTTAGAGAGTTCCAATGGAGGAACCGATCAGCCCTGCATGGAGGTAGTACAATGGTGTTCACGCCCATTCCTGCTTGACTCGCAAATATTTAATCTAAGCCACTCGACTCAGGCGGCAAAGACGAGTGGTCGAGATTAGAATTTATGGAGGGGCCGTGACATATCACCTTTGGGCGCGCGTACCGAGGAGCTTGATCACCGCCAGTCTTGGCAAATCAGCTAGACGTGAAGCCGGGCCCACGGCGGTCATGCTAGCATGCTCGGTTCCTTATAAGTCTCCATCTTGGCCTTCCGTCCAAGCCTGTGAAGATGGATGCTCGAGATGTTTCTACGCCGCAAACCCTAATTAGGGCTTTAGACCGGCCACTTTGAGAGATCGGTTTTGGGTTGCGTGCACCTATTTTGGGGAGACCGACCATGTATGCAGCATCTTAGGTCGACGGTGATCATGTACATGCTTGCTCTATGACCCTAGGCGCAATCTAAGCCATCCAACTATGCCGGCGAAGTCGGATGGTCGTGATCGTTTTGGATCTTCTCAACCTGCATAAGGCGTTAAACTAGCCTTGTTTGGGCAATCGTTTCTTGCACCACGGCTTGCCTATGAGGGAGTCGGTCATGTAGGTAGAAAGTAGGCCCGCCAATGGTGTACCATCACTTCACTACTTGTTTTAGGGTATAATCTAATCCGTCCAACTATGCCTGCGAAGTTGGACGCTCACGATTAAAAGAAACCCTAGCCGTGCGTCATGCTCACTTTGAGCGCACTTTTTGGTAGGACCAACCGTGGTTGGTCTTGACCGTTCGGTCATGTGTGAAGGTGGGTCCTAGGTGATCATGGTAGCATGCTCCGGATCCCCTGAATCTATATCTACACCCTCCATCTATGCTTGCGAAGTTGGACGGGTGAGATATATTTTTGGGTTTGTTTTCAGCAAGTGAGACTAACATGGATAGTCTTGCATGCGTTCAACGGGGCTAGTATAACCTACCGTCAAGTAGCCTATGGGTGTTTGCACGTCGAACACAAGGCTTTAATTAAAGCATTAAAATGTAATGATGTATACCTATAGAAAACCGGGATGGTTGCCACATGCTCCGTTCTGGGTTGGTATGTTTAATTCTCAGGGATGGTTGCACATGCTCCAATGAATTAATATGGTGAGAAGTATTCACCGCCTGAAGGCTTTATCCTTTGCAGGACGTCATCTTACAAAAATTGGCTTTTTTACAATTTTACCCTTTAAATAGAAATCCACCATCAACATTAAGTCCCCTGCCTAGCATGCAATGGTTACACTATTGTAGGGTAGGCATGAGATGGTGACAAATAATGATAAACTTTTGAGACAAAGTTAGATGTTACCAGGAGAGACGGGCTATCCTGTCCTCGGAGGATGTCACGTTTAAGAGGCGTGCAGGTGAGCGTTCCCTTAGCATGATGTAGGTCTTGCTTGTTTCAGTCGAACTTGTTGTGCCTGCTTCGATCGAGGGATTACTGCACATGCTAAATCGTGGGGGTGTGCCTAATCGACGGACTGTTGCACTTGCTTCATTCATGGGTCTACTGCGCCTGCGTGATCGAACGTGGAACCTGATATGGGCATGTTTGCTTCAAACATGGGAAGTTGTGCATGCTTCGATCGAATATGGGTCCATCGTGTGCACGTTTTCAAACTTTGTCCATGTCCTATGATTTCTTGATATGCATGTGGGCCCGCCTAATTCTCTTAACCGTGGGACTCATCATGCGCCTACTTGATCGAGTGTCATCCTTATTATTTCGACCAAACACTGAACCTTCTACGTTGACCAAACGCCATTCTTGCTGCCTTGAATCGACACCATCTTTGGTGACTGCTCGAACATGGGACCCACTTCGCACTTGTTTTGCTCAAACATAAACGTGTTGAAGCAACTTCTGGAGCGATCAGGTCCTGTAGAGCGTTGGATCAGATTCTGGAGCGTCTCGGAGAGTTGGAGACGGCTTCTGAAGCGAACATGGAGGTAGCTCCTAGCGGTAATGTTGAAGCAGGCTGAAGCTAACATGCAGGCGGATCATGGTGAGCGTTGAAGCATGCTTCTGACTGACCATCTCTTGGATAATTCCTTGACTGATGGCGAAGGAATCTCATACCGAGCCTCAGTCCCCAAGTGCGATCTAAGTGGATCTATCTTGTATTCACAATGGGTCTTTATACGCGGTGTTCATTGATACGGTGAAGCTTTGGATGTTATCAGAAACAACGGTTTTTGGAAGCATCAGAAAAGACTGGCAGGGAGAGGCGTGATAGTTGCGGGTACGAACTTGAAAGTCTTCGTATAGTAGTGGAGCCAAACTAGAACCGATGGCTTTCTTGACATTTCTTCATGAAATAGAGAAGGGGAAGACAGTCCCTTGCCCACGAGTATGCAGAGATTTCGACTTGATAGGTGTTGCCATGCTAGGTTCATGAGGATGTCTTTGAGATGGGAAGTGCTCCCATTCACACTCCTTTGGTAACACAACTACTTCTTCTATGGGAGACAAATTCTGAAAGCGTATCTCACTGATGCAGTTACCGTCGATCCAGATATGGAATATCTTTGACGTGTTTCACCATTACGGCAGTTGTGCATAGGGTGCTGGGGTTGTAGTTTGAGTTGGTGATGTTGGACACGCAGGACGTTGCATCTCAGTGGGTTTCCTCTTGCTGCTTCAACTAAACTGCTTATGGAAGGCTGAAGATTGTATTGCCTACTGGTGGGATGTATGCTTCCACAAACATCATGAGGCTCTTCATTACTGGCAGGCCTGGTTCTTTCCAGCAGGGTGGATGTTGTCGTTGATGAGTGTTCAATAGCTTCACGAATTCTAGAGGATGACTAAAAGTGCATATTCTCCAATATAGCATGTTAGGCATGCACCATTGTATGATAAAGTGACTAGATCTTGTTCCACATGACGTGTGGACATCATTATATTCTTGAGGCTTCTCCCTTGAGGTATCGACTCCAGTGGAATATTGCCGCCATAAAGCGTTGATACGTTGTACTGGCATTCTTTAACCAAATGGCAGTATATCATACTAAAAATTTCCAAGAGAAGTTTTAAAAGCTATCTTACTTGCGTCATGCTCGTACATCCTTATCTGGTTGTAGCCGCTGTAACCATCCATGAATGAGAACATTCCGTGTCCGCTGGTGGTGACGTTTACTAACATGTCGATGTTAGGAAGAGGAAAGTCGTCCTCGAGGCGGTTCAAGTCTCTGGAATTCATGCCACACCTGATCTCGCGTCTGAATTGCCTCGGAGGTTGTTTGACATCTTGCAGCTGTTGTGGAATGTCTAGCACTTCTTATTGTGGCTCTTCGTTGTTGCAGCATTCCACTGGGAAGGGAGAATGTACATCAGTCTCCCTCTTGGTGTGAATGTGGGTCGTTGCTTCACCAGATGAAGAAGAGTGCCTTGTTAGCAAATATTTGTTGTGAGGAATAGTCCTCAAGGATGCAATTCGGTCCTCCTCCTGGATTGACATCCTCACAAGGAATGGAATGCAATGAACTTTGTCTGGTTCTTCCCGCAGAGCTTCTCTTGGTTCAAATAACTCCACTCCATATATCGGTGCATAATGAGACAGTGATGCAGGAATACAAACAGCTTCTTTATCCAGCATGGTCTTCAGGTACTGGTGATATGTTGAAGGGACGACCCCGTATGTGCTGGTCTGGTGTCCTTCAAAGTATTTCATTATGGTGGACTGTCATATTATCTTGTATGGGCGGACCTTTTCTGTCCTGAGAGTCTTGAGGGTAATCATATTCGAAGACTCTCATGTGTCGATGAGGGCCCTCCTGAACTCTGAACCCTTGATGCGTACAGTAACGTGTAGGGTCCTATTGTGACATTTTCCCGCCATCACGTTGTCTTTTGTAAATGCAATATTATTCACAGATGTCTCTGATGTGATGAAGGCCTCTGGTCTTGAAGGAGTCAGGTGCACCTCTAGGGCTATCTGGTTCATTGTAACAAACGTCTCCGCTTGATGATTCTTCGAGAGGTGTAAAAGTTCACATAAAATTTTCACTAGAGAAAATGCTCCTTGATCCACCGGCCTCTGGCTCATGATGAGACTATTGACATTAATAGGATCATTGTGACGATCAGTCCCCAGTGTAGTACTCTCCATGGCAGGATCGTTCACGTATGACATCGCTTCCTTGATTAGGTCTATGCAGGTCAGCGCCGCTGTAGTACCTTTCCAGGGTACATTGAATGCGTTCCTTGCTGGCTCCAGGGGATGTTTTTCTGCCGCCACTGTAGATTTTCTCTTTCCGCCTTCGTTTACTACACTGACAGAAGGGCCAGTATTGTAATGCTTGTTGATGAGGCGCCTGTTTCCCCGATTATCTCGTGAATCGTCGCTCTTAACGATCCTGGTTCTTTCCAATAATGTTGGGGCGGTAGTGGATGAACGTTTGGAAGCTTCATGGAGCTCTGAGAACGTCTGGAATCCCAAGTTTTCCAGCAGGGCGCGATACATGGGTATCTTTCCGTTGATGCATAGTTCCACTAGCTGTTGTTCGGTGGCATTTGGTTCATGGAAGTCCAATGCTTGTGTTCTGAACCTCTTGACAAAATCATTTGAATATTCGTTGTTCCGTTGGGAGATTATCCCCAGGCCTGAGAAAGTAACTTGCTCAGATACAAAGAAGTACTTCTTGTAAAAAGCGCTGACCATCTCACTCCAATTGGATATGCTGTCGGGTGCGATGTTGTTGTACCACGTATAGGCTCTCCCCGTAAGTGATTTGGAGAATTCCTTCAGGCGGAGAACGTGATTGTATTCGTGTTCTCCTAAGGATTCTAAAAATCGATAGACGTGTTCACGAGCATTACCGGTACCATCGTAAAGGGTGAATTGAGGGGAGGTGTATCCCCTGGGAAGAGGAATCCGCTGCACGTCTTGTGGATATGGAGGCTGGTTTCGACGCGCGTCCATCGGATTTTTTTTGCCACGATTTTGGAGGAGTCTCTCCAGATCTTCACGTGTAATAAAGTTGGATGATCGGCTCCTTTCCCTGAGACGCTCCGGGTCCCTTTCTCTTGCGTGGTCAACAGCATAAGACTCTTCGTTCAGGTAGGCTTGCGTAACTGAGGCATCTGCTCCAGGTGTGCTGAACGTATCTCTTGTTGGCCCTTGAGGATGTCTCGACTCTTGTGGTAATCGATCGGTTAATGTTTTAAGGAAGGTGAGTACCTCTTTCTGAGTGGTTTCCATGTCTGCCTGAGCTTTAGCGAGGGTTTATTGTCTCTCCATCAAGTCCACCATGGTGATAGGAGGTTTTCCTCCTCTTGGTCCTCCATATCCTCGTCCTGAAGGGGAAGTAATAGTCATTCTGGTGACGGACGGAAGTGTCATGCTTGAGTAAATGCCTGGATTTGCAGCCGCTCTGGCTCTTGTAATGGGAGGTGTCACGCCTACTGGAATGTCTGCTCCTGCTCCACTGGTACTGATGGTAGAAGACGCGATTCCACGAGACACATTGGTTGCACTGGCGGGTTGCACTGTAACACCAGTAATTGGGATATCAGATCCACTAGAAGTGTTGTCGGTGCTAACTCCATCGTTGGTTGCTGATCCAAACCTAAGATCCACCATTTTTGAAATCAGAGAAATTGAATTGGTATTGAAGAAATCGACTTCAAAACCGAGAGATTAACCTCCCACTGTGGTCGCCAATTGTTTGTGGGAGAAAACTACTTCTGCCGGTTTGGGTAATTTTGGGTGTATGTGGATGAGAAGTGAGTTTAAACCTTCAACAAATGTGCTGCACGATGATCACTTTGATTCGAGTGGTAATCTATACAATTCTGGACTAAACCGAAGACACGGCCGTTCCAGATTTGTTTCGGTCACAGGTGAAGGATGTGAGGTTGATCTTAGGGAGGGAAGCAAAGAAGGTGTTGAGAGTATGAAGGTGAAGGCTATTTGATGACTTGTTAACAGAAGGTCGAGCAGGCTAGCAAATGTTGCAGGAAAGCTCTGGGTGTTGAATACGATTAACACTTGATTTTCTATGTTGTTCCAACTTCCGTCCTTGGAAATAGGGAGGAGAGCCTATTTATACAAGTCATTAAGCCTTCTTCACGTCTCTCGTGGGAAGTGGAGGAAATGGAGTGAGGGAAGAGTGGAGTTGTGTGTGAGTGTCACACGATCAGAACTGCCCACTTATCTCATCTTGACTTAACCGCCCATGTCTTCCTAACACGTTCTTGTGATGGCGTGTTGCACGCTGCACGTTGTAAACCGCCAGACCAATACCCCAGTTTGTACCCCCCAGTTGTGACGTGATTAATGTCTCGAGTGTGTGGATTACGGGACCCACATAAAATAGTGCAGGGTGAACCATGAACTTGGTATAACATCGCATGCAGCCATCTTCAGGTAACCGTTTGGAGGCTGTATAGACAGGCCATGCCTTGGTCGGTTACCTTGTGAAGAAGAGTGACGGATGGTGGTCATAGTGATACCTTGTTTGCTTGTTGATTCGCACCCTAAGCCATTCGTCCAATCTTGCAAAGATGGATGGATGAGATGACTCGTAGCCTTGCTTGCGACCGTTGGATGGGAGGCGCGCATGCTGCCTCTTTCGGCCCAAACGTTTGCATGCTTAGAGAGTTCCAATGGAGGAACCGATCAGCCCTGCATGGAGGTAGTACAATGGTGTTCATGCCCATGCCTGCTTGACTCGCAAAGATTTAATCTAAGCCACTCTACTCAGGCGGCAAAAACGAGTGGTCGAGATTAGAATTTATGGAAGGGCCGTGACATATCACCTTTGGGCGCGTATACCGAGGAGCTTGATCACCTCCGGTCTTGGACGATCAGCTAGACGTGAAGCCGGGCCCACGGTGGTCATGCTAGCATGCTCGGTTCCTTCTAAGTCTCCATCTTGGCCTTCCGTCCAAGCCTGCGAAGATGGACGCTCGAGATGTTTCTGCGCCGCAAACCCTAATTAGGGCTTTAGACCGGCCACTTTGAGCGATCGGTTTTGGGTTGCGTGCACCTCTTTTGGGGAGACCGACCATGTATGTAGCATCTTGGGTCGACGGTGAGCATGTACATGCTTGCTCTATGACCCTAGGTGCAATCTAAGCCATCCAACTATGTCGGCGAAGTCGGATGGTCGTGATCGTTTTGGATCTTCTCAACCTGCGTAAGGCGTTAAACTAGCCTTGTTTGGGCAATCGTTTCTTGCACCACGACTTGCCTATGAGGGAGTCGGTCATGTAGGTAGAAAGTAGGCCCGCCAATGGTGTACCATCACTTCACTACTTGTTTTAGGGTATAATCTAAGCCGTCCAACTATGTCGGCGAAGTTGGACGCTCACGATTAAAAGAAACCCTAGCCGTGCGTCATGCTCACTTTGAGCGCACGTTTTGGAAGGACCAACCGTGGTTGGTCTTGACCGTTCGGTCATGTGTGAAGGTGGGTCCGAGGTGATCATGGTAGCATGCTCAGGACCCCCTGAATCTATATCTACACCCTCCATCTATGCTTGCGAAGTTGGACGGGTGAGATATATTTTTGGGTTTGTTTTCAGCATGTGAGACTAACATGGATAGTCTTGCATGCGTTCAACGGGGCTAGTATAACCTACCGTCAGGTAGCCTATGGGTGTTTTCACGTCGAACACAAGGCTTTAATTAAAGCATTAATAGTAATGTTGTATACCTACAGAAAACCGGGATGGTTGCCACATGCTCCGTTCTGGGTAGGTATGTTTAATTCTCAGGGATGGTTGCACATGCTCCAATGAATTAATATGGTGAGAAGTATTCACCGCCTGAAGGCTTTATCCTTTGCAGGACGTCAGCTTACAAAAATTGGCTTTTTTACAATTTTACCTTTTAAATAGAAATCCACCATCAACATTCTTACAATACGGTTTCTGATCTTATTGATTATGACACCAAGTCTTGGAATTTAACAGTGGTTCAAAAAATATTCAGTCCACAAGATGCTCAAAAAATCATGCAAATGAGAATACTATAAAGAGGAAAGGATAGACTCATATGGACACTAACTAGAAATGGTGTTTTTACTATAAAGTCGGCTTATCAAAGATTAGTGGAGCTGAAAAATGAAGAGCTTATCATCGATGCTGTAATAACAAGAATTTGAAAGAATGTGTGGAATTTACCAACTTTACCAAGGGTAAAACATTTTCTATGGAAATGTATGGTTGACATTGTTCCCTCTAATGAAAGAATGGCAAAAGTTCTCAACTACAGTGGGGAGCAATGTAAAGTGTGCAAACAAGACATTGAAACAACAAAGCATATGTTATGGGAATGTCCTTTTGCAAAAGCTATCTGGATCACAACTCCAGGAGAAATAAGAAGTATGCCAAGCAACGACTCTTCAGTTCAGGAATGGATCCAAAGTTGGTTCGATAATGAGCTTAATAATTTGGTTGAAGACTGGACAGTTAGGATGGCAAACACACTTTGGGAATTTTGGAAAGCAAGATGTAAATATGTCTTTGAAGACATAAAACCGAACCCAGTTGAAGTTATACAACTAATCCAGTTGATAAATGATTCCACGGGGAAGAAGATGCTGAAACAGAAACAGCAGGGAGATAACAATGTGCATCATACAATACAATTCTGGAAACCACCATCATCTCCTTATATTGTTTTTTCCTGTGATTCATCTTTCAAAATTATAAATCAAATTTCTTATTCAGGATGGGGACTAATTATACGTTATTTTGCAGGAGAATTTATCCAAGAAAGATGTGGCTACTCCAATGGACTCTTAAGTGCTGAAGAAGCAGAATACAAGAGGCTTCTGAATGCAATGCAGTGCGCAGAAGATTTAAATATTCAGTTCGCATTTTTTGAAATGGATGCATATCTGGTGATCAAAGAAGTAAATGAAAGTCTTCATCACGCTGCTTGGGAGAACCAAACGCTGATTCAAGATATAAAATCTAAGATTGAATCTCATCCTTTTTGGTTATGCAATTACATTAGTAGGAAAATAAACAAGCCGGAAGATAGGCTAGCTAAACATGCTAGAATTTACAGTATTTCTCAAATTTGGTTTAACTATCCTCCAATTTTTATTGCAGCTGCAATATTGGAAGATATTAACACTATTGTTTCTGGTTCTCTAAGTTAATAAAAATCCCCTGTTTTGAATCAAAAAAAAAGAATACTAGAACACCGCTGCCACGGTGGGAGGCCGACCGAAAAAAAAAACGAAACACTGATACAATGGGATTGCACTAAGCGGATGCTACGTGGCCCGTGCCATACTGTCACATAATTTTTATGGCGCTGGCACAATGGATATCCCGAGTCATGAAATAGCTTATCACTAACTTTATTTATGCACATGCTTGTATCAATGTATAAAACGAGACAAAATGGGAGTAGGTTAATTATTAAGTCAGCATAAAACTGCCAATTTTGACCTCGCATGCCCTGTTCATTCTAACATCAATTTTGATATACCAACTTCCATGTTTTGTAAAAGAAGAATGCATGAGACGCAGGTGGCAATAAGGATAATCCAGTAATTTGAGTTATTCTAATAAAACTAAAAGTAAAAACCTAATTTATCTTCACTCGTTTTACTCTCGGTGCCTTTTTGTTGTCCCTGTTCTCCTACCTTTCAAAACAAATCTAAGCTACTACCACTGTTTCCATTATCTTTTTGTGTTGACGATGATGAAACAACTGTTAGAGAGTTTAATTTTGGGTTAATTAAGACTATAAACAATTTGATTGAAGGAATTGTGATATTAAACTAAGATTAAATGATTTGTTTTTGCTGATCTGAATGGTTCTATTGATTTCATGGTTTTCATTATATTAATCACAAAGTGTATGTTTTTGTGATTTTACAGTTTATATCTTTACTGGGTTTATATTAGATTTTGATTCAATTTTATTTTTGGTATATGAATTTGATTTTTCATTGATAAGAATGGATCACAACAAGTATGGCCACTGGTGGGTTATTGAATTTCACTTTTAGAGAAGATGAAGAAATGAGAAGAATAGATGTGGTGTGTTACTGTTGTAAATGGGGTTCTATGTTGTTGTGTTTGTAACTTCGTACCGGTAGGGTTTAATTGAAAATAAGAAATGTTTTGAGCTCAGTTGAGTTTTATGCATGATTTGATGGTTAATTTCATGATTAGTTTAAAGAATGAATTTACTGAGGTTGTATCACGGTGGGGGAGGTAGAAATTCCAGTTTCTGTATTCTGATACTAAATGTTGGAAGATCGAAACTTAATTTGACAAAGGAAACATACAGTAATAAAGTAAGATTGAAATTTATTCGGTTGGGTCGAAAGAAGTGTCAAACTAAATCAGATAAGTGTTTATGGGTCGGGTTTAAGTTTACCCGTCTAACCATATACGTCATCTTCTTCACCCGTTTCTCTGTTATATGAATCATTTGATCGATGTAATGAGTTTTTTTGCGAAGTTTGAACTGGAAGTCTGTTTATATGATTGTATATGAGGACTTTTTTGATAAATTTGTTTGATTATGTAGATTTGATTCTCGATTTCATGAAATTTTAAATCTTTTTTTTTTCTACATAATTTGTTAGATTATGTAAATTTGATTATGTAGATTTGATTCTCTATAATGGCGGCATAGATGGTACTGTGGTGGTTGCGTGATAGCGGAGAGGCGATGGTGTTGTGGTGATATGGTGGCGTTGGTTGTGGAGGTGATGTTGTCATATGTGGTGGCAGAACTGGTGGCTAAACTTCTGGTGGTTGTTAGTGACGGTGGAGGTAGGTGAAGAAATGAGGTGGCGGCGGAGCTGGTGAAGTGTTAAAAAGAAGAGGTAAAAGAGAATAAAGAAAAAAGTCGATTAATCATAAAAATCTGAACGGATCACATTAATTCAATTCCGTTTTTTTGAGCTATCTGATCCAACGGACCAGATCTAAAATTGACACAGAAATTTTTCTAAATTTTTTTGCAATTTGTGTTAGGGTCCATTTGACAAAAAAGTGGCCATAAAAGGGACTCACTTCCTTCGGGCCTTCCGGTCGATCGGTCCAATTATGTGAACCCGTTTACCTATATTCTTAGACTAAGTCTTATGGGGTGCTAGTCTAGCACCTAGATTAACAGTTAGGAATACCTCCTAAGTATTATGGGAGTGCTAATCTAGCATCTAGATTAGATCCACGTCGATTCAAATCAAATCATTCCGCGCTCAGCAAATGGTTCAAACCAATCTCAAATCGATTAAAAATAATTCCTCAACAATGAATCATTCCGCGAAAAGGTAGTTTTTCTAGCGCTAAATCATTCTGTGTATCAATCTAGCATGCTACTTCACATGCTAGCAACTTGTAGGAAAGAGAACTAGTGTTAAATTTTTTGCTACACTTTTTTTTGGAATTGCAACATTTATGTGCTAATCTAGCACCTCTAATCTAGCCCATAAGACTTAGTCTTAGAGTATTTGTACGATAGACAGTTGGTCGATATTAACAACGATAGATGAATGAACTAGTGGATGGCGAATCTCGAGGTAGGCTGGTGAATCCTTGATATCTGTGAGCATGACTGAATGTAAATGAATGAGTATGTTGTGTGATATGTGTTTTGTGGTTTCCCCGCGAGGAGTGACTGTGTTTCCCCACAGCTCTTAGCTAAGTGGAGTAGGGCGGCTTCTTCCCCGTTTCTATATTATCTTAGTAGGGCAGCTTTTTCCCCGTTTAGGGAGTATATGCTATATTAATAGTAAGGAGGCTTCTTCCCCGTTTTGATATTACTTATTAGGGCAGCTTTTCCCCCGTTTCGTTAGTATATATATTATTTTATTTTAGGGAAATCACTCGTGTGCATATTATACTTGTTTGTTTAACTATCTGGTCTTGATGGTAATATTCTGAATTTTGATTTGGGCGGATATTTCATGTGGACGGTGTTATTATTACTTATTGGAGTTATTCTCGCGTCGTCTTCTCCAATGAGTTTGGCGGGGTTAGGGTAACACTTACTTCTTGATGCATAAATTGCTGAATGCTTTAATTCATTTTTGTTCTTTCGATTACTGTTGTGTTAGAACTGTGAAGCATGTTAGTGATTACATGAGAGCTATTTGTTTCCACTGAGCACCCCCTTTAGGATGATATGCTCAATCGCTTCCACTTTAGTTTCAGTTATCAGAAGAAATGGTGCACGTGAAGATATCCGTTTTCATGGCTTAAAGCTTTATCGAACTAAAGATGTTTATGTATCTTTAAATGTGTATTCTTTATTTTATCTGTAAAACAACATATTAATATATATTTATATCACTCTAGAGATGTTCATTAGAGAGCTTGGGTTATTTTAGTTCGTTAATCTAGATTTGATGTTTCGGTTAGGTTGTAATCCGATTAGCTAAGCATGTTTAATAATTGGGGCGTCACAATAGTGAAGGATTTGACGTTATCACAAGAGTATTCTATGTTAGCATCCATGATGTTGATATTGAGAAGTTGTTCTTTCGAACTAATTAGATTGGAGGAACGGTCATTAAAGTTGATAGGGACTTGTGTTTGCAAGCACTACAAGTCTACCTATATATGGGAAAGTTTTCATATCCAAGGCCAAGGGAAGATAAACCTTCATGTGAGCTATTTCCTATAAACTCATTGGTAGGAGCGTTAGTTGAAAGGATAGAGAATTTCCTATTGAAAATGTATACCAGACATTTTTCTTTCCACTACTAAAAATGTTCGTTAAATTAGAGACTTTTCAGAAATGGTTTACTTCCATGACTTGGGAACTCAAGGTCTCGACATTTTTGGTTGGATCATTTAATAAATGGACACCATGACTCTTTGTGACAAGAAATTAGGATTTCCTTCCCTAATTGAGCGGATTTTTCGAGACTTTATAAAATTGGTCTAATTGGTACTTCTCTTGGAATTCTCTTTCCCGCTCTTAAGACTACCTTACTACAAAGGATAATGAATGAATACAGGAGGAAAGAAAGTTTTTTTCTTCATCGATTAGTTCTTTTGATCCTGCCTCCTTGGATCTTTTCCAAGAATGTCAAATTAAAGGGTAGACAACAAGGCAAAAAGTGCGCAACAACAATTGGGTATGCTTGCTACTACGTTTTCCGATATTAACGATGATATGGAAAAGATTAAAGATTCATGGATTGAGTCAGAAAGTGAAGATGATGCGTAGCCCCTTTATTACTTACTTCTTTCCTTAAGTTTCTAGTTAACTCCTTATATGATCTTATTATTACTGTTTTAAAGAGGAACACTATCTTTTGGAGTAGTCTATTTTTGTATTTTACATTAGCTACTCAAAATATTACTATCTTTCAATGATCAAAGTTTATTTATTTAAATTTTATTTTGAAAAAGGTTGTAATACCTAATATTTATTGATTATACATATACATATGTATTGCTTATTTTGTGAGAGTTATTCTTTGCTATCATATTTCGGGTGATTGGAATGAATATCTCATGTGTTCGTCACTGGCTATAAGAAGAGTAAACTATTCAGAGAATTGCAATATGATATTCCAACGATTACACTTTGCGAATATAAATAAATATATATAGGGTATTCTTATCTTGTATACCCGTATACAGGATAAGAGTGATTAAATTAACAATTAATGACCTCCTTTTTCTTGGGGATTTGAGATATGTATTGGGTAACCAAAACGTTTTGTTTTATAGTTACGAGAAATATATTCCTAAAATTACCCTGCTGAAGAAAGAAAGTCAAAGTTTTCCCTCTGTTTCTTCTTTTATGAGACGTGTTTTTGTCTCTATTTCTACTTCTTCCTTCTTTTTTGTTCTATGTAAACTCCTTCCTCCTTCCTTTCCTTCTTTGTTTTCATGATATCTGTAACTTCTTTCTACCCCATTTTCTCCTGATGTATGCAAAAGATCGATATACAATGTATAACATAAAGCGCATCGAAAAGCTAATTTCTCCATTGATTTTAGAACACCCATTATTATTTTACCAGCTTGATTGAGTAGATGAATAAATAAAAAAATCAAAAAAGGAATTATGGAATTACGGCTAAAGAAGAATTGGGTTATCTTTCATGTTTTAGATTCTTTAGATTTTTTAGATTCTAAAGAAGAAGAAAAAATAGATTTTTTTTGTCGATTCCATTGATTTGGATGGAGATTTATTGTTCTTCTAATTTTTGGGTCTGATTAACAAGGATGGCAGAAAATTAAAAGGGAATTTTAATAAAATACACCCTGTGTGATCATTATTTCCTAAAATACACCCGTTATTTTGATAATTGCTTAAATACACCCTCTATCCAAAATTCTGTTAAGGCCCACCATACTCGATCTAACCGTCCATTTATTATTTTTAATCAACGGGTAAGATATCGTTCTAGATAGAAAATTTCCAATTTACCCTTAACATGATAAAAGACTAAAAATGTTGTGAATAAATTTATTTGTTCCCCGTTCTCTTCTTCTTTCCTTCATGTCTACAACCACCCTCTGCTACCAACACCTTCTTCTTCTTCTTCTTATCTTTTTCTCAAACTGGTGTTTGTCGTTCTGAATGTATACATATCTTGGACGTAAAATTGAAGTTAGGTAGTGAAGGTGATGTTTCTGGAAGAAGGATTTGGAGTCGAGAATGAATTGAAATGGTGTTTAAGCTTTTGATTTATTGAATCTGAGATGAAGAAGAAGAATAGGGCTTCCTGAGCTGCAAATCGAAAGATGAAGAAGAATCCTTAGATGGGTTTGCTGGAATTTGAGATGTGGATTATCTATTTGAATAGGGGTTTTGATAGGGAAGAAGTGATAAATTAGGATTTGATGATACTTTGTTGAAAAATTGAATGTGGATTGAATTGGGTATAAACCATTTGCTAAAGAAGAATTCTCGATGTGCTGGGGTAATTGGTAACGAGCAAAATTGGATATTTGTTTTGGCTAATTCGACTATATGCCGAGATGGTTGCAATCAACGGTGACATGGTCAGAATTGGAGACTGATGTTGTGGACTAGATTGAAAAGAAACTAAGAAGTTGGTTCTAGTAATTTCTTAATTTCTGTTGCTCATCACCTGTTTGATAAAATTGCTCAGAGAAATCACTGGGTTGTATATTGTTTGAATGGTCCCTAAATTTCTTTGTGGTATAGGTTGGTGGTAAATATATAATTTCTAAGAAATTCATGATTTTTTATTAACGGTTTCAAAATGCTAAGCAATTTCCTATAGAATGGAAACCAAAATCAGTCGATAGGAAAAAAACTGGGCTTCTCTTAAACATAGCCCACACAATTATTAACCATAGCCCATCTAAAATAAATGCTTAAGCTAACCAAACACACCTTTATAATCATTCTACATAGCCCATAAAATGATATGTGATTATTATATATAGCCCAAAATAATACTAATACAATCATTAAATCTTTAAATCAACATCAACAACAACAAAAAAAAGGTTAATTATATGTAAGATATTTGATATAATTAATGTTTTTGAAGAATAATCAATACCTCAATCAATCTTAATGTAAAATTTTTGTTTTATGGATTATGTTTATGGAGTTCTAGGAGAATGGTGATAGGAAAAAAAAAACAAAATCTTAGTTTGTTCCATTTCGATTGATGTTGTTGTGGAATTTTTTTAAAAGAACAATTAGAATATAATCATGATTAAAAAAAATTATTTTAGAGAAAAAACCAAATAAAATTTATTTATTTTTGGGAAAAAGAGTAAGAATCAAGGTTTATATATGATTGTTCAATTTGTGATAATACTAAGAACAATGATAATCAATTTTAAGCATGATTAACAAAAAAAGTTAGGATTTATTTTGATTTTGAGTAAAAAAAGAGATTTAGGTTGAATTGTTAGTAGAAAATTAAAACTTGTTTGGTTTTTCATTTTAACTTTTCACTTTTTATTTTAACTTAAACTTTTTGGGCTATGGTTAATAAATGTGTGGGCTATATTTAAGAGAAGCCTAAAACTGTGGAAAAGCAGAACCAAGCAGGGGTTTTTTAGACATCGTGCAGCCTAGTCAACTCGGCCGACTCCACCAAGTTTTATGGCAGCTGTAGACTTAACGGTAGTTAACCATTTTATTAAAAAAACGAGATGGAAAAGTTAAACCGGGTGTATTTTAGCAATTATCAAAATAACGGGTGTATTCTAGGAATTAGTAATCCCATAGGGTGTACTTTATCAAAATCCCTAAATTAAAATATGGTCGGGATTAATCCATTTGTTGTATATCAGGAAGTTTTTCATGAGAATCTCAGGAGTAGTGGATGTCGGGAAAGATGAATGGGTCAAAAGGGAATATACATGTCAGTGACAAAAGAATTTTGAATTTCCAAAAAAGTGAAGATCCCCGAAAAATTCTCCCCGCTCAATGCAAAATATTAATTATTTAATCACTCTTATCCTGTATACGGGTATACAAAATAAGAGGACCCATATATATATATATATATATATTGCAGAGACTCCGCAAGATGTTCTCTAATTCTCGTCTTTCCTTCCCGAAACCGAACTGGTAGAGAATAAGATCGAGAACTTTCTATATCAATAAATAAAAATGGACACTTTTGATTTAATTGTGTTGTTTAATTCCAAAATAAATAGTTATTTCGCCTGCGACTAAGGCAAAGTAGGAAACCGTGCACCATAAATGATTTATAATTCTATGTTAATTGTCTGTTCACTCTAACATATTTTCATTATCTCATCGATTGACCGTAAGTAATAATGTTGCACAATATTTAACAAAGTTCCTTAGTTATTTGTTATCAATTTTGAAAGGTTATTCTTGGATTAAATTTTCTGATATCTATGCTTAGTGTTTACAAGATGAGTTTAGAAAGTTTGATTGCTTTGTTAGCTAATATTATTTTTAATTTTAATGCTAGACTTGTCGGAAAATTTAATGTTATGATAATCGTTTGAATATGTCTTTCAGTGGAATCCCTAGCCTTGGTCCTTTCTAATTTTGATTTTTTTGCCAACTTTCTTAGTTTTAATTTATTTATTCTCGACACAAAAATCTCGTTCCCACTGTTTGCTCTTACTAGTTTAAATTAATTTTAGATTCTATTGAAAAAAGTACGGTACTACTAGTATTTATCTTAGGGGTTTTCGTATTGCTAACAACAAATATTTTTTGTGGCTAATATAAGATATATCTTACACCGTATAAGTCTCGTAAAATTTCATGTTTCTCATATGTGATTAATGTGATATTTTTATATGTTTAAAAGCATAAATATATGTGATTCAAAATGTAAAATATACTACTTATATCTAGCTAGTAACTATATTTAAATAATTCTTTGTTTTTTTAGTCGTTCGTTTATTGAGTATTTCACTTGGGACAACAATTTAGCTTTAATATTATAACTGTATTAAAAGTTCTGAAGTTTTTAATAAATTGGCTAATTTTCCATCCTTGTCTGGTTTATATGTGCACTAGATAAACACATGTCTTAACGACGTTGCTTTACTCTACTTTATGACTGACTAGATCTTAACACGTGCCGTTTGTCTCTAATACGATATTTTTCACATTCCTCTTGCTTCATTTTATCCGTGAGTAATTATTTTGGTATTCAAATAGGTTTTGGGAAACAAAATGGGTTACCTGATCTTTTTATTTTTTACTTACGCATGTTATTCCAATTTATTATCTGGACGGAGTAATAATGTTGTGCCAACATGAAAAATAAAATAAAAATACAGTAAATAAAAAAATTCCCCATTTATTGTTTCATCATATGATAATTTCAAACTTCAAAAAGAATATTTCATCTAACAGTACATATACCTAAACTTCCAATCCAACTCCATGATGTTTATGAATACATTTGTTCCGAAATTATTGATAACCAAGGCTCTAAGGAGTGAAGCAAAAACCCATAATATTTTCCCTACTATAGATAAACACTATTTATTTATTTTTTGCAAATGTGAGAGTTATAAAAATGAATAACCCTTGGCTATTGGAAGGCTGAGATATACACATGTGAGTTGAAAAAAATAAACTTATAATAGTAAATCAAAACATATGTAAGATTCTTTCTCAATCATATTGATAACATAAAATTAAAGAAATTCGTGGATAAAAATATTTCACACCAACTATGCTAAGTAGTGCATGAATGACGTTCTCACATCTAGTGTTACTCAAGTAATTTGGAGTTTTAAAGAGCATAGTCATATTGATATTTGTATCTACCTAAATTCAACTAACCTTCCGAGGAAAAATTATTAGTTTCAAGGTAGAGACGACACCAACTTCCGTCGCCTGCAATGTATACAACACACATTGGGTTTAATCGGCCTTGAGATTAAACAAATACCCCAACATTAGTCAAATAATATCTACAAATACGGGATCGAAACAAAGTTCTAACGGGAAAAATGAGAGACTAACATCAGTTCTACAAATAAAATACCCTATATGTATCAAAGTTTGTTAACCAAACATATATTCAAATTAAAAAGTCATCAACTTAACACAAAAATATAAAAGAACCCAAGTTAAATCAATACCTTCATAAACAAAACTTATAAGAGAATTTTGTAATTATTAAATACCTTTAAAATCACTATTAGAGATTTAATTGCATGCCTCGTTAAAAACTACGGTAGGAAGAAATCACCAGATTAATCTGTAGAAATTTTACTGGATATGTAACAATTCAGAGAAGTTTACACTGGTGGTGATGTGTTCCATCTAAGTGTTGTTCGATTGATTTTTTTTTAGAAGGTTTCGGTTTTCATTAGAGAAACAAATAGGGAGCATTTCATTATATTCATTATCATTCAGAAATCCAAGACCAACTCGTCCTATGCTTACGGAATCTCAATACAACCTTAGATTTATCTATTGGAATATGTATTTTTTAGTGTTATTTATTATATAACGTGACATCCAAATGTTTTTTTCTTCTTCTTAATTTTCATGTATTTTAACCGAGTTTATATTAGCATTAAGAAGATCAACCACATTTCTAATTTATAGTGTTATCATTTGTAGCAACACATAATTAACATAGTCAATTACTTCTCATCAATACCGGCCAGTACCACAAACCACCAGATATCACTTCTTTCTCCACCACCACAATTTTACATCCCTCATAGAATATTGGGCACACTTATAACTTTTAATCCCACACGTCATGTATAAAGTTTAGGTTTAACAAACTTAGGTCGTCAATTAATTTATTCAACTATATGTTTTTTGTTAATACTGAAAATCATGCATACGAACGGTTACCAAAGATAGCAGTGGTACCAAAAAAAACCATTTTGTCTTATATGATTTGGTATCATCCCAAAAGTATTTGTTATCCGCCTTTTTTGATCGTGTAAAAAACAACCAACTATACTTTTCACAATACAATATTACCCTTCATGTAAAAAAATTATTATTTTTGATTCAAAAAGAAAAAACCAATACCACCGCCATTAAAACCATTCAGCGCCACTATTTCTTCCACCAAAACTAATATTACCGCCTCCACCACTTAGTAACACCTTCCACCGCTTCTACCACTTACTTCTTCCTCTACTACCACCACCACCACTAATATCTATTGAAATAATTTTTGTCAAAATTATTATTTATTGATGGAGATATGTATTAATATTAATTAAGGGATATTTATGATGTAAAATTAATAAATCATTTATCATGAGAAATTAATGAGACACCAATTAATAAAACTCTTATACTAATTAATATTTAAGTTGAACAAACCATGACCATAGATTTATCTTCTCTCTAGACAAATCAGTTATACTAATTAATAAAACACTTATACTAATTAATATTTAAGTTGAACAAACAACCACTGTCTATCAATTCCAACTAAGGTGGAACAATGGTTAGAGGCCACTCTTATGACATAATAGGTCATGAGTTCGAACCTCCCCGTTATAATTTTTGAAATTCCGTATCTTGACTTGAGTAATCATTTTTAATTCATAATATTGGAATGAACACCACGTGTGCGACTTGTAGGGTGTGGCACGGAGAACCACAACCTTTGATTTATCTTTGCCAAGGATAAATCCTGACCACCACTCAGATAGGCAAAGTTAGCTAAACTCTGCTTTATACTATTGATATAATTTTTTTCCCGGGTTTTCAATCGTGTTCAATTACAAGATTTTTCAAGCCAAAATAATATCGACGGATACATTGTAAAATTAGTTATATACATCATCGAAAAACCAACATCCAATCATGAACCAGACCCATGTCTCTTTTAAGGATATCCTAGTCCATCTTGTCATTCACATTTAGATTACCTTTTCCAAAAATCCAACGATATCTTCGTTCATGAACATATCCACAATTGATCAAGCATGATTTTCATTATGGGAAAATTAGGCTAAGGCCCAACCCATGGACAACCCATAATGTGAGACCCTTAATTAAAAGAATTTTAAATCTAGGCCCCAAATTATTAAAAGACCTTGATACCCTTATGCATATGGTCAAGCCCATAATTAAATAAAATTTAAATTTAGGCCCAAAATTATTAAAATACTATGTGATGATATTCCAACCACCGCCAACCACCTCCGGCCACCACAACCACCGCCAATCACCTCCGACCACCACCTCCGGTAACCACCACCGACCACCACCGCCGGCAATTACCGCCAACCACCGCCGCCGCCAACCACCTCCGACCACCACCGCCGCCAACCACCTCTGAACGCCACCGCCGGCAACCACCTCCGACCACCACTGCCAGCCACCACCTCAGACCACCACCACCGGCAACCACCTCTGACCACCGCCAACCACCACCAGATCCACCTCCAACCACCACCACCAACCACCTCCGACCACCACCGTCAAAACACCACCTCTGACCACCACCACCGTCAAACCACCACCGCCACCGACCACCTCCGACCACCAACCACCACCACTAACAACAACCACCACCACCGACCACCGCCTCCTACCAATAAAATATGGATGTGTAATCTGAAGTTACACATGGGTATGGCATGAAAGGGTTACGCATGCGTATGACATGTGTAAGATGAAGTTACACATGCATATGGCATGTGTATCTAGAGGTTACACATCCATATGGCATGTGTAATGAGAAGTTACACATCAAAAAAATAGACAAAAAATACATGTATTACACTTTAAGATTTATTTAAAATAATTTCTTAGCATGTCTAACTTTTGTCTAGTGTAACCGGGAGTTACATATGCATCTAAAAGTGAAGTACAAAGAATTTCAGCTAGTACACATAAAAATGCATGTGTAATTTGGAGTTACACATGCATATGAAAAAGTGTAATCAACAGTTACACATGTCATATAAGGTGTGGTGGTTGGTAGGCACTCCAACAGCTGCAACCATTCTTCGGTATAGCACCAGCCATCACTCTCTAAGCACCATCACCTGTACATCCTACTACAACCACCACACCTGCATCTTCCTAGCACCAGTACAACCAACCAGCTGAAAACTAAGAACCACAAGTACCTTCTATTGCACTTCCCTGTCCTAAACATGCATCTAAAGCAGCGAATCCAACTGCATCTGCACTTCAACAATGTCAAACCTGTCAAATTCTGAACTCAACACACATATTCAATAATAAAAAATCTAAAATGAGCATGTGTATTTATAAGTTACATAACTAATTAGAATGTGTAACTAGTAGCTACACATCTAGTTAGCTTGTGTAACTAGAAGTTACACATCAAATTAGCATGTGTAACTTATATATACACATCTACTTAGCTTGTTCATATGCAAAAAGATACTAATATAAGAGGTACAAAATTACTGGAAGTACAATCAGAAGATGTTTTAATGATACTTGAAAGTTGAAAATAACTTTTCTAGTGTTATTGAAACACTAATTGGTATTATCTACATTTTCTAATGTCGGTGTAAGCATGCATTATACCAATGACTAAATGAATGACTACGCAACATATGCCAATGTAGATATGCAAGGAGTTTTAGATTGCTTTCCTTTGTAAACAAGAAGTGAGAAATGGACACAAAGATATTGTCTTTGAGAATTGTTGCACCTGTAACTGCACATCATGTCCAACAGCACTGTGCGCACCTTCAACAACATTTATCCTACAAGCTACAGCTACCACCATGGCTCATATCATCATTCTCTACCAGCATCACTTCATGTCAAATCCACTGCAACAGCAACACACATTGGAAACTATGCACCTGTTTATCCTAACATGCATCTAGCCTGCAATATTGAGTATAAATATCAGCATCCGGCTAGTGTAACAGTAATTCAATCACTAAAACCAGAAGTTACATATTTAATCAGTATGTGTAAGTAAAAGTTACACATACAATTAGCATGTGTAACTAGAAATTACACATATATTTAGCTTGTGTAACTAGAAGTTACACATCTAATTATCATATGTAACTAGAAATTACACATTTATTTAGCTTGCATCTAATGAAATTAAAGGCATAACAAGTTAATGAAATTGAAGGCATCTAAAGCTGAAACATAATGGTTGATTCATTTATACATACATATAAATTAATATGACACCTCCAGTTATTTCTCCATAACTCACACCACACCTCCAATAGTACCACCACCCGCACCACCATCGTCTATAAATTTCACCATCACAAAGCTATGAACTGACAAGTAAAGCACAATTAACAACTATCGATTAGATACACGTTTCATATCATACAATCATTCACATATTATATGCACGTTTCAGAATGAAAATAATGCAAGCTTAATGGAAAGAATGCAACATTTTCAATCAATAACAAACATTATTATATGTAAGTAAAATCTATGTAACCAGAAGTTACACATTCAATCAGTATGTGTAAGTAAAAATTACACATCTAATTAGCATGTGTAACTAGAATTTACACATTTATTTAGCTTGTGTAACTTATAGTTACACATCCACTTAGCTTGTGTAACTAGAAGGTAAACAACATTTTTCCTATCTATGTAACTACTTTTTGGCCCCGAACCCTCCTATAAATGTAAATACGAAAGCAACAGGCTTATCACTCTATGATAATAAATAAGAACCTATTTATATGTAGTATCCTATACTGAAAATATTTATTTAAAAAAAATAACAACAAGCTTTTGAACCTAGAATTGTAACAAACTTATTCTCCAAAAGAAAAACAAATTAAAAGGTAAATGAAATCTTAGGTACTCTTCATCTCGCATACAACCTATAAATTATGATGACACACCATAAGTAATGAGTTATCTATGAGTTTTACGTATGACAGGCCATAAGCAATAAGTTATCTATGAGGTTTACGCAATGAGTTATGTATCACCTCATATTGTTTGAGCCAACTCTTTCTGGCCTCAATCTTCTTTTTGCTAAAATCCATTTCGATAGCTCGCCATCCTGTTCATCCACCCACATAAAATCCTTCTTATGCTTCCCAGGGTCCGAAAAGTACTCATTCCCTTCCTTGGACATATTGGTTCCCAACCCCTGTAAAAAAAATGAGCAGAACAGTCATGTAATAATCCAATGCCAACCAAAATTCACCAAACTTTATCACTTTTTATCACTTTGAATGATAAGGTAGCTATGATAAGTTAATAATAAAAAATTATGACATATTCAAAGTCATGTAATAATCCTCTTTCGCATGTTACAGGCTTCTTCTGACTGGGCCATAGCTACCTTATCATTCAAAGAAAAGCAAGAATTCAATGAGCCCTGCAAGCGTACATAACCAATTTTATGATCCAAACTAGAAAACGTTTTTCATAGTTAATACTGAAAAGAGGTGTGAACAGATGTAGATAGAAGGAAAGTCCGGATGACAATAAAATAGCAGTATAAGAAATAATCAGGCAAAGAGGTACCTATAGTTGTGTGCGCACATTCTCCCGTTCAGATTCCTAAAGTAAGAATATCAATTAGTAAATTTTTGATCATCTTAGGTGTAACTATAATATCAACCAGGAACTTTAAATCATGAGTGATTTGACCCATCATTACCTGCTCATGTGATGCTTCTTTTAGCTGAGATACCAAGGCTTCTCTAGTTGCTTCAACTGACTTTAGTTTCTCAATGCATTCTTTCAAAACAGTTTCTTCCTCCTGTAGCTCATTGGCTAAGTTGTCCTCTGCGGATCTCCCTCTAAAGAAGAGTTGAAAGTAAATAACAGCAAAAACTTCATCTAAATGTCGTTTCCTAGCATCATTCAAAAACAACTTCCACTTCATATCTACTAAGAACATATGAAATCGAAAACTAAAAGCGAATAAAATTCAAATTAAATGTACGGGTAATAGAGATGATGAATCGTTGATATCAAATCTCTAATCAATTTTTAGATCGCAACTTGAAATTGAGAGTTACGATGAATTTGACGAAGAACAGATCTAAAAAATTTATTCAAGATTCTTCAAAAAAAAATTACATTGATACAACCAGAGAGAGTAGATGAATGTAAATCTAAGATCTAATTTCGATTCACACAAGTTAATTGAAAAACGCCTGAAGATTTAGGTTTTGAAAAATGTTTTTCTCAGATTTGTTTCTGAAAAAAATAAAATAAAATCTCTCAATTGAATCATAATTACTAATAGAAGAGGATACTTATCTATACTTGGCTTGCTGATGGACTTGTGTTGAATCTACAGATCAATTAACTGATATTTGTTTCTCGAATCCATTATCTTCTACTGTAACTGATGCTCCTCCTTCTCCTGATGGTGGATTTATGATCTCTATCGTCGCCATCGATTATCTTTGAATCAATTGTCTCTGCTCAAAATCATATTAGAAACCCTAGAAAGTGTTTTCGTAAGAACTGGAGAGAGGAAATGAAATAAGAAATGAAAATATCTAATGAGTTTTCTATGATATATGTAGTAAAGGGTAGTGTTGGCATTATCAAAATTCGTAATAATTAATTATGGGCCAGATCTGAAGAAAAATGGATATTTTGGGCCTAGCAATATCATTTTCCTAAAGTATGGAATTGAAAATGAATGATCCATTTTGTGGGGCTTGTAAATGTTGAACCCATATAGTAAGGGGTTCTAGTATTTTTCACTTTCATTATATAGAAGGACGAAAATGGGTTCGAACACCAGGAAGGTACAATGCCATCTGTTCCATCTCCAGAAATGGTACGTGAATCAACTTTTTAAATAATATATAGACCCTTGATGATGGTTGAAATTAAATTTTTAACTACATCTTCTAACAATGAAAGAGTTGCGAGAGAGGCGTCTTCGCCTTCCTCCTTTTCCCGAGTCTTTTTCTTGTTATTTAGTGTTTTTTTTTCATTGAATAATCTTATACCTTCACTGCACATGGTTCAGTGACCTTTATGTTTCGTGGAAAGACTGCAGTATCAGTAGATAGACGTTCCATCTTTTTGTGCTTTCTTTTCTCTTTTGCTGTAGAAATCTCTGATTCCTAACAACTAGAACGAATCTCAATTCTTACGTTCCTTGGCATGTAGATATAAAATTTTGTGTGGAAGTTGACAGTATCCAAACTAAAGCACCACTAAGGTTAGATCTGATTCACCTGGTTTATTTATTGTCAAATATAGCATTGCAGTTTACTATAACTGACTCTCTTTTTGAATCACTTCTACTTTACATGTACAACATCTATTGTTATGGATTTTTGATTTAGAGAAAGAAAATTAAATCTAGTGTTATGGATTTTTGAAGGGAAGAGAAGAAAAAAAGATATTTTTTTAACACCCTAAATTTTGACTCACCCAACTAAAATATGTGATTTCAGAGAGAAATTTCAGGTAGCTAGATGAATCCTTATATATGATAAAGAAAACCAAATTGGTTAAAGCATGTAGAAAATTGATTTTTTTTAGCCAGTTTACAGTTGGATTTTTATCTTCGTAACCAACCGTAAGATAAACTTACATTTGGGTAAAGATGAACTCTTAACCGTAATTAAGCAAAATTAGAAAAAAAAACCCAATCTGGAAAAAAAAAACTAGTTACGGTTAGGTTAATGAAAAATCTAACCGTAAATTTTCTTATGGACATGTCTTGTTGTTATATTACAACTGTAAATATTTACATATTTGATGAATCGGTTTTCAAGCATTAAAATTGTTATGTGTGATAAGATATTTAATGTGATTAACGTCTTTAACTAAAACGTGTCTAGTTTAGTAATTAGAGATCACGTACTTAGTAATTAAAGATAATGTCGTGTTTAGTTAGCAACGACGCTAGTAACGATTTGGGTAGTTTTATTTTTTTATAGATTAGGCATTGTTATTCAAAAAGGAGTTGGAGCTAAGCTTGTTGCTAGGTTACCAACCAAAAACTTTGTATGATTTTATTGTTATACACTATTAAATATAGATAGATAACGTTTTATTATTAAAGATTCTGGTTAGTTTATTTAGGGAAAATCTCATGAACTAAAAATGAGTAAATCTCGTGATTTATTGTTCCTTAAATATCTCAACAAATCTCCTTGTTTATAAAGAACGCGCAATTGGGGGATATGAGAATCAATTGGGGGATATGAATTACTTCCCCCAACCAAAGGTGGCTGCTAAGGGGTATTTTTTGGGGGCGAAAATATCAAAACACCCTTAGATTAATAAAAAAACATTATGAAAAGACTATTATGCCCTTCCCCTAAAACAATAAAATCAAAAACCAAATCAATTTATCCCCCATTTCTGTTTGAGTACCGGCACAGTTAGGGTTCTGATTATTTATTTTTCTTCATCTTCTTCATCGTTCTTCATCGACGATTAATCGTTAAATCAAAAATTTCTTCGTCAATTAACCTACACGAATCATAACCATGCCTCCACGAAAGACAACAAAAGCCAAACCGAAGACCAAATCGATTGGTCAACAAAAACACGAACAAAGAATTGCTTCGATTGCTGAAGAACAAAGAAGAGGATGAAGCGGCGAACTCGGGCGATCAACCACTCGCAGCCATGGCTTCTGTGAGCAGGTTAGTGATTTTGAACTCATTTATGATTGTTTTAATCGATTTATCGCAATGGGTTTAGGTTAGAATCGCCAACCATAGCTGAAACAGTCGAGTTACACAGAGTACCAGCATCAAACTTTATATGAATACCAAGCCGGTTTAAGTACCGGCATTCTATTTGGGATGAATACCATGCCGGTTTCAAATCCTGAAAGTGAATTTCATGTACCGGCATACAAAGTGGGTTGAATACCATACCGGTTTTAGGTTACCGGCATACCTTAATAATAATTTGTGTATGCCGGTAGTGGACTTAAACACACAGAAACATGTATGAACTTTGTCACCAGTACCGGCATTGAATCTAGGATTCATGGATGCCAGTATCAGAGAAACGACATAAATTTGATTTAATTTGTGTACTCCGGTAGTAAACTTTAAACATACATGAACATATATGTTTTTTTTTATCAGTACCGGCTCACTCTTTCTCTTCCATTGTATGTCGGTACAATGTTACCGGCACGGAATTGATTTACTTCGAGAGTGCCGGTAGTTGTCTTTTGGTATCCAGAAAAAACCCATTTAACTACCGGCATTCTCGATATCTAAATTTCAATGCCGGTAGGACTAAACTGTCTTGGTATGTTTAAGAGTCTCAATGCCGGTACTTAATATTCCAATATGACTTGTCTTATTTTTGTTTTGTGTGGTTATGTTATAGGTCAAAATCCAAGGAAGCTAACAAAAGAAAAAATAAATATGCTTTCACTAAGAGAAAGAGGAAGGACGGTCTTGATACTCCTCAGTCTCGGCCTCCACGAGGGAAAGATGAAGGTCGCAAGAAGCGTTTAGGGTTTGAAACAAGAGGGGGAATTTGGAAGAATGGTGGTGACCATAGTGCACTAGTAATCCGTGAAGGTACTGGAACAGTTGAGGACGATGAGCATGATGAAGGTGAAAGTGAGGAGGAAGATGATGAGGTTCACCCAAGTCAATTAGCAAGCCAACGCGAATTTGGTGGGCCGAGTGAACAACCAACATAAGGCAAGGGCAATGACAATGGGAAACCCAAAGTTAAAGGCTGTCACCTTCCTCACATTTATGACATGATACCCGACCTTGAACGTGGTAAAATTTGGGGCGAAGCTCTGGAACCGAAAGTACTATTTGGATACAAGCACTCTTGGGATCGTACTATCTATCAAACCTATGTAAGAATTTTTTATTTTGTGCATATATATTGTTTTCGATTTATGCAAAATCTCTTAATCGTATTATCTTCTAATTGTATGATCATACTAAGGTTGTTCGTGTTTGCAAAAACCAAGTTGCGGCTCATTGGGATTTGTCTTTGGAGCATGATGATGTCCAAACAATAGTAAAGGATTCTGGTCTATATGATTTGGTTGAAAATTATGTGAAGACAGATATTGTGACAGTCAATTGCTTCGTCGAAAGGTATCATAGTGAAACTGATACAATGCACTTCCCGTTTGGAGAGATGACCTTGATCCCTGATGATGCTCTGAACATTCTAGGCTTGAACGTTATCGGCAAATCAATTGCAGAAGGAGTTGAGTGTCTGGACCTTGAATGGTCGAAGTTGCACGCTTTGACTAACAAGCTATTTGGTTGGGACTTCAAAACTTAAGAAGAGGTTTCAAAATACAAAGAAAAGAAGTTTGGAGGATGGATGGGACCCTGCACAGATTCGTTATACAGCCACTGCGCACCTGTTATACATCTTGGGCACAAGGGCATTCCCTGACACTAATGGCAATAGGGTAAGTGCAAAATTTCTTCAGCACTTGGATCCGTTGGAATATGTTTATATTTATTCTTTGGGCACCGCGGTAATGGCACATTTGATGGCGGAGATGAGAAGGGCCTCTTTGGCTAAAACAAACCAATTTGTCGGGAATTGCACTCTACTCCAGGTAAATTTGTTTTGTTAACTTATTTTCTTATGTATATTTTTCACATGTATATTCATCATAAACTTAGAATAAAAATTTATTGCTTCACATTGGAATAGGTGTGGTGTTATGAACACTTCCCAACCTTTTTCAAGAAGTTCCCTTTCTTGAAGACCATTGACCTTCCCGGGCCCGAAATTCCTAGAGCTAAGAAGTTTGATTTTAACAGCATTCCAAAGCCCGATAACAAAGGTCTACTGATCGAGATGAGATTGGCTCTCAATGTAATGAGTACAGAAGACGTTGTGTTTGACCCATATAAGGAGGCTAGAGAAAACCGTCAACTTTTGAGGTTTGATAACGTTGCATTTTACAATGGGCCGTTGTTCCACCCAAAAGGATATATCATAGCTGATCCATGTCGTGTGATGCGCCAACATGGATATAAGCAATTATCAAGTTTTGAGTCGGCCTCTGATGATAATTATCCTCTTCACTTTTCTCTGTGCAATTCAACTCCCAACAAGTTGCATGTAGTGTATGATCCAGATCCGGAACCAACACACTGGAGGGATAGGGAGCCACGTCGTTTGGTAAATATTAGTAAGTAGGAGATTGCGGAAAATGGTGATGAAGTTGATAACGACTACATGGAAGATTACCTGGAATGGTCACATCCTTATGTCGTGCGCCCGCATGACGTCCAAGTTCCACCCCAGAAAAAACCTCTTGTTGAAACTCCTACACCTCCACCACCTACGACGCCCCAACTTCTTAAGACCGTTGGATTGCTAGTAAGTTTTATTAATTGCTTAGTCGTTTAATGTAAACATAATGTTATATTATATTATATACTAATTATGTGTTTCATGTATTAAACTAGCGCCGTCGTCTTGGCAACTTGAAGACACTACATCAAATCCTGGATTTTGTCACAGGGCATATCTGTTACTAAAAAAATTTGTAACACATATAGGCCGTTAGAGAAACACTGTGATATTAATTGTTATCTTTTTTGTAACAGTTTTTACTGTGACAAAATTTGATTACAGTCACATTTATTAACTGTTACAATAATTAATAGTAACAGTTAACCTAATTTTAGAATAGCGACATCACGTGGCTCATTTATCACAGTAATTATAACAGATTTAATTGTTATTTTATCTTTGCAACAATTAGGTGATGACACATGTCTTACACCGCCACGTAGGCAACGATTTGGTTTCGCCACGTGTCACTTTTTCTAACAATTACAATAACACATATAAGTGTTGCATACTTTTTGCATCAAATTCCCTATGGACACCAGTCATCTTTTTGTCACTATTATTGTAACGTTTAAACTGTTACTCTCATTTGTAACAGCATTAAGATGATGACACGTGTTGTTTTTCTTCATAGTTTTGGTCACAGTTATATGTGACATTCTTTCAATTACAATTAAACAAAATGGATAGTCCAGGTCATTCTCATGGACCTGGGCTTCCAGTTTACAGGCCTGCACAATTAAACCTGAAACACAGGCCTACAAATTCTTATTTTTATCTGCTCATCACTTCTCTGCTCATCACTTCTCTGCAATTCAGGGCTCATCACATCCTTCTCTGAATAATGGAAGTAGTGAACATGTGATGGTTCCGTCTGCACCGCTTTGTGGAACATCATTCGCCCCTTGATGAGACATTAAGAGAAACAAATGTTAGTGTCACCAGTCCATACAACTAAGAAGACATAGTTTAATGCAGGGAACAAAATCACAAAATCACGAACTGGTAACAAGCAAATAGGAAATAAAATGTTTTGGCACACATCAGAGAGCTTTATAAGACACATAGCATTCAGGTGAGTTCAAGATAGAGCTACACTAGCAAGTATGTGCACATTTGAGCTAAAAATAAACATCTGATCAAGTAAGATTAATCTTAAGAGCAAAGTATTTATCTCAATATCGGTTGGATTCAGTTGGATAAGATTTATAGGACATGTTAAGTTTAAAGGAGATACATAACAATTTCAAGAAATAAGATTATTTCTCTAAAGAATAACTCCTAGGCCATGCGAACTTGTTGTTTGGATCGAAAAGTAAAACTAAAACCTCTTCAAAAGCCTTAAGAGCATATTTGAATTCTTTCTTCTTCTCATATGAATTACCTAACTTCTGAATATATACCATAGGGAAATTAAATTACACTAGGAAAACATACATCATGGCCTATCTTAATCCATACTAAAAGTCTTGGAATTTTAGTGATGTTTTTATAGATGAAGCTATTGAAGTACCCATCAAGTCCTCACCTGATTTCCACGGACTCCTTTGTTCAAGTCATGAAAGTTTCGTGCCAAAATCCACTTATAATACCTTCATTAGCGTAATAAATGGAAAAGTCAGTAGTGATACAAAGACTTACACCACATTGTAGAGAGTGAGTCTAGTGCTTACTGCTTCTGAAGAGGGGACATTTCAACCCGAAGAATACGTTCGAATTTTGGAGGCAAGGACTTCTCAACATCCTTAATAACTCTTTGAAGAATGTGCGGCTTCAGTTCCTTATGCAGATTTGCAAGCTAAAAAGAATAACAAAGACCAATTGCAAGGTCGAGAGGATATCAGATGGATCCAAAGAAATAGACATCTGGTGGAAAATGAGTATCCATATAAGCCATAGCAAAGACATACCTCAAGTTCATTAAAAGAGATCTGGTTCTTGTACTTATTGGAAAACTCATCCTTGCTCTTGAACTTCACAGGGTCAAGGAAATGGAGCAAGGCCCTGCAGTTACCATAAAAATATAAGAAAGAGATCCAGTGACTTTTGCTGTTTTATCCCTATAAAGAAGTTCCTACCAAATGGATTATGCACAGCAAGAGCAGTAATACGATGCTGAAGGGAGATTATGGATTATGGTTAGCAAGAGCAGTAGGAAGATGCTGAAGGAAAACTAGAAATGAAAGACTTATTCATCAGCGTGTGTAATAACTAGTCTTATCCAACTTCAGTCCAGTCATTTTATCTTTAGTTCATTTTCTTGGTATTTAAATTCATAAATTATCCAAAGCTTCCTCTCCAACCAATGTAGAGAGTTCAGCAAATATATAGGTCAGGTCAAAAAAATAAATCGTACATACATTTCATTTAATGTGACAATTAAATAATCCTATGGCAGTGATGGTAATAAAGTAAAGATGTTTAAAATTTCTAACTACCTACACAAGCAAGAAACGTTGACAAGGTCTAGCCATTCTTATAGTATGTCGGAATGAAGATCACTGACGTTATTTGTGAGCTCCAGACTCGATTTAATATTTTTCTATTCAATCATAACTAGTAATTATAACATCAAAAAAATTGAATAGTTAAATTGTTATTTGACATTAGAGTAAGACAAATTAAACTTTAAAAAAAAAATCCATGGAAACTTAAAAGTTGTCATCATTTCCCTCGAAATATTAACAACCTAACAATCAATGTTAAATTTCCTGTCTCCCTATTGAAAAAAAATTGTACGTTGATTCTGACCACATCTAGACATTTTCTTACAGTTTCCTGTATAATTTCAGGAAAGTGAACAAACTTAGTTATTTCAGCAACCATACCGCAAAGATAAAGCATCTATCACTCAAGTTCAAATTAAAAAGAAAAAGACTCACCATAGTTCTTCGATACGGTTTTGTAAAGGAGTACCGGTGATTAGTAAGTTATTATTGGTGCTAAATTCCTGTGAAGACGTAAAGTTGTATTACAAAGTTGCCTTTACCAACAATATAGTTTATAACATGGACTAGACATAAAAAGATTGGGGGAAAAAACAACATATACCAATAATGTTATATAAAGAGAAGTTTCACTATTTTTCATCATGTGTGCCTCATCAACCATAAGGTAGCTTCACTTCATTTTGGTAAATACAACTTTGTCCTTCAAAACTACTTCATATGTTGTCAAAAGAGCATTGAATTTGATTCTCCTGCTACTTTTGTTATTTTTGTAAAATTCATGCTGCTCACAAACCTTCAATGGAAAAAAGACTATCAAATGAATCACATTCGAATAGCAAAAGCAATGACAGATTTGGTATTTCACTTTATCATAATGCCGAAAAAGAGCTACCAATGAATAATACATCTATTCACACTGAAACAAAAAGCGATTTCACCCCTCTACTTGTTTGTGTTCCTCTTTCACATTAAACTCCTAATGCCCAGTTCCACACTATAGCAGTACATTTGGTCTTGCGATTTTAGTACATGTATACCGATCTGTATAAAGTATAAAGTTTATACAGTCGGAGACGATATAATACACATGCTTTGATATACATGTATTTAACAACTACCGTGTAAAAGAAACATGAACCAGACAGAGCTAAGCTTCTTACAAACAATCAGATTGATGCACTGAATCCCAAATATCCCATTGAAAACTTACATAACATAACTCACCTCTCGACTAGCACGATTTCCAACATATACAATAACGTTCATTTCCATGATCAGACAAAGCTCTTCAGCTGTAAACTTCACCTGCACAAATTAAGCATAAAAAAGTCAGAAATAGGTCAGTTATAAGAGCATACCGAAACATAAACATTAGTCTACAGAAAAGCTTACTATCTTGTTTATGTAAATTAAAACTTCGCTACTACGAAATATCAATGAATAGATTTTGCAGCAGACATATCCCTGGAAAGAAAACTCGTCAAATTATAGGTCCAGCTATCACTAATTAATGTTAATAATTTACATTTTAAACTCAAAATTTGAAATAATTTCAATTATAACCTACTCATCTCAAGAAATACAGCATCAATAACACTAAGATTACAGACACATCAATAACACTAAGATTATAGACACATCAATCACCATCTCTTCTTATGTTCAAGGAATTCAACATTAGTGACCTCCTCTTCTTTAATAACATCAATCAAATCAATAAGCCATAATTTTAAGAAAACTAAATCTAAAAAAAAAAATCATAAAGAAAAAGCTATGTAATCAAATCTATCATCATACTACGGATAATCGAAAAGTTGGGTTTTAAGAAAAATCAGAAATTTTAACTTTACCAAGAAAAAAGAAAAATCCATTTTCGTTCAGTTAAAACTTGATATTGGGAATAATATCTTCCACACTTTGACAGTGGAGATTAGAATCTTATTTATAGCAAAATCAAAAACCACAAGTTGTCTTGAGTTGACGAATGTGCAACTTGGAACGTAAAATCGAAACCAAACCCTTACATCATTTCGATGTGCTTGGTAGATTCATATATAATCTTCACAAAAACCTTCAAAATCAAAAACCCACCCACATCAGAAAACAATCATATTATTAATAACACTGAATCAAATCAATAAGCCATAGTTCAGATTTTAAGAAAACACAAACATAAATCTAAAAAAAAAAAATCATAAGTAGAAAAAGCTATGTAATCAAATCTATCATCATACTACGGATCGTAAGAAAAGTTGGGTTTTAAGAAAAATCAGAAATTTTAACTTTACCAAGAAAAAAGAAAAATCCATTTTCGTTCGAAGGCTACAAATTCTTCACTTCTTGCTAATGAATCTAGGGTTTCTCCTCCTCTCGTTCTCCTTCAAATAACCTAAATATTAAAGCAAATAAGATTGTTTGTATTTCCATTGTGGATCTGAGATTCTAAATAAAACGACTGAGAAAATCATAGAAGGAGGGACAGAGCGAGATAATGGCGCAAATGAAATCAGGTTTAGGTTTTCTTCTTTCGTTTGTTTATATAACATATCTGTATTTTCACCATCTCGGGGATATCTAACAAAAATGTAGGGTGCTGAATTCATACATGTGTTTCTCACACGTTCTTCAGTTTCATTTCAGTATAGCGGGGTTGGAATAATATCTCTATCCCATATTTGATTGGTGGACAAATATCAGATGGTGAGCCACGTATTAATTCAAGATAATCTAATGTTTTGAAAATCTATGGTGCATTTTAGACTTTATTGGAGTATATTTTTTTTTTGGATTAGTGTATATGAGGAGCTAATTTTAATAACTCTTGATAAATTTCGATGAACTAATAAAATACATGACATTTCATCCATCTATTTGCAATTTAAAATGGCACTGAAATCATAACTTGGTCCGTTTTTGGATAAGGGATAGATTTTCGAATGAACTGAAGATAAAATATATAAGGAAGACGAAATATATTTAGATTTGAAAATCACTAGTTCAAATATTACTAAAGTTAGAACTGAGTTTCTCATTCGGGTGAACTGAAGATGAAATTTATCAGATTTGAACATCCCATGTTCAAAGATTAGTTGAGTTGGACCTGAGTATCTCATTAGGGGGAATTGAAGATTTAAATTTATCAGAATTGAACATCACAGGTTCAAAGATTACTAGTGTTAGGCCTGAGTTTCTCGTTTTGATGAACAGAAGACGAAATATATCAGAATTGAACATCACAGGTTCAAAGATTACTAGAGTTAGACTTAAGTTTCTCGTTCTGATGAACTGGAGACGAAATATATCAGAATTGAGCATCACGGGGTCAAAGATTACTAGAGTTAGACTTAGGTTTCTAGTCCGGATGAACTGGAGACTGAATATATCAGAATTGAACATCACCGGGTCAAAGATTACTAGAGTTAGTCCTGAGTTTCTCGTCCGGATGAACTGGAGACGAAATATATCAGAATTGAACATCACCGGGTCAAAGATTACTTGAAGAAGAAATATATCAGAACTGAAAATCACGGGTTCAAAGATTACTAGAGTTAGTCCTAAGTTTCTCGTCCGGAAGAACTGGAGACGGAATATATCAAAACTGAACATCACCGGTTCAAAGGTTACTAGAGTTAGACATGAGTTTCTCGTCCGGATGAACTAGAGACGAAATATATCAGAACTGAACATCACAGGTACAAAGATTATTAGAGTTAGACCTGAGTTTCTCGTCAGTATGAACTGGAGACAGAATATATCAGAACTGAACATCACGGGTTCAAAGATTACTAGAGTTAGACCTTAATTTCTAGTCCGAATGAACAAGAGACGAAATATATCAGAATTGAACATCACATGTTCAAAAATTACTAGAGTTAGACCTGAATTTCTTGTCCAGATGAACTGGAGATGAAATATATCAGAACTAAGCATCACTGGTTCAAAGATTACTAGAGTTAGACCTGAATTTCTCATCCGGATGAACTGGAGATGAAATATATCACAACTGAACATCACTGGTTCAAAGATTACTAGAGTTAGACATGAGTTTCTAGTCCGGATGAACTGGAGACGGAATATATCAGAACTGAACATCACGGGTTCAAAGATTACTAGAGTTAGACCTGATTTTCTCGTCCGGATGAACTAGAGACGGAATATATCAGAACTGAACATCACATGTACAAAGATTATTAGAGTTAAACCTGGGTTTCTCATCCGTATGAACTGGAGACGGAATATATCAGAACTGAACATCACAGGTTCAAATATTACTAAAGTTAGACCTGAATTTCTAGTCCAGATAAAATAGAGACGGAATATATCAGAATTGAACCTCACCGGTTCAAAGATTACTATAGTTAGGCCTGAATTTCTCGTCCGGATGAACTGGAGACGGAATATATCATAATTGAACATCACCGGTTCAAAGATTACTAAAGTTAGACATGAATTTCTCGTCCGGATTAACTGGAAACGAAATATATCAGAATTGAACATCACGGGTTCAAAGATTACTAGAGTTAGACCTGAGTTTCTAGTCCGGATGAACTGGAGAAGGAATATATCAGAACTGAACATCACGGGTTCAAATATTACTAGAGTTAGACCTGAATTTCTAGTCCAGATGAAATGGAGACGGAATATATCAGAATTGAACATCACTGGTTCAAAGATTACTAGAGTTAGACCTGAATTTCTCGTCCGAATGAACTGGAGAAGGAATATATCAGAATTGAACATCACCGGTTCAAAGATTACTAAAGTTAGACCTGAACTTCTAGTCCGGATGAACTGGAGACTGAATATATCAGAATTGAACATCACCGGTTCAAAGATTACTAGAGTTAGGCCTGAATTTCTCGTCCGGATGAAATGGAGACAAAATATATCAGAATTGAACATCACGGGTTCAAAGATTACTAGAGTTAGACCTGAATTTCTCGTCCGGAGGAACTGGAGACGAAATATATCAGAATTAAACATCACCGGTTCAAATATTACTAGAGTTAGACCTGAGTTTCTAGTCCAGATGAAATGGAGACGGAATATATCAGAATTGAACATCACCGGTTCAAAGATTACTAGAGTTATGCCTGAATTTCTCGTCCGGATGAACTAGAGACGGAATATATCAGAATTGAACATCACCGGTTCAAAGATTACTAAAGTTAGACCTGAACTTCAAGTCCGGATGAACTGGAGATGGAATATATCAGAATTAAACATCACCGGTTCAAAGATTACTAGAGTTAGACCTAAATTTCTCATCCGGATGAAATGGAGACGGAATATATCAGAATTGAACATCACCGGTTCAAAGATTACTAGAGTTAGACCTGAATTTCTAGTCCGGATGAACTGGAGACGAAATATATCAGAATTGAACATCACTGGTTCAAAGATTACTAGAGTTAGACCTTAATTTCTCGTTCGGATGAACTGGAGACGAAATATATCAGAACTGAACTTTATAGGTTCAAAGATTACTAAAGTTAGACCTGAATTTCTAGTCCAGATAAACTAGAGACGGAATATATCAGAATTGAACCTCACCGGTTCAAAGATTACTAGAGTTAGGCCTGAATTTCTCGTCCGGATGAACTGGAGACGGAATATATCAGAATTGAACATCACCGGTTCAAAGATTATTAGAGTTAGGCCTGAATTTCTCGTCCGGATGAACTGGAGACGAAATATATCAGAATTGAACATCACGGGTTCAAAGATTACTAGAGTTAGACCTGAGTTTCTAGTCCGGATGAACTGGAGAAGGAATATATATCAGAATTGAACATCACGGGTTCAAATATTACTAGAGTTAGACCTGAGTTTCTAGTCCGGATGAAATGAAGACGGAATATATCAGAATTGAACATCACGGGTTCAAATATTACTAGAGTTAGACATGAGTTTCTAGAATTGAACATCACAGGTTCAAAGATTACCAGAATTCGACCTGAGTTTCTGATTCGGATGAACTGGAGACAAAATATATCAGAATTGAACATCACAGGTTCAATGATTACCAGAGTTTGACCTGAGTTTCTGATTCGGATGAACTCGAGACTAAATAAATCATAATTGAACATCACAGGTTCAAAGATTAGCAGAGTTTGACCTGAGTTTCTGATTCGGATGAACTGGAGATGAAATATATCAGAATTGAACATCACAAGTACAATGATTACCATAGTTTGACCTGAGTGTCTCTGTCGGATGAATTGTGGACGAAATATATCATAATTGAATAATACGGGTTCAAAGATTACCATAGTTAGACCTGAGTTTGTCTTTCGGATGAACTGAGGACCAAATATATCATAATTAAACAACACAGATTCAAAGATTACTAGAGTTAGACCTGAGTTTCTATTTCAGATGAACTCAGAATGAAATATATCCGAATTGAACAACAAGTAAAGTAAAAAAAGTAAAGTAATTCTTATAGACGGTGAAAATGACCATATTATCCTTACTGAAAATAACCATATTACCCTTCTAGAAGATGTCTGGATGCAAGTACGAGGAATGAGTGGTGTTATCCCTTCAAGAAATCAAGGAAGTCGAGGAAAAACTTGATAGAATTGAAGAAACCGACCCTAGTACAAAAGCTTTGTTTGGAGAAACGAGGAAGGCGCCCGCCAAAAAGAAACTAAAGACCAAGTGAACAATTGGTGGTTATTTTTTTTATTTTGATGGTGGTTGTTACATCTTGAACAATTTCGAACTTGTTTTCATTTGTACCTCAGGGTTAACTCTTTAGTTATTTGGTTTGCTTTTGGTTTATGATACCTGGATTAAAAACACTTAAGAAGAATCCAGTTGTTTGTTTTATTTTGAACATGTCTAGATTTCTAGTGAAAGATTATAATTTCCGGCACAGATGAGTTCAGTTCCAGAAACGCCGGTACTTATACCGGCATCCTCGAAATTTACAATTCAATGTCGGTTCCCCAGTCCCGACATTGAAATTGTTTCTAATTCCATTCCGGAACAAGAAGTTTAAAATTTCATGTTCCTTTATAGATATTGACAACTACCGGCATGGTGATATTTTTTAAATTCTATGCCGGTATTCTAATTTTTCAAATTTTCCTACATTGTTAACAGAAAACCGACATAGTTATCTCGATTCAATCAATGCCGACACTCTGCTAAAAATTCATTTCAAATGCTCTTTTATTTCATTCCTAAGTAATATATTACATTGGATTGGAAACTTTAAATTAAAACATGCTAAAAAAACATTCAATGGATTGCACTTGGTTAGAGATAATCTATTTACATCCCTTTTCAAGAATTGCGGAACCTTTGAGACTTTCCCGAATCTGTTCGAAGACATCTTCTGGGATGGGGGTGTCAAGGATCATCTTCACCGGTTCTTCTTCTTTTTAAACATATTCCTTTCCCTTCATATAACACCCATCACACCCATCGATAGGCTTCCGTTGTCCCTTGTGGTTTTTTCTTGACTCTGCTAGTTCAACAAATTTGTCAAACCATTGAAACTCATCACACTTTGGGTGATTCAAACACCTTAGAAACATTCTTCCATTTTCAGCATCATCAGTTTTTGCAATCCAAAACCGGCGTGTCCCATCATAGCTTCTACACTTTGAATAAATAAAAGGGAAATCCATTGCTAGATGAGATGGTGACTTGCAAATTTGACACTTGCAATGATGACTCTGTAAGAGAAGTTATATTAGTTATACGTCATAGTAGTGAAGATTATATTGTTATTAATGATTAATCTACTTACTTTGCAAATAGAGCTAGATGATGAATCTCCCATCGCTTGTGACGCTTTAACCGTGCTTGCTTTGTTGAGAGAAGGATTTTTGTTATTTTGAGGGTGGTTTGTGTAGATTTTCTCCAAGGAATGGGGGTATTATATACAAATGAATCTCCAACGGTCTTATTTTTCAAAAAACTAGTCGTTTTTTTTTTATTTCACAAATTCCGACATATTCTATATTGAAGATTCAATGCCGTAATAAACTACCGGCGTAGACTTATATATATTTGAATGTCGGTAGTTGGTGCCTAATTTTTTTATGTTCCTGTGTACAATAAACGTATTTCCGGCACAGTCGTTTGATACTATCAAATGCCGGTATAGTGTGCCGGCATCCACGTAAACCATAGTTCAGTGCCGGTACGTAAGATTCAATACCCAACGTCTATTTTTCCAAACTATAAACCTGTAAAGTAAACTGTCGGCATAGATTTGAGGTTACCGACAATGCCGGTACCATAAAGTGGAAAAGAGCTGTTGTGTACTCATCTATTTAAAGTGGATACACATATTGAAGTTGATACCTCAAAAAAAATAAAAAATTGGTGAGATCCAACACATTTTTATGATGGCAAAAAAATCACCGACTACCAATTTCAGAGAATATTTATATGAAAACAAGTCTCAACTCCGATAGGGAATCAATCATCATCCACCACCAACTCAATTCCCATGATACTATAAAAACTTAGAAGGAAGGACCAAACCAGCAAGTCAATTGCCGCGATGGAAGAAGAGATACTTAGAAGGAAAAGAGAAGAAGAAGAGGCAGCAAAGGAAGATTACTATCGCGAAGAAACAAAGAGAATATACGAATGTGTAAAACAAGCGAAGATTGAAGCGGATGTTTAGGAAGAAACCAAATGGATCAAAAATTACTACATAGTATCTGATTTCCCGGAAGATCACCTCCTTCCAAACCTTTTTTGGGGTCTTGTTGTGGATGGTCCTTATATGCCGAAGTTCGTGGACGGTAAGTGCAAGAAACGCAAAATAGATTACGAGGATGAGTTTGTATCGCATCGGAGAATTGCACTCATAAAATTATGTCACAAATACAAAGAGTTTCTCGCAAGATACCGAGATAATAGGTTTCAAGCTCAGGCCGCATACACCAAATGGAGAAAAGATCCTTTTAGGCATTTCGAAGTTGTTTTGTTAGTTGAATATCGTACCAAGAAATGATGTTAGTTGCAATTATCTTGAGATCTTTCATTTTATGTGTAAGGTTATTTTTAAGTCTATTTCCTTATGATTAATATGAAGTTTCTTTGGTTTGTGGTTAATGTTGTTTATTTTATCAAGTTTCTTTCACATACCAGCATTGATAAATATACCAAATTCTATAGTACTGTTCCAGGTGTCGGCATTGAATGGTGCACCAAATATTAATCCGGCATCATATTGACAATTTAAACTTATTGTAAGAATGCCGGCATTTAATTATTTCATGTGTCCATGCCGGCATTCTGACGGTAACAATTGAAACTCCTTCATTCCACTTGTTTGACGGTCACAAACTACTTTAACCCAGTTTTTGGACGGTTACAAAATCCTTCATGCGTCAGTTACAAACTTCTCATTCTATTTAAGTGACGGTTTTGGATAGGAAATTATTCAATCTTCCTTAGTATTCAATCTCCATATTTTTTTCATCTTCTATACCAAAGACAATGGTTCGTCGCAAATCTCGTGAAAAACACCCAATCCACAAATACCTATTGATGAACCTCAAGAAAGTCCTGAAGAGTCTGTTGGTGAGGCGCGCATAACAAATTTGATGCGGTAAGTGAAGTATATGTTGAATTGAAGTATTTTTAGGGTTTATCCCATAATATATAACACAAAGTAAAACTTTATTGTTTAGTCTTTATACTACACTAAAAGAAAATTTTGAAATTGCAATCTAGTCAATTGAAATTCTATTTTAGTTGCGGTCGAATTCAATTTGAAAATCATGTCGGATTATATGTCTTGAATCCCTATTGTATTGCATGAAATTTCTGTCATACTAAATTAGTTGAATACTATGCCGGTTACGTGTGCCGGCTTTGTATATTTTATCATTACCATGTCGTTTTTATTTGCCTCTTTTGTTAAAAACTCTGTACAAAAATCCCACAGTTACGGCATTGATGAAAATATGTATTACGATGCTGGAATCTATTCCGGCATTGGCGATATGTTTACAAACCATGCCGGTTTTATTTCCCTAAAATTGTTATTCTCTATATAGAATTCAATAAAACCGGCATGGAATATATAATTTCTTACCATGTCGGAGCCTGTACCGGCACTCATATTATGTTCCATTTATATGCCGGCGTCTAGTATATAACTCAGTTTAACATATTGGAACATAGTTTTAAAACATCAAAAAAGGACAAAGGAAAAGGCAAAGCTGTTGTAGAACCAAAACGTAAGTCTTTTCGACGTAGCGTCTAGTATATAACTCAGTTTAATGTATGTTCCAGCTACTGCTAAGGTCACAATTCGGGATCAATCTATAAGAGACTCAACCAGCAGTGATGATGATGATGATGAGGCAGAAACTGCGCCTGTACCGGAACGAGAAGGTGGCTCATCCTTACAAGAAGCTGATGTTGGAGTTAAAGCCCCTAAGGATGATGAAAAGGCACCCCCAGCCCACCTTCCTGATAAATATGACATGATTCCAGACCGCGTTGACGGCAAACATTGGGGTCAACCGATAAACCAACAACTCTTATTTTCCTACAAAGACTCTTGGGCTCGTTGGATCTATCAAACTTACGTAAGATGTTTGCATCTTGTTATTATAATATTTATCTGTGATCAAGTGAATTTTAATTAAGTTTGGTGTGTTTTTATAGGACCACAAGAAATCCTTTCATGTTAGCCGCCATCAACAATCGGATGTATGGACTTTTAAGGATGAGTGTGCGGCTGTTAAAGCAGCAGTCAAAGTATCTGGGTTGTATCATGCGATAAAAAATTATGAGGCCACTGATACCGTTACGGCAAACTGCTTTTTGGAGAGGTTTTTTGGTGAAACTGACACCATGCATTTTCCTTTTGGCGAGATGACCATTATCCCTAAAGATGTCCAAAGGATAATAGGTCTAGAGGTTCTTGGGAAAGCCTTTAAGGTAGGAGATGACTCTAAGGACCTAGAATAAGATAGGATCTATGAGCTCACTGAAAGGTTGTTTGGATGGAACAAGGAAACCACTTTGGAAAATTTGTACAAGACAAGGACTTCCCAGACAAAGACTATCACATTCGTCAAACTCATTGAATTGTTTGGGGATATGAAGAACAAGGTATTGACTCCTGAACAAGTTCATCAAAGTGTTGCTGCTTATATGTTGTTCATCTTGGGCTAATGGTAATAGGGTGCATATGAACCTCCTACAATACTTGGATCCATTGTAAAAGGTTCATGATTATTCATGGGGCACTGCTTTCTTGGCACATTTTTTGGCAGAAATGCGTCGAGCTTCTAAGTCGAAATCCCGTCAATTTAATGGGGATTTCACTGTAATTAAGGTATAGTGAACTACTTATTTTGTGATCTTTATCATTAAATTTATTAGTTTCCAATTATTTATTTTCTACCAAATTCCGGGAATAGCAACCTAGATTAGCAACTGCCCTATAGCTGTTTCTAATTAGCAACAAAAAAGTGATGTTGCTAAATTTTAGCAACTGCTATTTTCTGTTGCTACCCTGGCAACAGCAAGGTTTCTGTTGCTACTAGCAACATCGGATATTATAAGCATGCGATTCACATGCTTCCAGGTAACACTTTTGAACTCTTCTTCCGCCCATATTTTTGATATGCTTTTTAAGTGTTTGATACTTCCACCCCTTGACCCCCATTGACCCATTGACTTTAGACCTACTTGTTCCCATCGAAGATATAAGTTTCACAATCCATCTTTTCTTTCTTCTTCCTCTCTCAAAGCAAAAGACTCGAAGAAAAGAAAACCCATACCAAAAAAATCATGTTGCTTCATTTTCTCTTTCCAGTTCGATGATTATTATGCTGATGGTAAACTTAAGACATATACTATTGAATTCGTGAAGGTTAGATACCTTGTTCGATCTCATCTTAGTAAAAAAGTTAATTTTTCTAGATCTCGTTCTTTATTTTGCTTTCTTTATGATCTTTATTTCGGTTTCTTTATGATTCAAGTTTAATATTTCTGCATATTGTTTGACTTCGATCATATTCATGATTTTATTTTATGTCAGTAGTCTTTGGATTCATAATATTTAGTTTTCCCCCTAACAAATTAGGGTTATGATTTAGGGATTTCTGGTTTTATAGGTATTTAGGGGTTTCTATTGTATTGTTGAAAATATGTTGTTATGTTTAATTTTGCGTTTGATATCTAGGTTTAGGTTTAATTTGTTGTTCATATGTAAGTTTTGTTTATGTTTGGCTGGGTTTTACGTTGTAATTCATCCTAAGGTATTGTCAAACAGCAGCGGAGTAGGACTGCAACAATAGCATTTGTAGCAGAGCGAGAATGCCAACAACAATAACAATAACATCACACAGCTTCAAAGGATTACCTTTAATGCACACAGTTTGTGTAAAAATGTCTTTGTTTGATTTTATGCAGAGAGGCAGTACCTATGGAGTTGCTGCTCTGTTCCTCTGACGCTAGGTAATCAACCAATGCAAGGCTGTTGTTGCCCATTTGGTGCCATGAAGTTCTGCGGATGATTCCTACACATGCACTATGATCATGGTTAAGACCCTTACAGGTAAAGAAATTAAATTGATAATGAACCAACTGACACCATTGATAGAATCAAGGAGCATGTTGAGAAGAAGGAAGATATCTCTCACATGCAGCAGAGGTATGTTATTTCTTAATTTTAGCTAAATATCTAAGTTGTCATTATGTTTCCATGCTCCCTCGAAATAGTTTCTAAAGTTTCCCGTTTATACTTTAAAGATGCAGATTTTTTTTCTTACATGTAGGTCCTGTAATAAGTTCAACTCTATGTTAAATTCAACTTATGAATTCAGAATCTGAGATCCTTGTTGTTTCTCACTGACATTGATAATTTGGTTTGTTTAAGTTATATATGTCTTTCTTATGCTCTAAAGCTATATCCTTGTATCTGAAAGAAAATCTTCTACTGCTTTAGGGCGTCCTCCAGTTAGATGAAGGCTGGGTTGTAAAAGTTGAATAAAGGAAACTCGGAGTCTATTGATGTTTAGAAAATTATCTTATTTCTTCGAGTGTAAAACGTTGTGCGATGTGTGTCAAACTTAGTGTCTCATTGGTAATTTTAGTGTCTCAATATTGGTATTCTTAAATTGGTTTGCAGGCTTATCTATGCTGGAAAACAACTTGCTGATGACAAAACTTCCAAAGACAACAACATCGAGGGGGTGTTCCGTTCTTCTTTTGGTTCTCTCCTTGAGGGGTGGTATTTAAGGCTCTTACTTTTCATATGGTAATGATGTATAATAGATTGTTCATGGGAGTACTTGCAAACTAGCTATGCTATATTTTTTGTTTATCATGAAGTTTATTCCGTTCTTCTCATGAAGTTAATTTATCATTTTTCTACTGCTCTTCCACTGCATGAAGCCTTATTTGCAAGAAAGTGAGATTGGTTTTGAGTGGGTTTCTTTTTTTTTTTCTTTTTTATGTTGAAGATAGTACGAAGAGGATCACTCAGCAGCCCACATCAAATGTGAATAGTTAAACTGGATCTTGGATTAGAAGAGGTGCTACACTTTCACTTCCCTGTTTGCTTCTTTATTCTATCACGTGTAGCATCTTAGGAGTCATCTTAGGTGAATCATTATCATCTTCGACTTGAGATGGATAAATATGAGGCTAAGATGACTATGGAGAAACTATTTGAAACTTGTAAAATACATTTTTTATCACAACATTTACTTAAATTGGTTTATGAATGTAGTATCTTGTTTATCTTCTGCTTATACTAAAGTTGTTTCTATTTATTGTCCGGGTCATGTTTCTGTGATCTTTGAAGAGTTACTAATGTAAGTTATCGGTTAGTTAGATCATTGGCTTTGTTTTATTATAATGTGCAGATCATTGGCTTTGTTTTATTGTAATGTAAGATATCCCTTTATGCTGATTAAGATTTTTGTGTTATTTGGATATGAATGAACAGGTGCAACTCAAAATTCTATCAGGGTTGCTCAGGTATATTAAGTGACCCTTTGAGATATTGGTTGGGTTATATGATATTGTTATTGTAGTAGGCTGAGCTTTTCTCAATTTTTTGCAGTGGATGCTACAAACTCCTGGTGCCACTGGTTTCATTGGTTGCATCGAATTTGTATTAATTCAGATAAGGACCCAGCGAATGAGTTGTACCAAAAATCTTTAGAAACGAACTCAAAGGTACGTACTTTCAATTCCACATACTATCTTTGAACTTATAAGATAGTACATTATTTTAGAGTATGACTCTTTATTGAATGAATTGTAGCACTTTATTGATTGAATTGCAGCAGTTAATCGTTGGTTTTCGTGGATACTTGTTTCCCTCTGAATATCCTCTGCATGCTAGACTGCTAGTAGTTTATCGTCTGTTTCGCTCTTGTTCCCCCTCCATTAGTAGTTTTCTAAGCAGGTGTGTAAAACCTTGTTGTTTGTCAATTTGTAATGATCTAGCATTTCTAAAGTGAGTATTTAATCTCTTTCTCAGGCTCTAGAACTGCATATGGAGATTCATAAACAGGGGTTCGGTCAAACCCTTACAGGGGGAGGAGGATCTTCAACCTCATCAAACATGAAGGTAGAGTCTGCTGACTAGGTTTCCCTTAATTTCCCGTGGACATCTTGTTTTGATGTTTCTTTACACCCTTCATGAAATTGTACATAATATTATTATGCCCTATGAATCTTACTACCGTATACCTTCTCATGAAAAATATTTTGTTTTTGTGTTGTTTCTTCTTTCTATTTTTGAATTGGTTAACTCGGGACCTCTAGAACTAGAATTTATGATATGGAAATTTGGTGTTTATGCACATATATAAAAGTAAACACCCAGTATGTTTAGCGCCCACTTTTCAAATTGTATAACTAACTGACTTGTCACTTTGTGTGGCCTACACAATAAAATGTTATAATAATACTTGACACACATACCTTGGAGCCGTCTGTTTAAGTGTAGGGTGTTGTGGTTAATAATTTTAATGTGATGTAATACTAGACATGTAATCTATTTCTTTGGAGTTTGGAACACTCTTCAAGTGGTGGAGTCTGTTGAGATTGATCTGTTTATTTTATTAAATTTATCTATTTTGCTTTCAGGGCGCTAAGAAGAAGAAAAACACTGATCTGTATTATGACATAGGGGGATGGTTCGTCCTTGTACTTCGCATTGTTGTATGGATTGGGTTTGCAAAGTCCCAGGCTCCACCATCACCTCCAAGATAAGAACACAAAGAGTAACATGGAGACTCTTGGAAGTTAAAATTTACAAATTCATGGAATTGCTATTATAAATTCATCGAATTTGCTGGTCTTAACGTAATTACCTTTTAATATCTTTTGATTGTTTTGTTTTGTGATTTTCATATCACTAGTATTAATGTCAAGAAGAGAAGCCTTGATGAATTTCTAATAATGTCCATTAATCAGGTTCACTACTACGAGGATGAGACCGCAGCTACTGGTACATGCGTTGTTTGTGTTGTTGGTGGCGAGAGGTTTGTCCTGCGTCATATTATTTGATGCATTTTATTGAACTTCTGTGGTTGATAGTCTTTCTAAAATCTCAATTGTATTAGTAATTCTTTGATGCGCTTGATTCGATTCCTCTAAAGGGTCCCCACTTTGACTGAAAATTTCTATTTCAAATACATTTCAATTTTATAATATGATTCATTAACTGTGTGATGACTTGCATAAGATGCATAAAAGAGTTTCATGATAATAAACTTTAATATGGACTTGCTTTATTGAGAGACCAACTTGAGAATTTGGAAATGCATCTGATGCTGAAGATAGTTTAGATTTCACATTTCATTCCATGTTGAATCAGACTTAACCCACAAATAGCATGATGTATAACATGATAGTTAGTTTAGATTTCAGATTTCATTCCATGTTGAATCAGATTTAACCCCTGAAAATTGCATGATGTATAACATGATTAAAAAGTGGCAGCATGAAAACATTTTACACTATGAGACACCCAATCTAATAGAGATAGAATTCACTTCTACTTTTATCTCCTCATTGGCTCATTTTTCTAACTGAACTCAATTATGTCCCAAAACACAATACTATTTGATTACTATCGGATATTGTTTACTTTGTTGTTTCTTAATACTGACAAAGGCATAAAAAGGTATCTCATTGCCAACCTGGCCGCAGCAAATTATTACAAATCCGAACATTTACAGAAACCAGAAAACTGGGTTTTGGGTAACCATTTCTTTCGTGATCTTTATTCTTGTTTGTTTCCCTTATATGAAGATTTGTTAACATTTTTCAAACCCTGTATGGACAGTTGAGAAGGCTAAATACTATTACATTGCCGGATTTTTCCTCACTGTTTCCCCCGACTCCATTCATCTTGTAGTCGAGCATGCCGCTAAAAACAACAAGGTAACCTTACATAGTTACATGCACATTACTATAAGTCTTTTTTCTATTTCTCTATTTCTCTCTCCCTCTCTTTGTCTCTCAATATTTGTCTTTCACCCTTCAAAAATTGTCAAGGGTCTTTGCTGGTGAAGCCCTATGCTAATTTGGTCTTATCTGCTTTTAGGTATGCCTAGTTGGTATGTTTTTGTATCTAATTTTTTATTCTTCGTTTAGACGTTAATACTTTCTTTTGTTTGGTAATGCATTGTGTTATCTAAATTTGGATGCTTATAATAAATTTCATAGTTTGAAGAATATCGTCGGTTCAGTTTTGGAAACAGGCATGCCATAAATGGTGGTGAACGAGAAGCACCAAATTTGAGCTTCACCCTGAAGCTTCTTATCGTGAATCCAAAGCCACTACTATGCCACCTGCTAGTGTTATGACTAGCCCATTTTGATTATGATGTGGAGAAAACTCATCATAAATCCAAGCACTTACTCAAGTATCATTGGTCTCACCTGGTCTCTACTATATTACAGGTATAAGCAAATCATTGGCAATAGAATGTATATATACCTTGAATTTTAAAATATTCTTATTTTATTTATTTTTTAAATCTCTAATTATATGTATCTGTGACAGGTTCTTCACCATCTTGGTTGTATTTACGAGATGAAAATTCGACATCATCGTGTGATCATCCTCTCAAAACCACAATAAATTGCGACATTCGGATTACTCACTATAAGAACTTGTAACATTTCATTTCTATATGCAATCCTTGGAAGATAAAGAGAACATGGTTGCACCAACACAATGTAAGAAACAATCTTTCAGTTGTGCTGTTTTAGTACAATTTTACACCTGATTTCTTAATACAACCTTGATGTCATGAGTTCCCTGCTTTATTGTCTTTGGTTCCCTTTCTTTATAGAATATCTTTGATGTATAAACCTGTAACATGTAAATACTAAGAATTTCAGTACATGTTGATGTGACATGTCTTTGGTTCCTTTTCTTAATGTTGCACCTTTTCTTGTTTAAATTTTAAGATATGTGGGAATGTAGTGCATGAGAACTATCAGATTCGATTACTGGATATAGGATATAGGTTCTGCAGGGAACTGGGGTATTGCATGATAAATTGGGGGGAAATCAGTTTTGACTAGGTCAACGAAGACTTGACCTTTTTTTTATGTTGTTGCAAAATATTAGCAACGGCGGAAGTGTGTTTCTAAATCTGAACCAGAACAACTATATCTTGTTCTACTAAAATATATCCCGGAATGACTGTAAAATTAGCAACATCTTGTTTCTGTTTCTATATTATAATTTTGCAACAGCTGATTTTTGTTGCTACTGCCGTTGCTGACCGAAATTAGCAACAGAGCTAGAGTTGTTGCCAAAAACTGCGACAAGGTGTTTAGCAACGGCAAAAATCTGTTGCAAGCCCGGTCAGCAATAGATTCAAGCTGTTGCTAAACGTTAAATTTGGTGTAGTGGCTTACACATTTCATTGAAACGATCTTTCATGGACACGGGTGTGGGCTTATGAACACTTCCGAAGTTTGTTCATAGGGTATAAAGGATTGAAGACTATCCATGGATATGAACAAAATAAGGTTCTAGCTCAGAAATACTACTTCGACAATACCCCGTGGCCCAATAACAAGAAACGGTTAATTGCAATTAGGATGGCTTTGGACTCGGTGGTTGTGCAAGATGTTGTGTTTGACCCATATAGGAATGCCAGAGGAGTTCACTTTCAAAGGCGTGACAATGTTTTATTTTACAACGGATCGTTATTTCATCCAAAAGGATTTGTTATGCACAACCCTCGCCATGTAATGCGCTAACTAGGCTACAAGCAGAAATATCCCACGGATACATCATATCAGAAATTCTCTCTTGACTTTCCTCAATACCAATCAGATAAGAATCATACTCTCATAGTTTATGACCCTCAACCTAATCTTGCACATTGGACTGAAAGGGAATAAAAATGACTTGTGTTGAATATGGCTGATTGGGAATTAGCTGAGAACGGTTATGAGAGTGATAAAACCTTCCTAAGAGGACATTGTAAGTACTCGCATCCTTATGTTGTGCGCCCGGATACCGTAGAAGTTCCTCCACAACCAGCACGTCCCTCCACAACTCTGTCAACTGTGCTCGAACTTCTATAGCTTATTACGTTATTGGTACGTATATCTTATGCATTACTATTCTTTTAATCTATATCTATGAACTTATACAATTGTACATACTAAATATATGTTTAAAAATTCCTTAACATCGTCAGCGGATTGGAGATTTGTTAAAGTTCTTTAAGAAGAAGACCAAGAAAGGAGAGGTGTTGACCCAGAAAGAAATGGAGAACGTCGTCCAAAATATAGACAAAATTGAAGATCCTAAGGCAAAATACTTGTGGGGCGAAAGGAAAAAGAGGGTACACAATAAGCCAAGAACCGAGCGATCGTGTGTTTCTTTTAGAGTATTATTTTGGTTTGAACAATCTAGAGTTAGTTTATGTTTGTTTGTGTGTCTTGTTAAACTTTGAACATCTTTCTTTCATTTATTTTCGGTTTGGAACATCTTAACTTTACATTTGGTTTGGTAAACAATCTAGTCTTTTCTTATGTTATTTTATGTGTCTTGCTAAACTTTGTTCGATGTTGATTTCATTTGTTTTTGGCTTACAACATAATATATTAGTTAATATATATGAAACTTTTTTTTTTTAAACCGGCATGGTCGAAATCTTGACAACTATGCCGGAAATCTGTTTTCTTTCCAGAAAAAAAGAATTTAGAATTCCGGCATGGATTTTGTTTTGCTGTCAATGCCGGTAATCTAACTTTTCCATGTGAATAATTAATCTGTGTATAATACCGGCATTGTCAGTAAGTTATTTTCAATGCCGTAAATTACACAATTATCTATGTGTACTTATGGTGATTTTCCGGCACAAAAGAGAAAATATATTTCTAAGCCGGCATAAGTTCAGGCATTGTAAAGTTTGAATTAAATCATGACGGCATATACATGGCATATGGTTTAATGATAACAATTCAAACTTCCAAAAAAAGAAAAGGTTGTATATTAATGAACACTAGATATCCAAATTTCATCATCGCCTCCACACGTATTAACTTGAATCTCCTCATCTTCAAGAGGTTTCTTCGATAAGTCCAACGCATCCCATAATTGGTGATTCTCCTCATACAATGCCATCCATCCCTTCCATATATTAGGATCTATATCCTTGTTTTTAACCATCCCACAAACAGGGGGCAATGGAAAATTATCCTTGAGTTTTAGAATAAAGAAATGATTACCGTTCACGAACGCCAAAACAACTCTTCTCTTCTTAATGGATCCTTCGCATTTTTGCCACTTTGGTGTAAATATTGTGATTACGGTGAGGGTAAAATAATGAACAACACAATTAAATGTATCCTCTACTAGATGCCCACAAAATGGCATTCTCATACAATATTGAGAAGGAAGAAATGCCATCTCCTACTTGGGTCATAACACTTGAGCACACATATCATCAAACCCCTCGTCGTGACCAACCAATTGCTCATAAAATCTCCTCTTTTTCACAAGTTGATCGGCCATCCTCATTCTAGCATATCGGCATGATGTCATTCCTTTACTAACCGACGTCTCGAAGATTCCTAATTGTTCGGTCATGCAATGATAGACACAATTTCCATCTCCATCGACATCATCCGTGTACACAATAAACTCGCGAATAACCTCATGAAGTTGGTTTATGTATGACACTACCTTGGTATGGTAATGTCTAATAGTCCTACCCATCGAGGATTCCTTAAACATCTTCATATTACTATTATTTATCTTAATTATGTCCAAACCATCCTCTCCAATCTCTACATTATCAATGTCTTCAGTATGTGATGGGAGATTATACTTCCTTGGCCTACCCCTTCCCATTTTCCTTGGAACCTCTGATACATCGACTATGGGTATAGCTTCGGAATGCTCACTTTGTTGTCCTTGGTAGCTTAATTTTGGTACCTTCGGAGGCCTTCCCATTTTCCTAGGAACCTCCGATACATCGACTATGAGTGTAGCTTCGGAATGCTCACCTTGTTGTCATTGGTAGCTTAATGTTGGTACCTTCGGCGGCCTTTTCCTTTTCCTATAAACCTTCGATACATCGACTATGGGTGTAGTTGCGGAATGCTCACCTTGTTGTCATTGGTAGCTTAATGTTGGTACATTCGGCGGCCTTCCCATTTTCCTTGGAACCTCTGATACATCGACTATGGGGGTAGCTTCGAAATGCTCACCTTGTTGTCCTTTGTATCTTAATGTTGGTACCTTCGGAGGCCTTCCCATTTTAATGGAACCTCCGATACATTGACTATGGGTGTAGCTTCGGAATGCCCATCTTGTTATCCTTGGTAGCTTAATGTTGGTACCTTTGGCGGCCTACCCCTTTTCTTTGGAACCTCCGATACATCGACTATGGGTGTAGCTTCGGAACCCGTCGTTTGTTGTTGACTTGATATCGGTTCCTTCTTTAGCCTATCCCTTTTGTTTGGAACCGGCACTTCCGCAAATCTTGCTTCCGAAATCTCACTTGCGGATAGATTTCTGCGAGTTCTTCTTCATGTCGAGTCATTTCTTTCAATTCTTTCCTTTGTTTTCTCCTTGCAATTTTAGTTTGTGGTCTACCGGGAAGATCTCCCTTTGTTGGCTCTTCACTTGGTGCTATCCATGGGAGTGTAATTAGCCTTAGTTGGCTCAACAATACTTTTCGGCTAGCTGAGTTTCCACGTGAGTAAGCTTCGTAGAATTCCTTGGCCTCCTTTGTATCCCATGGTGATTGTTCGGGAGCTTCCGTAAGGGGAAGGTCGAAAGATAGTTTCTTCCAAAGCGGATCAATAACATCAATAGGTATCACTTCTTCATACTTCACAATCATATGATGACACGGAAGCCTCAATGAATACATGTCGGGACAAATACACACATCACCTGGTTTTCCGTAATTTTTCTCGTATTGCATTTGTCTCATCATATGTTTTATTTCCCAATGGGAGACGTTGAACTCTATTCCCTGGAGAAACTTAGTATATTGAAGAAATTGAGTCATCCTTTCCATTGAGCTTTTCTCAAAAGCCTTCTTGATCCTATCAATATAATCCTTAAAGTGTTGCTCCATTGCCTCGTTGACCGTAACCACGTTTCCTTGGACGGACTGGATGAGATCTTCAAATCTCCCATGAGAGGACTCCATTATACTAGTTGCTTCATTCCCGTAATGTCTATAACGATTTTTCCACGCACGCACAAATTTTTCCTTGAGCTTATCCAACCAATTATCCCGACAATATGAGATGGCACTTGGATACACTTCGTTATATTTGGAAATAAACATGTTCAATCTCTTTAAATACATGTCCTCGGTAAGAGACTAATAAACTTTCTCCCAATCCTTTAGAAATTCCAACCACCTTTTATGATTTTCATCGTGTTCTTTGTCGACTCGCTTTTTAATCTTTCCTCTTTCATTTTCTTCTTCTTCGGGTGGTAGTTTCTCTTTGCGAACATCTTCCTCTAGTTGAGCAACCATTCTCTTCTTAATATCCACCTTAGAGGGTTCAAACAAAGCATGACAATATTTTTTTTCACATTTTCACCTATATGATATGTACATAGGAAATTTTGTGTATCCGGATATACGTCGGATATGGCATTCAATAGTGCGTCAAATTGATCGGTTATGATGACCCTCGGAAATCGATTTTCCAGGAACAATAATTTCAATTGTCGCAATGCCCAATGATAATTGTAATCCCTCTCTTTTTTCATTAAACACCAAGCCAATGTGAATGTTACCTTGTCCGATGTTTTCCCCACGATGTTGAACAACGGCATGTTGTATTTGTTTGTCTTGTAGGTGCAGTCCATCATAAGAACATCACAACACGTATGAGCCAATTGTGAAAGAAAAGGATGTGTAATTAATACTTGAAGGGGTTTGTTGTCCGATCCTATTTTAATGATATGCATGTAGTTGTGATCCCAAACTATCTTCTCAAATTCTTGCACAACGGTCCTCCCTTCCCATTCCAACCTTCTAATGGTTGCTTGTGCGCTATAAATTGTTCTTAGTGAAAAAATGTTCGTCTCATCCTTTTCCTTGAAGCCTATGAGAATCACTCTTGGTTTGATACATGCTTTGGTCATTATATTTACATCCTCAAATTGAAGAGGTTTTAGCTTCGCAACTAGGGAGTGACCAAAAAAACTTTCGGATCCCGATGGTTATGACGCCCAAACCACACCGTACAATCCCATTCTTCTTCTTCTTCTTTTCCTTTGTCTCTTAGATATAATACAAGCTTAAAGGGGAAATCATCCTTCATCGTATGAGTCTTGTATACCCTATTAGTCTTCTTTTCATATACATAACCCTTTCTCTTATGGCTATTCTTCTCCTTGTATTTTCCGTTTCTCTCACAAACCATCTCAAAACGAACATCTGAACGCTGGCTATTCCTTACTAAGACACACATGTTCTTAAGAGACGTATCTTTTTCCCAAGCAATTGCTTCCTCTGGAGATGTTATTCCCTACATAAGGACAATAATGGGAGATTATAAGGTTAATTACAAGCAATCCCAACATAAAATTGTAAAAACTAGGTGAAAGTATTGTTTGGTAACATACCCGAGGCATTTTATAGTATTCGGACGCATCCCTAAAGAGAGGTTTGGAATTTGGATCGATGTATGTCACAAACTAAGGCATGAATGAAAAGAAAATTGAATTAGTTCCACATAATATTGTTCAGGCATTGTATGTTATCCAACTGCAATGCCGGGATTGCTCAAACCGGCATTGTTGAAAAGTTAAAGTCCGCGCCGGTATCGAGTATCGGCGTGCACGATAATTTTCATTCGACGCCGGTACTGAAGTTCAAAATATCATTAACTCCTGTATGTTTTTCTTGTAAAACCGACATGGTATATATGTAAGGTTCCAAGCCGGTACTGACTGCCGGCTTGTCCCATAATATACAAACTACGTCGGTACCAAGTGCCGGCGTTCACGAAAAATTAAATAGGAAGCCGGTATTTATGTTCGAAAACCAAAAACTCCTGTATGTTTTTCTTGTGGTACCGGCATAGTTAGTTAAGAGTGAACCATGCCGGTATGGATACTCGATGGAATATTCGGTGGTAGGTAAAAAGTGTAAATGTATATCGGCATGGATTTTTGGTTTGAATACCATGCCGACATACTTTTTGAATATGAGGGATATTTTGTACCGGCATACACATAGTATGAATACGATGCCAGTTTTATAGGTCCCGGCGTAGTATTCATACTATGAGTGTGCCGGCACTGAGCTTTTTCAGAGAAAAAAATGGCGGTTTGAAAAAGAAAAATCAAATTTTCGACATCTTTGAAGCATTACCTATGTGTTGGGGTTGCTTGTATGCTAAACATGTTTACCTTCTTGGTTTGGTTCTTCACAAAACACTTCATTCTCATGAAAATCATGATCCAAGGGTGTTGGTTCATCATATAACTCCAATTATGAGTTGTTATCATTAACCGAAGATTGAAGATATGATTATTGTTGTAGTTGAGCTAAAGATTCAGCAGCTACAAGTCTCTCATCACAATCATCTTCCATTTAAAAAAAAAAATTCCACTCAAAATAATTTTCCCTCCTTCACTCTCAACTAACCCACACAAATTCAAATAAAAATAAATGCACACTAATTTATCCCCCAAATACTTAACATTTTAGTAATTATAATTAATCACTAATCCTGATTAGTAGGGGCTAGATTAGGAATTAAAAAAATAATTACATAGGGGGTCACCCAGAATTGTTATTGGGACACCGTTTTTGTCCTGTAGCTATATCCCCCAATTAATTCCCATATCCCCCAATTGCGCGTTCTTTATAAAGAAGGATTAACTGGGGGATATGAAAAGTAATTAGGAGATATTTTACTATTCATACAGGCATGGAAAAACCATGTCAGTTTTGATTTCCGGCATTAAAAAACCATGCCGGTATGAACAGTAAAATATCCCCCAATTAATCGTTTTTTATAAATTTGCACTGACTAATTACTTTTCCAATTTATTTACATAAGATTAAAAAATATATACGGTTAGTTAAAAATAACTAAAACCCAACTGTAAATCCATTTAATACTTAAAAAAAAAATTGGAATTCATTTTTATGGTTAGGTTCTAACCCAACCGTAAGCACATCTATGGTTACAAACCTAACCGTAACGAAAATTTTAAAAAACAAATTCTTTGATTTACGGTTAGGAGTTCTCGGTAACCTAACTGTAATAGCTTCGGAAAACAAGAATACATAATCATAGGTGAATTTATTGTCCTAATTTTTTCCTGATTTCAACAAATTTAACCATAATATCCCATGATCATAATGTCTAGTTAGTTGGTTATAATTATAGAGATTTCCATCGACGATCATAAGTTTTCGAATCACTGATTAATTGAAGACCATAAAATGATTTCAATTGATAAAAAGAGGGTAAGGATTTACAGTTGATGAAGAAGAGAAAGTTTTTAAGACAAAAAAAAAAGAACATATTTTTTATTAGAATTAAGTTTTTTGGATTGTTATTTTAGTTGGAGGGTAATTTAGACATTTGCAATAGCATATGCTTCCAGCTTCCATAAATATGCAAGGAATGTCAATTGGGGTGAGATGAAAGCTCAATAGAATGCATTCCCTTTCTCAAAATATAAGAAAACTGTCAACCAATCAAACAGAATAAGCACAAAAAGAGTATATGGTGTAACTTCAAGGATTTAATTATGTTATATATATTCCTCAACTAAACTCATTATCTATCAAATCCTCTTAAATGCACGAGTATCCTCGGTTTGTGCCCCACCTATCCGTATATGCTTGGTATGGGCAGCCCCATTCAAACAAGTATATCCATTCATTTATAAATTCACACTACTGTTGCACGAGTATCCTTGGGTCGTGCGCCACCCAAGGTAGCTAATATCGCGTATCGGTATCGTATCGGTCGGGTCCTATACACCTATACAAATGATAATATATGTTTTTACAAACGATACATTATTTAATATAGAATTTCAAATAATTATAAAACCATAGTAAAAAATAATAAGAATCATACACATATCTCAAATTTCCAAAATATAAGGTGGTTTATTAGAGCTTCTCCAATGGTCGCTGTCTGTATTTCCTATGTGGCAACACAAATAAGACATCCTCAATCTATTTTTCCTCAAAATTAGGGAGAGAAAAAAAATCCATCTCCAACAGTATTGCATATAACATCTTCTTTACTTAGTATAAATTTTATTTTCCATAATTAAGATTTTATTAGAGCTAAAAATAGTTAGTTAATATATTAAAGTCAATTCATTTAAGTAAAAGCTGACTAGAATGGTAGACAATGTCAAGAGGAATGTATAAAACTAGATATTCACCTTGACAATGTCTACCCAAAGTCATCTATACATTGGTTTAAGACATCAGGGTTGGAGATTTTAGAAAAAATAGATGTGTATCCTAGGTGGATTTTGACATTTATTTCCACACACATGCCATTGGAAAAGATTTCATTAGCCAAAGTTGTGATTGTTGTCCCATTATGCCAGTAAATCTTTTTTGTTATCCTTCATATTTATCTTTTATATTTCTTTGCCTTGTAATCGAAATATGGTTTCCATCTTATATCCTACCATATAGTCATTGATTTTATATATTATAAATATATTAGGGCTTTTTACCTTTTCCAATTGACATTGTACTTGTCTGTAAAGACTAGATGCATGTTGATGAAAAATTTATTCACGAAACCGATATTATAGTTGTACAAGTAAAACCGATATATTGTCTGTACCGGCATGTACAATCGATAATATCATTTCGTCTTTGTATCTCCAATATTTTCGATATCGTATAGGTATTTTCCGATATCCGATAAAAACCTGTAATATCGGCATGTACAACCGATATTGACTACCTTGGACGCACCTATTCGTATATCCTTGGTACGGGCACCGCCATTCAAACAAGTATATCCACCCATTTATAAATTCACAATACTGTTGCATGAGTATCCTCGGGTCGTGCCCCACCTAACTATATATCCTCGGTACGGGCACCGCCATCCAAACAAGCTTATCCAATTATTTATAAAATTATTTTATCACTCAACATACATCTTGATATTCAAAACCACTTCATCAACAAGTCATAAGTTCACAACCCAACTAATGATGTAATTCTTTTGAGCATTTAAGCAAACACACAAACTGCATAATTGTATTTTATAGGTTTCATAATCCGATTGTCTTAAAATTTTAAATGAACATTCCTGATATATTTATCTACAATATATTCAAATTTCACGGAAAACTAATGGTTCAAACAAAATATATGATTTTTACAAAGTCAACATAAAACCTGGGCAGATTACACGTTATTACCAAACAATTCATGAAAAATTCATAATAACCTGAAATTGAGAAAATCCAAATCATACATGGATACAACATTTATCAAGATTACAAATCATTATAAAATCATTAAAATTTCCTAAACGCACCAAAATCATTGCAAAGCGAAACTGTCCAAAATTTCAGAAATTATCACTCGAATTCAAACAAACATTCAATGGTGAATTTATGGTGGATTTTCCTCCACATTTAGCCAGGTTTTCTAAACATGTCTTCTATCCATATTCAGTGGCTGATCATAAATCGAATGTATAAGATCACACAGTTAAATTCCAGAAACCTAACTATTCAAAATTGAATGGAATCAAAATCAAGTATAACAAAAGCACAAAGAGAAAAGGGCTTCACATTCTACCTTAATTCCTTTGATCCTCTTGATTCTCCATACTCTTCTTCTCTAAAACAAATCTATCTCCATCTCCTTCTTATTTTCTTAGCCTTTTCTTTTCTAACTTCTAAAAGTATTTCTATTTTTTATATTAATAGAAAACATATATATTAATACCAACATAAATACATATAAACATATTTGTTATTTTTCTAAACTATTTTATTTATCTTTTCATTTTTCCTTAATTTTATTTATTATTAATTATTTTGTTTCCACCCTAACTTGTAGCCTTTCTAGTTCAATCAACCCACCTAGGCTAACGCTAAGAAACAACAACCTAATCCACAAGGTTAACTAATCCGATCCAAAACAATAATTAAAAATGCCGGGTATATATTACACTTTTTTAAGCCTTTTATGGTATGTTTTGATATAAAAGTCTCTAAAAATCCTTCAAAGCCTTAAATCACGGATTTTAAAATCTAATAAATCGTATAACAGAAAATGATAAAGACTTGTGGAAAGTCTCTATCCAATAAAAGAAACTTCCAAAGATTATCATAAACTATCTATCACTAATAAGAGATTTGAAATGTTTCTGTAAGTCCCGATAAATCCAAGTTCACTAACCCCCTGTTAATCTCTTCCAACGACATATTTCATGCACCGTGAACTTTTCCATGCACCATGAACTCTTCAATTCCTTCCCTTTCAGGCCTCCCATGTATTGGAGTAAGGGAGGAAATACCAAATTTTTATGCGAATTCCTTTAATATCGTTGACTCTCCAAACTTCAAGTTGGTTTCTAACATCATCGGGTCTAACCCAATAGATACCACAAGCACCAATAAAGTAATTTCATAACACGTGAATAAAATCACACTGAAGAAGAAGGTACATACTCGATAGTTTCTATTTCGCGATTACAGAGAGCACAAATATTATACAGTTATAAAATACCTTTCCTGATGTAACATATCTTTCATTGGGATGGATTTGTAAAGTGTGGCCTAGATAAAGGACAGAACCTTCGAAAGAAGTTTGGGAAAAAATAATTTCTCTATGAAACCAAAGTCAGAGTCCTTCATGAGAATGACATAGAGCTTGCTTGAGGTGAATTCACAGTCTAATTGTACAAATTACTCATACTGACTAATTATTATTAGTCAGTTAATGACCATTGCATTAGTGCTGATTATGTTAGAGAATCTTCTCTTATTCTGTTGGTCATTTCTTTCAAGAGTGGCTAGTTGTCACAAACTTGTAGTTGTCATTGTATTTTCCGCTTCTTAGTTTACTAAAAATAGCTCTAGTTATTCTCTGTAAAAACTCTATCATTTTCATTAATATCAACACCAAGTTTTCTCATGGTATCAAGAATAAATTAGATCCAAATTTCAACTATCAAATCTTTCTGATATTTTCAAAATAACTTCAACTTCAATTCCTTGTTGATATCTTCAGAACAACTTCAATTTCATCTTGATAAAAATACATACTCTTGTCGGATTATGTATAACTTAACCAATTTGATAACACAATTTTGATTGAGTGTTTACTCATCATTTAAGACTTATCTGTGAGTCTCTTTGATAGCATCTATTTTTATTTTTATGATTTTGCTATTTTCTTCAAAATAGCTAATTATTTTGTAGCGGATCAAGCCCATTAAAGCGAATATAAGATCCTCAGGTTCGCGAACTACTTTTATATATTCCTCAACAGTTCAAGAACAGTGAGGAGAAAATAAACCTAAGGTTAGTGAACTTATCTCTTCTAATGATTTTGGAGTTGATTTTCAATAATCTTGATAATATATTGCCTAGAATCTAATTTATTCTTCAAGGAAGCTATTCATTAAGGTGGTTGATCTCAGAAATGTCCTCCTCCTAGTAAGTATCCTTTTCTTCTTAGTATTTATTATAGTAAGTATGGTTAGAATCGAAGATGATGTTGTGAAACCTAATAAAATGCATATGTAACACCCCGAGTTTCGAACCATGGTCAAACCCGTATGGAGATCCGAACTCAAAGCGTAACGGGCCGAAAAGAGATTTATGCATATATTATTTTCTTATTTTATTATATTTCAGCAAGCATAATCAAATTTAAGGAAAAAAATTATCTTTTTAAACATTATTAAGTAATATTCTTAACAAACAATTACACAATCATTAAGATAACTAAATGCTTAGTTCCACTTCCATCTTCCATAAATGTGCAAGTAATGTCAATTGGTGTGAGATGATAGCTTAGAAGAATGCATTCTCAATCTCAAAAGATGCATAACACTTCAATGAGTCAAATAACATACAACATGAGCATACGACATAATTTCGAGCAAATCACTGATATAGATATTCAACCAACATGATCACCACACAAGTATTATGTTCAATCATTCAATTCATTCAATTTCAACAAGTAATTAATTCATTCAATTCATTTGTTCAATCATGAATTCATATTACAAATATTGTTTCTAACAAATCAAGTATTAGGTTGTGATAGGTGAAAAGGTGGGGGGTCTAACAACCTCCCAATATTTCTTTTAGCAATATGTATGGACAAGCTCCAATATAATTCCAAGAGAATCAACTAGACATTCAGACTCAATCAATAGAAATATATCCAAGAGTTGTATCTCTGTTTTACAATGTAATCAGAAAATCAAACAAATAGAAATCCAAGAGCCTGATTATTATGTGAAATGACTTGAACGGTACCAAAAACCAATGTTCAAGTGTCAATCAATTTATATAAACAACCAAAGGTTGGATTATCTAATTGATTGAACTACACACAACCTGTGATATTTCAATTATATAAACAAATATAATGCGGAAAAGAAATAACACAGATACCAGAAGTTTTGTTAACGAGGAAATCGCAAATACAGAAAACCCCCGAGACCTAGTCCATATTTGAACACCACACTGTTTTAAGCCGCGACAGACACTAGACTACTCCAAGTTAACTTCAGGCTGGAATGTAGTTGATCCCTAACCAATCTCACATTGATCAAGGTATAGTCGCGTTCCTTATGCCTCTGAATCCCAGCAGGACTCTGCGCACTTGATTCCCTAAGCTGATCTCACCCACAACTAAGAGTTGCTACGACCCAAAGTCGAAGACTTGATAAACCAATCTGTCTTACACAGAAAAGTCTATTGAATAGATAAATTTGTCTCCCACATAAATACATATGAGTTTTGTTCCGTTTCTTGATAAATCAAGGTGAATTGGAACCAATTGATACACCGTACTTATATTCCCGAAGAAAAGCCTAGTACTATCAATCACCTCACAATAATCTTAATCATATGGTACCGAAACAAGATATTGTGGAATCACAAACGATGAGACGAAAATGTTTGTGATTACTTTTTATCTTACCTATCGGAGATTAAATCTCGAGAAAATCTTAGAGAAGATATTGCTCAATACTATTGAAACATCAAGATGAGAACACGCAACAAGAGAAATAGTTTGGTTTGGCTTCACAATCCCAATGAAATTTTCAAGGTTGTTAACCTACAGGGTTTTGGAAAAACCTAAGGTTAAAGGAGAATCGACTCTAGTCGCAACTAGTATCACACATGAGTTATGGGGATTAGGTGTCCCAGTTGCTAGAGTTCTCCCTCATATAATCTTCAAATCAAGGTTTGCAATCAATGTTACTTTGGTAACAAAGTATTCAATATTCACCATTAGATGAAAACCTAATTAGACTCAAGCTAATATCTTTCAACCATTATATCGAACTTAACTTGTTACACAAAAATAAAAAGTGACTTCATTTAGATGTGAGTAACCGTACCTAAACGTGTACACATTGTTGGCTCAACAATAGTTAACCGAAGTTAGCCATATGAACACTTTCATATCAACCTTATTCATCTTAACCATAACTAGTTCAAATGACTCAAATGAAACTAGTTCTAGAGTTGTTCAATTGTTTATATTCTCATAGAAGTATACAAGACACAATTGAAGCAAAATCGATCGTGATTCACTCAAATAAATTCATGAATATTATAGCCACGGTTTACAAAATATTGCATTCCTTAATATATAAATGTATTAGCTCATGAACAAACCGATTTTAGAACATAACCTACTCATGACGGGTACGCATACCTAAGCGGTCGGATTAAGTTTGGGTTCTCTAGTATGCGAACGGGTACGCATACCTTCCAAACTCAGTTAAATCCCGAAACTTGAAACTTACGACAGTAAGCATGCCGGTATGCAAACTAAGTTCTCAGAATTTCATTAACCAACTAGTATGCATACTATGGTTCCCGGACTTAGAATATCTTGCAACAGTTTGCATACTATGCTATATCCAGTCATGGTTATTTGTTCTAAACTTCCATTTCAATCATTGAAACACTCTTAAAAGACGACAATAGCTATCTCACACAAACTATTATCTTCAAAGAAATTTTCAAGTGATCGAATGATCAATACGAAACATTCTGAGTCTACATCAAATGACTGTCTCACACAAATCATATAAGATGTTACGAGGCGATTTTCACATGATCATATTTTGACTTTCGTCAATAATATAAGATGAACTTGGTTAAAGCGAAAGCTTACCAACACATATTCCGAGAAATATGAAAGTGATTTAAACTCAACTCGAAATATCAAATATGTATAATCGAAGTCTATATAGCTATATGATTTTTATCTAAAATAGGAGATAAAGTAGATCGAATTTTGAGTGATAGATGAGTTTAAGTCTCCACATACCTTTTGTTGATGAAGTTCCACAAGCTCCCATTAGTAGTTCTTCGTCTTCAATCGATGAACGCTGTGAAGTCTAATGCTCAACTATACTTTCTATCCCAATCCGAGACTTAGATATAAGTAGACTAGAAATCAAGACTTATAGTTTTGGAGACTAAAATTGACAACAAGCTTGAGATAGAAATGCTTGCGAGTTCGACCGAGCAGTGCTCTAGCAATCTCCCCCTTTGTCAATTTTAGTGACAAAACTATCAATACATATGGATTACAAATAAAATAAACTTTGTAGCTTCTCATCCAAATGCTTGATTTCCTTGGTTGTTCAACATTACTCGAAATGTTCGTCACTGCCAAGTACTCCAGTGATTGACGTGTTCAACTCATCATCATAGTTGTTGAAGATCCATAGCTTTAACAATGAGAAAAAAGTAGCTCTCAATCATTGTTATACAGTGTCATAGTATTATTAGACAACATCAAAGTCCAATTGTATCATAATGATCTGTAAACCATATGTATTTGTAGTGTGGACTACACATTAATTCTCCCCCTTTTTGTCAATATAAATTGGAAAAGGTACGAAAACTAGTGGGATCATCATGAAATTCTCATAGAGATACTTCATCATGAATAAAAGAGAACATATCAACTTTGTTTCGATGAATTCACATAGTCTAAACTTAGTGTATTTATCAAGGAGTTTATAAGAATACAAGAAAACTCCTACAATATTCCACAGCCGCACTTCCCACAAAGATTTGGCAATTAAGCACAAGTTCAATTAAGAACTCTCCTCCATAATATGTCATTCCCGAAAGAACAACAAGAGCGATCTTACTTTTACAAGAAAATAAGGATTTCTTTGGACATTAACAAATTACATGAAACATGAATTTGTATCCGGAAAAATCAATTAAATTAACCACAAGAGAACTCGTGTTTAATTTAATCGTAAAGGCTCAACATAAGAGAACTTACGGATCCGCACAGTACTTTCACATAGAAGTGGATCAGGGAAAGATCAATACTGCGGAATATTCAAAGATTCATTATATTTTTCATCAATATTTGCATAAAGACATATAATAGACTTAATCTTTGCAATGAAAAGTTCATCATATTTTCCATCAATATTTGCATAATGACATAATAAGCTTAACTTTTGACATATATGGAACAATCATAGTTCACGGAAGCAATATAGATTTCTTTAGAACCAATGACTAACATGGTTCATTTAATACCTTGTGGATATGAGTTTTTCGAACTAGTCTATTTCTTTATGCTCATCTAATTTGCATATTTATCAATCTATAATGAATTGTTTAATTGGAAGATGTGTGTAGAGGTGTAAAACGTGCCGGCATGGCACGCGAAGTTGCGTGCTTCACGTGCCATGTGCGGTGTTGTGCTATGCCAACGATTTAAATATGATGTACCGTGTTGTACTTTGCTAGTCAAAATCTAGGCACATCATAGCCCACGGGCACAACACACGAATAAACATGTTGTGTCGTGCTGGCACACATGTTATAAATAATTTGAAATCACTTAATGGTATATATTAAGTCGGAAAAATCACGAGAATCTAAATAGACAACATATCATTTGAAATTATTTCAAGTAAAATTAACAAGTTTATTCAATAAAAAGAAACAGCCCATCAAATATAAAATTAGATCATTATCATGTAAAGTAAATGTTCTAGTCAAATATAGGTAACAACATTATAACAATGGTATTGAAATATATTTTTCCAAATATTTAGGTATTATACGTGTTGTTATAAAAATAAGCCAGCATAACAATGATAAAATGTCAAAAACTAGCTTGAATAAAGATTCCTTTGTGAAATATACACAAAATGTGATGTATTGTGCCTTGTTATATGGTGTACTTGTGCATGCGATGACGCGCTTTCTTAACGTGTTGGGCTAGGATGGGCCACGTGCTTATCCGTGTTGAAAAAAATCAACATTTTGTACTTTTTTGTTGATGAAGTTCACAAGCTCCCCTTAGTAGTTCTTCGTCTTCATCCGCTGTGCTACTATGCCGATTAGGCTAACCCAGCACATCCCATGAAACTAACGTGATGGTCCGTTCAATTATCTCATCACAATCATCTATTTTCCCATTTTCATAAAAAAGAAATTCAATCATCAAATATTTTTTTAGAACCTCTAACTTCTGCTAAATCACGTGTTGGGAGGTGTTGGGCTCATATTTTAGCGTGATGTGCTATACACAAAATGTGATGTATTGTGCCTTGTTATATGGTGTACTTGTGCATGCTCATCTTTGGTACAACCCAATTTACACCTCTATATGTGTGGTTTCTTATACTTCAGATCTTATATTCATACTTCAGATCTTATATTCAGTGCAATAAGCTTAAATCCTCATTATGAAAAGGGTGTTAATATGTTAACACTCAGTTTGGAATGCTCGTAAGTCCTTATCTACTATTTTCACTGCTGATCACAATCACCGCATGTTTCAAGCTTGTAATGTGCAAAGTTGTCTTAAAAAACGAATAATTTGACCAATCTATCTGTCATCTGTTAACAGGATGTGATTTCATCGGTCATTTAGAGTTGATGAACGGATACTATATGTGGCAATTATACAAAAGAGTTGTGTTCTTCTTATTTTACTTTGCAGTATAGCATCTTAACGCTGATTCATTTGTGGTTTAACAAATCGAAAGTCCCTGTGCGGCGAGAGGTAGGTGGCTAACCTAAGAATAGACATAAGTTCCGGGTCTATAATTCTTTCATTCATTTCTCCCATATACTCCCTCCATCCCAAATTAATTGAGTTATTTGTAGTTTGCACAATTATTAAGGCGGAGAGAAAAAGGGAGTATGTTTGCACAATTATACCCTTATGGATAATAACTAGTATAACTTAGAAATGATTTATCTCTTAAACTATACCACGGTTTTTCGTAAACTTTATATACCGTTGAAAAGCATTTTAAAACATCTACATAACGAATATAAACATGGCTATCAAATTATACATATTTTCTTATAATAACATCAATTAAAAGGGTAGTTTTAAAAATATCCCATTGATTAGTGAGATAACTCAATTATTTGTGGGACAAAATTTAAAACCAACTAGCTCAATTAATTTGGGACTGAGAGAGTATAAAAATTGACAACAAACATGTTTATATCTTTCTCCGATTATTTTATTGAAACATCATCTTTATTTACACGGATCAACAACTTATGCTTTCATTGGTTCTAGAGGCTCCAACCAGGAAAATTCGAGCGCGCACCATGTCTAATTTCCCAATCAAATCTGTAAATGTCTTAGAATTGGGTAAGATATTTCTTCTTCCGGTCACATCATGTGAGTTTCTGTCTTAGAATTAAAATCTGAGGTTGTAGCTATTTCACACCACACATGAAAGAAAAAGTGACACCAATATCCATCTTACAACCTGTTCGTTTCAACGAATTAGATTATGGGGAATCCTATTCCCAGGGAATGCACCCAATTTCTTGAACCGAACAGTGCAAATGAACTTTTTGTAATTAAGAATTTTGATTCCTAGGAATCCGATTCCCTCCAAAATAGTAGAATTCCATTGTATTGGTCCAATAGAGCAATGGAATTGGATTCCGGGGTAAAAACAAAGATAATTGAATTACATCAAGCGAACATGAATTTTTAGGATTTGAATTGCATTCCATGGAATCCCCCATAATTGAATTCTTAGGTTTCCAATTCTCCCAACCGAACGGGCTGTTAGTTTAAGATTATTTGTGAATTGACTTGTTAACAGAGGTATAAATACAACTTGAAGCCTGGCATTCGACTGCAACTGAGGCAACTGTCCTGCCATTGAATTTTAAATATAAAGACAAAAGCTTCTGTCCCAGACTATGCTTGCATCCATTTTCTTGCTCCCTATACAATAAGAATCTAAAGTTAGGCCTGTCAATATTTGTCCGATATCCATAATCCGTTTCAGAATATTCGAGATCCTATAGGATTTTATTCGTTTTATCGGATATCGGATCGGATAATCTATCGGATATTTCTTCCTTAACATATCGGAAACGGATTAGACCCCATCCGAAATGTTAATATCCGATAGTATAAGAACTTATTTGTAATTTATCATAATTTCGAGTATAGTATCGGATATTGTCGGATTATGAAAATGTTTTACAAGGGTTTTTAAGATTTTTTGTTATTATCGGATATTTGGCGGATATCCGACAGCTTAGCCTATCGGAATCGATATTTGATTTTGATATCTTATAGGATATTATCGGATATCGAATTTCCGGTAGTGCTTAACCTGTCGGATATCGGATTTCTTAATATCCGACGGATATTCTTCCATAGACAGGCCTAGCTAAAGTTCAGCTTGTCTGAGGTGAACCATGTTTTTTTTTTTTTTTTTTTGGTTATTTTACTGTCTCCTTAAGTTTTTGACTGAAAATTCTAAAAAGTTACATTGGTCCTCTTTAGGCTTTGATTACTGCCTGACATTCAACCATTTTGTGTGAATAATTCATTGGTCGGATTAATTCTCAAATTATTGTGCACAACCATCTCTGAGTTTTGGCTTATTCTTACTTTATTTCTTTGTCGAATAATGATACTACTTAACATTAACATTATTGTTTCAGGACAGGTCTACAAAATTGTACCTATTAGACGTGCCAGAAACTAAGCCCCTTAACTAAAGTGTTTGGAGACGTGGTGGTTGGAAAAGGGTTAGGTCGTGCCCCTGTAGTTCAGCCACAGGCCCACAGATAATGCAATAGTTGTATCAGTTGTTAATTAGATTTATTTAAGGAATTCTTTTTTTCTAATTTTTCTTTTTCTTTTTGTTTATATGGTTGATGGAATAAGATATAAAATGGCCCTGCAAGTACCAGAATGGCCATAGATTTTGCTGCCCTTGGCTTTTGAACTGGTTTTACCAATGTTTAAAAAACGGTATTGACATGGGTCATGGACAATAGCGGCAACGACCAAATGTCCAAAACAATGTACTTTACCAGCATAAACTTCCAGACTTCAAATTCAAGGTATGACCTAAGTTCGAAATTTGTTAGCATTCTAATTTTCACCCTATCTAGATATGATCTGAGTTTAAAATTCGTCAACTTTTTACTTTTCACCCAACGGTGAAAGGTAAATAGAAACTGCAATGTTCTAAATTATGGGGTTGGGATATGCGACCGAAATCAAATGTGCTATAAATGTTGTCTTATTTTGAGGTACAGGTAACAGGACTATCTAACAAACATTGAGAAGACATTTTGAAATCTGCAACGGTGCTAGACCAAGAATTGAAAAGTGAAAGTGAAAGAATAAGAAAAGAGAGAGACAGAGACAAAACCCAAAATATCTGTTCTTGTCTGATTAAGAGTCTAATTAGATAAGGTTTTCATTCATTACTTTTTTCTTAATCATTTTTCTAATAGTACAACGTTGAGTCTTGAAATAGTCAAATCATCATATGAATATATAAGAAAACAGAAAAAAAAAATGTGAATCACTTTACAAGTAATTATATGCTTTGGTTATGGCCTTTTGGGGTGTATTTTTTGTTTTTCACGGGCAATACGCGTTAGGTAATGCCCTTAAATGGATTAAACGTGTGAAGACACATTAACTTACAATTTTTAGTCTCCTTCTAAGTTGTTTCTTAACCAACCAAACCAATGAACTCAAAAGAACAACTACTTCAATCGGGAATAATGTGTGATGATATTATGTTTTGACCATCAGAATTTGAAATCCTCCTAGTTAGCTTATCTAAACACGACATTAGCTAGTTAAAAATGCAAATTAATAATTATACCAAAAAAAAAAAATAGTCCAAAATAAATTTCTAAAACTCCGTGAGCCACGATAATCATAATTTCCATAGTTGGACGGATTATTTCAATGGTACACTTCCACTAGATCTCATTAATCTTTTTTTCTCTCCAGAATTTGTAATTATTATTGTTAGTATTGGACAAGAGATATTACAAGAAACCAGTTGTAAGCTCAACAAGCAGAGCTCCAACAACGTATACTACTATATTAGTTGAATATGTTACTGTGTCAGTCTATCAGCGAGCCTCATGAGGAACCAACCAAGGGAGCCGAAGCGGATAGGGGGCTACTTATGTCTCAAAGGGGGCAAGCTAACACTACCTTCCATGTTAATTTCTGTAGTATTACGCCACCGGGGACTCGAACCTGGCACCTCCACATGCAATTAATCCTTTTTGTTTTTAATCAGTGAATAGTTTGATGCTGACCATTTATTTTTTTTGATGAGAAGGTTAATTTTATTAATCAAGAAATATAAAACAAAAGATTTGTAATGTCAACTTTGTCAAAAAGTACTAGACAATAAACTTGATGTACTAATTTTTTCCTCGATACATATTGAAAGATGTTGCAAACTTTTTATCCTCGCTTCTTTCGGCAGAGTATTCGCTGCTAAGTTATGTTTTCTGTTAATATATCTTACCTTAGCTTGGGGAAGAGAATCCAAAATCTTTTCTGTTTCTTTAACAGTGTTTTCAGCTTCCCAAGTAATTTCTTTACTCTTTTTCGACAAGAAATCATCAACACTTCTGTAACCTGTGACAAATGAAACACTAGATAAAATGTTATCCCTTAACCAATGCATTGCTTTTAACATGTCTTTTGCTTCTGCATGAGTTGCCGACATAGCTTTATCTGACCCCGCTTCTATATGCATAAATTCCTCTTCAACAGTTGAGTATAATTTAAAAACATAACCCATTGAGAAATCCTCTTTCTTATGAACCACGTCTACAAAGATGATCCGATTCGAGTTTAAAGGTACCCAATTTGTACTTGTTACATTTCTAGCACTGCCATTAATATTTTTCGAAATTGTTGTTGCAGATGCTGCGTATATGAATTTCTTTATCGCTCTATCAACATAGAAGGGTTCAGAACTTTATTATCAAAAACAAATGAGCATCTATGTTTTCATATGAACCACAGAATTATAGCCATTTTATCCAATATTTAAGAGTTGATGGATCCTCTATCCAATTTTTAACCCAGTTACTTAAATTGTCTGTGGTACCCTGATTGTTGATATGTCTTAAAGATAAACCAAACCAAATAGATCTTACAAATAGGCATTGTTTGAAAAGATGTTGATCATTTTCTTGAACTTGAGCGTTACACATCTGACAGTCTGCCGAAATATTAGACATGTGCTTCGCCAGTCTATTAGATGTTGGTAAAGCTTTCCGAAGTAATCTCTAGATGAAAATTTTAATTCTTGGAATAGCTTTAATTTTCCATAATTTCTTCCACAATTTTTTTTCTCTGATATCAGAATCTTGGTCTTGGTTTATAAGGAAAGTATATACATTTTTCACTGAAAAATCTCCTGAAGAATGATGTCTCCACTTGATCTTGTCCTTCTCCCCATTTTGAGTTGATATAGAGTTTTTCCTTAATATTTGGAGAGAATACTTCATCTAATTTTACGAATCCCAATTATTATCTGGAGTAATCAACCCATTTACCCGCTCCGAAATTTGATCTACTCTATCATCTGGTTTCTGAATAACATCTTCATTAGGAATCCATCTGTCTTCCCAAATTTTTGTTGACTCTCCATTTTTTATTTGCAAGACGAAATTTCCTTTAATAAGTTCTAGTTCTTTTTTGATACTCGTCCATATCCATGAGAGATTGGAGGTTCTTGAGGATTCTAGAGGGTGAGAGTTTGAGAAATATTTAACTTTTAGGAGTTTTACCCATAGTTGATCTAGATTGGAGATTAGTCTACTTGTTAGTTTTGTAAGAAGAGCTAGATTGAATTTGTGTGGGTTTTTGATTCTAGTCCCCCTTGAGATATGGGTTTACAAATATCTTACCAAGCTTTTATGAATCCACCCTGTCTTTTAGATCCATCTTTATTCCACCAAAAATTTCTTTGAATTCTATCTAGCTGGTCCAACATTTCTTTTGGGAGTTCCAACACTTGCATTTAATATGTAGAGTAAGATTGAAAAATAGATTTTATTAGCACTGTCCACCCTGCCTGAGAAAGAAGCTTCGATTTCCAGCCTTATAGAGTTGAATAATATCTTTGTAGAAGGGGTTCAAAGTTCTCCTTTCTGTTCTTATCAAAGAATAGAGGGGTTCCTAAGTATTTTTCATTTTTAGTCATCAATTGGACTTTAAGAATTCTAGCAATTATTTTTCCATATCTTAGATGAATTCGACGACTAAAAAATATTCCCGACTTTTGGAGGTTTACCATTTAGCCCGTTAGGTTACCAAAATCCGAAAGGATATTCAGTAAGTTTTTAGCTTCTCATAGATCCGCTTTAGTAAAAAGAAAACAATCATCTGCAAAGAACATATAAGAAATATTCAGAGCATCTTTATTGATTTTAAGTCCGGATAATATTTTTTCCTTAATTGCATTTTCTAGAAGTCTGGATAGAATTTCCATGCAAATTAGGAAAAGGTACGGTGAGAGCGGATCTCTTTGTCTTAGACCTCTTGAATTTTTGAACATCGGGCTTGGAGAACCATCAATGAGGATGAAAAAGGAAGTGGTTGAAATACATCGCATAATCAAATTAACCCAAAAATAATTGAATCCAAAAGAAATGAGCGCTTTATTAATAAGAGCAATTCCTATGGGAATGAACAAACTCAAAATTTTGTTGAGCCACGTGGATAGTCAAACGGGTTTCTCCATAATGGTAAAGCAGAGCAAAATGAACAGATTTGGTTTTCTAGGGCCCCACTAGTATTTCTTTTTAATATAAAATATTTTGTAGGATAAAGATGAAAAATAAAATATAATATTTAAGTGAGATAAAATAGGATGAAGTGAGATAAAATAAGATTAAAAAGTAATAAAATATTCACGGATTGTACATGGCGATAATCCGAAAGTCTCGGGCGTCATTGGAAATGTGTCTGGCATTTTTGGCATGGTAGCCCGCTCTTCCATCCGACGCGCGCCCGTTCATCCAACTCAATGTTCAAAGCAACAAATTTGATGATTTGAACATCCATTTTTCATATTTGTTCATGCCATAATGAGACTCTAAGTTTGTTCATCCCATAAAAACTGCTCTAAAGCCTTGCTCAACTCCATCGAACTCCGATTATTGGTATCATCATCCAACAAAGGTATCACTAATTTATTTTCATCAATGCATTACGGTTATTGCTGGATATATGATCTGAACCCGAAACTCGAAACTCGACGGTGAGTCAGTAACAACTACATCAATGGAAAAAAAAAAAATGTTACACGGCTAAACTATTGCAGGAGGCCCCCAAACATGGGACCTCGGATGCCAATTTACTTCCGTGAGTTGATGCCATTATGTAGGGCCAGCAGATCTATGTGGGACAACATTGTACTGTTTGGAGTCATTTATCCTGCACTACCCATAGTTACATACTTACACAACACACCCAAAACTTTGTGTCCTTACCACCACACAAGTATCAAGAATCAGACAAAAGTTGACTCAATCAATCATACAACAACATTATCGAGAAGCACATTATCAACAAATCATTTTCAAAAATTAAAACCAAGGGTAAAATGGTCATTTCAGATCACACACCATTTTGAAAATTATAGGAAGAGGGGCAAATTTGTCCTTTTCGCGTGTCTGTAGTAAGAAAAAGGAAAGAAAAAGAAAAGCATTTCCTCTGAAATTTCGGAGGAAGTTTGAGGTTTCAGAAGAAGAGGGAAAGAAGAGAAGAGAGAAAAGACCCTAGATAGAGCTATAGAGAGGTGGATATCTCAAGATCCATTTATAAACCCATCCCTCTTTTGTTGCAATAATCTCTGGGTTATCATCAAAATTCAATCTTTTCTACTCAGGATACCTTAATTTTGATCAATCTAAAGCTCTCTCTCTCTCTGAGGTATATGTTCTACAATGTTACTTCTTGTTTAGCTTTTTTTGAGGTTTTTTTTATGGATCTGGTTTCATGAAATGGTTGGGTTTTTAAGTACAAAATCGATCTGCATTTTTGTGGGGTTATAACATTTTTCAATTCCAAAAAGTTGGGGATTTTTTTTTTTTAATTCATTTCATTTGGATTTTGTTGGGAAATTTAGGGTTTTGGTGTCATCAAAGGTCGCATTTTTATGTAAATTTAGGGGGTTTTATTTGTATTCTGGTTTAGGAATTTTGTATTTTAGCTTCATTTCTGTTGAAAATTCAAGAAAATTAAGAATTTAGGAATTTTTTTTGTTTGATGTTGTCATTTCTAGAAGAATTTGTTAAGTTGCTGTCAAATTTCTTGTTTGTTTGCCGTGTAAGTTCTGATTTTTGAAGGATTTAGGCAATGTTTCAGTTGACCACAGGAAATGCCTCGAGTCTTAGGGTTTAAGCAGCATTTAACTTGATTTTTGTTGTTGTTGTTGTGATTAATTTTACAGTTGTGTGTTGCCGTCTCAACTGTAATCTGAAGTGGCTGAAAGGGTTGTCGAAGGAGTAAAGAAATAGACATTCTAATCGATTTTAATTTTGGGCACTGGAGAAGGACTCTCTCTGCAGGTATGTTCAATTGAAACATTTATACTGTCGAATATTTGGTTAGGTTAAGGGTTGAATTTTGTACAGGATACCATCTAAGGGAAAGCATGATGAACTTGTCCGAAGTAAGAACTCTGCATAGTTGTTTGATAACATCATGTGTATAAAATTAGAGACTAGAGAGAAGTATCGGCATAATGGATTACACCCATTGCTTAAAGGTTATTGCTAACCTTGAAGATGGTGTCTGTTTGATAGTGTTTATCTCTTAGGTTTTGATTTGGTGATAGTACATCAAACACCGTGTAGACGATTTGTGAACAGACTCGGGCAAAATTTTGGATATGATATATACGGTCATTGGCATAAAACTTTTGTAGTTGTACTTATACACCATTATAGGTACTTCAGATCTAATAACCATTTTATAATTTATTATAATTTCTTGTTGCACCATCTAATAGTTTTTTGGTCTAAATGAAGCAACTTCGTCTTTTCAATGGGTTTTTTTTTCCTTCCATTTATCTGTTGAAACTCATATGTCGTATATTTGAATATTTCACAGATGGAGATGATCCGTTGACAACATGTGTGTTTCAGGAATGCTACATTTGTTGAGCTATGCATGTAGCGAATAATTTGTTGATGCTTCGTTCTACGTGGAGGGGACTATTTATCTTGGATAAAGGGCCTTGATATCGACTGCAGTATAGTTATTTTCCGATTTTTTCAGTTAGCAGAGCTGCCTCTTCCAAAAATAGTGTCATGAATTCTGAATCCCGATATGGAGATCTTGTTAATGGGAAAGCAACAATGGGAACCAATGAAAGTAAGGGAAACTACTAACGTATGTCATTCTTTTTTTTTATCACTTTTATATACACATTAAAATTAAAATAGTGATTTCTTACTCAGGTAAACGACGAGCAGAAATAGTGGAGTGGTTACATGATGTGGTCCCTGGTTCAAAGCTCCCATTGGAAGCTTCTGAAGAGGACCTCAGAGAATATCTGATCAATGGGGCTGTTTTTGATAATATTTTGAACAGGCTGAGTCTGGAATCTGTTGATGAGGTCAGTCTTGCCCAAAATATAGTTTCATAATGTTGTACAAAAGTTTGATATGTAAGTTTGTGGCAGTAGATGTGATTCTCACGTTTATGTATTGTAAATTTTAGGTTGATAATTCAAACTTCTCTTCGGAGTCATATTTGGAGAGTGTTTCAAGGTTTCTGGAGGCTATGCATGATATGGGATTGCCCAAGTTTGAGTTGCAAGACCTAGAACAGGTACTCCTGTTTTATTTATGAGCTGAACTTTTCATACTCCAGTGTTTTCTTATCCTTTAGTGGATAAATCTGTCAAGTATCTTCAATTTCGTGCCAGTAACAACGTAAGACTTGCTTCTCATGGAAAGTGAAAATCCTTGTTCGTTTATGCATTCAACATACAATTTACTTTAGTATATATGTTCAGACATTACAAATGTCAGATAATTGATACAGTTCTATTTTCCTGAATTTATTTATTCATCTTTTCACTTTAAATTTTTGACACTCAAACATCTCATTCTCTGATCTTTCTGGTTCTCATGGCTAAAATATAGGGATCTATGAAACCAGTTTTGGAGTGTCTCTGGGCAGTTAAGGAAAAGTTTAGTTTAATCCCTGGAGAAGTCACGCGTTCATCTTCTATCAGAAGTCCAATCAATGGAAGGAGGAGCTGGAGCTTATCAGGAGCAGAATTTGATGGTTCACTGGATATTTCTCCACCAGGACATAGTTCTTTGGGGTCTACAGATGAGAGGCGGAAGATTACACAAGACTCAAAATTCAAACGTGTTTTGCGAAGTCATGTTGCATCAGGTATTTGATTGTAGATTTGTGTCTGAAGAAGTAAGACGTGATTTCATTTAAAGAGAAAATGAACTTCATGGCAGCATTAGAGTTTTTGTGCAACCAGGGTATGTTTGTGTATACACTATACAGAAATAATCTGCTCTCATTATTCGACCCTGTCTTCTATCTTCTTGTGTAGAACCGTCAGCTGCATTGATACATCATGTTGGACATAAATTTCATGAGGTGTTTCAGTTGAAAGAAGGACGTTATGCTGATTTACCTGAATCTAAGATATCTGAGATGTTGAAATCAAATAGTTTGGATGTAAATATCTTGTCTCCTTTCATGTAATTAGGTTTCATACGTTTCTTAGTTTTATTTATGTTTGAGAGCTATTGAATGAGTTCCTAATTTCTTTTAGTGTCTTCATTGCAGAACGCCCCAACCCAATCGCTTTTGAGTGTCATTCGTGGAATCTTAGATGAGTGCATCGAAAAGAAAAATGGGGAAATACCTCAAGTATGCCAGTGAGAAGATACTTTAATGTTTTAGTAAAGCATGCACTAGAGTTAATATGTTTTTCCCCTTTCTTCATTGAAACACAGGTCTTCTTACAAAATCCTTAACCCGAGGCATTTGTTCTTTTTTGCGCAGCGTGTATCAATCCTTTTGAAAAAAGTTATGTTAGAAATCGAGCGGCGAATTGCAACTCAAGCAGACCACATTAGAAGTGTAATATACTTTCTTACAAACTTATTTTTTGCTCGTACTGGAGTGGTTTCTTTGCTGATTAAAATAAATAAGTTGTGATGTTGACATGCAGCAAAACAATCTGTACAAGTCTCGCGAAGATAAGTATCAGTCTAGAATTAGAGTACTTGAAACCCTTGCAACTGGGACTAGTGAAGAGACCCAGGTAATTACCAAAGCCTGAGTCTTATATGTAGATTCAGAAGGTTATCTGTTATATCATTATATCCCAAATTCATTTAGTATACTTCGCATTAATTGCCTAATTTTGCTTGTTGCAGATTGCTATGAACAGGCTTCAGCAGTTAAAGGTCCATTTCGCCATTACTCTTTTTTTTTTTTAAGTATGATGCGTAAGTATTGTTGTTGGGGTACTTCCAAACAGACTTGTGAAATAAGTTATCCCGTTAATTGCAGAATGAGAAAACCAAAATAGAAGAGCGGAAGAAACAAGAAGAACAGGATGTGGTTAGATTAATGAAAGAGAAGGATCAGACTGAGGTTGAGATTTCAACTCTGAGACAAGAATTGGAAATGACCAAGAAGAACTACGAACAACGTTCCTTACAACTGGAACAACAGGCGAAAGAAACTCAATCTGAGTTCGATCAGAAGTTGAATAAACTCGAGTCTCTTTTGGCGGAGTCTAAAAGTAAGGAGACACAACTAGAGGCATATTCTGAATCCAAAGCTCAAAAGTGGAGCAAGAAAGAACAAAAATACCAGAGTTTCATGGATTTCCAGTTCCAAGCTCTTCAGGTAGTTCCTTATCTATCATTTATCAGCTTTTGCACTGTGATTATTGAAGTCTGGTACCTCATTCAAACTTGTGAACTGTACAGGAACTAAGGCAGACTTCTGAGTCCATTAAGCAAGAAGTTATCAATGTTCAAAGGAACTACGCAGAGGAATTTGGTCGCTTGGGTAGGAAATTTGGAACTAGTTGTTATATGATTCACGATCTTGCAATTGTGTAAAGTTTCCTCATTTTGTTACTATCTTGCCCGTATTGCAGGGACAAAGCTTAAAGGATTAGCAGATGCGGCTGAAAATTATCACATGGTTCTTACAGAAAACCGAAGGCTTTACAATGAGGTTCAAGACTTAAAAGGTACCAATGCTTAACTTAGAAACTTATAGTTTGTACGACCTAAATTTTTGTGTTGTTTTGCTTATTTGTGGTTTTTCTTTGATAGGAAATATTAGAGTGTATTGTCGTGTGCGGCCCTTTTTATCTGGACAGAATAAAAAGCAGACGACCATAGAATACATTGGCGAAAATGGAGAATTGGTTGTTGCAAATCCTTCCAAACAAGGGAAAGATAGTCATCGCTCCTTCAAGTTCAACAAGGTTTATGGTCAACAAACTACTCAAGGTAATCAACTTTTCCTAAATCAAATTTTAATGTTCGTACCAATTTTCACATCACATTTGGGGTTCAAATTGATGTTAGTTTTACATTAGAAGTCCTTGATTTACATGTTTGTTAATGGCGAGAGGGATGACATAATGAGTTTTCATTGTTCTGTTAGTTTAGCTATATTTGTCTGCGCCTCCAGTTTACATTTTTATTCAACTTGGTTAATGTGGTCTTTTATCTGAGCTTGACTTATACTTGTCCATTATTAACAGAGGAAGTATTTTTAGACACACAACCATTAATACGATCAGTTCTTGATGGGTACAATGTATGCATATTTGCCTATGGTCAAACTGGGTCAGGGAAGACATACACAATGGTATATGAACTTTTCTCTATTGTTCCACGTTCAAGATTATTGTCGACATCATTGATTTGTAGCGTGTCTGAGTGTTGATTTCATTCTTGCAGACTGGGCCTGATGCATCATCGCGGAAGGACTGGGGTGTAAATTACCGTGCGCTAAATGATCTTTTCCAAATATCCCAGAATAGAAGAAGCTCTTTCTTATATGAAGTTGGTGTTCAAATGGTTGAGATTTATAATGAACAAGTCCGTGATTTACTCCAAACGGGAGGTTCTCAGAAAAGATATCCTTCATATATTTTGTGTATAAGTATTGCAGATAATGTCTCAAATTTTTATTATATTGTTAACTTGTTTCCTTAATGAGCACACACTTGGGATCTGGACCAGTTCACAGCCGAATGGGTTAGCTGTCCCTGACGCTAGCATGCACCCTGTTAACTCTACGTCTGATGTCCTTGAGTTAATGCAAATTGGGTTAGCGAACCGAGCTGTAGGTTCCACTGCTCTTAATGAAAGAAGTAGTAGATCACACAGGTATGTTGTTCATTACTTGTACATGTTCTTGAATATTCATCATAGCATTGGCTCATGGCTGTGGGGTCTTACAACTTTTATGTGTCTATAGTGTTCTTACGGTTCATGTACGTGGTACGGACTTGGAGACAGAGGCTACTTTGCGTGGTAGTCTTCATTTAGTGGATCTTGCTGGAAGTGAAAGAGTTGATCGCTCGGAGGTAACTGGAGACAGACTCAGGGAAGCGCAATACATTAACAAATCACTTTCTGCTCTTGGCGACGTTATCTTTGCTCTATCTCAGAAGAATGGTCATGTACCTTACAGAAATAGCAAACTAACTCAAGTGCTTCAGAGCTCTCTAGGTAAGTTAAATGCTACCTAACAATGATTTAACAGGCCCCTTTTGGATAAATATGATTCAAAAAGAGTGGTGTCTATTGATCCTCTGAATTTGGCATTGTTTCTTTTCCTTTTTCTGGTACAGGTGGTCAGGCAAAGACTCTCATGTTTGTACAGCTTAACCCTGATGCTGATTCATATTCTGAGACGCTAAGTACCTTGAAGTTTGCCGAAAGGGTCTCCGGGGTTGAGCTGGGCGCTGCAAAGAGTAACAAAGAGGGAAGAGAAGTTAGAGAATTAATGGATCAGGTCTCATCACTTAAAGAGATAGTAGCGAAGAAAGATGATGAGATTGAACGATTGCAATCACTTAAAGATTCCAGAATCTTGTCTGGTACCAATGGTGAAAAGCGTGGCTTAAACTCATTGAGACATGGATCAGCCTCCCCAAGGAGGCATTCTCTTAGTGCACAGGGAAGTCGGAGATTACCGAAAGCTGGCCTTGTTGAAAAAGCAGCGTCTGATCAGGATAATTGCTCGGAATACAGTGATAAGCATTCCGAAACTGGTTCTCAGCAATCACTTGATGAATTCAAGCACCATAAGGAGTTTTTCCGGCAGTCTAAACTTGCGGTAGTGAATGGTGTTGAAGATTTTTCTGCGGATGGTGACCTCTTAGGGTTTGGTGATGTGGAATCCGAGGAAAGATTGAGTGACATTTCTGATGGTGGCCTTTCTATGGGAACTGAAACTGATGGCTCAATAAGCAGCATCGTCGAGTTAACCCTTTTTCCTGAAACTGCAAAACCTGCAGAGACTACAGGCACAGAAAAGTGAGTAAATTCTTTCTTAATCTCTGGGGTTTTGAGATATACTTGTATCTAATTTGAAAGCTTTCTCTTCAGGGTTAAAGCACCAGCAAAAATTCCCCGACCACCATCAGCAAGCAGGCTTCAAACAGCAGTTTCAGCACCTGTTCGACCAACAACTACCAAGGAAACTATCAAGGCCCCAGCAAGTATGTATATTCTTACATTTACAAATGCTTGTTCATTGGTACTTTGGACTGGCAATCATGAGCATGCATTAATACGGTCAAGCACCGACTTGTCATTCACATTTTCTATTCTGAAATTCAGTTGAGATGCAAACAATATGTTTTGAATTTTCTGACATTGTAAGAAAAGATGGTTCACTTCACATATTCATTTTCAAAGCATAAGCAACACTCTGTATACACATGAAGTTCATCGAGATTACGAACTTTAACATCTCCGTTTTATTGATTTTTCACCACAGGTGCGAGAAAAGCAGCTCTTGGCAGCAGCTCTTCGGCAAAGATCACCACCTCCACATCCAAAAGGTGGAACTAAGCAAAAAGGCGATATAACCACAGTCGATACATTATTTGGAATTTCTTTCCGATTTTTCTTGTTTGTGTATTTGTGTTTTGAGGTTCCTCACCTCTCCAGCTTATTGTTGTCTACGTTGTTGTGAACATTCTTGTATTGGTAGAAGTTAGATAACAACTACGTCGCTAAAAAAAAGAGTAAAGAAATAGTTTAACAACTTCCAAGTATGTAACATAAATGTTTTCTTTCTCCTACTTTCCTCTCTGTTCAAGGTCATAATGTAGAGAACTTAGAGTTTGGAAATGGTATATATGTACTGTTAGGTTGCGAAGAATTTAAGAAGGGGAATTTTTTTTCTTTTTCTTGAAGCAGTTCCTTATAATTGTTGGTGATCCCTGTTTATACCTTACCACTAGCTAGTGCGTTTTGCGGTACATATTCAGAAGTGACCCTCCATATATATTGATTTCTTCAGCACTTTGCAATGTAAAAATTGCGTATTGGGAACTTTAACTGAAATCAAGTTGAAACTAATCCAGTCATCCCTTCCTTGCTTAATTCTAAACATATTAATTCAGTTTATGCCATAAAGTTTGTGCTCGAAAGCCTCCTAGCTTTCTCTTATAAAATGAATTTGTGAAAGGGAGATGGAAAAAAACCACAGGAAGGTCTTGAGAGCAAGTGAGTGATCAATGTCGAACAATGTACGAAAACATGTTATTTTACTTATCATCACTTCTTGTTGTTGCCTTGCGAAAGTATCTATAGTTACTGGGTACCGTGACCTGGTAGTTACAGGCTTCTTTGGCGGTCAAAACTTAAATAGAGTTACTTTGAAAACTTGCGTTTGCAAACCTGGGCGATGTTGTTTGAACACTAACGGCAAATTTTGTTGCTGGCCAAAAGTTACAGCTAGTATAGGCACTGTCGTCGCTGCAGCTGCTTCCAGAGGACATAGTCCAAATGGTGATCAAGTTGTTGATATTCAGGAAAAAGATAATGCATCTAGGGAAGGCCGCTGTTATCCTGTGAATTGGTGTTCACTTCCGAGATACAGAAACCGTTGCCCTCCAAGATCTGATGTTGCCAAAGGTATTGTTGTACCTGCTTCTACTGGTGAAGTTGATCGAAGTAGTGCTTCTGATAATGGTGATTTTGTTGTTGGTGCTGCTGTTTCCACTCGACACAGTGTTCATGCTGATCATGAAAGCGCTAGGATTGAAGATCAGCATCACCCTGGTAACCTAGGTTATTATGCTTGATACCGATCATTGCTGAACAAGTCCAAGACAATGACATACATCATAAAGCGTCTCTTGCGTGCCTTTTGAGACGCATGAACCCACCATCTACCACTTTGAAACTCTAGAGTCGTGAATGTTAGTTAAGGAACACCATGCATTAATTAAATATGTGAATACATCAACGGCCATAACTAAGGCCATAACTAAGTTGAATATTAATACAACAACCACCATATTACTAATTAAATTAATCCTCCCGCATATTAAAGTAAGCAAATGAGTTAGTCATAGATTAATGTCCTGAAGATCTTTTAATTGATCGTATCCTTAATGTGATGGTCACATTGGCCGGGTCTATACAGATATATGTAAGAAGATTTTCCGGTTCATTTACTTAAGAGTCTTTCTTTTAATGTTTACAAGTACAATGTTTGGTGTTTTTAAACTTCGGTACCCATTAATTCTTCCGTCGTCGTTATCAATGATGCAGAATAAATTAAATTTAAGAACAACTTACAAAGATGACTCTTTCCACAATTTGTACTTATAAATACGGGTTGAATGGAAAGTATACATATCAACCCATTACCAAGCTATAATACCCACAACAAAACCTCTACGTACGTCTCAAAGGTTTTTATTAGATCCAAAAACCTTCCAGTTTTTAGCAATGGCTTCACTCGTCCTCTCAAACAATGCTATGAGAACCCAATCAGTTATTAAAACAAACAATGCTATGAGAACCCAATCAGTTATTAAAACCAAGTTTAACCCTTTCAAACTAGAAAATTCGCTTATTTCATTTGAACACAAGTCTTCCTTGAACCCACTTAACCATAAGATGAAAGGTTTTCTAACTCCTCTGCGAGCTTATACTTCCGGAGATATGTTAGGTTTTCCAACTCCTCCGTTACAGTTTGTTACTTACGAAGATCTGTCCCATCAGATAGTTGTAATAAAGGATTTCGACGGAAAACATATTTTAGCAAATTCATGTCTGAAATATCATCATTATCTGTTATCAAACTCTATTGATACCATCATTCTCGTAAAAAATATATTGTTTTTTATGTCAAGAAGGGGTACCAAAATGTTTGGGATTGAAATAGATCTTCAAATATGCAACCCAACAGAACTATTGGCGGTAAAGAATGAAGTAAATCTTCAAACACCCGACCCAACTAAACTAGATTACCTGGAGGTTTTTATCCCCGAGGGTCTATCTGGTTTTCCAGATCCTGTGGAGGTTTCTTCCCGTGATCTGTCCCGTCTGATAGTTGAAAGAAAAGATTTCAATATTTCTGATCATTTAGAAAAAGGAAAAAACTATACTGAACTTCCAAAGTTATCAAAATATGTTGATACCATCATCCAAGTAAAAGATATGTTGTTGTTTATGCAAAGAAGTGGTACTGACCTACCACAGGTTTACGTAGTTGAAATAAATCTTGAAACACATAATCTGATGGAACTAAAGGCAGTTAAGAATAATTACCTTGAGGTTTTTATCCCCTTTCGTTAGAGAAGAGAAGACAATGGTCGAGAAATGGAAGGAGGGTTTGTTTAGGTTTCTAAGTTTACTGTTTTCGAAAATCTCTTTCTAGTTTTTGCCTTTTTTGTGTGTGTGGTGTGTTTTATGTGTTTGTGGTGTGGTTATGTTTTCGCTTTCGTGGGTTATGATGATGTAATCCTTCCATTTTTATATAAATATCTTAATTGTGTTATAAACCGATTATGTTTATTGTCTAAGATGTCCCTGTGTCTGCTATTAGGTTTACATATTTTGGACATCAAGTCTTCAATTTATATAAATAGAGGCTTCAACTCTTGTGCTCCAGCCAATCACCAAAAATAGTATGCTGGTTGATATGCTCCCTCCACTGCGAAAGTACGGGTTAAAATCAAACTCTTGATTAAAACCGCTGAAGACAATAACTGATCTTCTTTTTTCTAACCATCATATATGTAGATGGGATGTAGGTGTAAAATATCACACACCTTGTTATTAAGAGAAATAGTCATTTTACCATCAATGGAAGACGAGCGCATAAAGCATATCAAAGATGACGTTACAAAGTCACACTAAAAGCATGAAGAGTCGTGCGGTAGTGAAGAGCACGTGCGAGAAATACCAATGTGAGCGTGAGTCATTAAGGCTTGTCAGATCCGAAAATAGAGGCTTTGTTAGCTGCCATCCACTATGTAAACACCTATATAAAGACAAAGGCAGGAGAGAAAAGAGGAGGTCATTCTTACCTTTAGTATTACCATCTTCTTCTTCCAATCACAAAACTAGATCTAGAGCTCTACTAGAAACCCATTAACGGAGATTCCAAATGTAATTTCAATACTCATAGTGAAGAACCATGGATGTAGATCACATTGATCGAACCATGTAAAAAATCCTTATGTCCATTTTATATTTTTAGCATTTCATCTTCATTTTCACGTTGAATATGATTTAGATATAGAAATTATTAAGGGGTGTTAATTGTGGGATTTCCTGCAACTATATTTTGGCGCTAGAAACAGTACCTGTTACTTGTTAGATTGAAGAAAATAAAGAGAAATTGGCTACTACTGGTGATGGATTCCAATGGATCTAAAAGTCTTAAGGTCAAAATCGGAAGTTTCGGGGCCCAGCAAGTATGTATATTCTTACATTTACGAATGCTTGTTCATTCGTACTTTGGACTGGCAATCATGAGGATGCATTAATTCAGTCAAGCACCGACTTTTCATTCACATTTTCCATTCTGAAATTCAGTTGAGATGCAAACAATGTGTTTTGAGTTTTCTGACATTGTAAGAAAAGATGGTTCACTTCACATATTCATTTTCAAAACACAAGCAACACTCCGTATACACATGAAGTTCAACAAGATTACGAATTTTAAAATCTCCGTTCTGTTGATTTTCACCACAGGTGCGAGAAAAGCAGCTCTTGGCAGCAGATCTTCGGAAAAGGTCACCACATCAACATCCAAAAGGTGGAACTAAGCAAAAAGGCTATATAACCACAGTCGACTCATTATTTGGAATTTCTTTCCGATTTTTCTTGTTTGTGTATTTGTGTTTTGAGGTTCCTCACCTCTCCAGCTTATTGTTGTCTACGTTGTTGTGAACATTCTTGTATTGGTAGAAGTTTGCTAACAACTACGAGCGTCTTTAAAAAAGAGGTAAAGAAATAGTTTAACAACTTCGAGCATGTAACATATATGTTTTCTTTCTCCTGCTTTCCTCTCTGTTCAAGGTCATAGTGTAGAGAACTTGTATGGTTTTGGAGATGGTATATATGTACTGTTAGTTGGCCAAGAATTTAAGAAGGGGATTTTTTTTGAATCAGTTCCTGATAATTGTTGGTGATCCCTGTTTATATCACAAAGTGGTCGATCAATGGTACTTCTTTCTGATGCCATTGTAAGTTTTCTTAAATTTTGTTAAATTTCTCTCTTTCAGCATTGATTTGAAAATATGTTTTCTGTTGCATACAAGCATAAATTGAGTTGTGTATCAATTCAAAGAATTAAGGCAACAACTACCAGCATACAAGGTTCAATGAACTTGGTAACCGGCCAAATAAAAACAAGGAAACCGCAAAGACAGAATTCAAACTCTAAACAATAACTAACAGACTGTAGTAAGAGCCATTAACTGTATTTAAAGATGAAGCATTATCTCAAATGAAGTTTCTCTCATCATTCAAAGAAATCGGAGAGTGATATGGTACAGAAAATTAGAGAGATGAAATGGTCTGTAGGTGCATTAAACACACGCTAATGATAAAGGAGTTCAAAATGAAATTACCAGTCTGCAAACCCCTCCTCAAAATTCACTTTTGACGTAAAACTCCAGAAAAGCTGCAGAAAACATTGAATGGCAAACTAGCTACATGCTACTTGGAATGATTCGATCAGTACTGTAACTTAAATTTTATCATTGTTAACTTCAAGGGACTCCTTCGAATGCGAATAAACCTCAGTTCAGATCTCTCCCAAGTAGATTTGTTTGTCATAACTGCATGATCCAATGATAGGTTCAGTAAGATGGAAGACACACACATTTACTGATCCATTGTGTCCAGGAAGCATATACAAAACGCGTCGAGAAGTCATATCCCAGATAAACCATTCGATCTGCACCAGCGGAGACTTCGCTTCCAGCAGCAGACCAACTACATTTCAACGAAGTCTTCCCAAAATTGTGCTGATGGCCTGTAAATATCTTCACGCAACCATTCTGCGGGGCGTATGGACGAAGATCCCAAATGCGTAGAGAGCAATCCATAGCATTTGTTAAGAGGTAGGATCCATCGGGACACAACTGCATACCTGTGAATAGTGGCAGAGTGACCTTGAAGTGTCGTAGTAACCTCATTCCTACAAAGATCCCACACCTTAACATCATTTATCAATCCCACCAGTGAATATCTTATCTGCTGCATCTGAAAACCAAACCCAACTGCTGTGATTTGATATTTATCTGGAAATGTTTGAATTGATCCTTTCTGACGTAGATCCCAAAGCTTTGCAGTCCCATCATCTGATCCGCTAACAACAAGAGGTGGACCCCTACGAGAAGGGCAGCAGGAATTAACAAAAGACGAGTGCTCAACAATTCTGTTAATCTGTTTCCCTGTTCCTACATTCCACGGTCTAAGAGTCTTATCAGGACTGGCTGATATTATCTGGTACCCATCAGTGGTCCGTTGAAGATCCAATACAACATTTTTATGACCTTTTAGTACCATGAAATTTTTGCGATCTCCATGAACATTCGAAAGAAAAATCTCTTTGTCATGGGACCCAGACGCAATGACAGTACCAGACGGATGACTTCTGATACAATAGAAGATGGAACTCCATGTAGACGCACCACCTCGTTGAAGAAAAGGGAAGCAATATTAGAAGCGTCAGCAGTTTTAGAGCAGGGAATAAAGTGAGCCATCTTAGAGAATCTATCCACCACAATGAAGATAGAATCGTGTTGTCTGGCTGTCTTTGGCAATCCTAGCACGAAATCCATACTGAGGTGTACCCAAGGAGAGTCTGGAACCGGCAATGGAGTACACAATCCGGTATTTTGGGACTGTCCCTTTGCGAATTGGCATATTCGACACCTCTTGACTAATCTGTCAACATCCTTGTTCATAGAGCAAAAAAAAGAAGGCCAATAAAAACGACTCCTTACAACTTCTAGAGTCTTGTCCCGTCCCCAATAACCTGCTAATCCTCCACCGTGAAGCTCCCTAATGATTTTCTGTCTGAAAGAACCAGTAGGAATACACAGTTTGTTGCCTCGAAAAAGATAACCATCTTGGATTAAAAAAAGTATACCTGGAGTTATAGAGGATGTATTCAACTGTTGCACTATTAAACTAAACTTTGGGTCAGTTGCATATTGACTTCTAATCTCTTCAAAACCAACTACCTGAGCTTGCATCGACGTCACCAGCACATGTCGGAGACTAAGAGCATCAGCCACCGTGTTTGTTACACCATATTTGTGTTTCAAGGAAAAAGTGAACTCTTGAAGATAGTCAGTCCATTTTGCATGTCGAGGCTTCAATTTCTTTTGGGTCTGCAAATAACGCAAAGCTTCATGATCCGAATAAATGACAAAATCTTTATGGACAAAATAATGTCTCCAATGTTGTAAAGCACGAACTAGGGCATAGAACTGCAGATCGTAGGTTGAGTATTTCCTTTTGGCTTCTATCAGTTTCTCTCTGAAGTACGCTACATGTCTGCTTTCTTGGCTCAAAAATGCACCAATCCCAATATTAGAAGCATCACACTCCACTACAAAAAGCTTCTCAAAGTCAGGCAGAACTAATACTGGAGCTTCAGTCATCAACTTCTTAATCTTCTCAAATGCAAACGATGCATCCTTCGTCCATCGGAAAATTGTTCCTTTAATACTGGGCTCATAATAGCACTAAACCCTCTTATAAACCTCCGGTAAAATGTAGCCAATCCATGGAAGTTACGTATATCAGTGATAGATTGTGGAACAGGCCAGTCCACAATTGCCTTCACCTTTATAGGATCATCCTTTAAACCACTAGCTGATACAATATATCCCAGAAATTCTACTTTTTCGCACAAAAATGAGCATTTCTTAAGGTTCAGGTACAACGTTTCTTTCGAAAGCACTTCCATCAACTGTCTAAGATGGATTAAGTGTTCTTCCTTTGTACGACTATACACCAAGATATCATTAAAGTAAACCATAATAAACGAATCGATGAAAGGACGTAATACCTCTGTCATCATGCACATGAACGTACTAGGAGCGTTAGAAAGGCCGAAAGGCATCACAAGCCATTCATAGAGGCCATCTAGTGTTTTAAATGCCATTTTCCATTCATCTCCAGCGCGTATACGTATTTGATGATACCCACTTCGCAAGTCCAGCTTCGAGAAACCCTTAGCACTATCTAGCATGTCTAACATATCCTCTAATCTAGGTATTGGGAACCTGTACTTGATGGTAATCTTTTTGATCACTCGGCTATCAATACACATTCGCCAAGTACCATCTTTCTTGGGTATTAATAAGGCTGGTACCGCACACGGGCTTTTGCTCTCCATAATTAATCCCTTCTGCAATAACTCTTCAACTTGTCTGCGCATCTATAACCGGTGTGCAGGAGCCATTTGATATGCTGCCAAGTTAGGTAAAGCAGCTCCTAGCAGCAAGTCAATATCGTGTTGTATGCCCCTCATAGGTGGCAACACATTAGGTAACTCCGCAGGTGCAAGTTCTCTGAAATGTTTCAATAATTTAGAAACCTCTGAAGGTTGTTCCTTGCTGTCCAGCGCATCATTGGATGTAGGTTTACACATCAATGCATAAATAACACCAGTTTTCTTGCACTCATGCTGAAACTGTTTACAAGTTAGTAAACTTGTTGACTGTATATTCTCTTCTTTTCTTCCTTGCACGTCTTCTTCTTTCATATGATGCAACGTCATCTTCTTTCCATTACACACAATACTATAAGTATTAGCTTCAGTCAAGTGCGTCATCTTCTTATCATACAACCAAGGTCTACCCAATAATATATGACAAGCATCCATAGGAGCAACATCGCACCACACTTCATCTTTAAAATTACAGATGGAAAACTTTACTAGGAACCTTTTTGTGATTGGTACCGCATTACCTTTCTTAAACCAAGCAATCTTATATGGATGAGGATGTTTCTTGGTTAACAAACTTAATTTGTCTACAGCTTCTTGGGATACTATATTCTCACAACTACCACCATCTAAAATTAGTTTGCAAACCTTACCTCCACAGAAAACTTGTGTGAGAAAAATACTCTTCCGACGCCAATATTTCTCCTCGTCTTCAACTCCAGGGCATGTAAGAATTCTGCAGACAACTAGATTTTTTCCTGTTACAGGCAGTAATTCTTCTTCTTCTTCTTTATTGTCAGAGTCATCATGTTTTGTTTTGCCAGATATCTCTTCACCACTATCACCTTCAACGAAGTTAACTCGTTTATCCGGGCAATTGTATGACATATGACTATCTCCTCCACAAGTATAACACTTCATAACAGAACGTTTATTAATCTTGCGAGCAACGCTAGTAGATTGAGTAGCTTATGATGTATTTGCTGTTTTTTTCATTCGAAGCATTTGATTTCGGCATAGATTTATTCCAACTGGATCCCATCCGACCAGAACTACGACTCCTCAAATGACGACTCACCCTCTCTTCCGCTTTCAAAGCACATTGATAAGCATCTTCTAAGTTGGTAACTCTTAGTAAACCAAACTCTTCCCGAATGGTTATGTTCAAACCCATAATATACCTTGCAGTGAGTTGCTCTGGTGTTTCATTCAAACCAACTCTTAAAGACAAGTTATAAAACACAGTTGTGTATTCTTCGACACTGAGATCACGGTGACGAAAGTTATGAAACTTTTCGTACAACGTCACCAAGTAATCAGGTGGAATAAATTATTTTCGAAACTTTTGTTTCATATGATCCCATGTCTGGATCTTCGCTTTGCCCCGCCTTGTACGTTGTTCCTCCATCTTTTTCCACCACTGTAAAGCCATTCCCTTCAATTTTAATTTCACAAACAGCACTTTACGAGCTTCCGCCGTTGGCTTCCACTCAAAATAATTCTCGATGCTAGCCTCCCAATCCAGAAAATTGTCGGCATGCATCCTCCCAGTCATATCACTCACTTCGACTCTCACCGGTCCGGAATTTAAGTTGAGAGCTTTAATCAACCTATCTTCCAATCTGCCTTGTTGTGGACCATGAACAACATGATTTGCATCTTCATTGTGTTCATCTTCTTCAGATAAACCTTTCGGTGAATCCAAAGGGTTATGTGGGCCCTCTCGTCTCTCCATACGGGCTTCAACACATTCTCGACGCTATAGGGTTTTCTCTAGGGTTTGCAACCGCTGAGCCATGCCTTCCATCAGGGTTCTGAACTCGTTAACATCAACGTTTCCACCTCTACCTCTACCTCTACCTCTACCTCTACCTCTACCTCTAACTCTAAGTCTTCCTGCCATAGTAGTTAGCTAGGGTTTGCTTGTCTATTTGGTTTCTAGCGCCAACTGATGCAGTTCTAGAAACTAAAACACTAAGCTAGGGAGAACGAACAAAGATAATTGAGTTAAACACAGAATTGATAGATTTAGAAAGGAGATAAATTGAGTTTAGGGTTAAAACCTAACTCTTTGATATAATCAATAGATTATGAACTTAGGAAAATTACAATAAAAGTCTGTTTTCTTACAAAATATAATAGCCTATTTATAATAGAACGAGAAAACCTAATTAAGAAAAACCTAGGCTAGAGACAGAAACTAATGAAAAATAACCATAACTTGCAAGTCATTCCTAAACTAAAGAACTTTCTAAAGATAGCTTATTATGCTCCTGCATCATTACCCCAATTTGATGTGATGATGATGATGATGGTGAATAATGAAGAGTAAGGCAAATCCGACCATTATGTTGAAGAATTGCATCACCGACTAGGGTCATGTTATCGGTTGAAGCATAAGCTACTGAACGAATCGAAAAATTCAATATGCACAAAATGAAAATCAATGAAATCAAAATTTTTGAGTTACCCATTATGTATGATTAAAGCCTTTCCAAAAACATCAAAAAAATAAGGGATATTTTGAGTTTGGTGCCTATAAAATGGTATACCTTTGCATTTGGTACCTAATTTTGTCCAAATTTGAGTTTGGTGCCCAGTTAAAGAATTGACTTTATTTGACCGTGTTGACCGTCAAATTCAAAGTTAATTCCGTGAAATGACTAACTAAAATATTACTTTTCATTTATTTACAAAATTTACAACTTAAACAGCCCTTAAGAAGACAATATCATTACTCAGAGAACCGTGTGGCGATACCGAGTTAAGAAGAAAGTATAGCATTACATGAATTCTAATCGATATCATATGCAAGCCCGATTCTCTATAAGATGGGAAATTCAAAGATATACGCTTCTTCGAGAAAATTAAATTTTTCAGAGAAGGCTTCTAACGGTATTCCAAAACATACATCACACCATGTTTGAGTGCTTGCAACTAAATCTCCCAAAACGGCTCTTAAATTCTTCTTTTCTTTGGTTCCTAAAACTTCCAAACTCACCCTTTTATTTTATGATCCTTCTTCTCTTCATCTCCAATCAAGGAAGGAACTAGATTATACTAACCCACCCCTATTTTTCTTCTTTGATTTAACTCCAACAATCCCATTTCCTGTGAAAATTACCATAACTGCCCATTTACTTGCAATTCCATTCATTGTTGATACAACCTATCCCATGAATGCATCACTATTCCTTGTAATCTTAAAGAATGCCATCATCATCATTCAGTGAGACTTTCTTATAAAAATGATATGGGTGATTAGAATTTGTGTATAAATAATATTGTAAAATGTTAATCCAATTTTGCAGAGAAGGAGAAGATATTAGAGTTTGTGTATAAATAATATTGTAAAATGTTAATCCAATTTTGCAGAGAAGGAGAAGATGCGAGAGGGTATAAGTACCAGACGTGATTTTTCCATCACCAATGAAAATGCATGTTTGATAAAAGGCCTCAACCATCATGTGCCTAGCAGTCCCTAACGCCCGTCCATTAATTAATTATTAGTAAAAATAAAAATAATATAAACAGTCAATCGGTCATCCATTAGGTCAACTGTTTGACCAACATCCACTGGGCACCAAACTCAAATTTGGACAAAGTTAGGCACCAAACTCAAAGATATACCATTTCATAGGCACCAAACTCAAAATTTCCCAAAAAATAATCTTGATTTAGGGTTTCAAAACGAGTACCTTGTCCTTGCCGATCTCGATGGATTTCAGAGAGCTGATGAGGACTCGGAGGAGTTTGAGAGAGAAGGGGGATTAGGGTTTTCCGGATTTATCAGATTGAATCGTTGTTCTAAACTCACCCGTGTTTTAATGTTATTGTATGTATTGAAAGAGAGACTGAGACAGAGAAGGTAAATCGAAACCGGATAATAAGAATTCAATTGGGGACTTAGATTCTCATCCCCACCCATGGGAGGTGGATAAGGGGTGTCTATCTAGTCTAGATATAATGAAATGATTTGCAATTTCAAGTTCTCCCACACCATATAATGGGTCAAATTTATCTCCACTTATATCACACATTCTATTTTCTCCTTTCATATAATTTTCACTTTTTCGTGAAAGTAGAATAAGATTACCATGAACAAACACTAAATCCTCATCACGTTGGGTTACAATCTTGTTTCTCTCCAATGAATAGATAAAAAATATACACTCTCCAATTATAAAATTAAAATTATATATGCTCCGATTATATTATAGGAAGTATCCCCTCTTATCATAGCCGAGTGGGTATTTCGGATCATCCCTTATCCTTTTCATAATTAATAAAAATGAATACTTTTAATGGAGTATCTGATACGTATCCCCAAGTATCCCCGAGTATCTGAAACTGATACGGCGTCTGATACATATACATCACTGATTTTGAAGTATCCTTGCTTCATCAATTTGTTTATGGAGATCAATCCGTTGGTTATTATTTTTTTCCTTCTATTTTCCGTTTTAGGTAATTTAGTCTTGTCATTTTTTTTTTTGAAACAGAAGAAATTCATTCAAACTTAACTCAAAGAGTTGGTGTTATAGACATTTTCAGTAGCGAAATTTAAAGTTGCAACCGCAGGTTCTCTTATGCTTACATTAGATTGTTCGACTAAAAGAGATTGTCTAACAACAATTGGAGCATGAATCCATGTTTGTTGAGATATGCTAGAAGATCTAGCCTCTTTTGCAAGCAAATCGACAGAAGTATTACCCATCCTATGAATGAACTGATAACCCAAAAAAGTTGTAACATCAACCATCAACCTTTTTACCTCATCCAATAATCTTTGAACCTGTCAAGAGATTGTAGAGTTCTTCCCATTCAAGTAGTCCATCACATTTTTGAAGTCCTCTTCTAAAGGGAAATTCGTTAAGGCCATCTCTCGCGCCCATTTCGCAGCTTCATAAACATCTATTGATTCTGCTTCTTCAGCAGATTCAGCCCGACCATTTCCTCCTCTGGCCCCTTGAAACCCTGCATCATTTCAAATAACCACCCCGTACCCAGTATTTGTATCACAAGATATCCAAGACCCATCCAAATTTATCTTAGTAGTTTCTCCAAAGGGTCTCGCCCATTGTCTATTAGGTAAAGGCAATGAAAGACTTGGAATAATCATAGATCCCGTCGCACTAATTACAGTCCTAATAGGGGTCCAGAACTGGATATGCCGCTGAATTTGAATGGACAAGCTTATACTACAAGTAGGGAATGAAAGACTTGAAATAATCATAGATTCTCTCACACTATCTTAGTAGTTACTATGCCAGCAGATGCCCAACATATTGCAGTTCCCCGAGTTGTTATCAGGGAGGATTTGAGTCGTAGTTTGGCTGAGCGTCTTCTAGGCGATTTTGAGAAAGTGATGAAGGAGATTGAAGAAATTCCTAGTAGGATTGCTCATAAAATGGCTCAGGTTGAAGCTGTAATAGATGAAGTGGAGGGAGGAGAAGGTGCAGTGGATGAGAAAAGTGTGGAAGAGACTCCAGAGGGAGCCGCTAAGTATTTGAAAAAGATGGTGGATGCTGAAAAGAAGATCAGTGGAATCTGTTGATAGAAATATTTTTGTACCGATACTATAATAAGGGAGTGAGGTCTCTACTCAGTTGATCAAGCTCCGACTTTGTATGTGTGTGTGCGTTTTTGTGATATGTCTCTTAGAATAACTGAATTGGTTTCGTCCCTGGTTTTTCTGATATGTCTCTTAGAAAATTGAGTTTGTAATTTTCCATTTAGAAAAATTTCAGCCTGAAGTATGCTTCTCAAATTTCATTTGAGCCCAAGTCACTTTTATGGAAAGAAATGAACAATGTGAGTACTAAATTACTAATGGACTCTATACCTCCCTAATAACTTGCTCTTTCTTGGTTATTTTTTATAAGCTGGCAAATTAGGAAAATGGACGGAGCTACAGTTGCAAAGAGGAGCTCCTTCTGTCCAACACTTGCTCTTTACTGATATGATTACTTTGGTTTTAGATAAAATAGTTTTGTTATTGTAATTCTAGCAAGGGAAGCTTGTAAGGCATATATGCTGGCAAATCGTTTCGTTTCAAATTCAGTCTATACTCAGTTCTAGTTTCAAATTGGAGATGATGCACCCTCAAAAACTTGTACATCACACGTTTTTCTCCAAAATTGGATTTTTGTGCATTTTTTCATTCGTTACTGAGTCCATCCAGGTTAATATAAGCCCATTAGAAAATCATTATAATTATGGAAAGGTTTCGTAGAACATTTATGAGCAAGCTTTGGGAAATCACTCCAGTTTCCTTGCCCATGGATTTGACATTTCTACCTTAAAATTTTGGGGGTACTTGTCCTTGATTTGTGACTCAGGTTTTATCTCTTCTTTTGATACCCAAACAAAAATATCACGGAGTTTCTTGTTCCTAATGCGACAATTGCTTCCATGATAATGGACATTATTAAGACAAAAGTAATTTTTGACAAAAGCTACATTAGCTGATTTTGACGATTGACGAATATTACTCAATCGATGAGTTACGATGATCTTTACTTGCTCCTAGCTTTCAAAATGCCCAATTTGCCACGTTTATAATCGTTGCTATTAGTTTCAGCAACGCTTATGTAAGTTGCCCAAACGATTCACAAATATTTTGCAACGTGTACAAACGTTGCTTAAATTACAAATATCAATATATTAGGTGTTGCTGCATCGATTGCATATCTTAATAAGAAATGTATACAACAATTTTTTTATTTAAATACAAAAACGTATTTCATTTTTTTAAGCAACGGATATTACAACGTTCCTTATGGTTTAGCCACGTGTTAATGGGTCCCACATAAAAAGTATGACATCATGTTTCCCCTTTGCAACACTTATATATGTTGCAAATTACTGGATTATTAGCAATGTTACTTCACCAACGTTTATACTCGTTGCAAACTTTTTTCATGAGTTTGTATAATACATTACCGATTTTAGAACTTGAACCACTCAAGTTTGCGAACGGGTATGCATACCCAAGTTTTGGAAAGTTGGTTTTGGTCAAAAGTATGCGAACTGGTACGCATACTTGGTTCCTTGACCCAACTTCAGGTGAAACTTTTATCGAACGGGTACGCATACTTGGTTCCCGGGATTCGACAGTTGAAACAGTACGCAAACGGGTACACATACTAGGTTTCTGGACCCGAACCTTATCAATACAGTTCGTACCTAAGTACGCATACTGTGATGGTTTTCCAAACAAATGTTTTAGCTATAAACTCCCAGTTCAATCATTGAAACATTCTTAGACGACGGAAATGGATGTCTCACCCACACCATTAGATAATAATCAATTCTCAAGTGATTGAATGATCAAAACGGAACTATCCAAGTTGAAACTTTCACAAATTATTAGGAGGTTATGTTGTGTATGTTGTCTTCGCACATCGATTGTTGGGGAAAATATCGTTTGGTCTTATTTTATGTAGTCCCAAGTTAATTTGGTCCACCAACAAAAGCGAAGCACTATTTGGTCCTTATTTATTCAAAAATATTAAAGTATATAAAAATACCCTTTCTCTCGTGTGATATACATGATAGTTTTTTTTTCTTTCTTATTTATTTTCTCTCTTCTTAACACTATAATAAATAAAAAAAACTTAAAACTTAAAGCTCGCTCAAAATATAAGTAAAAAATTAATAAATTTTGTATATTCGGAAATGTCTCAACAAGATCTACACAACGAGTACTCATTATATTATGCTTCGGAACTTCATTTTTTTTTTATATAATAGTAATATATGAGAATGAACAATATTGTTGAACATGCTAGTCCGTTCTAGTTCCCAGTGACGAGGTGTCGAACTCGCAAAAATAATATTTCTCTACTTCTCTTTAAACTAACTAGTAGTATACGGATAAGCAGGTTCGTTCCTAAGGGAGAGTTGAGTCTAAGTTGTCGATTCAATTTCTGATTGAGAAAAATGCAAATGAGGATGAGAATGATCAAGGACTTCTTCTAAGTCACAAAACATGAATCTTAATGATATAGCTAGTTTCTGCAAAATACCCATTACTAATAACCCTAGAATAATTAGTACGCTCAACTATTCCGTTATATCTCCTAAGTTCACCGGACACGGAAGCGCTCGACTAACGGATTCTATTTGACAATTTTCCTAGAGGTACGCTTACTAGGTGTGACTCAATCAAATGCAATAGGCTCCGTGAGATAGGCTATTCCTAGTGACAAACACATAAGCTCGATTCATCTACTAGTGTCATTCAATACATATGATTATTTAACAAAATCCCATCGTCAATAACCATATAGTGCTACTTGTGTTCGGAACATCTAGACAATTACGGGTCGAAGAGTTCTCGAATTAGCAATCGAATCATCCGTAAACCAATTTAATTGGCAACTTAAACGATTCAAGAATAATTCATAAACACTTTTGGCACGGTAGAGAATAAACAATAACGAAATAAATTGCAAGAAACAGGGTTTTTAAATATCAATTCGAATTCATGTTCGGACGTTGAAGTTGTCCTGAATCAAATGCAATTAGCTACTGAATTTCATGGTGGAATAATGACAAAACAGCAAATAGATAGCAGGAATACAAAACCAAACAAACAACAACTGATGATTGTGGTGGAATGGTGTGAATTGGTACTGCCTTGGGGATGTATTTCATGTGCTCCCTGCTGCTTTTGTTGTGCTTTCCAGGTCCTGGTACTAGTACTTCTGCAAACGGGTGACTGAGTTGGTACTATATTTCCCAGCTTCCTTATGCCTTGGTGTTGTGGAGTGGAGGTGCAATATGGACTGTATGCAGGTGGAGATGCAAGTGCAGTGGTGGTATGCAAGGAAGGTGGTGAAGTGCAGAACTGGTGGATTGATGTGGAATTATGCAGTGGATGGATGGGAGTAGTTATGCATATGGTTATGGAGATGATGGGTGTATGCTGTGGATGCAGGAGATGCAGTTGAGATGGTGGTGATATGGATATGCAAAGTGAGTTTCAGGTGATATGGAGGATGATATATGAGAGGTTGTGAAGGTGTTGTACTGATGGAGGTGCAGGTGGAGTGATGCAGATGGTAGTGGGATATGAATGATGCTGTAGGGTATATGATGGAGATGAATGCAGGTGGAGTGATGTATGGAGATGCAGTTGGGAAGGGTTGGAGAGGAGCAGAGAGCTCCTCTCTGTTGGTGATGGTGAATGCATTCGTAGAGCGGGTATGAGAGCCCCTTCCTGTAGGTTTAGGTCTTCTTTATATAGCTCCAACTTCCTGCAAATACGTGACCTAAACAGCCCCAATAATCCTGGCCATTCAACCTTCTAAACCGACGGCCAAAGTACCCTTTTCTTAACTGTTTTCACGGCCCAAATCTCCATCCATTTCCGAGACTAATTGGTGCCCAAGTATTCTTTCCCTGCTGCAAAATCGAACCCCAGTTTCCTAATTTTGTATAAACTCTATTCACCGCTCAATCTCTTCCATCCATTCACTCATAGATCGACGGAAACAACCTTCCTTGTGAGATGTATTTTCGGCAAGAAACTGGTACCCAACGTTCCTGATTCTTTCTGAGTTTCTTGACCCAGACACTATAGCTCCAGCTGCTTCTAAGCCTTGTCTTCTCAACTGGACCTAACCTGAACCCTTGGAAACAACCCATAAATCCCATGGCTAGCTGCTGGCAAACAAACTGGACGATGACATCTTGGCAACAGTGGTTCAGGCAAACTAGCCATGATTATGCACTGGCTGTTCATGTGAAGTGCACAGCTCCTTCCCTGCAACAATTGAGATACAGACAACCATTCTCATAAACCTTATTAAACACACGACATTAGTTGGTCACCATTCTTCAAATTAACAGTAGTGATTTCACTTTCTCAACTGGTACTGAACCCAGCCATTGGCAACGACTTCTTCCGTGCAACCTCGGCTTGAGCTTTGTAAAGAATGGTATCGCATATAAACCCATCTTTCCTTAATCATATAAGAGCTCAAATCTCTTCTGAATCACCTTAAGTAGAAACAACAAGATTAATGTTCTTCACCTGATTTGTCACTTCCAAAACAAACCCAAACCATATCATAATACTGATTTTATCTCCCCCTTGGCCTCGATCTTTTTCTTTGCAAGCACCCATCGAACCTGTGGTAACCGGTGGCAAGAACTTGGTGTTGTTGAGGTTCATGACTGAGCTGGGATGAGACTGAATTATGAATAAGTCTCGACCTAGTGTTATAAAGGGGAAGGTGTCCCTTAACGTACATCATCCTGTGTTTAGCAATTCTATCAGCAGGTTACCCCTTATCCTCAACTGGGATCCAAATAACACTTTCCTATGAAATGACAGTTTTTTGCTCCTTTTGCACGTGTTTCTTCTTCGTTTACTCCAATGACTCCAAAATTCCTACAAAATGCAAAACAAAGCGTATTATACAAAAATACAAGAGAAATAATCAAAGAAAAGCAAAAGAAATAGACATTCAAAAGATGTATTTTAGGCTCTTATCAAATTCCCCCACACTTCATCTTTGCTAGTCCTCGAGCAAACAAAACAAAACTAAAATGCAACAACTCCGTGTCGTCGAGGCTACGGTCACTTTTAGCATAAATAACAAGCCTTTAAACCCCTAGGTGTCCCTAGTGGACGAGTTATAGTCTCGTGAAGGTTTAATAGAGATATACCTACAAAACCTTTTACTCCAATTTCTAGCTACCTGTGAAAAGTCTATGAACGAATCCAAGATGATTACAGGAGGAGGTACCTTGTGCAAATTCAATTCATATATAAGTAAATAAAGCTCTAATTAGAAAGTCGAACAAACCACGATACTCGGAATCTGACTAACCACAATCACAATGAAAAGATTAATAAGATGGATATATAGGTAGATATTGGCGAATATTAACAAGTGATCGGTGTATCCCATATCTGTCTGAAGGTCACCGCCAAGATGAACCTATGCATCCTATTGGATTGAGCTACTGGTCTGAATTCTAGTGTCAATATAACTGGCATATACAAGGCAACCAACGATCAACAATCTTAATTTTACATCAACTCAACTGGCATATACAAGGGAACCAGGAGTCGACTTTATTCAACACAATAATAATATTTTTTTCTTTTTCTTTTTCACTTTTTTTTCACTTTTTTTTTTCTTTCGAGACAACATGATTGGATCTTTTGGATCCAAGCGCATGATTCTTGTCAGCAAGTATGTGATAGTTTCCTTGGATCCTTCATTCCACGCTTGTTTAGGCGACGGAGACAAGGACAACGTTTCACACATACTGCTTTATCCAAGTGTCATTTTTATTCCGTTTGGTCAAATTGGTCGGTCTCTTCTTTTTTTTTTCTCTTTTTTTTTTATAGCAACCCAATCACTATATTTAATCCTAGCAGTAATAACAACTCGATGTTTAGTGACCCACCAATTCACTTAGATAACAATAGATATTTTGGAAAAATAAAAATAGAATGTGATATGGTGATATTCCGAGATATGGTAACAACTTATTTGTAATTCCTGAGCTATGTCCGTCCTTTTAATTAATAGGTTCCTCAACTCCTGCAATCAAGATGGTTTCGTCCACTTACTTATATTGGTAGTGTCATCCTAAAGGCACAAGTTTCTAGATTTTGAAGTTTATAAAGCAAATTTTTTTTTTTTAATTAAAAGCATCAAACTCTAAAAATTATATACAAATTACATAACTACAAATGATACTCCAACTCATAGATATTTATGAACAATAAAGGATAAACACTAAACTAGCTATTTAGTTGGAATTTAACCATGACTCAGCCAATATATATACTTCACCGTCAAGAGAAAATTCCATCTACTTAGAAAGGCTAATGTTTATTCTAAATTGTTCAAAAATCTCTAAAAGTTAGAGTTTTGTATACGTCAATTTTTTTTGGTTCATATTATACCTTACCCCCACAATTAAATCAAACATTGTCCTCAATGTTTCAAACCATTGCAAAAAGAATAAGAGGAATACTTGAAAAAGAAAAGGAAGTAAGGATTGGAATTGTGCACCTGATTGACGCATACGAGAAACATTCAAAATAGACTCCCCATATATCAACAATCTGAAAATTTGAGGGTCTTCCCATAAAACAATCTGCAAATATAGCAAAAGCTTCACAAGAATATTAGCAAATGGTGGGAAAAGTGAAATTATCATCCCACGAGAGTCACCCCCACACTTAGTTTCTTCTACACTCGGAAGTGTATACAAAACGTAAGTGGAAGGCACTTCTACTCGTTCCTCTTGGAAAACCTGCATTGTGTTAGACTCAAACACATATGGTGGATACTTAGATGCACGAAATTCGGATAAAACTTTAGAAGCACATAATTCCAGCCCCAAATGAGGTATTTTCCTAAAAGATGGATTAACAACTCTTTGAGAAACTACTACTATTCTTGGAGGATCATCATTAGATAGAGATTCACATAAAGGGTTAGACAAACCTTGCAAAACCTATTGTTTTTCGGGATTCATGGTACTGCTGGACACTTCCATTCTCACGTCACAAGTATCATCATTCTTACTCGAACTCTTGGCAAGACATTCATTAGTTTCTTCTATAACCAAGTCCTCCTCATCGGAAAATAAATCAGGATCTTCTAAAAGAAAATTATCGTAATCCTTACGTTCTTCACAAGTTGACTTCTCATTTGATCGGAGCAATGCTTCCACAAATAAGGTTCATCCCATATATATTGCTTGGCAATCTTCTTGAGCTTGTGTTCTGCGTATGCTATCGGCTCTGCCTGCAGGAGGGGGGTTACCAGATTACCTTCTACTACCGTCGGGATGAGGTGGACCACCGAGATGGACTCCATGCCAATAAACGTTCCATTCCCTCGTATTGCGTTATCCATTTAAGAATAACCCATGGTCAAGGCGGGGGATAACCATCAAAACAGCACGTTTACACTTCGTTAGCAGATCACTTGAGACTTATAGCCGAGCTAAGGTCCACCGTAGGGTGTGGCTCCATTTAGTATAGAGGATACTTGATTTCCTAGGGCGTACATGGGCCGATATATTATCCCATTCTTTTGTTATACTCCACTTTCTGGGAGCATCCGCCTGCTCTCGATCCTGAGGCCATTGGAAGAGCGATGCAATGGATCCGGGACCGCATTCGCGATCTGGAAGACAAGAAGAGGGCCCTCCTTCAAGATAAGAAATCTCTCCATGTGGATCTGGCCTTTGCCTTAGAGAGCAACCGTGGGGGAAACGGAGACAACGGGGGGAACTAATAAGAGTCCGTCGACTCTTTCTAGCAATTAGGATGACACAAGGCGAACTAGAATAGGCTGATTGATCCAGGTAGCGACAGGCTCCAATCGAAAGGAACAGCGCATACGCTAGAAAGACGTATAGGCAAGCCTTCCTTCATTCCCTTAGCTCGGCTTGGCTTCACTTGAATACCATAAACGAATAAGACAATTTTGACGAGGCGTCGAATCTCGCAAAAATAATATTTCTCTACTTTTTACACTAGCAAGTAGTATAATGTAAGCCGGATCGTCCCAAGGGAGGTATGAAGTTTCTAGTTGTTAAGCAAATACTCTTAGCAAAGATGATTATGTTGTAGAAAATCTGAAAATTATAAATTGTATTCAAAAATGAGATGAAATTGATTAAAGGTTCATTCTAGACCACGGAATACAAACCAAATTGATATATAGCCAAGTTCGTTGCATTATCATGTTACTAACAACCCTAGAATAATTAGTATGCTCAACTATTCCGTTATTATCTCCTAGCTCACCGGATACGGAAGCGCTCGACTACCGGTTCCTACTTGCCAAGTTTCCTAGAGGTACGCTTACTAGGTTTGACTTAAACAAATGCTCTAAGTTCTGTGAGATAAGGTTGCTCCTAGTGATGAACTCAAAAGCATGAATCACCTACTAGTGTTGATTTCTACATATGGACACTTAACAAAGTCCCATCATCAGTACCCACATATTGCTACTTGTGTTTATCTTCTCTAGACAATTACGGGTCGAAGAAAATCTAAACTAGAAAATAGATTACGAATTAATGATTCAATTTCGAACTTAAACCCTTAACAAATAATCCATAGACAATAATAGCATAGTAGAAAATCAATCAATAACATAAATAAATGCAAGAGAATAAGTTATTTCATAAAAATTGAAGATTCATATTTCGGGCTTCGAAATCGCCCTTAATCAAAGAGAGTTTTAGTTACTCATAATATTGGAGTTCATTATCAAATAATAATTGAAATAATGAAGATGAAAATTAACATGGAAGCAAACCCTAGTTCCAGCTCTCTGCAAAACTCCAAGTAGAATAGAATAATACGTGATTCTAAAAGTTGTAGAAGTTTCCCTTTTTGTAGCTTTTTCTCTTCAAACTAGGTGATTTCCCCAAAAGTCCAAATCCAGTATATCCACCAAGCCCACATAGAAAATATGCCCCAAAATGTGTCGCCGGAAAAACTTGTCAGGGTGCCGGAATTTGGCCGTCAGCGCTGGAATCCGGTCGCCGAAAAATGTTACCAGTCACCATATCATTACCGGCAAGACTTCATCATTTCATACACAACATCCCTGCCTTACCCAAGATCCTTCTCCTCCTTTATCGATCACCATATCAATGCCATGCACGATCAACAATAGCGACAGGTCAACATCTCTGCAGCGCAGCTCCACTTCTTTAACTTCTAACCAGAACCCAACTTCAATGACCCATTCCGTTACTGCCATCGTAACAGTAGCTGCCATATGTCCATGCACTGGCAACAATGTAAACTCATCGAACTCCACAGTTCAGCAACCTCCTCGATCACTTCACTGACCAAAGTATACAATGCACATGTATCGTGACCACTGCCAATATTGGCAGCATATAAATCCCACATCGTCATCGCTGTCATTAATATATGAACTTCATTGTTACATCTCGACCCCAACACCTTCTTCTATTTTCATCTCTGAACTGAGCTTGAACACCAACCCATTTTCCAACTGAACACCGCCTTTCTTTCCCTGGTTTTAAAGCACAAAGCCAACTCCAATAGCAGTTCATAACCACCAGTTACTGCAACATCAGTTCAGCATCGGATCTCCACTGCAATGCATCTCATCTGCAACAGCTTCCCTTCCTGCAATTCAATTTTCCCAGTTCCTCCAAAGCTTCCACCATAGCCAAATAACCACATCACCCTTACATGTGCTTCCTAAAAACATTCACTGCAAGCCTGCAATGCTCCCAGCAGCACTTGTAATCTTCTACCTGTTACAAATCACAGGTCCATCTGTAACTGCATAGCAACTCCGACATACGCAACTCGAGCCACTGCATCATTCCTTCTGCTGCGCCATTGTGGCCCTGCGATCTTGCACTTCAGTCCTTCATATCCACCTGCAACACTATATCTTTCATTGCTCCAGACCAGTACCACCAATTCCAACACCTTGATTCTTTGCCAAGCTTCACAATAACGGAACTGCAAACCATTCTCCACTGACTCAACATCTCAGGTCACACCAAGACCATCACAGTACAGTTTAAGTACTACATTCCCCGCTGCTACACTCCATCCCATCCTCATAAGAATACAACACCAGTAACAACAACACAACAATTGAGATATTGTAGTTGAAAAACTGCAACAACAGCACTCCCATGTAGCTCTGTAATCTCAGCTCATTCTCAGTTCAGTTGGGCCATAAAACCTAACCTGTAAACATGCATCTATATCATTCATTCAGCTGCTCACATTTTTGTTCCATTGCCTCCTTATTAAAAACTCAACCACTGCTGTAACTACATCAGCTTAGTCGTGTACACCACCTGCATATACCCACCTACAATTGAAACTCTGCTCCAGCTTCTACTCTCCTCACACAGTTCAGTTCATTGTAGCCTCATCTCCTCGTTGCAGCATACCTGTGCTTCAGATTCATCACCACATGTTCCCTGTAATACCCCCATAATTCCGCCACTTCTCCTTGTTATTCCTCAGAAGCAACATTTCAGCTAAAGAACTCGATGGTTCAGGCATTTAATCGAACGACTTGTATGCAGTTTGCAAACTGGTGATGGACAAAGCTCTGGCTGTATTTTGAAGATCACAAATCATCTCCTTCCCAGCAACAACATTGTTTTTCTGCCCTTGGTTCAGCTGGAAACGGTTTTCCATTTCTTCTATTAACTCAAAATTCAATCTAACTGCAGCCTTAACCTTCGTTCCTTGTTGTATTTGAATGGTTGTTGAGCCCTGGCGATTAACCCTTTCTCGGCATCTCGAACTTCGATCTTCCTTCACTGATGTTTGAAACTATCTCCACAGCAAACGAATTCCATCTATTCATTGTTTCTCCTGTTGCGAACTCCATCTGTTCCTTGTAAAACTACAACCACCAGCCTACACACCACCATCACCTTGGTTTATTCCTGATTCCTTTCTCAATCTCAGTGAACAGCCATCCGTATTTTCTTTCTTCTCAGAATTTCAGAATAATGATTGGGAAATAATGTTTACTGAATTCTAGGGTTTGGTAATAAAAGGTGGAAATGATTGTGGTACCCAGCAGCTAAGATATGGGATAACCAGTTCAGAAATGGCTTGTTGGTTCCAGAGAACTGACATGCCTATTTTCATTATTGCTCAACCGCAGCTAGCTTCATCCGCCCGTGAATTGGTATTTTCGCTCTGTTTCGCTCCAAACGAACGCTTTCTTCCTTTCTCGAACATCAACCATCTTTTACTCCTCATATTCACTTCTTTCCTTCAATTCATTCATCACTAAAGCAGTCATGCTTTTCAGACAAAATTCGCATCACTAAAGCCGACAAACTTTTCAGATAGGGATGAAGAAATAAAAGCAAATATGAGAAATAATCGCCTCCAATAACATTTGCACATTTTGCCTTGTTTCTTCTGCTTTTGCTCCATACGACTCCAAAGTACCTAAATATTCAAAAGCAAACATAAGATACATAATTTTCAAGAAAACTAAGCAAAGAAAGCATAAACAATAGATAAATATATAGGTGTTTTAGACACCTATCAAATTCCCCCACACTTATACTTTGATAGTCCTCAAGCAAATCAAACAAAATAATTCTAAAAGATACATACAACTCCGTCTCGTCGAGGCTACAGTCACTTTAAGCATAAATAACAAGCCTTTGAACCCCTAGGTGTCCCTAGTGGACGATTTTTAGTCTCGTGAAGGTTTACAAGAGATCTTCCTACAAAAACTATATTTCTAACTTCGTCTATTTGTGACAAATCAATGAACGAATCCAAAGTGACTACAGGAGGAGATACCTTGGGCAAATTTAGTTCATATATAAGTGCATAAAGTTTTTCTTAAAAAGTCGAAAAAACCACAATACTCGGAATCTGACTAACCACAATCACAATGAAAATATTAAGAAGATGAATAAAGATGTAGATGTTGGCGAATGTTCACAAGTGATCGATGTTTCCCATATCTGTCTGAAGGTCACCGCCAAGATGAACCTATTCATCCTATTGGATTGAGCTACTGGTATGAATTCTAGTGTCAACACACTGGCATATACAAGGGAACCAGGAGTGACTTTATTCAACACAATAATAATATTTTTCTTTTCTTTTCTTTTTCACTTTTTTTTTAGACGACATGATTAGATCTTTTGGATCCAAGCGCATGCTTCTTGTCAGCAAGTACGTGATAGTTGCCTTAGATCCTGCATTCCACGCTTGTTTAGGCGACGGAGACATGGACTACGTTTCACACATACTGATATTCCCAAGTGTCATTTTCATTCCGTTTGGTCTAATTGGTCAGTTTCTTTTTTTCTTTTATTTTTTTAGAAACTCAATCACTCTATTTCATCCTAGCAGTAATAACAACTCGATTTTTAGTGACCCACCAAAGCACTTAGAAAACAATAGATAAATATGGAAAAATAAAAATAGAATGTGATATGGTGATATTCCGAGATATGGTAACAACTAACATATAATTTATAATTTCTGAGCTATGTTCGTCTTTTCAATTAACGGGTTCCTCAACTCCTGCAATCACAATGGTTCCATCCACTAATAGTGTCAGCCTAAAGGCACAAATTTCTAGATTTCGGAGTTCATAAAGCACAATTTTTTCTTTGTTTTTCTATTTTTCTGATTTTTTTTTTCAAAAGGCATAAAACAAACTATACATACCTATAAATGCTCCCCCACACTTAAACTTTACATTGTCCTCAATGTAAAATTGAATCGTCCAAAGAAAGTTCAAGGTGGGAAATTCCGCAAATGATATGCAAAAACAAAGAAAAATAAAGATAAAATGCTGAAAAATAAAAAGATAAAGGTAAAGATACAAAACCGGTGGGTTTCCTCCCACTTAGCGCTTGGTTTAACGTCGTCATCCCGACGTTCAGCTCCAATTACTCATCCAGAGGGAGTGGATCACTCAATGTGATCATATCCTGATTCTCCGTCACAAACTGCTCGTAGTATGGTTTCAAACGATGGCCGTTGACCTTGGAAACCAGCCCTGTTTTGGGACTAGTAATCTCAACTGCACCATGCGAAAACACATTAGTAACAACAAATTGTCCAACCCATCTGGACCTAAGTTTACCCGGAAACAATTTAAGACGAGAATGGAATAAAAGTACTTTCTGCCCTACTTCAAAACTCTTTCGGGAAATCATTTTATCATGGAAAGCTTTGGTCTTTTCTTTATAAATGCGTGAACTTTCATATGCATCATTTCGTATCTATTCTAACTCATTGAGTTGAAGTTTCCTAAGTTCACCAGCTGCATCTAATTCCATATTACATACCTTGATAGCCCAATAAGCTTTGTGTTCAAGTTCGACGGGAAGATGGCAAGGTTTGCCATAGACAAGCCTAAAAGGAGACATACCGATTGGTGTCTTATAAGCTGTCCTATACGCCCACAAAGCGTCATTGAGTCTATAACTCCAATCCTTCCTTGTAACATTCACCGTCTTCTCTAAGATGGTCTTAATCTCCCGGTTGGAAATTTCAGCTTGTCCACTCGTTTGTGGATGATACGGTGTGCCAACTTTATGAGAAATGTTGTACTTCTTTAGAAGAGCGTGAAAGGATCTCTTAAAGTGCGAGCCTCCATCACTAATCACCACTCGAGGTGTACCAAACCTAGAAAATATATGTTCCTTCACAAACTCAAAAACAACATGAGAATCATTGGTAGAAGTGGCTTTAGCTTCCACCCACTTAGAAACATGATCTACAGCAAGAAGTATAAAAAATATCCCATTGGAATTCACAAAAGGCCCCATAAAGTCTATACCCCAAACATCAAAAATCTCAACAGCGAGAATTGGTGTTTGCGGCATTTGGTTTCTAGCACCAAGGTTGCCTGTCCTTTGACACCTATCACAAGCCTTGCAAAATAAATATGCATCCTTAAACAATGTAGGCCAATAAAAACCACTTTCGAGAACCTTGAGGGCTGTCCTCTTATCTCCGAAATTGCCACCACAAGCATATGAGTGACAAAAATTCAGAATTTATTGGAACTCCGATTCATGTACGAACCTGCAGATCATTTGATCGGAGCAATGCTTCCACAAATAAGGTTCATCCCATATATATTGCTTGGAAATCTTCTTGAGCTTGTGTTTTTGGAATGTAGACATGAAACTAGGTACTTGACCCGTCACAACATCAATATCGGAAGATAGAATCCAAATTATAAGAAACAATTGTCAGATTCATAGATAACGGTAGTTGTCCGGTTGTAGTTGCGGATTATCTCACAACTACACCCTCAATAAAATCCATGAATTTAATATGATGATCTCAATTATTTGATGTGAAGATGAAGATTAAAGTACTAAAATTATAAAAAGAGACACAAAGATTTTTACGTGGTTCGATCAATGTGATCTACATCCACGGTGCTTCACTAATGATTGTATGTGATTACATGATTTTACAATTGAGACTCCATTAATGAATATTTGGAGCTCTAGAATTTTGGGGAAGAAGATGATAAAGAAAATAAATCCCTCTCTAAAATTTTCTCTCTCCTCCTAAAATCATCCCCTCTCTCAAAATGTGTCTCCCCTACTTCTTATGCCTAAATGACTATTTATATGATCTTACAAAATATGATAGTTGTGTTGTCCCGCCATTTCGGATTTGAGAATTATCTTGCGAAGCTTCGTAACTTCACTTCGCGAACTTCTTTTGCTTTCCTCGTGATTTCCTTTGCTCGCAAAATGTTCTTTGCTCGCAAGATGTCTTTTCTCTCCACAATTTCGTAAGTTATCATTTGTTGTGATATTCCGCTCCTACACCGGTCGTACCCGAACAATAAGATTCCAGAGGGAAATGCACCTAAGATCAAATATTTCGAGCCGGCTTCCGTGGAAAATTCAGACTTTCTTTTTGATGCTGTGATCATATAAAAACAGAGACTTTGAAGCTCAATAGCTAAATACATGGCAATTGAATCATGAGTCGGGATCATAAAGAGCATATTGTAAGTAGGAAGTGGAATTAATACAATGGATTCAGAAGCATCAAACCTCTCTTTTTCGGAATAATCAAAACACATCGAAATGGTACCAGCCGTACTTAATAATAGAAGGATTTGGAAGAAATATGTAAAATTGTCCCTCCTCAAAAGATTATTCCGGAATAAATGGCCAATAGTTAGGAGAGGTGCGCCAGCGGCGAGCAGAAGCAAGGTTATTATAACATTAAGTAATCCAAGCCAACCCACATTACTGACTAACGGTGGATAATCATCTTTCTTAGAGGTACTAAAAACAACTCCATGAATGAGCAAAATGAAGGTTGCGTTAATGATAAAGATCTCCGGGAAAACCGCTAAAAACAGATTGAACATGTAGAGGCAATGAAAGCAGAACTCTTTCATTGCCTCTACATGTTCAATCTGTTTTTAGCGGTTTCCCCAGAGATCTTTATCATTAACGCAACCTTCATCTGGTTAAGTATAAAGTTTATTTGCTTGCTACAGTGCTTTAGGTTAGTCAACTACGACTTAGTATCTCGCAAAAATAATATTTCTCTACTTCTCTTTAAACTAACTAGTAGTATACGAATACGAAGGTTCGTTCCTAAGGGAGAGTTGAGTCTAAGTTGTCGATTCAATTTCTGATTGAGAAAAATGCAAATGAGGATAAGAATGATCAAGGACTTCTTCTAAGTCACAAAACATGAATCTTAATGATATAGCTAGTTTCTGCAAAGTACCCATTACTAATAACCATAGAATAATTAGTACGCTCAACTATTCTGTTATATCTCCTAAGTTCACCGGACACGGAAGCGCTCGACTACCGAATTCTATTTGCCAAGTTTCCTAGAGGTAAGATTACTAGGTGTGACTCAATCAAATGCAATAGGCTCTGTGAGATAGGCTATTCCTAGTGACAAACACATAAGATCGATTCATCTACTAGTGACATTCAATACATATGATTATTTAACAAAATCCCATCGTCAATAACCATATAGTGCTACTTGTGTTCGGAACATCTAGACAATTACGGGTCGAAGAGTTCTCGAATTAGCAATCGAATCATCCGTAAACCAATTTAATTTGCAACTTAAACGATTCAAGAATAATTCATAAACACTTTTGGCACGGTAAAGAATAAACAATAATGAAATAAATTGCAAGAAACAGGCTTTTTAAATATCAATTCGAATTCACGTTCGGACGTTGAAGTTGTCCTGAATCAAATGCAATTAGCTACTGGAGTTCATGGTGGAATAATGAAAAAACATCAAATAGATAGCAGGAATACAAAACCAAACAAACAACAACTGATGGTTGTGGTGGAATGGTGTGAATTGGTACTGCCTTGGGGCTGTATTTCCTGTGCTCCCTGCTACTTTTGTTGTGCTTTCCAGGTCCTGGTACTGGTACTGCTGCAAACTGGTGACTGAGTTGGTACTATATTTCCCAGCTTCCTGCTGCCTTGGTGCTATGGAGTGGAGGTGCAATATGGACTGTATGCAGGTGGAGATGCAAGTGCAGTGGTGGTATGCAAGGAAGGTGGTGAAGTGCAGAACTGGTGGATTGATGTGGAATTATGCAGTGGATGGATGGGAGTAGTTATGCATATGGTTATGGAGATGATGGGTGTATGCTGTGGATGCAGGATATACAGTTGAGATGGTGGTGATATGGATATGTAAAGTGAGTTGCAGGTGATATGCAGGATGATATATGAGAGGTTGTGAAGGTGTTGTGCTGATGGAGGTGCAGGTGGAGTGATGCAGATGGTAGTGGGATATGAATGATGCTGTAGGGTGTATGATGGAGATGAATGCAGGTGGAGTGATGTATGGAGATGCAGTTGGGAAGGGTTGGAGAGGAGCAGAGAGCTCCTCTCTGTTGGTGATGGTCAATGCAGTCGCAGAGCGGGTATGAGAGCCCCTTCATATAGGTTTAGGTATTCTTTATATAGCTGAAACTTCCTGCAAATACGTGACCTAAACAGCCCCAATAATCCTGGCCATTCAACCTTCAAAACCGACGGCCAAAGCACCCTTTGCTTAAATGTTTTCACGGCCCAAAGCTCTATCCATTGCCGAGACTGATTGGTGCCCAGGTCTTCTTTCCCTGCTGCAAAATCGAACCCCAGTTTCCTAATTTTGTATAAACTCTATTCACCGCTCAATCTCTTCCATCCATTCACTCATAGATCGATGGAAACAACCTTCCTTGTGAGCTGTATTTTCGGCAAGAAACTGGTACCCAACGTTCCTGATTCTTTCTTAGTTTCTTGACCCAGACACTATAGATCCAGCTGCTTCTAAGCCTTGTCTTCTCAACTGGACCTAACCTGAACCCTTGGAAACAACCCATAAATCCCATGGCTAGCTGCTGGCAAACAAACTGGACGGTGACATCTTGGAAACAGTGGTTCAGGCCTTTTAACAAACACCTGCTGTGTGTCTGGAAAACTAGCCATGATTATGCACTGGCTGTTCATGTGAAGTGCACAGCTCCTTCCCTGCAACAATTGAGATACAGACAACCATTCTCATAAACCTTATTAAACACACGACATTAGTTGGTCACCGTTCTTCAAATTAACAGTAGTGATTTCACTTTCTCAACTGGTACTGAACCCAGCCATTGGCAACGACTCCTTCCGTGCAACCTCGGCTTGAGCTCTGTCAAGAATGGTATCACATAGAAACCCATCTTTCCTTACTCATATAAGAGCTCAAATCTCTTTTGAATCACCTTAAGTAGCAACAACAAGATTAATGTTCTTCACCTGATTTGTCACTGCCAAAACAAACCCAAACCATATTATAATAATGATTTTATCTCCCCCTTGGCCTCAATCTTTTTCTTTGCAAGCACCCATCGAACCTGTGGTAACCGGTGGCAAGAACTTGGTGCTGTTGAGGTTCATGACTGAGCTGGGATGACACTGAATTATGAATAAGTCTCGACCTGGTGTTATAAAGGGGAAGGTGTCCCTTAACGTACAACATCCTGTCTTTAGCAATTCTATTAGCAGGTTACCCCTTATCCTTAGCTGGGATCCAAATAACACTTTCCTATGAAATGACAATTTTTTGCTCCTTTTGCACGTGTTTCTTCTTCGTTTACTCCAATAACTCCAAAATTCCTATAAAATGCAAAACAAAGTGTATTATACAAAAATACAAGAGAAATAATCAAAGAAAAGCAAAAGAAATAGACATTCAAAAGATGTATTTTAGGCTCTTATCACCCAACAGTTCATTTCGTAGAATGAACTCATATAAACTAGAAATTTATTTTGTAGAATGAAATCATAATAGTATTTCATTTTGAATAATGAAGTCCTAATTGTAATTTATTATTATTATAGTTCATGTTACAAAATGAACTCGTAATAGTAATTAATTATGGTAGTTCATATTGTCGAATGAACTCGTAATTGTTGTTCGTTATGGTAGTTCATATAATAAAATGAAGATATATAATTTTGATTGCAGTATTTTCTCATGATTTCATTTTTTTTTGGTTTTAATGGGGTTTTGTCCAGAAATCCCCGAGGATACGAATGAAATACTTTCAGGATTGATCATGAGATGCTGGTCTTAAGATCCAGCATTGAGGCCTGACTTCTTCGATATTCTTGTTAGCTTGAGAGAAATTGAGAATTTTCTTTAAGTCAAGTGATGTTAGAAACTAATTCGGTAGACATATATAATAAATTAATAAGTTTGTATACATATGAACTTAATTCATGTAGGTACCCTCTCTCTTTCCAAGAATATCTTAGATCTTAATTATAATTTGTCATATCTGATCTGAAATTTTCAGATCTTTTGGCAGATTTGGGTTAAATATTACTATCTATTAATATTAAATAAAAAAAAGTCACTTTTTAGTAATTTTAGGGTTGGTAAATAATGTTGTTACTATGTTTTCAATTGATTTCATCTCTTCTAATGGCTTCTCTGTGACAATTAGATGTTTCTTATAGCCTTAAGGGCGTTTCGTATGATTGTTACAATCTTATCAAATGCATCATTGGATCGATTTTTTCGGAAATGGTCATGGTTTTACAATTCTTTGAAGATCAATGGCTACTGAAAATTGTGATAATGATGAAATAGGCAGATTACCCCCCTATGGGGACATTATACTCTTATTGAAGAAGGCAAATCTCAATGGCAGATTTTTATTTCTAAACCCATTTTTCAAATATCAGTTTCCACTATGAAACAAAGATATATGTAATTTTTTTATTATTCTCATCTTTGATGTATTTGACAATCATGTATTCAACTTTATAATATTAAAGAAATCAAGATGTTTTCCTCCAAAAAAAAAAAAGAAAAAAAGAAGAGATAAGTATGTATATACTAATATATCTACATGTATGACTTATTATCTACACACGTGGTTGGTAAGGGTGATGAATACATTTTAATATGAAATAAAGATGCATTATATATCAGAAATGTATGAAACATATTGTAAAGACCCTCTAGCTCGTCAACGCTATTAGACCGGGCAAGTGTTGATTTAGTCGATAATGACTCGATTAGTTTAATATGAAAGTTAATTAATAGGAATTAATCTAACAACGATATAGATATGAAACTAGTATCAGTGAATAGGTCTCTAAAACTTATGCGAAATAGACTACTCGAACGTGTCATTCGGATACCAGACGGAGAAGATATCATCAGTTTTGTTTGAAAGGAAAATAGTCATTTTTCCATTGGACCAACTGGGGTGGCCCTTATCCATCTGAGTGGGTGTATATAAAATCTCTTTGGTCTTATCTCAAATTTGTGCGTAAGAGATAGCCATTTTCTCTTGTTTTTTTTTCTTTTCTTCTTATTTCTTTTTCTTCTTCCGTTTTCCTCTCTTTTCTTCTGTTCGATTTCTGCAGAATGTCTGTGAGTCGTGTGTAATGTTATTGAAGTAAATCAGATGAAGAAGAGATGGATTAAGAAGTAACTATTGGTGGTGGTGTTGATTATGATAGATGTTTCAGATTCAATGAAAAGATGAATTAGAGGATTCAATTTCGGGTTTTTGTTTAAGAGATATGGATGAGTCTCAAGAGATGAAGAATTAGATCATGGTAATGTTTTGATAGAGGAATTAATAAGGAATTGAGAAATTTTAGAGATAGAAGGTTAAGAACAGTGATCGTGAAGTTAAGGTTTGTAGGCGTACCTTTTCATGACATTGTAGAGATGTTGGCGTAGATTTTAGGTATTTTTTTCCCTAACTTTTTGTAACACTTAGGCATGGATACCACAATAATGTTGACCTCCCCTACTCACTGCGCAAGGCAGACACTTGATAGTAATGACCCTGTCCTTTCACGAAAACCCGGTTTTTAGGGTTTTCTCCTCATTTTGGTGTGGCCGTGTGTATGGTTTCCCTGGTAGGTTACTCCTCCTTGATTGGACAAGAATTCTATGCCATAGGGTACGACAAACAAATTGGCATGCGTCTTGGGTGAAGAACAATTTTTGTGCACTTTTTGTAATAATGTCCCTTCGCATTGCTCCATTGTAGTTATTTGAGAAAATATTTGTTATGATGTCACTTGAGGAGAGTTATGCTGTACCGAAAGACGTTTACAATTCCAAACCAATCGTAGATGATGAATTCTTTACCACATCGGCCACGGTTATGAGAAACCATCCAAGCTATGTGTCGATTCTTCTGACTGGCTCAGAAAGCGAAGGAGAGGATCGATCTGTTCGGCCAGGAGGATTAATAAGGTTTTGCCTTCAGAGGAAAGAATATCGTGCTTTTTCTATCGATTTTAAAATCCCTGCAAGTCCGTTACGTTCCTTTGAGAAATGGACACGATTTATGATGGACCAGGAACCTGTAAAGACCAATTTGACTAGGGCGCAGATTTTCGGTGCTGTTGCGGCTTCTGCAGTGCTTCAGATTAGGAAAGACATTCCAGGGCTAGTTGCTTTTATTTCCATATGGTGTACGGACACCCATATGGCCGTATGCAGGTGGGGCGAAATGACCATTTCTTTGGAAAGCATGGATGTACTGCTGAACCTTCCCGTAGTTGGAAACCTTGATGTTAAGTTGTCCGCTGATGAAGAAGAAATGCATGCCGCTCTAGTTGCGAAGTCAAAGGGGTTCATTCCGAAAGAGAATGAGATGAAGTGCTTCTATGACTGGTGGGTGTGCCAGTGGTTTCCTGACGCGTTAGAGCCAAACCATAAGAATAGTACGCTTCACGTTGCGGCGTTCTTGGCTCTTTGGCTATCCAGAGATATTTTTGATGGCGGCTCGGGCAAGAAAGAGATAAGACATGGACTTATCAAGTTTGACATAAAATTGGCAAAAGGTGTCGTTCTTCCCCTCGGTGGTTTGTTTCTTGGTTCCCTGTATACACACATGGACTAGCTTGTTTCGGACATGCGCGCCTAGAACGGTCATATGAAGGTGGATTCGTATGTTCATGCCGCTTTTCTCCAGGCATGGTTGTGGGAGCATTTCGAGAAGTATGCCCCGAAACCGTTAGCCATACTTCCCGAGTCTTGGGGTGGCTCCAGGATACTGCGTTGGTCGAATAGGCGCCGAAAAACTGGACCGAAACTGATTAGGTTTCTTGACAACTCGTATGCGGTTAATTTTCGTCCATGGGATCCGGTGTATGCGCCCATAACTCAGGTTAGTACCTTTGCTCCCGCCTCGAACATGTCTTTATCTTCTGATGATGAGGGCCTGAGTATTGGAGAGATGGTGTTCATGCTTAGCTGCATGCCTGGTCACGTGCCAGCTTTTTTCCGAGGAGCTGGAAAAGCGATTTTCTATAATGTTGATAGAGCTGCTCGACATATGGGTTTTGACCAAGGGGTACCACTTGTCCGTCAGCCGGGTGTTCAAGAAATTCCGTTGTCGATTGTTCTCGATGCCAGTATTCTTGTGTTAGGTATAATCCTGCCTTTTCTCGTGGAACGTAATCCATCAACAACTTCCAAATATAACACATTTTGGCAGGATGAATTCCTTGTCATCCAGGAATTTGTGAAATCGGTGGTAGGCCTTCCATCGAGGTTTTAGCAAAGCATCCGTTGTTGAGGGATACTTCTTCAATTAAAATAAAATATGCCGGTCTAGAAGCGAAAAGTCCCCAGGTGAAGGGGAGAAGGTCTAAAAATCGTGCAGGAGGTGTCCGGTCAGATTCCACAGATTTACCGACTTTTAGTTCATCCAATATGCGGGTACGTACGGCTCTCCTCTTGAATTTAGCTTGGAACGTCTATATCTTTGTTCCTTTTCTGAGAATGCGTCCTTGTATTCCGTCCAGGGTTCCAGTAGTACGAATGCCTTTGCCAAACTTGCGAGCAGTCAAAAAGTATCATTTTTCGAGACAGAGAGTAGCGTTGTCGAGCCTATCCATAGTGATGAAGAATCCGATAAGGATGAAAGTTCTGAGTCTGGTGATGGTGAGAGTAGTTCTTCTGAAAACAGTGTTGAGTCTTCCTCTAGTCAGTCTAAAAGTGAATCAGTGAGTCTTCCCCACGTTTTCTTCATTTCCCTTCTCTTTTTATTTATTTTTTGCAGTAAATTAAATCTTGTTTTTTAGGAGGAAATCGTTTCTGGGGATGATCTTGAAGTGGAAGACCACCAGAGCGAAGACGTAACCGTACTTCCTACTGCGGAAACTGCACCAACTAGCGATTTGGACATGGAGATTCATCATCCCTAGGGCGCTGCCGTGACTCAGGTGGAGGAGAGCACTTCGGGGGGTGAAATCGTAGTTAGGGATCTCCTTCCAGTTGCTGATTCAGTTGCAGGTGCCACCTTAAATCCTCCGTATCCAGCCCTTTTCCCAGGTCATGTGTTGATTGGTGGATTTATCGTGCCATCTAAACATGCGACATTGTACACCAAGATTTGGGAAAGCTACGGTTACATTGCTACGACTAAGAAGATCACTAGTTGACATACGTTGGTCAAGCGAGTGTAGGAATCCATGTCTTCGATTGATGAGATGTGCAACATGACTGGTCATACAGTTTCTGAGGATGTAATCTCAAGATGGAAGTTCCATCGTGACATGTGCATGGGATTCGAATTCAGCGTTCCTTGGTTTGTTGAAGGTCTCTCTGATGTTGAAAGGTTGCTGGTCGAAATAGTCGAAGGTCCATCCGCAGACATGGTGAAGAAGCAGGAAGCGGAATTCAAGAAATTGTGCCAGTAATTGAAATTGAAAAGGGCGGCTCTCCAGAGCACAAAGGAGGCCTTTTCCAAGAGAAGCAAGCCGTTGTTGGAAAACTTTCCTTGAATATATATATCTATCTTTCAGACTTCTTATCTTTAGGTTTTTTTTTTTGAAAGGAAAATGAGGCACCTGGTTTTTGGTTTTTGATTTTTTTTGGTTTTCTCGGGTTAATAGATAAATACTACCTTGATGGTTTTGGGGTTATACCATTTTTTTTGGAATGAAATGTTTAGAATTGAACTGTCTTTGGCTATGAATGAAATTAAGATAGAGGTACTAGGTAAACCATGGAATCGCGTGTTGGTAGATGACATGGGATGAAACATGGTTATAGGTTTTATCAAAACTTGAAAAAGAAATCAATCGTATTTTGTCTAAATAAGACTTACTCGGTTTCTCAGGTCTTTTAATGAAAAATAAATTTTCCGGGCGTAGGACCAAGTTTTACGAAAAACATGGCCAAGGGAAGTCCCTAGTGTTCTGAGTCGTTGCTGAGTTGTCTAATAACCGAGCCATTAATCCCTGGGCGAATCATTTTGCTTCTAACCCCTGGGAAGTCCCCAGCCATCCCTTGCCGTGTCATGACTGATAATCGAGTCGTCGAGTAACTGATTCAGAGTGAGTCGCCTTCCTCTATCATCTTTACGTCTAGGTCGAAGAACAATATCGACATTTGAAAATTGACATTGTAACCAATAGATCAATCCTACCGCTGTGGTCGCCAATTGTTTATAGGTGAAAATAGTTTCTGCTGATTTTGGTAATTGCGGGTGTGTAGGTGAGAAATTGTTTAAACCCTAAACAATGTACGGCAAGGGAGTACTGTAGATTCGAGAGATAAATCTGTACAAGTTCGGCCTAAACCAAGAAATGGCCGTTCCAGACTTGCTTCGGTCACAAAGAGGAGGTGAATGGGTTGGTTTTTGGGAGGGAAGCAAGGAGAGTGGTGAGACCAGAATAGTTGATTCTGGAAGAGTAGTTGGGTTTCTACGACTTGTTTTCATAAAAGGTAGGAGAGCTCACGAAGAGAGCTAAGTAAGTATTTCTGAGTGCTGTCTTGTCCGAATGAACTTGTTGTCCAAATGGAAATAGGTAAGACCTATTTATACAAGTCGAGGTATAAACGTACCCTAGTCTCATTAAGGAGTGTGAAGTAAATGGGAGGAGGTGGTAACCGTATGCATGGACTTGATGTTCCATAAAGTGGTTAACGCATGAAACTGGTTTTCATGGAACTGTTAACGTTATGGAATTGATATTCCATAAGGTTGTTAACTCACGGCTTTATGTCCCATGAACGTTTCCCACATAACTCCCGTATTTACTAGGCGCCTCACCCTTATGACATTTCCTTATGAAGGGCGTAGTGTACGCCGCACGCTGTAGACCACCAAACCAATACCCAAAAAAGATCCCTCAGTTTGTGTTGATGTGTCGAATGCTTTTGGAGAACATGTAACACGTTGTTGTGGCTTGGGAAAGTCGAGCTCGGGGAACTTGCTAGCCTGGTGACCTTCGACGGTCGAGATGTTTCATCTTGAGAGGAGGGGCAACCGTTGATCTTTGCACGCCTTCATTTTGGTATCCGCGTAGTGAAGTAAAATAGGGTGGCACGGCTAGGGTGTGTTTAGACTTGGCATGAGGGGCCAAGGGTTTGCCATGGGCGTATGGCATGGCTAGGGCCAAAGCGAGGGCGCTAGCTTGGCTTGGCATGACGTGACTAGCATGGCTAGGGACAAGGCAAAGTGCATTTGGCATGGCGCGGCGAGCTTGGCTAGGTTTGGTTTGGCTTGGCATGTGGGGCCAAGGGGTAACCATAGGCGTATGGAATGGCTAGGGCCAAGGAGAGGGCGCTTGGCTTGGCATAACGTGACTAGCATGGCTAGGGCCAAGGAAAAGTGCGTTTGGCATGGCGTGGCTAAATTGGCTAGGTTTGGTTTAGCTTGGCATGTGGGGCCAAGGGGAGCCATGGGCATATGGCATGGCTAGGGCCAAGGCGAGGGCGCTTGGCTTGGTATGACGTGACTAGCATGGCTAGGTCCAAGGAAAAGTGCGTTTGGCATGGCGTGACTAGCTTGACTAGGTTTGGTTTGGCTTGGCATGTGGGGCCAAGGGGTATCCATGGGCGTATGGCATGGCTAAGGCCAAGGAGAGGGCGCTTAGCTTGGCATGACGTGACTAGCATGGCTAGAGCCAAGGCAAAGTGTGTTTGGCATGGCGCGGCTAGCTTGGCTTGGCATGTGGGCCCAAGGGGTAGCCGTGGGCGCATGGCGTGACTAGCTTGGGTTAGGCACGTGACCAAGCTAGGGTTTTGGGCCAAAGGTCGTGAGGGGACTTTGGACGGCCAGGATTTGCTTCTAGGATTGAATGGCAACCGTTGATTGTTGCACGCCTTCACTTTGGTAGCCGCATAGGGAAGGCCAACATGGTGGCGCGACATGAGGGGCCATGGTGAAACGTGTTTGTCATGGCGCGGCCGGCGTGGCTAGATTTGCTAGGTGCGTGACCAAGCTAGGGTTTTGGGCCAAAGGTCGTGAGGGGACCTTGGACGGCCAGTATTTTCTTCTGGGATTGAAGGGCAACCGTTGTTTGTTGCATGCCTGCACTTTGGTAGCCGCATGGGGAAGGCCAGCATGGTGGCGTGGCATGAGGGGCCATGGCGAGACGTGTTTGGAATGGTGCGGTCGGCGTGGCTAGCTTTGGCTAGGTGCGTGACCAAGCTAGGGTTTTGGGCCAAAGGTCGTGAGGGGACCTTGGACGACCAGGATTTGCTCCTGGGATTGAAGGGCAACCGTTGATTGTTGCACGCCTTCACTTTGGTAGCCTCATGGGGAAGAACAGCATGGTGGTGCGGCATGAGGGGCCATGGCGAGACGTATTTGGCATGGCGCGGTCGGCGTGGCTGGCATGATTTTATATTGGCATAAAGGTGCGGCTAGCATGGTTGGCATGCCTTGGCGCGGTTAGTGTGGATGGCATGATTTTCCATTGGCACAGAGGTGCGGCTAGCATGGTTGGCATGCCTTGGCGCGGTCGGTGTGTCTGTCATGATTTTCCCTTAGCACACGTGGGAATTATGGTTTGGCTCGTCGTAACCCTAATTTGAAAAATATACCCAGGTAATTATTTTAGAGACACATTAAAGATTTCAGTAAATGTTCCTAGTAAATGATTGTTGCTTTAAATGTTGTGACATTACTGTCTGCTAGGGTTTAGTGTTTTACGATTTTAACCCTAAGCTAAAAACCACCATCAACAACTGCTTCAAATATTGCACTGCACTTCCCGTTCCATTGAATATGCTTCCAAAGGTTGGTAATGAACATCTTCCTGGAATTCTTGCCTCCAGTATCTCGCGTGTAAATGGTGATTTACCTTCCTCTACTATTACCTCAGCCAGCTGTACTCGTCCTCCTCTTCGGGAATTGTTAATCATGGACCTCATATCTTGCAATTCGTTTAAAACTTCTTGAATAATCTCATTCTTCCTTCATCTCGCCTATGCCTCCTCCTTCTTCTATCTCGTCCATCATCTTCTTTCCTTCTTTCATCTCCACATCTTCTCTTTTTCTTCTTCTTCTTCCTCATACCTTCTTTCTTCTTCTCGCTATTCCTCTTCGCGCAATCTCTCTTCCTAACGAAATCTTTCTTCTCCGCATATTCTTTCTTCTTCTCGCAGTCTCTCTTATTCGCAAAGTCTTTCCTCTTCGCGTGTTCTTTCTTCCTCAAATCGTCGTCATTGGTCTTCCCATCTAGTCTCTTCCAATGCTCTCCTTATCCATCTCTCTTCGCTACTTTCTCTTTGGAATCTCCTCCTTCATTCTCTTCTTTCTTCTCCTTGGTCATTCTCAAATATTTCTTTCCTTTGAAGCAAATTCCTCCATGTTCTCATATATGTTTTTTCACCTCGTGGATCATGAACAACTCTTTCTTCGTTGAGTTGGCAATTTTGCTGCATCAAAGCGTCATTATGCTTCATGAGTATAGTTCTTTGCTTTGCCAGAGCTCTCTCCCTTTCTCTTTCTTCATGAAGTATTTCCATTATCTGTTCCGACGTCATGTTTTCCTCATTAATATGCTCTTCTCTGCCTTCTCCCGTAGGTTCTTCCTCCATCACCATTTCCGTGTCATAAGTATGTATTGATCCTTCATGGTAGCGGTTGTCATTTCTCTGATGTTTTACACCACGTCTTCCTCCTATAGTTGACGTTTCTACCATTTCCATTTTTCCTCCTCTCTTTTCCGATAAACGTTGTCTTCTTCTCGATGCAATAATGTGCTGTGCCCGATCCGGAATTCTTGCCATCAACAAGCTTCTGCCGAATTAATCTTCACTCACCGATCCGCTAACAACTCATTTTAACCAGATCTAACTTGCTCACACTTATGATGAATGTTTCAAATGAGAAGTTTCTAAGGATAAATTTCAGATCTACTCTTCTCTCTTAGCACTACCATAATCTCTAAATCACCAACTTCAAACTTTATGAAAAGAATGACTCACAAAATGATTTTTTGATGAAAAACTTTAAGGATGATTTCAACTCTCTCAACCTATCCCAAGTGAGAATAAACTCGTAGCATGAGATCCCTGTTTCTAGGCGCCAAAATGTAACTACGGAAAATCCATAGTTACACCCAATTACTAATTTCAATAACACAAAGATAATACTACTACGAAATGGAAACAAGGTTTTATTGATAAACTTAGTTTTTGATCTTGAAGATACAAATAATATAAGTTACTCTCTCAAGAACCCTAACTTATCCCTCTTTACAATAATCTCCTCCCTTACTAGTTTTTCCAACCCCTTCCATAATGGATCGAGCTCTCTATTTATAGGGAAAATTACATAGTGGATTACAACTCATTTTATCTCGCCAGAAGTCACACATTACACGTGATTCTACTTTTTACTTCGCTCGATCCATTTTCAATAAAGTTTTCGCTTCCTTTTCGCCTTAATGTTCGGTTGTTGTCGGGGACAGCTGTCCTATTTCTTGCGTAACAATCCATACTTCGCATCTTCTACTTCGTATAATTATGTTTCTTCGCTAGATATCTTCCTGTGCAAGTAATCAACATCTCGCTAATTAATATCTTCGCTAACTTCAGATCTGATTTCACAGATCCAATATTCGTTAAAGTAAGTATGACACTTGATTTGACTCGTCATTGACATTTCTCTGGGAATTAGTAAATAATATCTCGTCTGAAGATTTACTTCGTGGTTTTGTTCAACCTCGTTCTACCACGTGGCGAGTAGGTTTTCCGTACCTACAAGTCTTGTCATTAGTCTTCATATATAACTATTAAAGAGATCATAAATTTCAAGTTTATGCATAGAGTTGTTCAATTGTTACAAGATATAAAAGACTTAAACCACCATTAAATACGTTAATGGGTTTGATGACAATTTAGCCATTTGCATAGTTCTATTTGCAGTTGTTGCTTCACTTAATTTCAATATGAAATCTAGGTTACGTTTATAAGAAACTTAAAAGCATTCAACCATTTTCTGCTAGTTCCTATGTTTGTAGGGAAGAAGATGCGGTTTTGGGATTTTTTGTTAATCAGGTGTTTGTTTGTTTTGTACACTTAATTTTAAGGACATTCTAGACATTTTATCTGTTTATTCAAGAGTCAATCCCTCCCATAAAAATCCAATTCCCTTCTCAAATCCATACTTTCCCGCCCTATAATATGACTCCAATTTATCCATGTTTTGCCCAAGTCTTTCATTACTCCCACCACCACAGGACTTTTTGATACCGACTTGTTCCAGAGCCCAGAGGCATTCCCGGTTAGCTCTATCTCCATGTCCACATTTCTCATCTCTTAGGCCTCTTCCTATGCATATGCCAAACTCATGTATTTGGCATATATGCACCCACTATGGGTATGCCAAATTGCCAAATTCATATGCCAATATGTTATTTCTGGCATATTGGCATACACGATAGAGTTTCCAGCGAGCGATAGAGTCTTGATCGCTCGATGGTCTTAGGGTCGATAGCGATAGTCAAACAATCGCTCGTTGGTATGATAATCGCTCTGCAGATCTTCATCTAACGGCTGCAATTTCCCCACTTTATAAATACGTGATTTCAAACTCATTTCAACTCACACCAGAAATTCTAAATCTCTGTAGAATTTCTTAATCTCTCAAGAAATTTAGAGATAAACACATATAAACATGATGGGACTCGAACCCAAGACCACAAATAAAAACAAAAAACAAAAGACCGTGACTGCTAATGGGGGACCATTTTGCTTGGGGGAGTACCAACCCAAAGGCAAATGATTTTTTGTCCTATATGCAACCAAAATGGCACCCCATTAAGTCTTGTATCGAAATAAACTCTTGTTGCGACATGAAAAAACCCAAATCTTTCTCTTAGGGTTTCAAATCGAAATAAACCTTCTTGTTGCGAAATGAAAAAAACACTGCTGAAGAAAAAACCAACTCTTTTCTCTTAGGGATTCAAGTGAGGAGTTCGATTGCGATTGGTAAATCAACTAAGTTTGAGGCGTTCGATTGATCAATTCCCTTTACCAGTTTGTGCAAAACAATCAAAATCTCTCTTTCAATTTTTCAGGTATCCATCTGTCTTTCAATTTTTCTTCATCGTCATCATCTTTGTTTGGTGGGTTTCGCAGTGATTGTTTCTTGCAATTTCTGGTTTTGATTCTTAATTTTCACAGAAGAGTAGATTATATTTTTTAATTTGATTCCTGGGGGTTGACACCAGGGATGTTGCTTTAATGAATCACACATTTGGGAAACTACCAAATCATCTATTGGTTGAAATCTTTGTCCGTGTTCACAATGGGTTCATATAGCATCTGTTAAGCAACATTGGGCAAATCTATTCCGGGGAGAGTGTTTATGGAAACGTGCTTTTTTGAAGACATGGCCTGGTCCTAAGAGGTGAAATTTCATTCATTCATACTTTAACATAATTAGTATACGAATTTCAAAATCTAGGGTTGCAATTCCAAATTTCCCATTGAATATGGAAAAAGCTTCCAAAAATATAAATAGTGAAAGGAGATGCCTAATTCATCAGTTCGAAAATCAAAAAACTAAAATGGTTCTAGAAAATAGAGTTTGGGGCAATCTATTCGTGTTTGATGAATCTGTTCGTGCTTATTCCGGTCTAACTAAAACGTTCTACTCCAACATTTCTTATAATCCTGGAGATAATCATTTCAAGACTCAGATTGGAGATAAGGAAATACTTGTCGATAGATGTTTAATTTCAAAAGTTACCGATTGCCCATTAGACTATAATTTTACTGTGTCGCAACCAACAGATGAACCAGTAAATGCAACCATTTACAAATTTTTACATGGTCAAAACTCTGAAGTTCCCCCACTAGTAACAGAAAATCCTTATTGTCAATTGAAAATTACTAATGATGTTCCCGAGCACGTACGCATTCTTAAGAAGCTAGTTGGGAAAAATATATGTGGAAGTTCAGCTGACAGGAATTGTTGGCCTAGGGAAATGGCGCAGTTGATCTACCATATACTTGAAAATCGAGAAGTTGATATCTGTAGCTTTATAATCCAAAAGATGATATTGATTAAAGAAGATCCAACGAAGTTTAATCTTGCATTTCCGTGTTTAATTACAAGGGTTTGTCAGCATTTTGGAATAGACATAAATCCATACACAAATTCTGAAATAAATCTCCAAAAACCAGTTGGTATAGAGACTCTCAATCGGTCTTCTTCTTCTTCTTCTAAAAAAGCCAAACCCACATTCGAGGATTCCACAGAAACTGTGGGGAATATTTCTCTAGATGCTGATATTGCTATTGAGCACGAAAATGACTGGATACACCAGAAGAGTGAGGATATAGAACCATTCACGTGGTACCCAGATGAAGACAACTATTTCGGGGCACCTAAGGAATTGAAGAATGTCTGTCTTATTCTAGATTTGAATAATATCCTCGGCGACTTTTCTAGTACAGCTAGGAAGAAAGGTAACGTAACTTTAGCCATTTTAATATTTGATGGAATCCTTAAATACATTCCGTTAATCTAACTTTCTTTCTTTTTCTTTTTTACAGGCTACACTCTCAGGCCATTTTGTCGGGAATTCTTGAGATATAGGGAACTTTGCATATCTGGGGTTTTGGACATCAATGAAATGGTAACCTTCCATCTAATTCATTTTTTTTTTTTTTTTTAGTTTTTCTTATTTTAAACCATATATGTGAATTCAATTTCTTTTCTATGCATGACTCTTCTTTTTTGTTTTAATATTCCTAGGCGTAACTTGCAACCTGCAATAGAGTTCCTCCAAATTCATGAAATCAGACATAGTGTTGGATGGAAGTCATCCAATTTTATGTTTATGGTAACTTATTCTCTTCTTCTTGTTATCTCCATAACTGTCTCTCACATAATTCCTTGTTTTATCTAATTTTTTTTTTTTTTTTTGATTATTTTCTACAACTTGCACAATAACAAGCATTAAAGGAATATAACTGTCGTAACACAACACACTTTCCCCTTTTTTCTTCTTTAGTCTCGAGAGGATTGTATGGAGTCAGGTATCCAGTTTAATAGGGGCAAGGATGTATTTCTGAAAGTACTTGGTATCTTAAATCGGAAGTTTCCAGATATTAACCTCAGACCTTCAAATACCTTATTGGTGGATGATAGTCCTTACACAGCAATATTAAATCCAGTAAGTGTGACTGTCAGATGTCTTTTAATCTTGTTAGTCTTCAGTATTGTCTTCCCAAGCCGTCTCATTAATTTGATTATTCAAACATATTTAATTCTGATATCATTTATTTGTTTCAACTGCACTTTGTTATAGCGTTACACATCTGTGTTTCCACAACCCTTCCGACCATGTGATGTTGGTACAGCTAACTCGTTAGGTAAGGCTTTCTTTAATTAAAGTTGTTTACTTCCATTGTTAATAAGTAGGCAATCGATATTATTCCAATTGAATGGTGTGTGCATAAGGTTGATATACTGACTGTGTTTTTATATAGATTTTGAAGGAGACATCGCAACATTTGTCAGAAATATACCTTCATCTGGTGATATTCGAAGATATGTATATCACAGGCAGCCTTCCACTTTTCAGAAGGATGATCCAGCAGATGATCCAATCTGGAAGAACGACATCGAGAATCAGAAAAAGATATGGTTAGTAATCAACTTCTCTTTGATGTTCTTTTTCCCTTGTTGTTTCTCCATGCTAACATTTTTATTTCCCTTACCTAGTTAATTTGTCCCCACTGTAACAAATTTTTGGTTGCATTCCCAGGAAGGCGTGGAGAGATGTCTGTTCCTTTGGAGGGACACCTGACTACATATCGTCATGGGCCTACAAAAGGTAATTTTCTAATTCTCTTAAAAGGTACATGTAATAATTGTTATGAATTGGGAGTATTTGTTGATTTTACACTTATTATTATTTTCTTTTATTTCCTTGGCACTGTTGTATGTGAGGGTTAGTCATTGATTCTGCACGGGACCTTATGGAACCGTGCAAAAAGGGGTATACCTCTCTAGCTCTAATTAACGGATTGAAAACCAAAGTGTTGATCTTTACAATATTGTTATTAGAGGGTTAGCTTCAAGTAAAGAGAACTATTGATTAGAGAACTGATTGTACTATCATTGTGAAATGCTAGAAAATGGGTCGGTTCCTGTTAGTTTGATTTTACTAGGAAAGCCTTAAGAGAAGGGGAAGGGGTTCATGGAATTACAGAAACCATCAAATACCTATTCATTTTTTTGTCTTGCAGAAGTGCCTTTACTAGCTAATCCCACGGGATTTTCTATGCTGACTAATGTTTGTTTCAATTTCCAGGGTAACTAACTGAACAAGAACCAACCACATAAATACAAGAAAGGTTTCAGTAAATGTATCTCCTGGCTACTTTCAGCGTCAATATCTAACCATTCAAGCCTCATTCTTGATTTGTCGGTTCCATTTCTATGGTTGGGCCGATGGTTCCAGCTTTACAATTTTTACTAGGTCTCTGTTTCAGGGAAATTGATGTTTTCACTATTTCATTTTCAAAAGTATCACTTTTACCGAGTACTAAATAGTAGTGATGTTATAGGTATCATTACTGTGAAGGGGACTACAAATAGTATCATTACTTATATTATAGAAATTCTAAATAGTAGTTTTGATAATTGGGTATGCACTTGTACACCCAGTAAAGCCAATGATGTGGCTCATTCTTTAGCTCTAAGTAAATTTATTTCAATCTTTTAGATGGAGAAACGAAGATCAAATTCCAGAATGGATTTCCTTATAAAAATATCAAAAGTTCGTTGGCAAAGATAAACTTTTTGTCTTTGATACTATGTATCGGTAAAGTTCGTTAAAACATATATCAAAAACAAACTTGACTACACCATGAAATGTCCAACCCATTGAGAAATAGAGAGCTGTATTTCGCAGTGGGTTGGACATTTCGGACATTTCAATCCTCCTATTCGTAATTAGTTGCCGATATTTCATTTTTTTGTTTTGTATTATACTGTAGATCGTCATCTTCTTAGGTCTTGTTTGGAGCATTCGAGAAACGAATCACCATCTCTTTCAATACATACAGAAACATCAAGACACGGGCGAGTTTAGAAGAACGATTCAATCTGATAAATCCCGGAAATCTATCATCATCATCATCAAGGAGAAGGTATTCGTTTTGAAACCTAAATCAAGATTATTTTGATGTTTCTGTGAAAAATTTAATCTTGATGGATACAGCTAGAATGGGTAACTCCAAATTGTTGTTTTCATTCTGTATGTGTTGGCTTTTTCAATTCGTTCAATCGATGACATCACCCTAGTCGGTGATGCAATTCTTCAACATAATGGCAGGATTTGCCTCACTCACTATAGTGAAAGTTTGGGTCAGTTATACAAAATCTAGAACTATTAGGCCAATTCTTGCTACTCATGTCGATCTCTCTATGTACCTTGAAGAGTTTATGTTCATTAGTTTTTCTGCATCAAAGGGAATGGACAACATGTTATTGACCAGTGGCAGTTCGGGAGTCGAGGGTTCCTGCCTAATCCAAACTCATATGACACAACGGTAGAAGCAGGTTGTTTAGATTGTGTTTCTGAAGGTGGCTGTGATTGTTTTTTGGGCGTTCCTGTGAGGCAGAACCAAAGGATTCTGGTGATCAGCAACACCCAAAAACAAGCAGGAAGAATGCACTTGTTTTTGGAGTTGGCGGAGCAGCATTTTTAGTCTCAATTTTGCTTGTCAGAGAGGAAATGCAGTGCATGATGTACATTTGACTGAAATGCCACAAAGGCTCTCTTTGGATGTGTTATGACAAATGGCTCTTCCAAGCACAATCAATCATGAATTGAAATAGAAATGAAATCAAAAGTAAAAGAAGCACACACAACACAAGGATTTATAGTGGTTCGATCAAGATGATCTACATCCACTTTGGAAGACGACGATAACAGTTTCACTATGATTCAAACAAGGTTACAAGAGTATGATTCAAAAACCCTTCTCAAGATCAGGCCTCTACTGCCTCTTACTCTCTCTTAGTTACATTGGTTTCTCTTGTTAGCAAAAGGAGAAGAAGTCTCTCTTTTATACACAAAAAACTCACCTACTTAGCCAACCAGTTTTGACTACTAGCACACCCTTTAGGACTCACCTACTAGCACACCCTTTTGGACTCACCTACTAGCACTCAAGACACATGCTACAAATCTAGAAGAATTAGACTTTCTAGAAGCCAACCCTTTTAGAATACTAAACCGTATTCAAGGCACATATGGTACAAATCTCCACCTTGACTTGAATACCAATCTCCACCTTGGCGAGAATACACACCACCTCAGTTCGTATGCTACCAATCGGACAATGATTACTGCCACCAGATGCTCTTGGAACACTACTCATACTTTGAGCTTTCCCGGTTCCACCTGCGACCTTCTGACTACCGGCATTACTGCCACTAGATGCTCTTGGAACACTACTCATACTTTGAGCTTTCCTGGTTCCACCTGCGACTTTCTAACTACTGGCATTCCATAACCACTCTTTCACCCCTCCTTGCTCTTGAATACCATAACCACTCATCATCATCGTATTCGCTCAGCCCCTCAAGGGCTCTCAACACCTGTTGACACCAACCAAGTCCAAGCAATGCTTGAACTTGATACTAGGAACCGGCTTTGTCAACATGTCTGCAGGGTTATCCGCTGTAGGAACCTTTAGCATCGCTATCCTACCTTCCTCAACTGCATCCTTGATAAAATGATACCTGACATCGATGTGCTTCGTTCTCTCATGATACATCTGGTTCTTGGTCAAGTGAATGGCACTTTGACTGTCACAGAACAAAATTGCATTCTATTGCTTGAAACCCAAATCACCAACCAAACCCATCAACCATATACCTTCCTTCATCGCTCACAAGCTGCCATTTACTTTGCCTCAGTTGTAGACAATGCAACCGTGCTTTGCAAAACCGACCTCCAACTGATAGTACTACCACACAATGTAAAAGTATAACATGTCAATGACCTTCTTCTATCAAGATCACCTGCATAATCAGAATCAACATAACCCACAACATTTGTCGAATCACCATAGTGTTTATCAAACACTAAACCAACATTTGTACTGCCACTTAGATACCTCAAAATCCACTTTACATCTTGCCAATGAGCCTTCCCGGGACTTCCCATGTATCTTCTTACCACACTCACAACTTGTGCGATATCCGGCCTTGTACAAACCATAGCATACATGATGCTACCAATTGCGCTTGCATATGGAACTCGAGACATATACTCGCCTCATCTTCGGTTTTAGGTGATTGCTTTCTAGAAAGTTTAAAATGATCTGCCAAAGGAGTACTTACTGGTTTTGCATCTTTCATACCAAACCGCTCCAACACCTTCTCGATGTAAGCCTTCTGGGACAAATGCAATTTGCCTTCAGCTCGGTTTCTATGAATCTCCATGCCCAATATCTTCTTTGCTGCGCCCAAATCCTTCATCTCAAACTCACTACTCAATTGCTCCTTCAGCTTCTGTATCTCTGACATGTCTTTGCAAGCAATCAACATACAAGAGTAAATACACAAATGAACCATCTTGGAGTTTCCTGTGATATACAAAACTATCATACTTACTCCTGTCATAGCCATTTTCCACCATAAACGTATCAAAACGTTTATACCACTGCCTTGGAGATTGCTTCAAACCATACAAAGATTTCTTCAACAAACATACATGATCTTCTTTTCCTGGAACTTCAAACCCCTTTGGTTGTTGCATATAAATACGCTCTTCCAAATCACCGTGAAGGAAAGCCGTCTTAACATCTAGTTGTTCTAACTCTAGATCTTTCAAAGCAACTATAGCAAGCAATATTCTAATAGAACTATGTTTAACAACAGGAGAGAATACCTCATTGTAATCAATGCCTTCTCTTTGCGTAAACCCCTTTGCCAAAAGCCTTGCCTTGTACCTTGTTCCTTCACCATCTGAAGTACATTGTTTCTTCTTGAAGACCCATTTGCTTCCAATAATCTTCTGCCCTTTTGGTCTAGCTACTATCTCCCAAGTGCCATTCTTGTCAAAAGACTCAATTTCTTCAATTGCGGATGCTCCCCATTCTGCTGATTCTTCACCACCGATTGCTTCTTCATAGGTTGTTGGATCATCCCTATCTATGCTCTCACCTACTGCAAATGCATATGCAACCAAATCAGCATGGCCGTACCTTTGAGGTGCTCTAACTTCCCTTCTCTCTCTGTCTCTTGCAAGATTGTACCGATGACCTTGTGCTTCTTCTTCCCCGGGCAGGTTCTTGCACAATATCTTGATCATCATCATAAACAACAGTCTCATTGCTTCCTTGAACTTGCACCTCAAGTTCCACCTTGTCACCAAGCTCCACCTTATCACTAACACCCTCTTCAGCTTCTCCATCTAGTTCTTCATTCTTTGGCTTCAACATCGATTGCTCATCAAATTTCACATCTCTGCTGATAAGAAACTTGTTTGATCTTTCTGTTGGACACCATAAACTGTAGCCTTTCACGCCCTTTGCATACCCAAGAAATATACACTTCTTTGCTCTAGGATCTATCTTCCCCTCATTCACATGAGCATAGGCTGGACATCCGAATATCTTCAATTCTTCATAGTTAGCATGCGAACCTGTCCAAACTTCATTTGGAGTCTTGCACTCAATGGAAGTCGATGGAGATCTGGTCACTAAATAAGCTGAAGTGTTTGCTGCTTCAGCCCAAAACTGCTTTGGTAACCTGGCATTGGAGAGCATGCACCGTGCCTTCTCCATTATGGTTCTGTTCATCCTTTCTGCAACACCATTTTGTCATGGTGTTTTTCTCGACTGTGCGGTGTCTCACAATCCCTTGCTCCTTGCAGAACTCGTTGAACTCACCCCCACAAAATTCCAAACCATTGTCTGTCCTCAAGCACTTGATTTGTCTTCCGGTTTGCTTCTCAACCATAGTCTTCCATTGCTTGAAATTGACAAAAGTTTCATCTTTGTGTTTAAGTATGAATACCCATACTTTCCTTGAGAAATCATCAATGAACGTCAGCATATATCTACCACCACCATGTGAATCAACCCGAGAAGGACCCCAAAGATCAGAATGAATATAATCCAGAATACCTTTGGTGTTATGAATAGTTGTACTAAACTTGACTCTACACTTCTTTCCAAAGACACAATGTTCACAGAAATCAAGCTTGCCTGTTTTATGACCACAAAGAAATCCCTGCTTGCTCAAAACAGCCAACCCCCTCTCGCTCATATGCCCTAGCCGCATATGCCACAACTTGGTAGTATCATCATCAGAACTTGAAGAACATACAGCTGCATCACCCGTCACAGTAGTACCTTGCAGCGTATAAAGACCATTAATTCTCTCGCCCTTCATTATTGTAAGACTTCCTCTTGAGACACGAATAACTCCACCTTCACCTTGATACTTGCAGCCATTTGAATCAAGTGTACCCAAAGAAATAAGATTTCTTCTCAGGTCCGGAACATGCCTAACTTTAGTTAAAGTCCTCACCATACCGTCATACATCTTAATTTGAATTGTACCTACACCCACCACTTTACAAGTGACATTGTTTCCCATAAGAACTTTACCACCTTCTCTAGCTTGATAAGTAGTAAACCACTCTTTATGAGGACACATGTGAAAAGTACACCCCGAATCAAGAATCCACCCATTCTCCGAGCTTTCGGTATGAACCGTGAGAACCGCTCCATCATCACTTTCTGCTTCAACATTTGCTGCGGTGCCTTGGTTAGTATTCTTCTCAACATTCTTCAATTTTGGACAATCCTTCTTGAAATGCCCCTTTTCCTTACAATGAAAACAATAGAATTTACCGGATTTTGATTTAGACCTTGACTTTGATCTACTCCTATCAAATCCGCCCCTTTGGTTTCCTCTTCCTCTAACAAACAACCCATCTCCCGAATTATCTTTTCCATCAATACTCGTCTTCTTTAACTCCTTAGAGTTCAAAGACGCTTTAACGTCTTCCATGGAAATTGTGGTTTTTCCATACATTAAGGTATCAACAAAATTATCATAAGATGGTGGTAAGGAACAAAGCAAACCCAAAGCTTGGTCTTCATCTTCAATTTTGACATTAATATTTGCCAAATCCAAGAGAATTTTATTATAATCATCAATATGATCTATAATAGACATTCCTTCATGCATTCTAAGAGTATGTAATTTCTTCTTGAGATATAAACGATTAGTTACGGATTTAGTCATATACCTCTTTTCCAACTTGTTCCATAGCCCGTCCGGTGTCGTTTCCGTCGCAACTTCTCTCAAGACCTCATTGCTCAAATACAATAAAATTAATCCATGTGCTTTCTCCAAGAGTTCATCCTTTTCCTCATCCTTCAATGTTGTTCCTAAAGCTGTTTTCCCCTTCAAAGTTTTCACCAAACCTTGTTGCACCAAAACAACCCTCATCTTTAGCCTCCATAAATTGAAATCATTCCTTCCATCAAATTTCTCAATCTCATACTTTGCCGCCATTGTAGATCGCTTCCACCCGGAGCTCTGATACCAATTTGTTATGACAAATGGCTCTTCCAAGCACAATCAATCATGAATTGAAATAGAAATGAAATCAAAAGTAAAAGAAGCACACACAACACAAGGATTTATAGTGGTTCGATCAAGATGATCTACATCCACTTTGGAAGACGACGATAACGTTGCACTATGATTGGAACAAGGTTACAAGAGTATAAACTCCTCTCAAGAACAAGACCTTACTCTCTCTGAGTTACATTGGTTTCTCTTGTTAGCAAAAGGAGAATAAGTCTCTCTTTTATACACAAAAAACTCACCTACTTAGCAAACCAGTTTTGACTACTAGCACACCCTTTAGGACTCACCTACTAGCACACCCTTTTGGGCTCACCTACTAGCACACCCTTTTGGACTCACCTACTAGCACTCAAAACACATGCTACAAATCTAGAAGAATTAGACTTTCTAGAAGCCAACCCTTTTAGAATACTAAACCGTATTCAAGGCACATATGGTACAGGATGAGATTGACTTCAATCCTAACACACTACGGTGCCAGGGAATCTCTCGCGCCGTTTATGGAGGTCACCTTGCATCTAGCAAGGAAGTTACAGTTAAACGATTCCATCAGATTAGCACGGCTGATCTATACTTTGAGTCAGTCGCCGTTGAACCGGTAGCCGCAATTGCTTGTTTAAAGCTCAGGAACCTCCTTCAGCTTCAAGGTTGGTGTTGCGAGCGAGGCGAGCTAATCTTGGTTTATGAGTACATGCCCAACGGAAGTCTTGACAAGTTGCTGGTGACTCACCAGGTACAAAGCTCACTGTCTAAATTAAGTTATGAAATAGAGGAATTAATCCAATTTGCATATATGGATCATACATCAATAGTATAAAGCATAATTTAGCTAACTTTGCCTATCTGAGTGGTGGTCAGGATTTATTCCGGGCAAAGATAAATCCACGGTTGTGGTGTGGTCTCATGAAACACGTCTCATTAATTCTACCTTAAATGAAATTTTATTCATTACAGCATTTTCGTTTCATTCTTAATCCTTCTTCTCATGTGCCTTGGGAGTTATCAGTTATGAGTAACAAATGATTTTACCGTGTGCACCAAATCGCTCTCTCTCCCTCTCTCCCAGCCGAAAGACTCAAACTTTTCGTTTACTCAAATTCAAGGTAATCCTGAAATTTGATAGCTTTATCTGTTGATAATTGATCTTCTGAATCATTCTGGATGTCTAACAGTGAATTGATTGTAGCAATACCCAGAGAGTATTGAATTGATCCAGATTTAGTACCATCTAAAGCGATCGATAAACTCCAAGAAATATCGATGGATGCTTTTTTGTTCTTTTTTGGATTAACTTCCATCCGGTCACCTGTTTTCACGATCGATTGATCTTCCCCGGTTTAGTTGTAAGTCATTTTGGTTCTATTAGTTCCCATGGGTTTGGCTGTTTCATTTATTTGGGTGCTTATTATTTTTTTCATGAAACTATGAACCCATTATTTTCTTTGCAGACTAAAAATACCCAACTACCACTACTAATATGTGCAGGATCTTCTTTGCTCCAAGGTTGACATCAAGGCCGTGGTTGATCATCGAATTAACCATTTCCGACCTCTCTCTCATTGCAAACCGTTTGTATTCTTCTTTGTTTTCAGTATTCAGGGTTCAAACACAATCAGAGTAAAGAAAATGAAAACAAGACTTATCCTTTGGTGGTCTCTAACTCGACGCAGAAACCATGGTAAGGATAGCAAACCCCTAATCTCCCTATATTTTCTTAATTATCCTAATTGTATGACTGTTAAGATGCATTATACCCTTGCTTTTGAAGGTTGTAGTAAGATGAAGATGCGTATTTGAGACTTTGATCATCTTCCAGCTGGATATATACCTCTCTTCTTAGATTCTTAAAGCTTCTGTCTTTTTAATGAATTATTGATTGATTGGATCATAATAGATAAAACTCACATTGATAAATTTATTATCCATAGATTGTTTAAGAACTAATATACTCAATGTGTGGATTTTATTTAAGTGTGTTTACAAGTTTTTTCTAATAGTTTTGCTGCCTAAATTTGTCTTACAATTGGGTTGTTTTTTATTTGAAATCATAATTTTGGTATGTGAAGTGGTGCATCATGTATCAGAGTTTTTGAATGGTCACATCTCTTAAAAGAGATAACTTATTGAAAGTACTATTTGATGCAGCTAAGAACATGGACTGTTTTATACTTTGGATTTCGCCGGCACAAACTTCCCTCTGTTGCATGTACAATTGGATAAAAGGGATTGGTATGTAGTTAAACAAGAATTTATCGAAGTCTCAATTCCTCCCAAATTGATGACAACCAACTTCAGGCATAGTATAACTGTGGTCTTGATAATTTTGACCTTATATGTCAATTTGGGAAACATTATTTACCTTCAAGCGGCTAATGGTTTCTTTTTACTAAATATTCTTAGAAATTATTTAATCTCATTGCTAAAGAACTCACAGCGCTTCTCCATTGATGATGTGGTTAGTAATTAGTTCTTCAAACTTGCCTCTAAAGCGTCCGAGTGACGTACTTAGGAAAATGTGGGATCTCGACTCAAGGTATAATTCACTATTTAGCCAAGTACTATTAGTTACATGAACGCTGAGTTCACTTTGGATTGTGTATTGCATTGGGTGTTATGTAGGTGTTTAACGAGCAAAACTATAGGTGATGTGCATTTACGAAGGTAAGAAATTTATTTGGTTCTTTTGTGCAGCTTCTCAAACCCCTTTTGAAGTTATGGAGCAAACAAGAATTTGGTGAGCTGGATAGAAGAATTGAAGATTTAGAAGATACTTTTGTCTCTTTGGATGCTGAGGAGAATGCTAACAACGGTTTAACTGAAGAGCAGTGGAATTCAAGACTTCAAGCTAGAAAAGAATATTGTAGTCTAACTATTTTGAAAGCAGAAAAGTTGAGATCAAGAGCTAGAGTTACTTATATGCAAAATCAAGATGCTAATACTAAATTCTTTCACAGGATTGCTTCTGACAGAAGAAGGAGAAATTTTATTGGGGCCATTAAAGTCAAGGATGAAATCACAATGGATCAAACTGAAATTAAGGAAGGCATTCTAGATTTTTTCAAAGGTATCTTTATGACTCAATCAAGCAGAACGGTCTCAATGGATTATATGCATTTCAGCAGAATCACAGAAGATATGAGACTAACTCTTGAAGCTCAAGTAAGAATGTCTAGCTGCTATGAAGAGGCTTGGTCAATCAAAGGCTCCAGGCCCAGATGGTTTTCCAATAAGTTTCTATGTTCTCTGTTGGGATATTCTCAAAAATGATATTATGGCAGTTTTCAAAGAATTGCAGGAGAAGAATTATTTGGATTGGAGGTTGAAAAACACTTTCATTGCTTTAATTCCAAAAAAGGACACTATTGAGGAAATTAAGGATTTAAGACCAATTAGCTTGGTTCATGGCATTTACAAGATTATCTCTAAAGTGCTGGCAGACAGGTTTAAAGAAGCTCTCCCAGCTATCATTTCTCCTCATCAAACTGCTTTCATCAAAAAAAGGCAAATCTTGGATGGAGTTTTGGTTGCAAATGAATTAATTGATTCTAGATAAAGAAGTGGAAAGGCAGGCATTCTGATTAAAGTGGATTTTGAAAAAGCTTTTGATCATGTTAACTGGGACTTCTTAGATGAGATTCTTTGCCTTATGGGTTTTGGAGACTATTGGAGAAAATGGGTTAGATGCTGTGTTGAATTGGTAAAATTTTCCATTCTTATAAATGGTTCAGCTACAGGTTTCTTTACTTCCAAAAAAGGAATTAGACAAGGAGATCCCCTCTCTCCTTTCTTATTTCTTTTAGTTGGAGAAGCCTTATCTTTTATGATTCACAGAGCACAAGAAGAGGGACTTATTTCTGGTTTTCAAGATACATCAGGGGGAAAGATTATAAGTCATTTGCAATTTGCAGATGACACTCTTATCTTCCTTGATGCAGATATCAATCAGGTGAACAATTTGAGGCTTATTCTTCTTTCTTTTGAGCAAACCATCGGTCTGAAGATCAATTTTGCCAAGAGCAAAATTTTTGGTGTAGCTTTAGAGGGTGACCTTAGTGATTTCTCTTCTATTCTGGGTTGTTACTCTGGTGTTCTTCCAACAACTTATTTGGGTTTACCTTTGGGAGACAGAAGTGGGGGAGTGGCAAAATGGGATAAGATGGTTGATAGTTTTGTTAGAAGATTACCGGGCTGGCAAAGAACAGTGCTCAACAGAGCAGGTAAAATGACACTGATCAATAGTGTGCTTTCCAGTTTACCAGTTTATTACATGTCTTTATTTGTAATGCCAGCTTCTGTGGCTAAAAGGTTGGAGACAATAATGAGAAATTACTTATGGAATGACAGCAAAGGCAGAAAAAAGACTCACTTAGTTAATTGGCCAACTCTTAAGAAAAGGAGAAAATTTGGAGGCTTAGGTATCAAAAGTCTACAAAAAATGAACAAGGCGTTATTAACTAAATGGAATTGGAGATTTGCTACAGAAAAAGAGGTGATGTGGAGACAAATTGTAGCTGAGAAATTTGGGACAGATCCTCTTAATTGGTTCTCAAAAGCTTCTAGAATGACTTATGGCAAGTCTGTATGGAAAGGTATTCTTAAGTACATTTCAATCTTCAGAAATCATGTGAAATTCAAAATTCAGTCTGGTAACATGATCAGGTTTTGGATGGACAAATGGTTGTTTGATGCTCCTCTCAGTGAAAAATTTCCAAATTTATTTGCAGTATCCAGGGCTAAAACAAGTTGTATCTCTGATGTTTTCTTAGAAGACAGTCAAAATTGGAATCTTTTGTTGCCTAGAAGATTGAATGCTATTAGAAGAAAGGAGCTGACAGATCTTCAAAACAGTCTTGTTGAGGTTTCTATCAACAAAGAGGTTGATGATGTCATTGGTTGGAATTTGGAAAAGGGAAATGTGTTTACTGTCAAGTCTACTTATGACTCTCTTCTCCAAGACTCTGTGGACCCAGATTCAAGCTATATCTTCAAGTATATTTGGGGACATAAATTTCCTCCAAAGATCTCTTTCTTTCTTTGGACAATTGCTCACAACAGTCTACCGACAAGGGATATGCTTCTGAGGAGAAATATGGATGTTCCTCAAAACTGTCTATTTTGTTCTCACAATGAATCTGCAAATCATCTTTTCCTGCACTGTGATTTTGCAGTTAAAATTTGGGATCATTTCAAGGAAAAGTTGCAGTGGAAGTTCACTATACCAGACAATATAATTTCAATGTTGTTCTCCTGGAACATCAATTTGCCAGACAAGCAACAATACTTTATATGGAGCATCTGGATGGAGAGAAATGCAAGAGCTTTCAAAGAAAAACTAGTTCTGCAGATCATTTGTTCAACAAAAGATCAAATACCAACTCTTCACTTGGTGTTTGGTGTTTAAAAATTTGGAAAGTCCTAGTTTTGGAAATGTTATGACCAACTGGCCCAAACTTTACTTTGACCATTTGTAATATTGGTAGTCTTGTCTAGAAGTTGTCTGTAACTTCTTTCTCTTATTTCTTTTTTCTCTTTTTTTGGTCTCTTTTGTACTTTTAAGGGTGGTACAAACCTTTTGTGCCCTTACTTTTTTGATCAATCTATTCTTCTTTACCGATCAAAAAAAAAAGAATACGCCACAATTATTTTCTGAAACATAATACACTTAAATACTTTAATAAAGGTAGCCTTAACAAAATGCTTAAGCAAATTCTAAGGTTTTACCCGTCTACTTGCTGCTGATATTTTTCACATAATCAATAATCGCAAATATTTCTCTTCTAGACTTCACATCAAATCTACCCTGAATGAGAGGTGGAAAAAGCAACCATGAACTGGTTATCATTAGAAATCCAACTGTCAAAGGTATTGAGACCATTGGAGGTAGACTCCACCTTCCCTTGACCAACTTCTTAACCTTAACCTCTAAATAGACAAAGAAACCTTGAAGAAGAAAAAACGAAGTAATTTCCCATGTAGGATTCACGCGTTTTAAGTAAAAGAATACAATCTCGTGCATAAGTCCTGAAACAAGGAATGTAGCAAATTGAGCTTGTAATGGACCCCACTTTTTTAGAGGTTCATATACTGTTAGTCTTACAGTGTTTGATATCGCCAAATTCCATCTACGGCCCCAAAAATCTTGCAATGAAGTTGAAAGGTAAGGGCTACGAAAAGATGGTTCAATTTCCAGGTATAAAACTTTCGCAGTTGTGACTCCAACTGCAAGTAGTATGAACTCTAAGCCGATATATAAAGAACCACAATAACAAAACAGAAGTAGTTTTGGATGCATGTTTTGTTGTGCACAACCGATAGTTAAGATCGTAAAAACAAATATTTTGATTGCACAATTACGTAACGATGGTTTTTCGGTTTCCGATAATCTAAGAGATGGATTATTGTTTTTCTTGCTTGTTTGCTTGATCTTGATAGGTAAACAAGCAAGAGCCAAGAAATTCGAGAATGAGATTGGTCGGTCTTTTGGGGATAGAGGGCCTTTACCAAATGAAAACAGGAGAAGATTGAAATTACCTAACCAAACAAGCATGAAAGTTGTAGGACCTCCAAGAAGAGTGGAATTGAGATTCCAAGGAAGAATTATAAACAAGTATAATATTGGGATGACAGAAATCAATCTGTATTTTCCTTTGGGAATTTTTGAAGGTATGAAGTAACAATAAGTTAACGCTACAAAAACTAAAACCCATACCTTAATCCATTTCTTTATCTCTTCCATTGTTACTTAAATCCGTAATCTATTCTGTTTTCTAACTCGTTTACGTCAAATGTTCTGTTGTTGATGCTTGAAGGTTATGATAAATAGGTTGACGGTTAATTTGTTGAGGTTTTAGTTACATTTCTATCAAACGAAAATTACATGAGCCCGTTTTTCTTTCTATATTATTATTATTCAAGCCGTGAAAGATTTGGAAATTTCGGAAATACAAGCCATTATATTCGCGAGTTCTATACGCGTTCCCAAACAAACCCATTAGCCTCACTGTACTTGTGGGAAATCGTTGTCCAAAACCTTATTAATCTTTAAGCTCAGCTGCAACATGACCGCATACACACGCACCGTAGCCGACCGGGTGCAATCTTGTAGCCGTTGCATAGCCGATCATGATATACTCAAGACAAAATAATATCGGAAAATGGGTCATTTGTCCAAGAAAATTTAAACCATGATTCAAATGGACGAGTAAAAATTAGTATGGGTGAAATAGACAAAAGAAAAAAATAGCGAGGATGAAACTGGATCCATCCTTGCTTAAACTTAAAAAATAGCGAGGATGAAACTGAATGCATCTTGATGTAAATGAAAAATAAGAAAAAATATTTAAAAATGGGTAGGATGAAACTGGTTACATCCGGGCTATTTTTATATTTTTGTCCATTTAAACTGTATCAAAATCTAGATATCTTTTTCACTCAGAAATTGAAATTGTTAATTTTGGTCTTTCTAACCAATTTTACAAAATAATATTGATGCTTTGTAAAAATAAAACGACAACCTAAATATGTGACTAGATGACAAATGTATATTTCAAAATTGCAATTATCAATAAGGGAAAATTATTTCTAGCCCAAATTAGCTTTTTTGTTTATTACAAACCCACCAATAAAATTATATATATAAGGAACCCATAATTAATTAGCATAGGAGTTAAATTACATTAATAACCTTTTATATTCCAATCCCTAAAAAGTCTCCACCTATTTTTCATTTTTTCTCTCTCTCTCTCCCCAACAACGTCTCCTTACAAAACGTTTTTTGTTTATCTATTTTCCCTCTCCTCTTTATATTCAACGAATTTTTCTTTACTTTAGCTTCCTAAAATAACTCATCTTTTACTTCTTTATTTATCTTAGCCGAAAAGAAAATTAATAACTTGTTGTAGGGCCTATGGCCCATAAGTGTGCGGCGCTACTAGATATTTAGGGTCCCCCTTCTACATGTATATATAAAGAATATTGTTTCATGTAACCCTATTATCTTGATGAATGAAAACTACTCTGCCTCTCTACTTTCTCCTATTTTTCCATTACAACATGTTATCATGCCCGATGCTATACCGCAGAGCTAAATTGAATTGGTAGATTATTTTTTTTCTTCTTCATGGGTGATTGAGATCAACGCAGTTATGCAATTATCTTCAAGCTAAGAAATTTCGCTGGAATCAAATAAGTTAAGTTGGATCTACCTTCTCCAATATTTTTTTTTCCTTGTTATCTTTGATTTTTGCGTACCCTTGGCTCTGTATACACATATTGGGTATTAAATCTACAGTACTAATTGATTTGATATACTCGTTCTGTACTAATTGGTTTGATACACTAATCCGCCATGTACACTGTTTGTACACTAATCTAATTTGTCCTGTACTGTGTTGCGATTGGGTACGTCACAATCTGGGAAGAGAGGAGAAGGCTAATCGCTGGAGATCTCGCTGGAAAGAGGAAAAAGAAAAACAAAACGAAACGCATGTTCACGATCCACTTTGTCCGTGGAGAAGAAAAGAAAAAAAAATCATATATGAGGTATGCCTAAACGATCTCTAATCATTTTTTTTTCTACCAAAAAAATAAAATCAAGTCGATGGTTTCCATCAGCTCTTGCTCTTTTATGCATGTGGGAATCGGTATTTGGTATTGTCTTTATATGATGAAATTTTAGATTTATTATAAATTAAAATGAAAAAGTTTAAAGAAGAAATTTCTATCGGAACATCTTTCCATGGACAGTTTTGATTAAGTAGACATTTAGATTTTTGTCTGTTATGGGCATACAGAATTCCCATGTTTGTTATTGGACCGATGACATATTGATTTTAATTCCGCTTACCCAATGATGTTGGCGTTTTTTTTCTTCTTTTATGGGTGTTTTTGTGATCTCTGCACTGTGGAGGAGACGGTACATGGTGGCCCGATCTAACCGATCCAACCCTGCCAACTCGGTCCCGTTCCAACCCAGCCAACTCGGTCCTGTTCCGAACGATCCAAATCAGTGTTGTGTTGAGACTGTCATGTTTCGGTTTCAAGCCTTGCAAGATCAGGCATGTTCCGGTTTTGTCTATATGCAGCGGGAACCAAAATTCGAGGGATGTAACTATAATGTGAGTTTTTTACGTTGAGTACTTGCTAGTCCTATTTATTTATTTTTTATAAAATGCCTAGTTTTGTTTATTTGGTCTTAAGATAAGTCCACATTATATAATTAGTCAATTTAAATTATGACTGTTGACCTCATTTATTAAGAATTTTGGTTGATGTTGTTTATTTCTCTTGAATATGATATTGGCTATAGTTGAATGGTGTATTTTGTTTAATTGGTTGAACCAACTCAATTCCAATGTAATCATTTGGGGCTTAGAAGTACTTGAGCACCATTATTGGATACTTGATATTTTCCCAAAATTTTTGAATGTTCCGTGGAATATATCCACTTGCTCGACTATTAATATGTCAATAGTTTCAAAACATACATTCAAATAAAATCACATGTATTCCAATTTTTGTGGAAGAACTCACAAAAGATGATATGAGTCATAAAATTTTCATTTATCTACTTCATCCATAATACTAACGAACCGGTATATGTTGAAGTATGACAACAAGAGAATAAATTATTATTATTATTATTATTATTATTATTATTATTATTATTATTTAGTAATATATTTGTAGATGCATTTTACTACAACTACATCCAAAGGATAGAAATCTTCTACTCATGTAAGTGAAAGTAAGAACTTAACAATGGACACAAGAATATATGTGGTTTGGTATGATTACCTACGTCCACGGGGGTGAAAGGATGAATCTTATTACTTCAAGATGTTACAATGGTGTTACTCTCAAGTTGAACTCTCTTATAAGATGAACTAGTTCCCAACTCTCTTTATCTTTGTGCGATTATAAGACTCTCTCTCTCCGAAATTACGACCTACCTCTCTTAGATACAAGTTCTTCTATTTATAGGGGAGGCTACATACAACCAAACTATGGTGTTGGTAGCAATATATCTATCTTGAAGTCCTATTGTCGGGCCCGTTCACATCGCCTCTTCTTCTATGACTATGGCCGATGTAGTTTGGTTCCTTAGCAGTCTCACGTCCGAGCCGATCCTTTTGGTGTTCTCTTGGTGGGATGTCGCCCTTCTAACCCTGTTGCCCTTCTGGTTGGCCGATATGACATGTATCTTCTTATCCCTTTGACTAACTCTCCTCGTTTGACCGAACACGTCTCGTTTGTCATCTTTGTCAGAGGTCTGGAGTTGAGTCTTATCCGACAGCTGTGGAGTGGTCATGCCCGATCCACGTGGATCCTTAATTCTCGCGCCTGCCATCCTCTATCGTATGTTTCTCGCTTCTTCCTCCTTAGGTACATCATAGCTTGAGATGTCGCCACCTATCCCTGTGGATAATATACACCTACATTTATGCCCCTTCATTTGCTCGTGTGGTAGGCACGAGTGGAACAAAGTCGTCCTATCTTCCCACGTCCTTGTTCATGACGCGATTTCCGCCATGAAATCTCCCACCAACTCCCCTTTATGACTTGTAACCTTCGGCGTCGGTTACACTTTTTTCTTCTTTTAAATACTCCATCTTCCTATTCTCTTTTCTTCTTCTTCACCATTTTCTCAGTCTCCAGCCGCTGCAACTATTTTCTTCGAGATTTCTTCATAAATTTCTGCCTCAGTGAGCCCCTGTCTTTTTGATTCTCTTCCTTCACATGTTCGTCACTGAGTACTATAGCAGTTGTGGTTGCGTTTCCGTCGTCCCAAGCTTCTTTATCTTCTTCATAGTTTCGCACTATTCCCGTTCATGGCTTCCTCTTCCTCAATGACTGAGAAAAGGTGTGTTGATGATGTTTTTTCCTGAGATTGATGCTTTTCCCCTTTCTTCCCTATTTTCGTTTGATAACCCCTCTAAGTATGATGATCGCGCCATAAAATCTATCTTTCCTGACGATTCTCCTTCTATTTCGTGCAGGTCCGAGAAAAGGGTGAAAGATCTCTCTGATGAAGAATTCATTGAGCAGTTGAAAGAGAAGTACAATCTTCAAGATTACGAAGTTACCCTGATCTCGGGCCAAAACAGTACCTTGAGGAAGTCCGATATGGATAAGTACGAGCAATCGGCTGAATGTGTGGTCATCACTCATGGCCAGCTAGAGCTATCTCTCCGTCTCCCTATGTACAACCCTGATACCATTTCTACTAAGAGATTCTCTCTCAGCTCAAGCCTTATCGTGCTCTGGCTCAATGGACTGGCAATAGTTTTCGAATCATGGATGAATGGAGAGCTCGCCGAGATGGTCACGGCTCTACCACCGACTGGTCGACCTATAATCCCGAGGACGCTCCTGAATATACCGTTTCCAATTTCCTTGCCAACTATCGATCCGGTACTTCAACTAATGGTGACCTTGCCGGTTTTGCTACTAGTCCTCATCGTCACAGAACTATGCCTAAGAATGTTGAAAGGATGATGCTAGATGCCGATCCCATCGGCCAGGGTTCTAACAGGCGAGATCGTCATTATCCCCGAGTTTCACTTTTTGTCTGAGGGCCCATTTTATATGGTAGATTCTCGTCGCCTCCATTTCCCGCCAAGACCTACCCTTTATGGGTGGTTAATGATGATAAGGCTGATAAGGTATGTGTCTCGTTCTTCCTTCCTCAATTTTTATCTTGTTAGTTTTGACGCCAATTGCATGTTTATTATCGTTGAAGCCTCAGGGCGACTCTTCCAAGGCTTTCGCATCGTCGAGAAAGAGGGGCGCTGGCACAAGGGTTGAGGATGACCATGGGAAGGTAACAAACACAGTAATTTTGTTATAAGAACATGTACTTGCCCCTGTTTTTTTCCTTCACATGTTCTGACCAAAAACCTTGTGCATAAATGTCCTAGGCATGATGACGATGAAGCCAGCGGGTCCGATGTGCGTGAGGTTGATCCCCAACCTCTTAGGAATAATCCTAGTAGAGGAAAGCATGTTGTTAAGACGCCGCCAAGGCAGAAATCAATCATCGATATTCCCGATAAAGATGAGATATTCGGAGAGGATTTCACGGATGATAATGGCGATGGGAAGGAGACGAGCGATAAGGGCGGTCCTGAAGTGATCGTTAATGCTGAAATGGGAGAAAAACAAGAGCCCCTGAAGACGCCCGATTTGGGAAAGGATGTTAATGCTGAATCGAAAGTACTTTGTCGTCTGCCCCAGATCACTGGTGGGTCCTCGTCTGGTGTTGAAACCTCTTTTACTGTCTCTGGACCTATCCTGAACTCCCTTGGAGTGCTTACTTCCCCCGACTTTGGAGCGTATACTGATGAACAAATGCTTGGTGTCATTCCCCTCTATGGAGATATAGCTCAGACTCTCGATATGGTGGTGAGTGACTGCCTGTCTGGGTGATGCCCCACTCCTTAATTTCTTCCTAATCGTCACCTACCATTCTTACTTACTTATTTTCATTAGATCCTTAATCGGGTACGGTTGGATGCCGCCAATCGTCATAGGGAAAGGCAGTTGGTGGAATCTCTCCAGCTTTAATTGCAGAACGAGAAAAGTCATGCGCGCGAACTAGAGATTAAACTCGCCGATGCTCAAGGTATGTTACAATTCTATAAACCTTAACTTATGTTAATTGAGTTTATCGTGCCAATATCCTGAGTCGGGTATCCTTCTGCTAGCCGAGATAGCTAGTATAGGTTTAGATGCTTCTTTGGAGTTTAGGATTATGAAGTGGAAATGGGATATCGAAAAGAATTTAGTGGAGAATCTTTATCGGAGAATTGCGAACAAGGATGGGAAAATAGATCGCCAAGCTGGTGAGATCGAAGAGATTCAAGGTAAATTAGACCGATATCGACAGTTTGAGTATTCCCTTGAAGAAATAGATAATTTACGGGATCATTTGGGTTCTTCTCAACGTCTTGCAGCTGAGAAAGCTGTTTTGGCCACGGATCTAGAACAACGAGTAGAATCCTTATAATTGCAGAACCGAGACCTTCACGAGGATCCCCGACGAATTCTGAGGGATAAAGATGTAGTGGAGCGAGCTAATAGAGATCTGCTGGGCAAAGTGGTTGAATTCGACAAACTGGTGGGTGAACTAGAATGGATCAGGTTGCAACTTCCAGTACTCCAAGTATGGCGCAATTGTTTAATGGATGAGTGGAGTGAAATAAGAAGTACTGCCCCAGCAATGAATTCAATGAGCAATGCTATAATGAGCTAACCATGAAATTGTCCAAGGCCGAGGATGAGTTGTCCAAGTCGGTAGAATCGCTTCAGTCAGTGTTACCAGCCCTTTCAGGTCTTATAAGCGATGTGTTGAGGCCGTTCCTTAGGACTAGATTATTTTATGTACTTGTGAAATTTCTAAGCCATATCCGATGAATAATCCCGTGTTGTTGTGATTTTATAGCTGAGCAAAAACGTTCTCGGGAATTGGATCTGGAGGTTCGACGGTTGAAGCAGGTCGAGGACGATTTGGGCACCAAGTTGACCGATGTAGAGGCATTCAATTTGTAACTTACCCAATAGATTGAGGATGAACGCGTCGCCCATGAAGAGGAGATAGACGAGAAGGTCCGGTCGGGTATTGTTGAGTATGTGGAGGATAAGAGGCGCTAGATCGCGCAAAGGAGGGCCGGTGTTGTTCTGGGTTGTAAATCGCTAGATCTTCGCCACTAAGTTTCCCTTTGTCCTAGGTTGTAAATCGCTTTGAACACATCTTCCCATTTTTACTTCTGATACACTGCTTGTTTGTTTAAATGGGGGTGCTGCATCGCCGATGATGTTCTTTTTATTTCTGTTATACTTTGTGTTCTGTATGGTTTCATGACACTTTTCGTTCTTTCTTAATTGACTCATGACGCTGTCGGTTTATCTCTTGTTTCTTATGCCATTCCTGCAATTGATTAAGTATGTTAGTATTTTAACCTTTTCTGTCGAACACGCCCAACAAGGAGGGTCATCGGGCCCAATGCCATGTCCTGATTGGGGTATCTCATCACTATCTCTTGGATTCATTGGAAGGGTATTAGTCAACCTAATTCTAGGTTCGATTGCCCCGAGCGGTTATCGACCAACCAATCTCGGGCAAGTGGTCACACCCACCTGCGATGGGGGAGGCCTTTCAAATGTAAGTAGGACACCTAGCTGAGAAGACCTCGTGTCTTAACAACCTGCGGAACTGGTTTCCAACCACCATAACCCTTAGTCTACCTCGTCACTTGCACACTACCACTGCCCCGAGTTCGAATAGCCAGGCGACTGTAAGGAACCTCGGCACTTCCACACTGGCTTTGCCTCGAGTACGAATGCCCATTCGAGTGTAAGTCACCTCGGCACTTCCACACTGGCTTTGCCCCGAGTACGAATGACCATTAGTCGCGCATGCCCTATCTCACACCCCTCGCGGTTTTAAAGAGATAGAAGACAAGTATGCTCACCTTTTTTCCGCATCTCCCTTCAGGGGTGGTAGAGTTTTATATACTTGACGTTCAAAGGTTTGGGCTCTCTTTTTCCATCGAGTCTCAATAGTCGATACGTTCCCTCGGCTGCCTTAGACGTAATTATATACGGCCCGCCCCAGTTTAGTTCTAGTTTTCCTCCCTTTTTGTCTCGCTCCCATTCGGCCAGAAACTTCAACACTTGCTGCCCTGGTTGAAATTCTCTTGGGCGAACACGCTTGTTGTACTCTCGTTGAAACCTTCTTTGATAGTTTTCCATTTTTTGTAGCGCCATCTCTCTTGTTTCTTCCAAGTCGTCGAGTTTTTCCAAAATTAGATCGGACGATACATTTCGCCTACAAGCTTCTGTCCTAGTGGTGGGGATGATTCCTTCCGTCGGTAGAATCGCCTCGGTTCCATAAGTAAGCATGAATGTCGAGAACCATGTAGCTTCTCTCCGCGTGGTTCTATATGCCCATAAAATGTTGTACAACTCATCACATCAGTCACCATATTCCCCATCCAATTTCTTCTTCATGTTGTCGGAGATTGTCTTTTTAGTGATCTCGGCCTGACCATTACTTTGGGGGTAAATGGGGGTAGATTTGCTCTTCTTGATGTTGTACGTGTTGAACAAAAGATCAATATTTTCCCCTTGGAGTTGTTTTCCATTATCGGAAATGATAGCTGTTGGGACCCCAAAGTGGAAAATGATATGTTCCCAGATAAACTTGAAGACATCTTTGTCTCGGATGTGCCTTAAGGGTGTTGCCTCTACCCATTTGGTAAAGTAATCCATGGCCATGATAAAATATTTTCTCTGCCCCGTTCATATGTGTAATGGTCCGACAATGTCTACCCCCCACTTGGAAAAGGGCCATGGGCTTATAACAGAGTTTAAAGGTACTCCCGATGCCTGGATTTTCTTTCCGTATCGTTGACATTCTTCACAAGATTTCGCCATTTCTTTTGCGTCTTCCTTCATGTATATCCAAAAATAACCCATTGTCTTTGCCTTGGCCGATAGGCTTCTCCCCGAGATGTGGTTCACGGCGGCCCCATAGTGTAATTCATGCAAGATTATGTGGACTTCTTCTCTACTTAGGCATCGTAAGAGTGGCCCTAAGTAGTATTTCCTATATAGGATCCCCTCCCTTAGCTCGTAGGTGCCCGACTTACTTTTGATTTTATTTATTTCGGGCCGACCCTTGGATAGCTCGCCCGTTTCCAGTATTGGTGTATCGACTTTCTCCAATCTCCCTCTTTATACAGATCGGTTGTGTTAATAGCCACATCGATCCGTACGTCCGGTGTTTCTGGGATTGAGAGAGTGAGGAGCCTTATAACGCGAATTCCCTCTATGCTTGGATCTACCAGCTGTGAGGCGATGTAGGATAGAGCGTCTGAGTGCGTGTTATCTTTTCTACAAATGTGGCGGAACTTAATGCTTGGTATTTGGTTGATGTAAAATTGGGCGAGCTCCCAATATTTTTGCAATACGGGGTCGTGTGTCACATTTTTGCCCGTAATCTGCCGAATCACCAACTTTGAATCACTAGTTAAGCTAACCTTCTGTAGCCCCATTTCTACAATTATCCGTAAGGCGTGGATTACTGCTTCGTACTCGGTAACGTTGTTTGTTGCTTTGAATTCCATCCTCAACGAGTGCACTATCTTTCTTCCTTTCGGCGTGGTGAATAGTAATCCAAGACCTGACCCCTCTTTGTTTGATACCCCATCGACGAAGACTTCCCACCGTGTGGGGATACTGACTGTTAATAGGTCGCAGGCTCTTCTCGTTCTTCCATCATCCCAGGTATATCTTAAACCTCGTCTTCATCGCTTAGTGGGAAATCTGCTAGGAAGTCGTCCACTACCTGTCTTTTGATTGCCGTCCTCGTTTCATACACCACATCATATTGTTTGATTAAGGATACCCATTTAGAGATTCTCCCTGATCGCCCTGTATTTTCCAAAACTACTTTGATAGGCAACTTGGTGAGCAGTCATATGCGATGATCTTGAAAATATGTTCGGAGCTTAGACGCAGCAAAATCTAGTGCCAGCACCATCTTCTCCATTCTGGTATGGTTTTTCTCGGCCGGAATTAGCATTTTGCTAATGAAATACACCATCTTCTCCGCATTCCCCTCCGTCCTAACCAATACTGCACTAATGGCATATGGTGTCGCCCCTAAGTATAGGGTAAGGATTTCTGACGGCTCGGGCCTCTGCAGAACCGGGAGGCTGGCTAGGTGTAACTTGATGCTTTGAAATGCCTCTTCGCTAGCATCCGTCCATTGAAACTTCTCTCCTTTCTTCAGAATGTCATAAAAGGTTTTACATTTGTCCGATGACCATGATACGAATCGCCCCAATGCTTCTATACAACCATTTAGCTTCTGCACATATTTTATTGTCGCGGGAGATGGCATCTCCAAGATAGCCCTAACCTTCTCAGGATCTGCTTCTATCCCTCTGGGGGTGATGATATATCCTAGGAATTTTCCTGACGTAACCCAAAAGTCGCACTTGGCGGGATTGATCTTCATCTTGTGTTTCCTCATTGTTCGAAAAATATCACGAAGGTCTCAGACGTGATCCTTGGCTCGGCGACTCTTGACTAACATGTCGTCCATGTAAACTTCTATGGTGTCGTGGATCTTGTCTTCGAACATATCTCCTACCAATATCTGATATGTGGCACCAGCGTTCCTAAGTCCAAATGTCATCTTGGAATAACAATACATCCCCCTTGGTGTGAATAAACAAGTGTGCTCCTGATCCTCGGGTGCCAGCGGTATCTGGTTGTATCCCATGTATCCATCCATCAGTGTCATCGCCTCATATCCAACTATCGATTCTACTAGTTGGTCTATGCTTGGGAGAGGGAAACTGTCCTTCGGGCAGGCCTTATTCAAATCACTAAAATCAATACATATTCTGACTCATCCATTTTTCTTTGGCACCACGACCATATTAGATATCCACTACGAGTAATGGGATTTCCTGATTATTCCGGACTCTTGTAGCTTCTTTAGCTCGGACTCGACCGCTTCCTGTAACTCTGGTGCGATTAGCCTCATTTTATGTCTAACCATCTTGACCCTTGGATCAATCTTCAAGTGGTGGCAGCAGACCTCCGGGTCAATACCCTCTAAATCGTGTACTTCCCACGCGAACACGTCTAAGTTTTCCTTTAACACTGTCATAAGTTGACCTGCTTGTTCGTCCGAGAGTAATGTCCCAATCCTTACTGTCTTTGGCTCCTCAATCGTCCCAAAGTCACTTCCCGAGTCGGATCAACTATTGAGAAATTATATTTAGATTCCCTGAACGGAGACGTTTCCTTTGATTTCTATAAAGGGTCTTGCTCTTGGGTTTCATACGCCATGACCTCTTGTTAAATTGCCTCCTCCAACTCTTCTGCAGCCTTAACTTCTTTGGCTTTATTCTTCTCTCGCCTTTTTCGAGCTCTCCAATCTTCGTTAATTTCGGTATCAACCTGCATGCATTGTCGTGCTGCTTGGGAGTCACCTACAACTTCAGCTACTCCCTTGTAGGTCGGAAACCTTAATATGTGATGATATGCCGATGCCACTCCTTTAATCCCAGCGATCCATGGATTTCCGATAATTGCTTCATAGGGCGAGGCGACGTCGACCACACAAAAAGTTGTTAGTGTGTCAAGGTAGCCCCCACCGTCTGAAACCCTCAAAGTTACCTCGCCCTTAGGGATGGTTACCGTACCATTAAAGCCATAGATGCGATACGTTGAGGGAACAAGGATGTCGTCCGACATCTCCATTCTCTTGAACGTGTCATAGAATAGCACCTCAACTGAACTTTCGCTATCCACGAGAATCCTTCTTACTCCCCATTCCTCAATTAGTAACGTGATGACCAAGGGATCACTGTGTGCTTTCCCATTTGCTGGGACGTCCTTGGCCGAGAACGAAATAGGTTGCATCATCCAAGGTTCCATCGGTAAGGTCCTGGATACGCTACATATTTCTTTGCCATCGCGATCCCTCTTGTGAATCCTTAAAGTGATTACCGGGCCTATAGTGTAGTCTTGAATAGCTGAGTATGAAATGATATTCAAAAATTGAGTTGACCTATAAATGCGGACTTGATGAACCGTCACTTCGGGTGTTGCCGTCGGCTGAGGTGGATGTCGGACGAACTGTCTCAGATACCCATCTTGAATGAGGTGTTGAACAATATCCTTTACTTCTCGTCAATTATTAGTGGAGTGGCCTTTATACTGATGGTAGTGACAGTACTTTGGGTGATCCTTGGTTCCTTGGAACTGGACTCCCCTTGATGCTGGGTAATTGATATCATTCCTCTTCTCGACCTCCTTGAATACTTCCTCCAAAGGAGCGTTTAAAGGTGTATATGATCGGGCTTCATGCCACGGCCTCTTCCCTTTGGCCACCTACTTTTTTTTCTCCTTGCTTCTTGGTGGAGGGTCTGATCTCTTCTCGGGACGCCCGACTGGATCGTCCATGACTGTTTTAGCCTCAGCACTAGCTTCTTGCACTCCCCTATCTCTTGATTCGGCTTGAATTTCTTCTAGGGAGATAAAGTGTTCTTTCATCCTTCACATCTACTTTAAGGTTTTCGGTTTTTTAGAGAACATAGCTATCCAGATGGGGTCCGATCTTCCCAACGCATTTTCGAATCCAAAGATAGCTTGATCCAGTGGTAGTTTTCCAATTTCAGTGCACAGTTTCCTCCACCTATCGGTCAAGGTTCTCAAGGGCTCCCTGAACCTCCGGGCGAGGGTAAATAGTTTGTTCATTCTTGGCCGAGGACGGCTATTGTGCATATAAGTTTCAAGAAAGGCCTCTACTAGTGCATCGTATCCTCCGATTGATCGAGGTGGAAGTGAATAAAACCAATCTCTCGCCTCGCCCTCCAAGCTGGCCGGGAAGAATTTACAAATGACTACCATGTTGCTCTTCCATTGGATCAATGACATAGTATACATTTTTAGATGCTCGACCACATCTCCTGTTCCATCGAACCTAGAAGGAAATGTAGGTAGGGTACACTTTGGTTGGAATGACATTTGCTCAAGTTCTTGGGAGAAAGGTGTCTTCTCGGCCTCGCTCATACTCTCCGCCAGTTTTTTCTCTTCGCTACTCCCTGATAGTTCCTTAATCTTTTCCTCCAACTCTTTAAGTTTAGCTTATGTTGCCACTTCCTGTCGTCCGTCCCTTCCTCGCCTGTCTTCATCAGTAGACGAGTCCTTGGGTGGTATGCATCCTCTTGGGTAGGGTATGGGAGATTGCCTAGACCGATTAGGGTTGCTCATCCCATTCATATGTGGTGTTTGACATGATCGACCATGATGACTCAACATTCCTTGGATGGACGATCCCCTTAATCTGGTTGGTTGATTCCTCAGCTGGTAATTCTCAAACTCCAGGGCGAGATTTCGTTGTTGGAGTTCCCTTAGCGCCACTTCTTGTCTTCTTTGACTTTCTAAAATGGCCAACAATGTCGGGTCTGTGCTCTCATGACTAGAATTTCCATTAGGGTGTTGTGGCCGAGATTTTAATGGTACAGATGTTGGTGGTGGAGGTAGTGTCAGACCCGTTGCATGACTAGATGCATGGACAAGTGTAGGGCCGATGTTACTAGCTGCTCCTCGCCCCAATGGAATCTTCCTACAACGTTGTTTCTCTCTTCGTAAGGCTAACGAAGAATATTGCATCAAAAGGACTTGATCAATATTTACATCAAAAGGACTTGATGAATATTGCATGTTTAATAGGATCAATATAGAGCATCTTATACCCAATGGTCTCGCAGAGGCTACCATCAAAGGTTACAGATGGTGTCTAAGGAATAGGTTATGCGTACCAACCTACCTTTTATTGCTTTGGGGATATGCAATATTACACGCATCTTACTTAATTCGTTTTTGGAACCCAATATTAGTCAACCTTTTTTGCGTACCAGTTGGTAACTGGATTTAAGCCTGACATTCATGTTCTTACGCATTTTTGGTTGCACTATACATGTGCCATTACGACTCCACATCGTACTATGATGGGTCTTCCAAACTGTTAAGTAATTATATTGGAAATGAGTTCCCAACAATTATCCGCATTTTTGAATCCTTTGGCAAGAGATCTCTTACCGCTAGATTTGCGGGTTGTGATTTTAATAAGACATTCTTCCCGTCGTTAAGGGGATATAAGAAAAGGTATTTTCTAAGGGAATGCCAAGAATTGTCGTGGTGTTTTCCCACTATGTCTCATGTTAATTCTTGTACTCCACAAATATAAATGTGAAGTGACAAAGAAAAATCAATTTTCAGAATGTACATTGATATCGCTAAAGTGACAAGATCACACATACCAGCTGAAAATAATCATGTAAGGTTAGAAATCCTCAGTATGAGGTACACCATAGACTAAGGTGTTGCAACTACACTTGGTGGAAGTGTAGTTAAGGTCGTGGCTCCATAAAGAAAGATAGAGACACCACTAGGTTCGATCAATGCTCACCTAGAAAGGAAGTAGATGAGTAAGGCACAACCTAATTTGTATTATCAATGAAATCATCTCATTTATTATCTCTGACTATGTCCATGAATCAATACTGGATGACGCTCCGAAGTTTTAAATGATTCTAGAGAACAATGAAATCCTGACGGATTATGAAAATGCACATGAGTAAATGGAAGGATCATGCGTGCATAGTGATGATATAATCCATAATTAGTTTCTCCAGAAGTAGTGCACAATGAGATCGAACGATGCTTTATTTTGATTCATTTCAAATAAATAGCATATTTGTCCTACACAATCCAGGTAGAACTTAGTCCTTTGGAAAATATACGGGTATTTGGTGTGGTAGTGCTAACCAACCAAGTGTAAAGCCTATTGGACATACATAATTAATTTGTCATAAAGCATAATGAGAAGAAAGTAGTCTTAAAGTACAAAGACTCTCCTTGTGGCCAGAGGTTTCTCACAAAGCCCTGGAATTGTTCTCCTGTAATGAACGTTATATGGTTCCGCTACTTAGTTAGCTTGGTAATTTCAAAAGGACTTGAAATGCAGCATATGTATGTGGTTGTTACATATCTCTGAAGAATCAAGAGATAGAAGATATTTACAAAAGTACTTGATAGACTTTTGTTTCCCAAATCAAATGACTCTAAACCACAGAGTGCGTTTACAGTTAGATAAAACACTCACTTATAGATTCAAGCAATCAGGCGGATGTGGTATACCCGTCTAAGTGGCTATTTGATTTGGAGGGGATAGACAAGTAAGTTATTTTTCCTTTAGTGTTCATAAGAAAGTTCCTGATTTGGAATTGTAGCTATTTATGTTGATGTTACAGACATGATGTGTAATCTTGATATAACAAGAGAAATTAAAAGCTATTTAAAATCCGAATTTGAGATGAAAAATCTAGGGAAAGCTCGATCGAATACTGAGATTGTGGTATATTATTCCACCAGTTTGAATATGTCTAAAGTTTTCAGGAAATATTAGAAAGACATGCATCCTGATAGCACTCCCATGATTAGTCGAGGTTCAAATGTAAGTTAGTAACCATTTCGTCCAAAGGAATATGACGAAGATGTGTTGGGAGATGAAATTCCCTTATCTAAGTACAATAGATGCATTGATGTACTTAGTGTAATAATGTACTCGGTTAAATTTTACATCCTCGGGGAACTTGTTAGCTAGATATGGCTCCGCGCCAACGCAACGTCATTGGAATGGTATAGTGAATGTAATCATGTACTTAAAAGTAACCATTGACATAAATTTATTTTATCCCTACAAAGACATTAAAAGGAATGCTAATGAAAGTCAAATCCAAAAGTTGTTGATTAAAAAGGAACAATAATCTCTTCTCCAATGAAAGTAATCAGAGGGAGATATGGTAGATTGTTTTCTAAGTCATTACCAATATTCAGTTTCGAAAAATACATGACTAAAGGAACTGTCTGAAACAACTCTGAAAGTAATCAGGGGGAGATACCGACATCAGGGGCAGGATCCAAGGATATGATGTCGACATATTCTACTTCGAAACTGAAGTTGTGTTGTACTCTTTTTCCCTTCGATCGAGAATAGTTTTTCCCAAAGGGTTTTGTTGCTCGGCAAGGTTTTTAATTAGACAACAACAAACACAGGGAATTAACTTCCCAAGTAAGGATATTGTCTTTTCTAGAAGGATTTTATGCCTAAGAAGTTGTGTGGAAACTAATCAACTTCAACGAAGCAAAGTGATCATCTGCATCGGATCACCCTTACTTTCATATGTCATGTTGTACTCTTTTCCCTTTGTCAAGGTTTTGTCCCACTGGGTTTCCTTGTCAAGGTTTTAATGAGGCAACATATTCGAGTCCAACTATGTTCTAAGTTTACTTAATATTGTACTCATTTTCTTTAGTTCAGGTTTTGTCCCTCTGGGTTTTCCTGACGAAGTATTAACGAGGAAATTAACTTAGACTAGTTGGTCCTTGAAGATCGTATTGCATGTGACGAACTACATGTAAAGTACTAGATAACATGTGAAGTACTACATGTGAAGAGTGGTACCAAGGTTTTGTCCCACTGGATTTTTCCCTTGTCAAAGTTTTAATGAGAGAATTTATTTCGGCACAAGTCATCAAGGAGAGGATGACATTTGAAGAACTACACTCGAAGCACTAAATGTAAGAACTGCATATGAAGTTCAATTGGACCGCACAAGGGGGAGTGTTGTAGGGCCTATGGCTCATAGGTGTGCGACCCTACTAGATATCTAGGGTCCCCCTTCTACATAAATAGTATAAAGCAGAGTTTAGATAACATTGCCTATCTGAGTGGTGGTTAGGATTTATCCTTGGCAAAGATAAATCAAAGGTTGTGGTTCTCCGTGCCACACCTTACAAGTCGCACACGTGGTGTTCATTCCAATATTATGAATTAAAAATGAATACTCAAGTCAAGATATGGAATTTCAAAAATTATAACGGGGAGGTTCGAACTCATGACCTATTGTGTCATAAGAGTGTCCTCTAACCATTGTTCCACGTTTGCGTGTTGTAACCACAAAAAATTAATTAATACTTTACTACCTAATTAAAGAGTAATATAGGGTAGTCAAGGTCGATCCCATGAGGAGCAAGAGATTATTAGTTGTAAAATTGTCACAAAAGGGGGGTATTGGTTGTAAAATTTATAAAGCAAAAGAAATAAACAAAGTAATTAAAAGTATAAGTTGAAATCAATGAGAGAGAATAGATCAAGGAATCCTTCTTCACTGCAAAACAATGATTAAAGTTATGTTATTTTCCACTTGTTATTAGTCATAGATTATCACCAACCGTAGGTATAGCAGCTAGATCAGTGCTAACCCCAAAATCCCTTATTTCACCGGATACCGAAGTTCTCGCCTACCGGATTCTATTCACCAAACCACCTAGTAGTAGATCACCCAAGATGTAATTTAGTTAAATGCATTAAGATTCATGAATTTATTAGGTTGATATTAGTAGTTAAACTCTTAGATCAAGGTCCACTTGCTAACGTTGTTTTTACACACAATTGCTCCATAGAATCCCTCCGCAAGGTCTTGTGTTTTCTACTTATGTAAATAGTCAAGAAACGATTACTTATCCCCTAACTTTCACTAGCTTTAGATTAATTAACAAATCAATTTAGTTGGCCACCCAAACGACCTATCAATCAAACATAGACACTAATATTAGTAAAAACAATCGATAATCATATGAAAAACTTCAAATTAGAATTGAAACAAAACTCAAACCATATATTAAGAACTAGGAATTCATCCTCAATCAATAAGAAAATTAGCTACTCATAATTTGGAGTTCACACAATAATAATAATAATAATAATAAAGGAAGAAAGAAAAACTTATTGAAAAGATGATGGTTGCTCCTTCCTCCAATCCTTGTGCACTTTAACTCCTTCTCCAAAGTAGATGTGTGTAAAAAGTTGTAGAGAACTCTCTTATTTATAGGCTTCAATACTCTCCATGTCTTTGTAGGAAAAGATTCCACATTCCATAAGAACACCACTTTCCCAATTTGAGCCATATTCCAATTTCTAGTCCAATTCTCCAAAACTTCCAAGTTTTCATCCAATTCCCAATTCTAAGTCTTCACACACATGAGAGAAGTCCATACAAAATTATGTATTTTGCTCGCCGGAAAACTGTGTTTTTGGCCGTAAGTTGGCCATAATTTTTCTCCGGGTAAGGAATATTCTGTTGGTCAACCGTCAGGACTACCGGTCAAAAGAGTCAAACGTCAGTCAACTGTTAGTCACCGAGTCAAACCATTGAGTCAGCTCGGGTCAAACTCTCCTGATTGGGCTGAGTTGCTAGGCCAACTCAGTTGCAATCCTCTCCAGCCATAATGGCCCTGCCGCACTATCATTGTGCTTCACATCTAAGATGGCTGTCTTCTGTGTAGCTTCAATCACGGCCAAGATGGCCATACTGTATTGCCTGCCTTCACTACTCAACAGTACTGCCATCAAACTTAGTTGCATTACCACTTCCATGACCCATTTCTGATTCCTCTTCTGCATTACAAATTCGCCAGCACACAACACCACTATCAATCCCCTTCAAATCAAGCCATAATGTCACCAGACTAACTCACTCTTGACCTTCATTGTCTCATATCAACAGCTCCAATTCAAACTATTTGTATCTCAGCTCATACCCTCCACATGTCATAGCATTTCATTCCATTTTCACTCATACCAAGTATGCAATCTAGTAACATCTTCTCAACTTCATTACTAGCTGCGCATTCCTTCCAACTAGCTCCAGTTCAACCTCCACAGCACATTTGAATCCATGCTGCTCAACCATCAGTAGCTTCTCATAATAACCAGTCCATCGCAGTAGCTACAGCTCCATTATTTCATCTTCCTTAGGCCATCTGCAACTCCACCGCTGCAACTCCTTGCACCACTAGAACCTGCAACACCACACCTGCCTTGCAATCCTTCTCATCTCATCCATAGCATCACCAACTCAACACTAATCTCCCAATCAAACCATTTTCTATCAAACCACAAATGCATCTCCACAGCTCATCTGTAGCTCTAGCAGCAACTCCATAGCTATTGCACTACAACAGAAACCAAATCCCTGTAATGCTAACTTCCCAGACCAGCCAAGCATTGCCATCATGCTACCACCAACTACAGTTCATAATTCCAGCAACTCATAAAAACCTAACATATATCTATTTCATTCAACATTTGCAGCACAGTTTTGAGAACCCAATCTTCTGATCAATATCCAAAACCAATTTGGAACCACCATCAACTACATTCTTGAGCCAACTCCATTTGCTAATTATATCAACATAATCAACAGAAATAGCTCCAATTTCGAGCCATCTCTCTGCCAAACACAAATTCATTTCCAAGACTCCTCCATATATCGATTTTGTCCAAACCCCATCTCTGATTCATCGACAGACCAACAATCACAAAACCCTATCTTCGATTTATCATTTAGTAGACTTCTCAGATCCATTCTACAATCCTCCATGTTTGTTCTTGGTTTGAATCTTGATTTCAACAGCAGCGGCAGGTCTTGATTCTACTCTTCATCTCACCCTTTTTCTCATCTCTCAATTCTCAGTCTCTCAATCTTGGTTCCAGCAGCAGTCATGGATGCTTCTTCTTCTTTATTTCAGGTGGAGAAAATGATTGAGAAGATCGATTTAGGGTAGGTTATAACAATCTGGTTCGGGTTCAGGTTCGGGTATGGACCATGGATACAGACCACCCATTTGGGTTCTTATAAACACACATGTTTCTTGGATAAGGGCTACCTAGTTGGCAGCCCCTTAACCTAGACTGGTCTCCAGATAGTATTTTCTCCAGTAAAATGACTACTTTGCCATTTTTGCTCAATTTTGGTGATTTCTTCTTCTTTTCCTCCGTGCGACTCCAGAGTACCTAATAACTCAAAAACACACGTAAAATACATAATTTACAGGAAAAATAGCAAAGAAAGCATAACTACTAGGTAATAAATTAGGTGTATTCTACACCTATCATTCCACCTTGGTTGGAATTGATAGAAAAGATAAATCAACAGTGGTTGTTTGTTCAACTTAAATATTAATTAGTATAAGTGTTTTATTAATTTGTATAAGTAATTTGTCTAGAGAGAAGATAAATCTATGGTCATGGTTTGTTCAACTTAAATATTAATTAGTATAAGTGTTTTATTAATTGATGTCTCATTAATTTCTCATGATAAATAATTTATTAATTTTACATCATAAATATCCTTTAATTAATATTAATACATATCTCCATCAATAAATAATAATTTTGACAAAAATTATTTCAATAGATATTAGTGGTGGTGGTGGTAGTATAGGAAGAAGTAAGTGGTGGAAGCGGTGGAAGGTGTTACTAAGTGGTGGAGGCGGTAACATTAGTTTTGGTGGAAGAAATAGTGGCGCTGGATGGTTTTAATGGCGGTGGTATTGGTTTTTTCTTTTTGAATCAAAAATAATAAAAAAAATTTACATGACGGGCAACATTATATTGTGAAAAGTATAGTTGGTTGTTTTTGACACGATCAAAAAAGGCGGATACCAAATACTTTTGGGATGATACCAAATCATATAAGACAAAATGGTTGTTTTTGGTAACCGTTCGTACGCATGATTTTCAGTATTAACAAAAAACATATAGTTGAATAAATTAATTGACGACCTAAGTTTGTTAAATCTAAACTTTATACATGTCGTGTGGGATTAAAAGTTATAAGTGTGCCCAATATTCTACGAGGGATGGAAAATGGTGGTGGTGGAGAAAGAAGTGATATCTGGTGGTTTGTGGTACTGGCCGGTATTGATGAGTAGTAATTGACTATGTTAATTATGTGCTGCTACAAAAGCATAACACTATAAATTAGAAATGTGGTTGATCGTCTTAATGCTAATATAAACTCGGTTAAAATACATGAAAATTAAGAAGAAGAAAAAAACATTTGGATGTCATGTTATATAATAAATAACACTAAAAACTACATATTTAGTATCAAGGTTTCTCCGTCCAATAGATAAATCTAAGGTTGTATTGAGATCCCGTAAGCAGATGGCGAGTTGGTCTTGGATTTCTGAATGATAATGAATATAATGAAACGCTCCCTCTCGGTTTCTCCAATGAAAACCGAAGCCTTCTAAAAAAATAATCAATCGAACAACACTTAGATGGAACGCATCACCACCAAGTAAACTTCTCTGAATTGCTACATATCCAGTGAAATTTCTACAGATTAATCTGGTGATTTCGTCCTACCATAGTTTTTAACGAGGCATGCAATTAAATCTCTAATAGTGATTTTAAAGGTATTTTATAATTACAAAATTCTCTTATAAGTTTTGTTTATGCAAGTATTGATTTAACTTGGGTTCTTTTATATTTTTGTGTTAAGTTGATGACTTTTTAATTTGAATACATGTTTGGTTAACAAACTTTGATACATATAGGGTATTTTATTTGTAGAACTGATGTTAATTAGTATCTCATTTTTCCCGTTAGCACTTTGTTTCGATCCCGTATTTGTAGATATTATTTGACTAATGTCGGGGTATTTGTTTAATCTCAAGGAAGATTAAAACCAATATGTGTTGTATACATTGAAGACGACAGAAGTTTGTGTCGTCTCTACCTTGAAACTAATAATTTTTCTTCGGAAGGTTAGTTGAATTTATGTAGATACAAATATCAATATGACTATGCTCTTTAAAACTCCAAATTACTTGAGTAACACTAGATGTGAGAACGTCATTCATGCACTACTTAGCATAGTTGGTGTGAAATCTTTTTGTCCACGAATTTCTTCAATTTTATGTTATCAATATGATTGAGAAAGAATCTTACACATGTTTTGATTTACTATTATAAGTTTATTTTTTCAACTCACATGTGTATATCTCAGCCTTCCAATAGCCAAGGGTTCTTCATTTTTATAACTCTCACATTTGCAATAAATAAATAAATAGTGTTTATCTATAGTAGGGAAAATATTATGGGTTTTTGCTTCACTCCTTAGAGCCTTAGTTATCAATAATTTCGGAACAAATGTATTCATAAACATCATGGAGTTGGATTGGCAGTTTAGGTATATGTACTGTTATATGAAATATTCTTTTTGAAGTTTGAAATTATAATATGATGGAACAATAAATGGGGAAATTTTTTATTTACTGTATTTTCTATTTTTTTTCATGTTGGCACAACATTATTACTCCGTCCAGATAATAAATTGGAATAACATGCTTAAGTAAAAAATAAAAAGATGAGGTAACCCATTTTGTTTCCCAAAACCTATTTGAATATCAAAATAATTACTCACGAATAAAATGAAGCAAGAGGAATGTGAACAATATTGTATTAGAGACAAAACATCCCGCGCCGTTACGACACGGGTTAAGATCTAGTGTATATATAAAGAATGTTGTTTCATGTAACCCTATTATCTTGATGAATGAAAACTACTCTGCCTCTCTACTTTCTCCTATTTTTCCATTACAACATAACTCAATAATTAATAATCGCTTAAAATAACTACCTTTGCTTCATCCGTTTTTTAGCAATATTTTAGAAAATCTGTTTGGGAAATTCAATTATGACAATTTATGGAAAATTTTAATTTTTACTATTTTGTGATCACATCAATTATGACAACTCATGGAAAATTTTAATTTTCACTATTTCATATATAATAATCATAGTAATCACGGAAAATTTTGAGTTTCTCTATTTTGCGATAATCGTAATACAATTCATGAAAATTGAAATTCGGTGATAATCACAATTTTCATTGTCTTTATAAAAAATCAAAATTATCACCAGTTGTGATAATTTTAGTTATCATAATTCAGTGATAATCATACCTATCACTAGTTGTCAATTCAGTGATAATTGAAACAATCAGTAGTTATGCAATTCAGTGATAATCCTATCTATCACAAGGATACATAATCAAAGAGAAACCCTAAACGGAACAACAACAAAAAAAGAGAGGAAATATTAAAATCAATGTTGATTTCCAATCATAACACAACTTAGATGATCACTCAAAAATATCTTGCAGAAGGATAAACATTATGGAGAATTAAGATACTAAAAGATTATCATAGATAAAAACCTTTCTAAAAATTGTTTTTGTTCGTTCATTGATGGAGAAGAAAAGGAAACGAAGAGGGAAAAAGAAGATACAAGAAGAGAAAGAAGATTATAACCTCGATTAGTAAGGATAAGCATTATGGCGTAATAAATGGCTTCAACATAATTAACCATAAATATTGCTAAAAAAAGTGGAATTTTTTTAACAGTGATTAATACGGTCCACGGTCATTAAAAAGTGGTACTCCCTCCGTTCCACTTTAGATGATGTTTCTGGAGTTTTCACCTAGATTAAGAAATAGAGAGAGGTGTGAAAATTTTCCATCCATACCCTTGAGAAAAGTCTTCAAACATTAATTGTTATTAGTGCATTTAAAAATAAACTTATAGTTCCAAGACAAAATATAAGGGTTGTTATTGAAAGTTTTGTGAAAAAATATGAAAACTTTCAAGTATTGTGGAACAAAAAAATAACCCTAAAACATAAACTAAAATGGAACGGAGGGAGTAAAAATTGTAACTCTAACGAACAGTACAATGCGGGTATAAGTTATACGGTCCACGAATAACTCCCATAAACACGCCCATAATTATTTGACCGTAATAATGATTTCTTTCCTTTTGTTAATAGTGTGTAATGGATAAGGGTTAATTTAGTCCTCTAAAAGTTTGAAAACATAAAATCAAACTAAAACTAGAAAATCTTAACCATATATTTTATGTTTTGGGCTAGACATATATATCATTTTATTGGTGGGTTTGTGGAAGAGAGAGTTCAAACTTGGATTCCACGGAAATTTCCATGTTCGAGTACACTTTAGCTTTAGACATTTAATGCTTTCAATTTGCTAAATACATGAAGTGGGCGCGTCAACTCATAAAGTCAGAGTTAATCATCTTCGTTGGTTGCGTGACCCTGAATATTATTTAATTATAATACAAACAGGGAAGGTACCGTACAGTAGAATGCTACCTACCCATATGCGTATACATTCAGAGGGTGTCAGTTGACGTATGCATGCAACTTCAAATATATTTTTCTCTTTTTCTCTTATACATTCACGGTTTTTTTTTTTTTTTTTTGAAGAAAATAGATATATTAATCCTCACCGTAAGTGAGACGTTGCATAATACAATTTGGAGGTTCATCATGATGTCACCATCTGTTTATAAAATTTGAAATTGCGTATTGAACTAAGACACGCGCAATAGAATTAGCATCTCTAGGAATAGCTACAATTCTAATTTCACTAAAATCCCTGATGCGATCACGAATTGAGAGAATCGTTGAGCGAAGACTCTATGGGATCTCATTCATATTCCCTGTCACTGCTTTTGGAATCTCAGAAACACCACCTTCCATAATTAGCCTTGAGTGTTGTAATCTCTTTGCCAATTGGATTCCAAAACCGTAAGCTTTTTCCTCTGCCACTGTTGAGGAAAATGTATCAAAGCATACAACACCAAAACCCAAATGATTGCCAAAAGAATCCACCGCAACTTCCGCCACTACTCCTTTACCATTATAGTAGGCTGCATCTACATTTATCTTCACGAACAATGGGGGTGGGAGTTCCCAGACTGCAATATTATTCTGAGTTACTGGAATCTCTGAGCAGTAGTTTAAAGCATGATGAGGAGCAAAACACTTGAAGTCTTCTAGTGCTTTACAAATACAAGAACCAACAGTAACGTGATTGTTGAAGACTAATTCATTCCTGACCTTCCAAATATTCCACATTAAACAAGAACTCAAGTTAAGCATTATTCCTTGATCAGGATAATCCAACCAGTGACTGATAATTTCCATTATACTTTCTTCATGAATTTAAATCAGTATAGGACTAGTCTGATAAACCTCCAACGCGAACTGACAATTGAAGAATAAATGAAAAATCTTCTCCTTAGCAGAATTACACAAAGGACATAAATTATGAACATGAGGATTATATTTACTAAGATTTTCATACACTGCTATCCCTTCAAGAAGAACCTTCCATAAAAAATTATGAATTTTTTGTAGGGTTTTAACCTGCTTCCAAAAAAAAATCCATGGAAATTCTGCCACCGTTGAGGTTGTAGGAATATTTATTAGAGAGTAGTTTATAACACGACTTAGAAGTAAACTGTCCAGAATGAGTTTTAATCCTTATTAACTTGTCCCGAATTTCCTCATCTTGTGGAATGTATATCTGGGAAATAATTTCAACTTGCGGAAATAACTCCAACAATAACTCTATATTACAGATTTGTTGACCCTGAAAAAAAAAAGCTCTGAAACCCATGTCACCTGAATGTTAAAATTATGAAGCACAGTTGGTCTAAAACCTGGTAAATTTGGTATCCATGGATCATTCCAAATATGAATGGTATTCCTAGAGCCAATAAACCAACAACAATTGTTGACGAAAATACTTCTAACAGTAATCATATCTTTCCAGGTATTAGAATCCCATGGCTTTGTCTGATAATCCCAAAAAGAAGTATACTGTAAATACTTTGCACCCATGATGATGCTGATTTTTCAAGAATCTCCAAACCTGTTTAGCCACAAGAGATAGGTTTACTAGTTCCATATTTCTTATTCCTAAACCACCATCTTCCTTTGCTTTTATTGTTTTTTTCCTATCTGAAGAAGTGTTTCTTTTTTATATGCACTACATGTCCCCGCCAAAAAGTTATTTGAGTTTGAGCCATTTGATTAGTAACTCCTATGGGAATAATACAGGCACTCATGGAATAAACTAGAATTGTTGACAGAACACTCTTTGACAGGACAGTTCTCCCAACTTGGTTAACAAAGAAGCATCTCCATCCTGCAAGCTTTGTATCGAACTTTGAATTCAATGGTTCAAAAGTATCAATTTTCCAATATGATTTCAAAGGATAAGTCCCCAAAAACCTCTCATATGTCTACATCTCCTTAACTCCTAAAATTTGAATAATTCTCCTTTTTAATCAGATGTACAACCCTTACTGAAATGTATAGATGACTTCATGAAATTAATAACTTGACCTGAGAAAAAATAATATGTATCTAAAATACACTTAAGTTGGTGCACGTTTTCCTCTGATTTTTTCCCAAAAAAGAACAAGTCATTAGTAAACATTAAATGGATAATGATTGGAGCAAGAGTGTTTGGCTAATATCCACTGTAAAGACTTGTAGCTTCAAACTTTTCCATAAATAAAGATAAGCCTTGTGAACAGATGATAAACAAAGAAGGTGAAAGAGGACATCCTTGCCGTAAACCCCTTCCACTATGAAAATTCCCATATGGAGCACCATTTAAGAGGATAGATAAAGTTGACACTAGTGGAAAAGGAGGTTTTTCTGACCCACAACCCCGACCCTCAATGGAGGTCAACGGACCGTGGACAGGTCAAGACGGTCTAAGATTTGAAAAAAAATCGAAGCATATCTCGGAGTGCCAAAGTTGGTCGTTGTATAAATTTTCTTATTATTATTTTATTCCTCGTTCACCGACCCACTCTGTGACGGATGAACCTAGTTTTTGTCCTGGTTCAATTTTCAAGGAAATCATAAAAACTTATCTCTTTATCTCTTTATTACGTCTCCCTATTCCCTAACATTATTTCTCTTCTGCTCGGGAGAGAGACTGCAATTATCTTTTCTTCTTCTCCGCTCACTTCCGTCACCGCCACATACTGCACAACCACTTCCATCACCACAACACCACCTTTTTCTTTATCTTCTCCCTTGATTTAGTTAGTATACAAAAAATCGACGAAACACGAAGAACCCTAGAATAAAACTCTAATTTGTTTTTACTTCACATATTGAAACTCAGTGTTACAAATCAAAGTTGTATCCTCACTCATTTCAGCATTTTTTTTCTTCTTTAGATCATCATTCTCTTTACGATCTTTAGCATCAACTTCATCAGGTATGATGTGCGAAGCTTTTTTTTTTTTTTTTTAAGATTTCAATTTCTGAATTTGGGGGTTTTGGCTATGGGTTAGAATTGGTTAAGGGTTTCCAAATAGTATTTTGTTAGCGATTTAGTATCTAAAATGTTTGTTTAGTTGCTTAATGGGTTTTGCAGAAACTGATTTTGTATCGATGGATTTATTGTTTCATTTGATGAATTTGTCCAGATATATTCCAAGCAACAACATCAGCAGGTAATTTCTTATTAATTGTAGATTAGTTTCCCTTATTTCTTTGTCCTAAGGATATTTATGTTTTTCTTGCTTGATCTGGGAATTTTTGATTTGATGGTTCAAATAGAAATCAACTTTACCGATTTTGTTAAAGAGATCTGAGATTTGGGTTTTCAACTTTTCTTTTCCTTTCACTTAGGGGTTTTCATGAATTGATTGAGGTTTTGTATTAAGTTGTTATTATTTTTTTGGTTCTTGTTATTTATAGGTTTGGGTGTTTGTGTGCTCTGTCCTGGTGGGTATCATATGGTTTTCAATCTACTGGATTATCTTCATCCAAGCACGTACCTTTAAAATTTGTTGAAAAGCTTGATGGTGAATTTCATGAATACCTGTGAATCTTTAATCTTTGTTTACTTTTAATGGATTTTCATAGGGTTTGTTTATGTATACTTATAGGAAGGAATGCCGATCGAAGGTATATTATGGTTCAAGTTGAAAAATATGGTCTCGATGCTGAACGAATGTAAGCAAAATTTCATATCTGAGTCTAGTTTGATTTATAGTTCAAGTTATTCATTGCCGTGTAAAACATAGTGTAGCTGTGAATTGTCTCTTACTTTATACGAATGTATAGATAATTGTATTGTCTGTTATTTTGACTAGAGGGAGTAGATAACGGTCTAAAACTCGCATCCCCCACCGAAGATATTGTCTGTTATTTTGACTATATATTTTGAGACATAATTTCTCAAATCAGTATTGTTGATTGTAAACCATTCCAGTTTCCAGGTCTTGTGAAGATCAGTGGGGTTGGGATAGTAGAAGGAGAAGTCATAGTATGAGTCGAAAAAGATATGATGATAGATCTCGTGGGAGAGGTAAAGGTTCACGCCGTCGCAGTAGGAGCTTCTTTTTAAGTCCTGATTCCTGAAATGGTGCTAGTCGAAGTCGATATGAAGAAGAATACAGGAGGAGCAGAAGCAAGTCAGCAGGCACGTAGTACAATTTACATATCTGGAATTGAGATTGAGTTGGGTTTGAATTCTCATTTGAGTTTCATTTGAGATTTAGTTTTTTGTTATCTTGAAATTTACACATTTGCATTAACATTCCGCATGAAATAGTTTTATTTCTCTTGGTTTCACCTGATTTGTGAAGTTGAGGAATTGAAAAAATTAGTATTTCTAGTTTCTTTCAAAGTCCAGAAAAAATGCAACTGTCTTTCGGTTTCTTAATACCTTTCTCTCTTCTATGATAAGTTGTATATTTCTGTGTAGAGTAGTAAAATAGGGATTATCCTAATAATGAATATAGGAGAATTCGTCACCTCTGATTGTGAATTTGTTTTTGGTGCAGAATGAGTGGAGAGGTATTGGAGTGCATCACATCCATGGATTGGTTCAATATGCTATCCAATGTCCCGATCCCCACATTATGCTCTCTAGGATGCCTCTCAATTTCAGCAATAGCAACAACAACAACAACAGTAAAATAAGAACCATGAGTGATAGATTGTGTATGTTTTTATCCTTTATCTTGCAGTAAAACCTTTTAATATTTTAGTCTTTTGTGTGTTTTCCTAATAACACCTTGTCCGTATCTCTCTAACTCTTAGAAATGTTTGTGTTAGAATCATGCTACTACCTAGTGCATACTAAAAATTGTTGACCATAATTGTGCATTATGATTTGGTTTACAGGCTCAAGCAGATTTTGTGCTAAGGAAATTCAACGTTCTTATTGCTCCAACATAGGCTGCTGGCACTGGAGGGATATGAATATATAACTATCCCATGAGATCTTGTCATCTTAGTTCTAAGAAAAATTACAGAGTATTCAATTCTTCTTTATTATGGCTATTACATATTTTTGTTTCTGAATGTAACTTTCCTGCCTTTCTTGGTATGTTATTGACAAGAGGTGGGGAACTGGGGATCGGAATCATAGATAATGAATGAGGCTCGGACTCAGGTAAATCGAAAGAACCTACTGAACATCATTCCTTGTTATCATTTATTGATATTAGTTTGTCTATGTCTCATTACAAATCATATTAAGTTTAAGGTTATAGTTCACTTGTATTTGTGGTGCAAGAAGCATTTATTTCACTAGATGAATGAACTCCCAACAATATTTGAAGTTTTTACTGTAAAGAAGCAACAAGTTAAGGTGAACAAATCAATCCAATTTCAAAAGTGGTGAAAATATTCAGTTTCAATTAACTAGCTAATGTTTGAATTTATGAGCCATATTCCTTCGGCTTTGGATGTATGCAGTTAGTACCTTGAGGTTATTCCTTTCTCTGTTAATCACTTACATTTATTTATTTGTTTCGGAAACTAAAGCAGCAATTATCCATCCCAACAGCTAAGTCTTACTCTAAGCGAATGCCTCCTCTAATAGAAGATGAAGAGGATGAGGATGACGAAGAATAGGATGAGCATGGGATACTGTGTGGGGAATGTGGTGAAAACTATGTATCAGATGAGTTCTGGATCCGTTGTGACCTTTGCAAGGTATGGTTCTATGGGAAATGTGTGAAGACAACTATGATCCATATAATTCTACAGAAACTTCATTGCAATGTGTTTATGCTCTCTTACAGAGGGTATGCATCTATGTTCATGTTTATGGTTTTTTTTGTTTTTGTTCATAAATGTATGGTTATTTGAATTGGTGTTCCAAGTAACCTTTTAAGTTTCAATTTGCTAAGTAGTTTGATATGGTTGTTCATGTTTTTTCCTCTTTTAGATACCCTTCCTGTTATGGCTTACTAAACTTTTCTTAAGACTTCTCCCTGTTTGATCTGGTTGTTCTATTTCCTGGAAATAAACTGAATTATCCAATTGCAATGCCGATTCCACATGTTAACTGTGCTGCTTCCCAGTTTATTGATATATTTGGGGATGGATTTGTGAGTCTCCTCACTGATAATAGTGCCACCAAGGATTATTTGAAGCCGCCCACTGAAGATGGATTTGTTCTCACCCAGGTTTGGTTTTTCCAAAGTTAATATTCTTGATTCATTAAAATCTTGTCCTGATGGGATTTTTTATATTCGCAGGGTTGTGAATGCATCTTCGATTTAGATACATTTAGGTTTTATAGTGTTTAGTTTCTCAAGACGTCTTCGGGCAATGATAAAAACATAAGGCTTTGAGATTTAATGGGTATGATAAATTCTATAGGTAATATCCAATTTTGTGAATGGACGCTCAATGCTTGTGTCAAAATAGCTGGATTGCAGTTGATGCTGATATTAGAAGAACATCCGAACATCCCTGGTCATCAGTATGTGGAATGCTTGTGAAAGGTAAGAAGCATATCTCATCCTTACCTATGTTTTCATGAAGTTATAAGAGCTCGTCAGCTTGTCTTTTTATGTTGGTTTTATTGATTTGGAAACTTATTTTTGCTGTAGGTACTCTATTATTAAGTGTGGGGCTCAGTTTATCATTGGGGAGGGGATTTTACCATTTCACTGGTGAATTATTGCACTTGTCTTTAAGCTTAAAACTTACTAGTTATGACTTATATTTATCTGAACTCAGGATTTAAATCCTTTTTGTGTAACTTTGAACCTAATTAACATAATAAATGCTAAATGGAAAGTTTATTTTGAATATATAAGTGCAAACTTCATTTTAGCTTCAGTGAGTTAATTTAGTTTTATTTTAGTATGATTTCAGTTGAGTTTGAATTCTCATTTGAGTTTTAGTCAGATTATTTCAGCCCAGACAGCCAATCTGAATATGTTTTTTTTTTTATATTGAGATTTATATCTACGACTGATAAGATTCAGTCATAACGTATTGACTGTTAATGTCGGTACTTATAAATGACGATTAATCCAGGGCCTCCGGTCCCTGATGGGAACAAACAAAGGTCCACTTCAGGAGAAACCATCTATAAATCAAAAGCTAAAAAAGAAAGAGGAGATTATTTATGAAAATCACCAACTCACCAAGAGTTACAGAAGTATTTGAACCCCTTGGCACCTACATGCACATATTTACCTCAGCATGTTTGAGTTCTTGTATAATATGAAAGGCTTAGCAAAATTTCAGTTTATTAGGCTACATTATTGCTTCCGGGTATAGTGGTATACGATTCAAAGGGCCGTCCCTAAATTATCATTCCTTCCAAAATTAAGGCATCAATGTGAATTGAATTGGTGTTATTCGTGCAATGGATATAGACTTTTAACAAGTTTCATTTATCAACGCCTAAAACACATTAATAAGATCTAGTCGTTGCCAATAAAATATATATATGTACCATAACTTGAATTGTTATATCAAGGAACACCAATACACCATGCATTAATTAGATATATGAATACATCAACCGCCATAATTTGAATATTAATACAACCACAATCATATTACTACTTAAATTAATATCCTAAAGATCTTTTAATAGATCGTATCCGTAATGTGATGGTCACATTGGCCGGGTCTATACATATGTAAGAAGATTTTCCGGTTCATTTACTTAAGAGTCTTTCTTTTAATATTTACAAGTATAGTGTTTGGTGTTTTTAAACGTCGGTACCCATTAATTCTTCCATCGACGTTATCAATGATGCAGAATAAATTAAATTTAAGAACAACTTACAAAGATGACTTTTTCCACAATGTTTACTTATAAATACGGTTTGAATGGAAAGTATACATATCAACCCATTACCAAGATATGATACCCACAAAAAAACCTCTACGTCTCAAAGGTTTTTGTTAGATCCAAAAACCTTCCAGTTTTTAGCAATGGCTTCACTCGCCTTCTCAAACAATGCTATGAGAACCTAATCAATTAGTAAAACCAAGTTTAACTCTTTCAAACTAGAAACTCCGCTTATTTTATTTAAAAAAAAGTCTTCCTTCAACCCACTTAACTATAAGATGAAAAGTTTTCTAACTCCTCTGTGCGCTTATACTTCCGTAGAGATGTTAGGTTTTCCAACTCCTCCGTTACAGTTTGTTACTTACGAAGATCTGTCCCATTGGATAGTTGTAATAAAGGATTTCAACCTTTCTAATTTAGCAGTAGGAAAACATATTTCAAAAAAAGAAGAAGAAGGAAAATATAGTTATTATATGTTATCAAACTCTTTTGATGCCATCATTCTCATAAAAAATATATTGTTGTTTATGTCAAGAAGGGGTACCAAAATGCTTGGGATGGAAATAGATCTTCAAACATGCAACCTTACCGAACTAAAGGAGGTAAAGAATGAAGTAAATCTTTAAACACCCGACCCAACTAAACTAGATTACCTTGAGGTTTTTATCCCCTGGGATATATCTGGTTTTCCAGCTCTTGTGTCGATTTCTTCCAGTGATCTGTCCTGACTGATAGTTGAAAGAAAAGATTTAAATATTTCTAATCATTTCGAAAAAGGAAAAAACTATATTGAACTTCCAAAGTTATCAAAATATATTGATACCATCATCCAAGTAAAAAATATGTTGTTGTTTATGCAAAGAAGTGGTACTGACCTACCAGAGGATTACGTAGTTGAAATAAATTGTGGTTATTTTGGACACTTTGGTCATGAGTGTCTAAAACCTAGAAAGACAACTGATAACAACTACAAAACAAGCTTCAAATAAAATATAGCATAAAGTCAAGAAGAAGAAGAAGAACAGAAAGATGAAAACATGTTACTTTCATGTCATACAGCAGAAGAACAACCTTATCTTAAGTGGTACTTAGATACATGTTGTAGTAATCATATGTGTGGAAGAAATTAATCATATGTGTGGAAGGAAAGACTTATTTGTCAATCTTGATGAATCCGTAAGTTCTACTGTAAAGTTTGGAACCAATTCAACAATTCCAGTTATGGGAAATGAAGAATAGGAATTGTTCTTAAGAATGGTATAAAAACATACATCATGGATGTATTTTATTTACTAGGTTTACATCAAAATTTGTTGAGCATGGGTCAAATGTCAGAAAGAGGATATTCTATGAATATCTACAATGGTGTTTGCTTCATTGAAGATAAAAGAAGAAGTCTGGTAGCAAAGGTACAGATGACCTAAAATAGATTATTTCCTTTGAATATTCAAAATCAAAAGGAAAGTTGTTATAGTACTCACATGTACATAATGACTCTTGGTTATGTAAACTTTAACTGTTTATAAGTTTTAGCAAAGAAAGAGATGGTGTCAGGTTTACCCATTATTGAGCTACCTGATTAAAGGTGTGAGAATTGTATCTTTTGCAAGCAACATAGATATGCATTTCCAGTAAGCAAAGCAAGAAGAGAAGAGCAACAATTGGAGATTGTTCATAGTGACTTGTGTGGTCTTATTGAAGTAACTTCACATGGAGGTAATAATTATATTATCAATTTCATTGATGATTTTAGTAGAAAAGCACGGGTATATCTACTTAGACAGAAGAATGATGCATTTCTAGCTTTTAGAAGTTTTAAAGCTTATACTGAAAAACAAATGGGTAAGAGCATCAAGATTCTAAGAACTAAAAGAGGAAAAGAGTATACTGTTGTTGATAGCTTCATGGAAGAACATGATATTCAATGTCAGTTAACAGCTAGATATACACCACAACATAATGGTGTTGTAGAAAGGAAAAATACAACCATAATGGAGATGGTTCGTACTATAAGAAGATCAAATGATCTACCAAAGAATTTCTGGGGTTTTCCAGTTGATTGTGCAGTTTATTTACTTAACAGTTACCCTACAAATAGTTTGAATAATAAGACACCTTAAGAAGCTTGGAGTGGTACAAGACCAAGTGTAAGACATCTTAGAATATTTAGGTGAATTCATATGCACATGTGCCTAAAGAAATCAGAAAGAAGTTGGATGATAAGAGTGAGAAGTGTATTCTTGTTGGTTATAGTTCAATAACCAATTGATATAAATTGTTCAATCCGGAAACAGGAAAAGTAATTACAAGTACATATGTGATCTTTGATGAACATTCTCAATGGGATTGGAATACTACTTCAACAAAAGAAAATATCAGAACAATACTAATTACAGTTAAAGAACAAGTAAATATTTAAGATGATGTTGAAGAACATCAATAAGAAGCAAGAACTGAGGTAATACCATAACAAGAAACTACTAGACCAAGAAGAAATTATGTCATACTAGCACGTATTAATGATTATGTGTTAACAAGATATGATGATGATGATACAGATGAAGATGTTATAAACTTTGCACTCTTTAGAGATTGTGATCCATTAGCTATCTTATGAAGAAGATTCTAAAAGTGAGGGATGGGTGCAAGATATGGAAGCTGAAATACACTCAACACTACAAGAAAAATCAGTTTTGACAACGGACATAAGACAATGTTTTCCAAAACGTTGTCTAGAGGTGAGCCTTTCACAACACTTAGTCCGAAAAAACATTGTCGAATCCCGACAACAGTTTAAGTTGGTTTCGTTGACCTTGGTTGTCCAGCTCTACTGCAATATATCAAACACACTATATACAAGGTTAACAGAGAGAAAAAAAAAACTAAATCTATCTTCTTCTCGCCTCTTCCTCTTCCCCACCCTCTCTTAATTTTCTATTGGTCTGAAATCTCAGTGAACTAATCGAATCAGAAGAAGTTGTTGCGTTGTAAACCTCTCGATCTATTGTTCTACACATCTCTGTATAATATCATGAAATTATTGTTGTTTTCTCTCTATAATTTCATGAAATTGTTTGAAGATGAAGAAGAATAATATAAGGGTTTAACTTATCGGCTAAAGAAGAAAAAGAGATAAGTTTTTTTCTCAGGATTGTCTTCCTCTTTAATTTTCTCTATCCCTAATTTATAAGCTCTGATTTTTTTTTTTTTTTTTTTTTACCTTTTCTAAATTTAAAACATCAGATCTAAGTTCAACTCTTTATTTTTTTAAGACCCTAACCTTTGTTGAATCACCTGATATGAAATTAGGAGGTTGTAATGGTTAGGTATGAAAAGGTATTGACTGTTTTTGGTGGATTTACTGGTAAATGAAATTTCAGTTGAAGTCATTATAATGGGTTTTGTGCGAGATGATGTGTTTTGAATAATTATTAGTTAAATTGGATTATATTATGATTATGGAGCATTCATTATTTGTTTCAGACATTAAATTGGCAAATGTTTTCTGGGGTTATCTAAACTTATTTAGATCTTGTGTTCTTCTATGATTTTGGTCATTAATTGTTCTTTGGTGAACAGGTCTATGCAAGATGAATTTGAGCTATAAGAAGAAGAAGAAGAAGAGAGGAAGCCCTAATGTATGTTATTAGTGTGGTTGGAGTTCTTTGCTAAATCAGAAGCAAATAGAAATTTTGGTATCATCCTTAGTTCCTTACACCCACTTTGGTTATAATTTCATTTCAAATGAGTATGTACCTGATGAATTTTCTTTTGTTACTCAGGAAAGCAACAAGCGAAACTGAAGAAAAAAGGGGCTAGCTAATTTGATAACAAGTTTTTGAAGTAAATCCAATCCATTACACTGTGGAGGGATAATCAATTTTTTTAGCTAAAAGAAGAGCAAGAAGATGAGGAAGAAGTGATGTATGTTATGACTGAAGAATGGTTGGAGTTCTTTGCTAAATCAGAAGCAAAAATAAATTAGGTACTATCGTTGCACTTCTTTTGTTGACATCATTTGAGCTTGCTTATATAATTTTAGCCTTGTGAATGGTCTAGCTGAGTGGTGTGTTTTTGAATAGATTGATATGCCAGTGACTATAGGATAGGAAAGTGAGAAAAGGGTTGTTGTAATACATGTATTAATTATTCTGGTTATTATCGTTTTGCAAGATTAACATCATGTTCATTATCCTTAATTTTTGACTCGGTTTAATCAAATGTTTAATATTCTTGCAGGGAATGAGAATTTCTTGTTGGTAAACTTTCCTTGTACACTGCACTTGGAGGTCTTCATCCTTCTGCAGTAAGTGTTTCTTAATTAAACTAAATATCCGCCTCTTTGTGCACTATCGAGCAATACAACAATTGGAATCAATAAGATGAAATTCGGTTATGGGCATCTCATATAACTTGTTTTATTTCTTATTACTCATTTAGAATTTTCAATTTTGTGTTAGTGCTCTAAAGATGCTATTGTTATATCTGTATCTAAGGTTACCCAGGTATATGGTGTTGCACATAATTTGGTTTTGATTAACTTGGGTTTATTGTCTATTACTAATATTTATGGTTGTACAAGACTCTTAGATACTCGAGCTATCAAAGCAAATAAAGGAGAAATTAAAAGAGGTTGATAAACTTGGTAAGTTGGCTCTCATGAGATAGGATGATTCTTTGGTTTTGTTAAATGTTGATATACCTTTATCCTCACTGGTATTGGTTATACTAAATTGAGATATAAATTGCAGATTATGAAGGTAAAGCTGAGAGTAAGATTTGCGCATTGGAGCCCGGTGGTGGAAGAACTAAGAACCAAGAGAGCTGATAAACATGTGATCTTGTCTTCTTTTTTTCATTGTTGATTGGCTTGTTCAAGGTTTTTTTTTTCTCTTATAGTTTCATACATGTTTGCATGAATCTTGGACTTTTTTTCTCTTTAGTTTTTATATTCTGGTCTTGTATATCATTTGAATTGCGACAGCTTTCTAATTTGTTATTATCCCTGTTTACAGGCGATGCTTCTTCTTGATGCGTTCAATAAGGGCAGAGCTTCCTTGCCACAACCACAGACAAATGCACCAGCACTAGCTCCTTTGCGTACGCTCTTGCCACCTGATGCTCGCACCCAAGAAATGATCAATGAAAATATGAAAAAGGCAGAAGATCTTGGTAAATGATGAGTCAAATATTTATGATTGAACTGGATTGTACTTGTGTTCTTTCTTTAATTCGGGTTTGTAGTTTCCAGTCCTTGGATATAACTATTGATGTGGGAAAAAACAAACAGAAGTTGTTGGACAACGAGGTCTATGTTGGGCTCAAGCAAAACAGTAGACAACCCACCGGTTCCGGTAATTTTCTTTGCCTGGCAAGTTTGTTTTGTAACTTGAGTTGCTGAATTTGTTATTCATAATCTTTACCAATTTTTGTAATATTGAATGATGGCCCGATCTTTCTGGTTATAGGAATATGTTGACCTTCTACACGAGTTTATGTATGCAGTTAAACAAAATTTTGGGGAGAAAGTCATTGTGTAGTAGTCATAAAAATTGGCCGATATTTGTAATAAATTGTGATGTTTCCGCAAAGCTTGATCATGCATGTTGGTACACAGAGGTCTGATGGGCTGTCTTTCTTTGACCACATCCAGTACGAATACTTTGCGAACCACAATGTATTTGAATACTTACAAGATATAGCACAAGACATCTTGTTTTTGATGAAGATATCTCCATGTAAAGCGAGTGTAGTTTTTTTTTTTTTGGCTTAAGAGTACTTTGGAAATCATTTATTGTAATGTTGCAGGGGACTGCATCTGTGGTTCTTTCAGGGTTCGTTGAAGAATGAAGTTTGTCGGTAGAACCTACCTGACCATAAATTCTTATTCCTTGGTTTTGGAGGTCAGCTCTATTTCCTTATGTTTATACGCAAATGTTTCAATTTTAGAAAAAAAGATAGCATGTCATAACACTATAACAGTGAACGTGTTAATGGGAGTTGTTTGCCTTATTTTTTTCTATGCATCTTGGAGATAACTGTTTTCTCATTTCTATTTGTTGGTGTTTGCAGGATCGAACTGGTATAGCAAAACTAATATCTCTTGATAACATGTATATAAATTAATTTTATGTTAGAAGTAAATCTTCTTACAAACTCTTAATCTTGTGAGACATATCACTCCTAATGTTTGGACTCTCGTTACAGACGCAATCTCCAGTAGAGAATACAAACAGAAACTCGAAATGGGAAGAGATGAGGTTAGAAGCTCGTAAAAATATGGGACAAGGAAATTGGAAGGTAAAAACACGAACTCTCAGTGTTTCCCTAAAATTGGTAAGAACATGTATATATGCATTAACTGATTTTAGAAGAGTTGGTTGTTTGCGATATCTGTTGTTAACTTAGGCTTCTTACATGGTTAAAATTGGGGAAATGACTGGCCCATGTAATTATCCGCCACAAGTAGGCTCAATTATGTTTTGAAAGTCAATATGTTCGTATGTTTTTTCTTAAAGCTTCCATGTACTATGTTTATTATGTTGAACTATGGTTAATTAAAATATGATAGCCATGCCACAGTGTATTTGGTGTGTACAAGCCTGTGGAGGATCAACCCTGTAAGCTGATTAATTGGAAAGGAGATATTGTTGCAGATGGAAAAATAGCGGTTGTAGGTGATGATAGAACAGTTCACGGCACTCCATTAGGAAATGATGCAAAAGCACTGTAAAACGGTGTATGCTGTTGTCTGTAGAATCTTGTCCTCGGTGAAATTAGCCTAGATATTGAGGCCTTATTCTTTGTGATCTTTGTATCATGGAATATTATTGATTTAATGCAAAGAAATGAATCACACATTAAGGCAGTCAATTTATATATAAAATCTTCATTTTTGGTATATTCTGTGAATTATTTTTTTTATTTTTTTTAAATTTAAAAATATTTAGACAACGATTTGTTAATGTTGTTGAGACAACATCTCACAATACAAAAAAACTGTTGTTATTTGGTTTCGTGTGACAACGTTTCTTGCAATGGAGAATAACCGTTGTCGAAGGGGTAAAACTTTTAACAACCCCCCCATTCAACAACGTCTAGAAAAACATTGTCGTACCCTTTCGACAACGGTTTTCCCGTGTTGTCAAAGGACGTTTTTCTTGTAGTGCAATTGAGAAGAATAATACATGGGAACTAACTGAACTTCCATAAGGTAAGAAAGATATAAGTGTAAAGTGGGTTTACAAAACAAAATACAAATCAAATGATGAAGTAGATAGACTGAAAGCAAGATTAATTGCTAAGGGGTATAGACAGAAACAAGGAATAGATTTTACAGAAGTATTTGCTCCAGTTACAAGACTTGAAACAATACATATGATTATTTCTTTAGCTGCACAGTAGCATTGGAAGATATTTCAGATGGGTGTGAAGTCAGCTTTTTTGAATGGTATACTAGAAGAAAAAGTGTATGTTGAATACCAGAAGGTTATGTTATGGAGGGGAAGGAGAATCAAGTATACAAGATAAATAAAGCTTTGTATGGTTTAAAATAAGCACCACGTGCTTGGTATACAAGAATAGATTCACACTTCATTGAGAAAGGATTAATTTATAAGATGTCCACAAGAGCATACTCTATATTTGAAAGTTGATTCTTTTAGCAATCATATTATAGTGTCCTTGTATGTTGATGATCTTATTTTCACTAGTAATATCTCAGAAATGATCAACGAATTCAAGGAGGATATGATGAAGGAGTTTGAGATGGCAGATGACGAGGTGTCAAACTCGCAAAAATAATATTTCTCTACTTCTCTTTAAACTAAATAGTAGTACTATACGGACAAGCATGTTCGTTCCTAAGGGAAAGTTGAGTCTAAGTTGTCGATTCAATTTCTGAATAAGAAATGCAAATATGAGAATAAGAATGATCAAGGACTTCTTCTAAGTCACAAAACATGAATCCTAATGATATAGTTAGTTTCTGCAAAGTACCCATTACTAATAACCCTAGAATATTTAGTACGCTCAAATATCCCGCAATATCTCCTAAGTTCACCGGACACGGAAGCGCTCGACTACCGGATTCTACTTGCCAAGTTTCATAGAGGTACGCTTACTAGGTGTGACTCAAACAAGTGTATTAAGTTTCGTGAGATAGGTTATTCCTAGTGACAAACACAAAAGCTCGATTCATCTACTAGTGTCATTCAATACATATGATTACTTAACAAAATCCCAACGTCAATAACCACATATTACTACTTGTATTAAGACTCTATAGACAATTACGGGTCGAAGAGGTCTCAACTAGCATTAGAATCATCCATAAACCAATTTAATTTGCAACTTAAACGATTTAGAAATAATTCATAACCAATATTAGCACCGTAGAGAATGAACAATAACAATATAAGTGCAAGAAAAAGGCTTTTTAAATATCAATATGAGTTCATGCCTGGAAGTCGAAATCGTCCCTAATCAAGATGCAAATAGCTACAAGAGTTCATAGTAAACAAAGAAAAATATATGAAACTAAACAAGCAAACCAAAGTAACAGAAGAAAGGGGTATGGTGGAGTGTATGGGCTGATGGTAGTATGGCAGTGAACCAAGGAAGCTCGCTGCTGGTGGTAATGGAACTATGGCCTGGTAACTGTGGAATGATTGATGTGAAGTGGAAAGTTTGCTTCTGGATCGGTGCTTGACAAGTCCAGGTACTTGTGCTTCTGCTGACGGGTGAAGGTGATGTTGTGCTCGTCAGATCCAGGTCCTGCTACGAAGGTGTAATGATTGATGGAGGTGAAATGGTGGTTGTGTAGATAGCGGCAGACTTGGATAGGACCTGGTGATGATGGTGTGGATGATATGCAGGTGGTATGAACAAAAAATGGTGTTGGTGGTGGGATATGTGCAACTGATGGAGAAGACAATGCTGGTGGAGATGCAGGTGGATGGATGATGGAGTATGTTGTGTGATAGTATGCTGGTGAAGATGGTTATGTAGATGGATGTAGGTGATGATGGAATGCTATTAAGTGCTGTTGGTTTGCAAAGAGGTGATAATGGAATGGTGGTGGTGGTTATTCAGCGAGCAAAATCTCGCTGAAACTAGGGTTGCGGTAGTGATGGGGTATGAGATGATGCTCTTTGTTGTAGCTTATTGGTCTTCTTTTATAGCTTTCCATTGCCTCTTCTAGATCCTATAAACTCGCATTGGGTAACCGCCATAATTTCATTATTTCTTCATCCTCTCCGTTCATTAACAAACCCATGGCTGTAACATCAGCTTTCAACTGATTTTTAGGCATCTTAATTTCACCGAAAATTCTTTTAAATTGTTCCACAAGTTACGTCTTCTGCTCATCTTCTTGAATGTCTTCATACCCATAGCTAGCCTGGACGAACTAATCTGGCATTAGAACCCAGGTCCTTTTTGATTTCCTGGTTCTAAAATTCGTACAAAACTCACCCCTACTTAAGCCAGTTCCCTGCTATCAACGGCAGCTACATCACTTGATTTCATAACTTAACGGCTTGATATTCTTTCCCAAAACTAAAGAAAATTGATACCCATTCTGCCGTGTTGCTCTCAACTTTCAAAACTCTTCTTAACCCTTGGAAAGGACCCATCAGGGCCATGAAAATTAGACGTAGCAGAACTTTAGTGAGGCATTGGTAGTTTAGGTCTTCAAACAAACGGGTAATATGCATTTTCTAGTTGTGAAAGGGACATGAACATGCTGTTGATTTCTTATCCTCATTCAATATTCTTCCTTGCACATATGATTACAACACAAACCCATCAATTCAAAACAATGAAACATCTCGATTTATAGCCTATATCAATTGGCAGTAACCATTATCTTCCCTGACTCATTGCCAAGAGAACTCATTCAAAAACCCTTCAAAGCTCATTTATATATCTTCCAATTCGAATTTAAATCAAACCCATTGTTCCTACAGCTCTTACTTCTGGATTACTCTTCATTCTCCTCCATTATTCACCCAAAATCGATGGAAAATCACCATTTTGAACAATAGGAAGCTCAGTCTTCTTTCACGTCATGGCTTGCAAGCCTTGTCAGAATACAATAGATTTATACCACTCCCTGTTTTTCTTGTCTTCCAAAACTTGTTGTAACCACCGCAAGGACCATGGTTTACCGGGAGGAGAAATCAGTGTAGAAGCAGAGAACTTGATGTGGAAGTGTTTGTGAATTGAGTTTAGGAAGAAAGTTCGACCTGACTCTCCTCTATGAGTTATAAGGAGGGAGGTAGCCCCTTAGAGAACAATAGCTTGTATTTAGCATACCTCATATGGTTGTCCCTTATCCTTAGCTGGGCTCCCAATAATACTTGCCTATGAAATGACAATTTTGCTCTTTTTGCACCTGTTTCTTCTTCTTTTACTCCAATGACTCAAAAAGACCTACAAAATGCAAAACAAAGCGTAATATACAAAAATACAAGAGAAATAACAAAGAAAAGCAAAAGAAATAAACATTCAAAAGATGTATTTTAGGCTCTTATCAAATTCCCCCACACTTAATCTTTGCTAGTCTTCGAGCAAACAGAAAAAAATTAAAATACAACAACTCCTTCTCGTCGAGATTATGGTTAATTTTAGCATAAATAACAAGCCTTTAAACCCATAGGTGTCCCTAGTGGATGAGTTATAGTCTCATGAAGGTTTACTAGAGATATACCTACAAAACCTTTTACTCCAAATTCTAGCTACCTATGAAAAATCTATGAACGAATCCAAAATGACTATAGGAGGAGGTACCTTGATGAAATCCAATTCTTATATAAATAAACAAAGCTCTACTCAGAAATTCGAACAAACCACAATACTCGGAATCTGACCAACCACAATCACACATGAATAGATTTAGAAGATGGATATAGAGGTAGATGTTTGCGAATGTTTACAAGTGATCGGTGTTTCCCATATATGTCTGAAGGTCACTGCCAGGATGAACCTATGAATCCTAATGGATTGAGATACTGGTCTGAATTCTAATATCAACTCATCTGGCATATACAAGGGAACCAGGGGTCGATAATCCTAATTCTAGATCAACTCGGCTGGCAAATACAAGGGAACCAGCGGTCGATTTATTAACTGAACAATAATAATAATAATTTTTTTTTTGTTTTTTTTTTGTTTTCTCTTTTTGAATTGACAACATGATTAGATCTTTTGATCCAAGCGCATGCTTTTTGTCAGCAGATTACATGGTAATTCCCTTGGATCCTGCATTCCACGCTTGTTTAGGCGACGGAGACAGGGAAAACACACACATATTGCTATCCAAGTGTCATTTTTTTTCACATTTTTTTTTCATGTATATATACCCCGATTGGTCTAATTGGTCTGGTCTGGTCTTTTTTTTTTTTTTTTAGTAACTCAATCACTCTATTTCATCCTAACAGTAATAACAAATCGATGTTAGTGCCCCATCAAATCACTTAGAGAAACAAAAGGTATGCAAAAGTAAAAACCGAAGGTGATATGGTGACGATTCCGAGAAATGGTAACAACTATCATATAATTTCTAACACATGAGCTCTGTTTTTTTAGTTAATGGGTTCCTCAACTCCTGCAACCAAGATGGTTCCATCCACTTATATTGTTTAGTGTCATCCTGAAGGCACAAGTTTCTAGATTTTGAAGTTTATCATGAAATTTATTTATTTATTGGCATCAAACTCTACAAATTATATACAAATTACATAACTACAAATGATACTCCAACTCATAGCTATTTCTGAACAATAGAGGATAAACACTAAACTAGCTATTTAGTTGGAATTTAACCCTGACTCAGCCAATATATATACCTCACCGTCAAGAAAAAATTCCATCTACTTAGAAAGGCTAGTGTTTATTCTAAATTGTTCAAAAATCTCTAAAAGTTAGAGTTTTGTATACGTCAATTTTTTTGTTCATATTTTACCCTAACCCCACACTTAAATAAAACATTGTCCTTAATGTTTCAAACCATTGCAACAAGAATAAGAGGAATACTTGAAAAAGATAAGGAAGTAAGAATTGGAATTATTCACATGATCGACACATACGAGTAATATTCAAAATCGACTCCCCATATATCAACAATCTGAAAATTTGAGGATCCACCCACAAAACAATCTGCATATATTGTAAAAGCTTCACAAGAATGTTAGCAAATTATGGGAAAAGTGAAACTATCAACCCAAAAGAGTTACCCCCACACTTAGTCTTTTCTACACTCGAAAGTGTATACAAAATATAAGTGGAAGGTACTTCTATTTGCTCCTCTTGGCAAATCTGCATGGTGTTAGACTCAAACACATATGGTGGATACTTAGATGCAAGAAATTCAGATAAATTTTTAGAAGCACATAATTCCAGCCCCAAATGAGGTATTTTCCTAAAAGATGGATTAACAACTCTTTGAGAAACTACTACTATTTTGGGAGGATCATCATTAGATAGAGATTCACATAAAGGTTTAGACAAACCTTGCAAAACCTCTTGTATTTTGGGATCCTTGGTACTGCTGGACACTTCCATTCTTACATCACAAGTATCATCATTCTCACTCGAACTCTTGGAAAGACATTCATTGGTTTCTTCTATAACCAAATCCTCCTCATCGGATAAGAAATCAGGATCTTCCATAAGAAAATTATCGTAATCCTTACGTTCTTCACTAGTTGACTTCTCATTCAAAGTATCGACGATCTCTGAATTTGGGGTACGGTGCACAAAGAAGTCATAATCATCATCGCTCTCATACACAACATAAGTCATACCATCAATAATGGTAATGTTTCTGGACTCAACTTCTTCCTTTTGAATAGGAGAATGATCAATAAAATCATGAGTTAAACTAGTAGCACTATCATTATCAATATTTTTCAAGGGTTCATCATCCTCAAAATCTTATTCTTGGGGCTATTCTCCATTATCAACACGGCGGTTAACCTCATCATGTATGGCCCTAGTAATTTCTCGAAAAGTCTCTTCCGTTGCTCCCTCTTCTTCCAACTGCTCATATTGTCTAAAGAGTTTCTTTAAGTTAACACGTTTTCCGATACTATTCACAATAGGTTCTCTAGACAACGCCTCTTCCCTTTGAATGGTTGAAGAATCATAAATATGATCCGGAGCGGGTTTATATACACTATCATATGTTTCACTTGGTATGAAACTCGGCACGTTGGGAGTTGAGTTAATCTGGTTCCATGCAGGTCGCAAATCCATGAATTCATTAGGCATCTGCAAGAAACTAGATTTTCACATAAGAGAAGTATAACTATCCCCCCATCCTTGTGATTTTCCACTTACATAACCACCAAAAGGTTGTTGCGATGTATGAGAATAATCACAAGGTCTTGCCGAATAGTCATCATAGCCAAAAGATTGGTTTGATTATATCCGGCATATGGTTGGAATTTATTTTAAGAGTGAGATATAAAATCAAAATTATCACCATAGTATGCTTGGTCTCTTGAACCATATATATTGTTCGCAAAAGGATTCATCTCGCTAAATATTATGCATACAACTTGTTTAGAGACTTACCTCTTATTCCGAATTGTGTACATGCAAGCAAGAGATTGATGGTACCTGAAATAATATTCTTAAAAAGATAAATTAGTAAAAGATAAAAAAATAAAAACAATATACAAAAACAGAAAATCAAATAACAACTCAAACTACCGACTACTCCCCGACAACGGCGCCGATTTTGACGAGGTGTCGAACTCGCAAGAATAATATTTCTCTACTTCTATTTAAACTAACTAGTAGTATACGGACAAGAAGGTTCGTTCCTAAGGGAGAGTTGAGTCTAAGTTGTCGATTCATTTTCTGAATAAGAAATGCAAATATGAGAATGAGAATGATCAAGGACTTCTTCTAAGTCACAAAACATGAATCTTAATGATATAGCTAGTTTCTGCAAAGTAACCATTACTAATAACCCTATAATATTTAGTACGCTCACATATCCCGTAATATCTCCTAAGTTCACCGGACATGGAAACGCTCGACTACCGGATTCTACTTGCCAAGTTTCCTAGAGGTACGCTTATTAGGTGTGACTCAAACAAGTGCATTAAGTTCCGTGAGATAGGTTATTCCTAGTGAAAAACACAAAAGCTCGATTCATCTACTAGTGTCATTCAATACATATGATTACTTAACAAAATCCCATCGTCAATAACTACATATTACTACTTGTATTAAGACTCTCTAGACAATTATGGGTCGAAGAGGTCTCAACTAGCATTAGAATCATCCATAAACCAATTTAATTTGCAACTTAAATGATTTAAGAATAATTCATAACCAATATTAGCACCGTAGAGAATGAACAATAACAATATAAGTGCAAGAAAAAGGATTCTTAAATATCAATATGAGTTCATGCCTGGACGTCGAAATCGTCCCTAATCAAGACGCAATTAGATACTGGAGTTCATAGTAAACAAAGAAAAATATGTGAAACTAAACAAGCAAACCAAATTAACAGCAACAAGGGGTCTGGTGGAGTGTATGGACTGATGATAGTATGGCAGTGAACCAAGGAAGCTCGCTGCTGGTGGTAATGGAACTGTGGCCTGGTAACTGTAGAATAATTGATGTGAAGTGGAAAGTTTGCTGCTGGCTCGGTGCTTGACAGGTTCATGTACTTGTGCTACTACTGACAGGTGAAGGTGATGTTATGCTCGTCAGATCCAGGTCCTGCTACGAAGGTGTAATGATTGATGGAAGTGAACTGGTGGTTGTGTAGATGGCGGCAGACTTGGACAGGACCTGGTGCTAATGGTGTGGATGATATGCAGGTGGTATGCTGTGATTGATGGAGTATAATGTGTGATAGTATGCTGGTGAAGATGGTTATGCAGATGGGTGCAGGTGATGATGGAATTCTATGAAGTGATGGTGGTATGCAACGAGGTGATAATAGAATGGTGGTGGTGGTCGTTCAGCGAGCAAAAGCTCGCTGAAACTAGGGTTGCGGCAGTGATGAGGTATGAGATGATGCTCCTTGCTGTAGCTTTTAGGTCTTCTTTTATAGCTTTCCATCTCCTCTTCCAGATCCTACAAACTCGCATTGCGTAACCGCCAGACTTTCATTATTTCTTCATCCTCTCCGTTCATTAACAAACCCACGGCTGTAACATCAGCTTTCAACTGATTTTTAGGCATCTTAATTTCACTGAAACTTCTTATAATTTGTTCCACAAGTTACATGTCCTTCTCATCTTCTTGAATTTCTTCAGACACATGGCTAGCCTAGCCGAACTAATCTGGCATTGGAACCCATCTCCTTTTAGATTTTCTGGTTCTAAAATTTGTACAAAACTCACCCCTACTTGAGCCAGTTCCCTGCTATCAACGACAAATACATCACTTGCTTTCCTAACTTCACGGATTGATATTCTTGCCCAAAACTGAAGCAAACTGTTACCCATTCTGCCTTGTTGCTCTCAACTTTCAAAACTCTTTTTAACCCTTGGAAATGACCCATCATGGCCATGAAAATTAGACGCAGTAGAACTTTAGTGAGGCATTGGTAGTTCAGGTCTTCAAACAAATGGGTAATATGCATTTTCTAGTTGTGAAAGGGACATGAACATGATGTTGATTTCTTATCCTCATTCAATGTCCTTCCTTGAACATACGATTACAACACAAACCCATCAATTCAAAACTCTGAAATATCTCGATTCATAGCCTAAATTGATTGGCAGTAACCGTTATCTTCCCTGACTCGTCGCCAAGAGAACTCATTCAAAAACCCTTCAAAGCTCATTTATATATAGCTTCCAATTCGAATTCAAATCAAACCCATTGTTCCTACAGATCTTTCTTCTGTTCATTCTCCTCCATTATTCTCCCAAAATCGATGGCAAATCACCATTTTGAACAGTAGGAAGCTCAGTCTTCTTTCACGTCATGGCTTGCAAGCCTTGTCAGAATACAACAGATTTATACCACTCCATGTTTTTCTTGTCTTCCAAAACTTGTTGTAACCACCTCAAGGACCATGGTTTACCGACAAGAGAAATTAGTGCAGAAGCAGGGAACTTGATGTGGAACTGTTTGTGAACTGAGTTTAGGAAGAAAGTTCGACCTGACTCTTCTATGTGAGTTATAAGGAGGGAGGTAGCCCCTTAGCGAACAAGAGATTGTCTTTGGCGTACCTCATATGGTTGTCCCTTATCCTCACCTGGGCTCCCAATAACACTTGCCTATGAAATGAAAATTTTGCTCCTTTTGTACTTGTTTCTTCTTCTTTTACTCTAATGACTCCAAAATACCTACAAAATGCAAAATAAAGCGTAATATACAAAAATACAATAGAAATAACAAAGAAAAGCAAAAGAAATAGACATTCAAAAGATGTATTTTAGGCTCTTATCAGCAGACCTTAGGTTAATGTCATATTTTCTTGGCATATAGTACAAAAAACAGAAAGATGTATCTATATTAATCAACAGAGATATGCAGATGGAATACTTAAGAGTTTCAAGTTGGATAATTGCATTCCAATTGTAACACCAGTGGAGGAGAGATTGAAGTTGGCAAAAGATGATCAGGAGAACTTGTGAATTCAACAGACTTTAAGTGTCTTGTTGGATGTCTCAGATATCTAGCTGCTACAAGACATGATATTATGTATGCAGTTGGATTTGTTAGTAGATTTATGGAGTCTCCAAGACAGTCACACTCACAATCTGCAAAACATATACTAAGATATGTTAAAGGAACAACTAGTTTAGCTATCTTCTACACATTTTCAGAAGAAACAAAATTAATTGGTTATACAGACAATGATTGGGATGGAGAAACAGAGGGAACAAAATGCACTTCAGGTTGTGCGTTTCATATAGGAACAAGATTTTCCTCTTGGTCATCGAAGAAGCAACAAGTTGTTGCTTTGTATACAACATAAGTTGAATATATAGTTGTTGATAATTGTGCTACACAAGCTGTATGGTTAAGAATGATGCTGAAGTCACTTTTTCAAAAACAGAAGACACCTACAACAATAGTTTGTGATAATAAGTCTACTATTTCACTGACTAAAAATCCTGTGCTTCATGGAAAAAGTAAGCACATTGATATCAAGTATCACTACATTAGACAACTTGTCAGCAATAAGGAGATTATTGTTGAATTTTGTGAGAGTGAAGAACAAGTAGTAGATATTTTCACCAAGTCTTTGAAGTCCAACACTTTCGTCTATTTACGTGGAAAACTGAGAATGCTTAGTAAAGAGTATCTTGGTTTAAGGGAGGATGTTGAAGGTTAAACCAAGATACTATGTGAAGCAAACATTAGAAGTTTATTTGTTTAGGAATGTCTTGAGTTTTAAGTTTTGATTGTTCTAAAAATCAAGTCCAACCGTTTATTAAAGGAAACTGCCGGGTAAACAAACGGCTGGGTAACTTATTATTGGACTTTGTTATCGGCTTAATGCTTAAGAGTTTGGTTTATGTTAGGAAAGTATGTTTCCTTAGTCGTCAAGATTGTTTATCTATAAGTAGGTTGTTGAGCCATTGGAATACTTACATCAATAGAGAGATTTGTTTTGAGTTACATTTGAGTTTTGTTTTTCATTAAGTCTTTGATATCAGATTTTTTACATTTTAGCTCCTATACATACGAAACAACCGTCTTACAGATAACATTCCTTCAACTTTTTGCAATCTTAAAAATCTCACACGCATTTATCTTTCAAGAAATGCGTTAGACGGAGAATTACCGACATGGATTGGAAACATGACAAGCTTGCATACTCTCATTTTATCCAACAAGAGATTCCATTCTGTTATACCTTCAGAGATCATAAACTTGAAAAGCATTCAGGAATATGATGTGTCACATAACATGTTAACAGGTAAAATTCTTCCTCACAGTGCAATTTGAGGGCAACCCTTGGCTATGTGATTCTCCATTTCCTCCTTGTAATAGTACTTCCTAATTAATCTCTTTGCGGGAATAGCTTCCTGGCTGTGTGAAGCCTCCATGCTTTTCTGTTATTTTACAAGTAGTTTACATTTATCAAATAAATAAAAAACTTCACTTTCGTGGTTGTTGTGTTGATGTTCTTACATCTTAGTTAGGGCTGCCAACGGGTACCCGATTACCCGGAACCGACCCGGACCCGGGTGTGTCGGGTCCGGTTCCGGGTCCCAAATATTGGACCCGTTAGCAAAATTACTACCCGACGGGTAGACCCGTTAGGAACCGATAACTTTCGGGTCCTAACGGGTATTACCCGGCGGGTACCCGCCGGGTATCGGGTACCCGAATATTTGTCTTTTATTTCTAAATTTTACTTAAAATAGAAAGATTAAGTGTAATTTCTCTCAAATTTTTTTCACTTATCCTTTATTTTCTTATGTTTAATCATAATTAGAACATTCATATAGATATAAATAATAATTTTATATAAAAAATTATTAAATTCAAGCTAATATAACAAATAAAAGTGAAATATCAAAAAAAAAATTGTTGATTTTTGAGGACCCGATAAATACCCGGACCCGACGGGTAATTAGTGTTTTTATCGGGTCCGGTTCCGGGTCCATCAATTTAGGAACCGGACCCGGAACCGTTAGGACCCGGACCCGACTAATATAAACGGTTCCGGTTCCGGGTAGTATACTACCCGGACCCGATGGGACCCGTTGGCAGCCCTAATCTTAGTTGATTAAGATGCAACAGTTTGTTTTATTGTAGTAGTATGTTGTTGGAGCGAGCCTCATGGGTAACCTAGCCAAGGAAGTCGAAGCGGATGAAGGGGCTGCTCTCTCAGTTCAAGTGCTATTAAGATAGAGCATTTCTTTCTGCACAAGGGGGAATGACCAGATGAACTAGGTACCCGTTTTTTTTTTTTTTTTTTCTTTTCTTTTGGCCATTTGCAACCAAATAACATTATTAAAAGTTTCCTTGCTGCACTGTAATGGTGCTCTTCTTTGTACTTTCTTTTTCTTCTTCAATTAAATTTTATTCTTTTTAAAAGAACTTGAAAGTTACATAGTCGGCACTCGGCAATTTATACCGTTGCAATTGGGGCTGCATATAATAAAATAAAGTGGGGTTATTTATTTTGTTGATGGTTAAACTGTTCTGTTTAAAGTTAAGGGATTGTAGTTGGGCGTATAGACAAGAAAGGTTTGACAACTTAAATAGACCACGAAGGGAGAGCAAATGGAAGGCAAAGCCAACAAAAAACCAAGAATAAAACCACGAAGGGAGAGCAAACCAGCTCCAAAACAAGAAAAACAACACATTCGCAGAGGTGAAACACAAATAAGTAGAGGAAACAATTAGAGCCAAACAAACCGGCCCCAGACACGGTATACACCTGGCATGGAAATCGATGAACCGAATTTGTATACGAGTATACGTGACAGAGAAATTGATAAACCTCTTCTCTATATACCCGACATAGAACAGCAAAAGCCTAAGAGATCTATTCATTTTACTAGCCACAACTGGTTCTCAAAGACTGTCATGCTGTTCCAAAAATATTATATTCAGGACTGGTAGAGCCGTAGTGGTGCGGCAGCCTATGCAATATTGCAACACAGAGGCGATGCTTGAGTGTTCGGCCTGAGTATCCAAGTCAACCAACTCTTCCGTAAATCTGGACTTCATTAAAGCTACAAAAATATGTGCACGGAGTATATCACCTCCAAGAAAATCAACGGCCTCTAATTTAAAAAGTTCACCCCCACGAACTTAGCCGATTATAAAAGATATTTATCATTATTAAGTAAATGGTTTTCTTAACTTGTATACCTGTATAAAGGTTAAGAATAAATAAAATATTAATTTTTTGTATTGGGTCTCGAAATTTACATTGTAATCTCAAATATCTAGAAAATGCAAATTTCATTTATCAAAAAGAGTTAAAATTCCATTCAATACCCATGACTAAAATTGTTGCAGTTTGTTCTTCCATGATATGTCTTTTAAGCAATCAAACGTGTATTCTTATTCAGTTTATGATTTAGATGAAATTATTTAGCTTTGATATATTTTGTTATTATGTGAAAAATACTAGAACCGGAGAAAAAAAAATCGAGATTAAATTCTTCTCCCTTCATTCACCGATCACCAAACTAGATTAAACTCAAGATCATGATTTTTTTTGATAGCAAACATATTTTTCATTTTAATCAAACCCCACAAATAAAAAAACCATAAATCAATAAACCCAATTCTTCAATGTAGTTGATTCCCAATTCATCAATACAACCGAAGACAAAAAACAAAAAAAAAAATACCTTGATCAAACCCAACAAAAATAGACACGAACAAATCAACGAACACCCAAGTCTATTGATTAGATGCTTGTTGTTGTAATTTTATTTAATTAACACCTGATTATTATTTTACATTGATTCCATCATGTAGGTGTAAATTATCTACAGATCCAGGTGGCAACATCCTAGACCCAGTGCACCCAAATACAAAGAAACGCGAAGTATAGAGCAAAGATTAAAGAGCGCGAGATTTAAGGAAGCCACGTGGATCGGGCGTAATAATGTCGGACAAGACTTGACCCAGACTTCTGATAAAGCTGACAAGATAAGGCGGGACGGGACAAACGAGGAGCTACAGTCAAATAGGCAAGAAAGTGTGGAACACATCGGCTGATCATAAGGGCGACTATCGAGACAGCCGACATCGCGTCAACAGAGGACCATAAGAGATTGGCTCGAACGAAATACAGGCGAGGAGCCAAGATGCATCGACCGCACAAGACGACGTGAGTCGGCCCGATCACAGAACAACTAATTAGATGTAACAGGGTCAACATTCTAACTTCGTTGTATAAACTTTCTCCTATAAATAGCGGGACTTGTATTCTAGAGAGGCAGGTTGTAATTTTTGGGAGAGAAAGGAGAGAGAAACCCGAGTTAGCATTAGAAAGAAGTGAATGAGAAGTAAGTTCATCTTGTAAGGAAATCCCACTAAGAGCAACACCTTTGTAACACCGTGAAGTAATAAGATTCATCATTTCACCCCCGTGGACGTAGGTAATCATACCGAACCACGTATATCTTGTGTTCATGGTTGAGTGTTTACTTTCGTTTGAGAAGAGTCGTACATTTCTATCCTTTGGATGTAGTTTGTAGTAAAATGCATCTACATTCTTGCGCCGACTAAGGGGACACGACTAAGATCTCCGGATACCTTGCCATTAAAGTCTTCAGAGACGATCAACAGCTCCTCAATACACGTTAATGTGTTGGAGTAGAAGCTACGATGAACTCTGTTGGCCGAAGTAATGGTTGTTTTGAGTCATTTACTGAGCATTTAAAGTCATAGTAGTAGCAGCGTCTTCTTAGCGTCTTCAACAGTTTGATCGACAGAGAAACTTCACGAGCTCACCAGCGACTAACAGTTCGGGTTAGAAGCTACGTGAAGAATCTGTTGAAGGGACGACTGTTTGTTCTTGATAATTGTGTGTTTGTTAGCGTTAAGCGAGTTGTTTTTAGCTGCGGTAAGAAGTTGGGTGCTCGGAGTTACCAAAAGTTAGCGTTTTAGATGTTTCATCGTGTAATGAACTGTCGACCTTGTATAATTTTTAGCCGACGGTGTAGCGTAAGTCGTCGGAAAGGTCATAATTAAATCTCGAAAAAGTGGAGTTGGTACAAGTTCAAATTAATTCTAGGGGTTACTTGCCGTACTTTCTAAGCATCACGTGCATAAGATCAATGATTTGGAGCATGTAGAACAAAGGACAAACCAACTTAAATGCATAGGTCGAGTACAGAGAGCGACGTCGTACGGAGTGATAGTGACGGGGAAGTGAGTACAGCCACAGATTCAGCATAAGACCAAAATAGGGTAGATAAACGGAACCCACCTGATAACCAAAGTTGACCCTGCATAGTGACAGTAGTCGTAGAGTCGAACGTTTCGCCTTTTTGTCTGTGCATTTTGTTAGAAAAATCAGGTCGAAGTAAGGGGTTCTTTTTCGTATTTGCTGACGTAGGGACGGGCGATACTCGGCTTATCACGCGACGTAACTAATGGCTAGCACTTCAGGGACGATAAGGATGTTGAGGAATCGCACGGTCACTAGCAGCAGCATGCATGCAGGGATAACGGGGCCGAGGCAAGGGAACAGTCGACAACCACCGCCCGAGGAATCTCATGCAGCTGCGCGAGGGATGCCTGTTGTAGACGAGGAAGTAGATTTGGGGCGGGATGATAACACCTTACCTCTGCACCAGATTATACTAACTCAGAGAAGAGTCGATCAAGTCGATGGACTCACAGCTTCAGACACCGATGACGATGAGGAAGCACTTGCAGCGCGAGCTCAGAGGCAATCGACGAGGCGACAAATTGAACACCAGGAAGCTTTGGGAAGGGAACAAGAGCGTCTTAGGCAGATTCAGTTGGGGCGAGCAATAGCAAGTGACATCGGCCCGACAACCGTTCAAGCTGTCAATCATATAACCAATCCAATACCGCCCCCACCACCCACATCAGCACCATTACAACCTCGGCCACACCAACCCAATGGACATTCCAGTCATGAGAGTACGGACCCGACGTTGTTGGCCATTTTGGAGAGTCAGAGGAGACAAGAAGCGGCACTGAGGGAACTCCAGCAGCGGAATTTAGCCTTGGAGTATGAGAACTACCAACTGAGGAACCAACGGACCAGATCAAGAGGGTCGTCAAGCCGAGGAACATCGGGTTATCGTGGCCGATCCGATCACTTGCCACCCATGATGGGGCAGAGTAACATTAATCATCCCAATCAGTCAGGTCAGCCGCCATTACCTCCGGTTCCCCCAACGCAGAGATATGGACCACCCGAGGACTCGTCCACCGATGAAGAAAGGCGAGGAAGGGACGGGCGACAAGATCAGACAACTAAAGCCAAGCTTAAGGAGTTGGAAGCAAAAATCAAGGAACTTTCGGGCGGAAGCGAAGAGGATAAGCTGGCCGAGATTATGAGTGAAGCCGAGAAAACGCCTTTCTCTCAAGAATTGGAACAAATGCCGTTCCCACCTAAGTGTACTTTACCTTCATTCCCCTCTAGATTTGATGGAACTGGCGATGCGACCGAACACCTTAAGATGTATACCATGTCACTGATCCAATGGAGAAGTAACCCGGTAGTTATGTGTAAATTCTTTCCAACTAGTTTGGAGGGCGAGGCGCGAGATTGGTTTTATTCGCTCGCACCTGGTTCGATCAACGGGTACGATGCGCTAGTCGAGGCCTTCCTTGAGACCTATATGCATAACAGTCGACCTCGGCCAAGAATGAACAAGCTGTTTACCCTCGCCCGAAGATTCAGAGAGCCATTGAGAACCTTGACCGACAGATGGAGGAAACTGTGTACTGAAATTGGGAAGGTACCGGTGGACCAAGCCATCTTTGGGTTTGAAAACGCGTTGGGGAGATCGGACCCCATTTGGATTGCCATGTTTTCTGAAAAACCTAAAACCTTAAAGGAGATGAGAAGAATGCAAGAACACTACATCGCCTTGGAAGAAATTCAGGCCGAATCAAGAGATAGAGGGGTACAAGAAGCCAGTGCTGAAGTCGGTACTGAAACTAAAACGGTCACGGACGACCATATCAGGCGATCATAAAAAAGATCGGACCCTCCCCCGAGGAACAGTGAGAAGAGGGAATGGATGGCCAAAGGGAAGAAGCCAAAGCAGGAAGCCCGATCGTATACCCCACTAAACGCTTCTTTGGAAGAGGTGTTCAAGGAAGTTGAGAAGAGGAGCGACATCAACTACCCAGCATCGAGGGGGTACAGTTCCAAGAGACCCGAGATCATCCCGAATACTGTCACTACCATCAGTATAGGGGCCATTCCACCAATAACTGTCGAGAGGTGAAAGATATTGTTCAACACCTCATCCGCGATGGATATTTGAGGCATTATGTCCGCCACCCCCTTCGGCCGGAAGCAACACCCGATGCGCCAGTTCATCAAGTCCGCATCGATAGGGCGAACCAATTCGTAAACACCATTTCACATTCGGCTATGCAAAACTACACTCTCGGCCCAGTAATCACCACTAGGATCCATAAAAGGGATCGTGACGGTAAAGAGATATTCAGCGTAGCCAAGTCTCTTCCCATGGAACCCTGGATGACGGTGCCCATATCGTTCTCGGCTAAGGATGTCCCAGCAAACGGACAGGCACACAACGATCCACTGGTCATCACACTGTTGATTGAAAAGTGGGGAGTAAGAAGGATTCTTGTGGATAGCGGAAGTTCAGTCGAGGTGTTGTTCTACGACACGTTCAGAAGAATGAAACTCTCAGACGATATGCTCGTCCCATCCACATACCGTATCTACGGCTTCAACGGCACAGTAACCATCCCGAAGGGCGAAGTAACTTTAAGAGTTTCAGATGGTGGTGGCTACCTCGACACACTAACCACTTTCTGTGTAGTCGACGTCGCTTCACCTTATGAGGCCATTATCGGGCGCCCATGGGTTGCGGGGATAAAGGGCGTAGCATCGGCCTACCATCAAAGGTTAAGGTTCCCGACTTGCAAGGGAATAGCGGAAGTTATGGGCGACTCCCAGGCGGCACGACAATGCATGAAAGTTGATATAGAAATAAATGAGCGACGGAGAGCTCGGCAAAGGCAAGAAAAGAACAAAGAAAAGGAAGTGAAGGCAGCAAAAGAATTGGAGGAGGCGATTTCTCAAGCGGTCCTGGCACACGAAACGCGAGAACAAGACCCTTTATAGCAATTAAAGGAAGCATCCCCAGTCAGGGAGACCAAATCAAACTTCTCGACAGTCGAGCCGACTAAAGAAGTAAACTTGGGAACGATAGAGGAACCTAAAGTAGTGAGGATCGGGGCATTACTATCGGACGAAGAAACCAGTAAACTCACGACGCTATTAAAAGAAAACCTGGAGGCATTCGCTTGGGAAGTGCATGATTTGGAGGGTATTGACCCAAAGGTCTGCTGTCATCACTTAAAAATTGATCCGAAGTTCAAACCGGTTAGACAAAAAATGAGGCGTATCGCGCCAGAATTGCAAGCGGCGGTCGAGGTCGAGCTGAAGAAGTTACAAGAATCCGGAATAATAAGGAAGTCCCACTACCCACAGTGGATATCTAACATGGTCGTGGTACCAAAAAAGAAAGGGGGAGTCCGAATATGTATTGATTTCAGCGACTTGAACAAGGCCTGCCCGAAAGACAGCTTCCCCCTTCCCAGTATAGATCAATTAGTAGAATCAATAGTGGGATACGAGGCGATGACTTTAATGGACGGATACATGGGATACAACCAAATACCACTGGCGCCCGAGGACCAGGAACACACCTCCTTCTTCACGCCAAGAGGATTGTATTGTTACACCAAGATGCCATTCGGACTTAGGAATGCTGGGGCTACGTACCAGAGATTGGTAGGCGATATGTTCGAAGACAAGATTCACGATACCATAGAAGTTTACGTGGACGACATGTTAGTTAAGAGTCGGAAATCAAAAAACCACGTCCGAGACCTTCGAGAGATCTTTCAAACAATGAGGAAACACAAGATGAAGATTAATCCTTCCAAGTGTGACTTCTGGGTCACATCGGGGAAATTCTTAGGCTACATCATCACTCCCAGGGGAATAGAAGCGGATCCCGAAAAGGTACGAGCCGTCCTTGACATGCCATCTCCCGCGACGGTGAAAGACGTGCAGAAACTAAACGGTTGCATAGCCGCATTGGGACGATTTGTGTCACGATCATCGGACAAATGCAAGGCTTTTTACGACATCTTGAAGAAAGGAGAAAAATTCCGATGGACGGACGCAAGCGAAGAAGCTTTTCAAAGTATCAAGCTACATCTAGCTAGCCTCCCGGTTCTTCAAAGGCCTGAGCCGTCAGAAATTCTCACTTTATACTTAGGCGCGACACCCTATGCCATAAGTGCGGTATTGGTTAAAACAGAGATGGGCGTGGAAAAGCCGGTATACTTCGCCAGCAAAACTTTAAGTCCGGCCGAGAAGAACTACACTAGAATGGAGCAGATGGTGCTCGCGCTAGCCTTTGCTGCCTCTAAACTACGAACATATTTTCAAGCTCATCGAATACGGGTGCTCACCAAATCGCCTATCGAAGCGGTCTTGGATAGTGCTGGGCGATCGGGGAGAATCTCCAAGTGGGGAGCCATAATCAAACAATATGATGTGATATACGAGACAAGAACCGCGATCAAAGGACAAGTAGTGGCCGATTTCTTGGCAGACTTCCCCCTCAGTGATGAGGACGAGGTAGAAGATATACCGGGAATGACAGAAGAACAAGAGGGGCCGGCGGACCTGCTAGCCGCTAGTAGCCCAACACGATGGGAAGTATTTGTTGATGGGGCATCTAACAAAGACGGATCGGGTCTCGGGTTGGTGTTCACCACGCCAAAGGGGAGGAAGATTGTGCATTCGTTCAGGTTAGAATTCAAGGCAACGAACAACGTCACCGAATATGAGGCGGTGATCCATGCCTTACGGATAATTGTGGAAATGGGGCTGCATGAGGTTCGACTGACTAGTGACTCTCAACTAGTGATCCGGAAAATTACGGGCCAATACGCTACACACGATCCGGTGCTGCAAAAATATTGGGAGCTCGCCCAATTTTACATCAAGCAAATCCCAGATATTAAATTCCGCCACATCTGCCGAAAGGATAACAGACACTCGGATGCTCTATCATACATCGCCTCACAGTTAGTAGACCCGAGCATTGAAGGGATACGCGTTATGAGGCTACTTAACCCGTCTATCCCTGAAACACCAGAAGCACGGATCGAGGTGGCCGTTAACACAGCCGAGAGATACAAAGAAGGCGACTGGAGAAAGCCGATACATCAATACTTAGAGACGGGTGAGCTACCTAAGAGTCGGCCCGAGATGAACAAGATCAAAAGTAAATCGGGCGCCTACGAGTTAAGGGGGGGATCTTATATCGGAATTCCTACCTAGGGCCACTCCTACGATGCTTAAGCAGGGAAGAAGGCCATATAATCCTACATGAGCTACACTATGGGGCGGCTGGAAATCACAGCTCGGGAAGAAGCTTGTCGGCTAAGGCAAAAACAATGGGCTACTTTTGGATGTATATGAACGAGGACGCAAAGCAAATGGCAAGAGCTTGTGAAGAATGTCAGCGTTTCGGGAAGAAAATCCATGCTCCCGGCGTACCGTTAAACTCGATCATAAGTCCGTGGCCTTTTGCTAAATGGGGAGTGGACATTGTCGGGCCGTTACATGTAGGAACGGGGCAAAGGAAGTATTTGATCGTGGCTACGGATTATTTTACCAAGTGGGTCGAGGCGGCACCACTGAGGCATATTCGAGACAAAGATGTTTTTAAGTTCATTTGGGAACATATCATTTGTCGCTTCGGGGTCCCGGCTGCCATCGTCTCTGATAATGGAAAACAACTACAGGGCGAGAACATTGATCTTCTATTTAACACTTACAACATCAGGAAGAGCAAAGCTACCCCGATTTACCCCCAGTGCAATGGGCAGGCCGAGATCACTAATAAGACCATCGCCGATAACATGAAGAAGAAACTGGACGGGGGAATATGGCAACTGGTGCGAGGAATTATATAACGTCCTATGGGCATACAGAACCACACGGAGGGAAGCTACGGGGTTCTCCCCTTTTATGCTTACCTACGGAACCGAGGCGATTCTACCAACAGAAGCAATGATACCTACCACAAGAACTGAAGCGTGGAGGCGAAACGTGTCGTCCGATCTGATCTTGGCTAAACTCGACGACTTGGAAGAAACAAGAGAAATGGCGCTACAAAAAATGGAAAATTATCAAAGGAGGTTACAACGGGAGTACAACAAGCGCGTTCGACCAAGAGAGTTTAATCCCGGGCAGCAGGTATTGAAATTTCTAGCTGAATGGGAGCGCGACAAAAAAGGCGGAAAACTAGCACCAAAATGGGGCGGGCCATATATAATCGAATCTAAGGCGGGCGAGGGATCGTATCGACTACTGCGACTCGACGGAACAAGAGAGCTCAAACCATGGAACATCCGATTCCTGAAACTCTATCATCCTTGACGGGCAATGCGAAAAAAAAAAACGGTAAGCAAACGTGTCTTCTATCTCTGTGAAACCGTGAGGGGTATGGGATAGGGCACAAGCGACTAATGGTCATTCGTACTCGGGGCAATGCCAGTGTGGAAGTGCCGAGGTGACTTACACTCGAATGGTCATTCGTACTCGGGGCAAAGCCAGTGTGGAAGTGCCGAGGTGACTTACACTCGAATGGGCATTCGTACTCGGGGCAATGCCAGTGTGGAAGTGCCGAGGTGCCTTACAGTCGCCTGGATATTCGAACTCGGGGCAGTGGCAGTGTGCAAGTGCCGAGGTAGCCTAAGGGTTCTGGTGGTTGGAAACCAGTTCCAAAGGTTGTTTAGACGCGAGGTCTACTCAGCTAGGTGGCCTACTTACATCTGAAAGGTCACCACCATCGCAAGTGGGCGTGTCCACTTGCCCGAGATCGGTTGATCGATAACCACTCGGGACCATCGGGCCTAGAACTAGGATGACTGATACCCTTCCACTGAATCCAAAGAGATAGTGATGAGATACCCCGATCAGGACATGGCATAGGGCCCGATGACCCTCCTTGTTGGGTGTGTTCGACATAAATGGTTAGAGTTCTAACATATAAAAGCAACAATTGCAGGGCATAACACCAGGAACAAAAGCGAAACAAATAACGTCGTGCGTTAATCAACAAACGGTCGGGGCAACATGCGGAACAAGAAACAAATCGATCGTGTCGTGCAACAACCAACACCCAGAGGAGCAGCATACAAAACGAAAACCACATCGATCGCATGGTACATCAATCAACAATCGCCAGAATAACATAAGAAACAAAAGCTAAATCGATAACACCAAGCGTCTGATAACAAAGTACGGAAAGCATCGCGCGGACATACGAAATGAAAAGTTTAGCGGAAATGAAACAAACAACATCGGTGACGCAGCACCCCCATTAAAACGAACAAGCGAGGTAGCGGAAATTAAAAAGGGGAGAAGTGTTTAGAGCGATTTACAACCCGATGGAAGGGGCAACATAGTGACGCAGCACCACAAAAAGAAAGCTTAAACCTTGGGAGGAGCCGCGCCGGCCTTCCTCTGCGCGACCTCGAGCCGCTTCTTCTCCACCCAGTCCATAATGCCAGCCTGAACTTTCTGATCTAACTCCTCCGCATGGGCGACCCGTTCATCCTCGAGTTGTTGGGTAATCTGGGAAGCGTTTTCCTCAGCCTCAGCTAACTTGAAGCCCAAATCGACCTCGGCCTGTTTCAATCGGCGAACCTCCAGATCAAGCTCCTGCGAACGTTTTTGCGCGGCTACAAAACCACAAATATAGGATGTTATTCATCGGATACAACTTAACATTTTTGCAAGAATAAAGCGCGATCTGGATCTAAAAAATGGCCTCAACACATCGGCTAAGAGACCTGACAGGGCGGGTAACACCGACTGAAGCGACTCTACCGACTTGGACAACTCATCCTCGGTCCTGGACAACTTCATGGTTAATTCGTTATAATGTTGCTCGTTGAACTCGTTACTAGGGCAATACTTCTTATGCTCGGCCCAATCGTTCATTAACCGATTACGCGACGCTTGGAGAACCACAAGCTGCGATCTACTCCACTCTAAATCGCCCATAACTTTATCAAATTCACGCACTCGGCCCAGTAAATCGCTGTTAGCTCGCTCCACCACATCCTTATCTCTCAATATTCGTCGGCGGTCCTCGTGAAGATCTCGATTCTGTAATTGAAGAGCGTTTACCCTTTGCTCCAAACTCGTGGCTAAAGCAGTTTTTTCGGCAGCAAGACGCTGAGAAGATCCCAAATGAGCCCGTAAATTGTCCATCTCGGAAGGATCATAATCAAACCGGCGATGTCGTTCTAACTCGTCCTCAAGACTTGCAATCTCCTCAGTTTGACGGTCTATTTTGTCGTCTTTGTTTGCCATTCGTTGACGAAGATTTTCCACAAGGTCTTTCTCAATATCCCATTTTCTCTTCAGAATCCTAAACTCCGAAGTAGCGTCTATACCTATACTAGATACCTCGGCTAAGAAGAAGGATACCCGACTCAGGATATTGGCACGATAAACTCAATCAACACAAGTCAAGAAGAATCATATACCTTGAGCATCGGCAAGTTTGATCTCCAGCTCGTTCGCGCGACCCTTCTCATTCTGAAGTTGAAGTTGGAGAGACTCTATCAACTGTTTATCTCGAAGGCGATTGGCGGCATCCAAGCGTACACGGTTCATGATCTAACACAAACAAACGAGTTTGCATCATAAGCGACACTAAGGACAGAAATCAGAAGTGGGGCATTACTATACAGAACCGAGTCGCTCACCACAGTGTCAAGTGTCAAGGCGATGTCGCCATAACAGGGTACAACATTCAACATTTCTTCACCAGTATACTTCCCAAAGTCGGAGGAAGTAAGCGCACCCAAGGAATTCATGATCGGGCCAGAAACAGTGAAGCAAGTCTCGGCGCTAGAAGACGATCCCTCAGTAAACCGGGGCACACAGGGAAGCTCTACCGGAACACTAGTAACAACCTTCTCTACGGCGGGCGTCTCCGAGGGCTCCTGCTGGTCGCCCACACCTTGTTCACCGACTTTGTCACCCGGCACAGTCTCTCCAAACAACTCATCCTCATCGGAAAGATCAATGAGGGGGCTCGTTTTCGGCGGTGGCTTAGCAATTTCTTTACCTCTACCAGGATTACGCCTAAGCGGAGTAGGGTCGACATCGTCAACGTCATCATCATCGCGCCTCGGGTGTTTCTGCACAAGTGTCTCGTCAGAACATGTGAAGGCAAAAAACAGGGGCAAGTACATGTACTTATAAGGGAATCATTATGTTTGTTACCTTCCCCTGGTCTTCCTCAACCCTTGTGCCAGCACCTCTTTTCCTAGACCCGATAGTTTTTGTGGAACTGACCTGAGATTTTCAAACAACAACAAATGACTAACTGACGCCCGAAGCTAACAAGATAGAAATCAAGAAAAGCGCGTACCTTATCGGCCTTGTCATCATTAACCACCCAGAAAGAATAGGGCTCGGCGGGAAAAGTAGGCGACGGGAAGTCACCATGAAGGATAGGACCTCGGACAAGAAGCGGAACTCGGGGATAGGTCGGATCATTAGAATGTCGGGCTCGCCTGTTGGAACCATGGCCGATAGGATCGGCATCCAGCATCATTCTTTCGACACCCTCGGGCATAGTTTTGACCCGATGAGGACTTGCAGCAAACCCAGCAAGATCGCCCAAGGTCGAAGTACCAGCTCGATAGTTGACAAGGAAATTGGCAACGGTATACTCAGGAGCGTCCTCGGGCTTGTAGGTCGACCACTCGGCAGTAGAACCATGACCATCGCGGCGATCCCTCCACTCGTTCATAATTCGGAAAGTATTGCCAGTCCATTGAGCTAAAGCACGAGAAGGCCGAATCTGGGACAAAATCTCGTAATAAAATGGGCTATCAGGGTTGTATAAGGGAAGACGAAGGCCTAGCTCCAGCTGACCCAAGGTGATGACCACACAATTAGCCGATTGCTCGTGCTTCTTCATATCGGTTTTCTTCAAACTACCGTTTCGACCCGAGAGAAGGGTCACTTCGTAATTTTGAAGATCGTACGTCTCCTTCAACTGCTCAATGAACTCTTCATCGGAAAGATCTTTCACCCTTTTCTCGGACCTGCACGAAATAGAAGAAGAGCTATCAGCAAAAATAGATCTCATCGCGCGATCATCATACCTAGAAGGGCTCTCAAGCAAAAACAGAGAAGCAAGGGGGGAACATCAAACTCGGAAAAAACATCATCAACAGACCTCTTTTCAGCCATGGAAGGAGAAGAAGCCATTAACGAAGATAATGCAGAACTCGGTTTTCAACAAAGAAAGATGAGGCGACAGCAGCTACTGTAACGATCGATGAGGAGAAAAGGACGAAAGAAAATCAAGAAAGCTAGGGTTTTTTGAGAAGCGTAAGATATGAAGAAACTTGGAAGAAAACCACAGCAGCAGAACAGAAGGGCAGAGAAGAAGAAGGAAGAAAGGAGCGGGCTATTTAAAGAAGAAACTTTGTAACCGACGCTGACGGTTACCAGTCATAAAGTGGAAATTAGTGGGGCGCTGCATGGCGGGATTAGCGGCATGAGCGAAGACATGGGCGGTTAAGACGATGTTCTTCCACTCGTGCCTCCCACACGGGTGGAAGAAGGGGCATAAATGTAGGTGTAAATTATCTACAGATCCAGGTGGCAACATCCTAGACCCAGTGCACCCAAATACAAAGAAACGCGAAGTATAGAGCAAAGATTAAAGAGCGCGAGATTTAAGGAAGCCACGTGGATCGGGCGTAATAATGTCGGACAAGACTTGACCCAGACTTCTGATAAAGCTGACAAGATAAGGCGGGACGGGACAAACGAGGAGCTACAGTCAAACAGGCAAGAAAGTGTGGAACACATCGGCTGATCATAAGGGCGACTATCGAGACATCCGACATCGCGTCAACAGAGGACCATAAGAGATTGGCTCGAACGAAATACAGGCGAGGAGCCAAGATGCATCGACCACACAAGACGACGTGAGTCGGCCCGATCACAGAACAGCTAATTAGATGTAACAGGGTCAACATTCTAACTTCGTTGTATAAACTTTCTCCTATAAATAGCGGGACTTGTATTCTAGAGAGGCAGGTTGTAATTTTTGGGAGAGAAAGGAGAGAGAAACCCGAGTTAGCATTAGAAAGAAGTGAATGAGAAGTAAGTTCATCTTGTAAGGAAATCCCACTAAGAGCAACACCTTTGTAACACCGTGAAGTAATAAGATTCATCATTTCACCCCCGTGGACGTAGGTAATCATACCGAACCACGTATATCTTGTGTTCATGGTTGAGTGTTTACTTTCGTTTGAGAAGAGTCGTACATTTCTATCCTTTGGATGTAGTTTGTAGTAAAATGCATCTACATCATGCACGTTTAAAATAACGTTTGAAATTTCAAATCCAAACCCCTAAGAGCATCTCCAAGAAAGGGTGGATCTATTTATTTTTAGTGACACATAGGATTTTAGACCCATGTTTGGCATAAATTCATCTCCAACAGTAGGGTGCTACAAGTTAGGAGGGACCAATTACTAAATATGAAGGTGTTCAAGAAAGTGTTATCTACACCTCCGGTTGCACCTCCACGTCATGTTTTTAACCAATGTTCTTTTAATTCTAAGAGTTAAATTTGAACAATTAATTGGGGGATATGGATTTTAATTGGGGGATATCACTAGAGGACAAAATAGGGATCCGAATATCCTAGCTGGGTTACCCCTTATGTAATTAATTTATTATTTCCTAATCTAACCCTCCCTAATTAGGATTAGTTACTAATTAAGATTAGTAAAATCTTAATGATTTGGGGGATATATTTAGTGTTTTTGAGTTTATTTGAATTTTTTGTGGGTAGAAGGAGGGGAAAAAATTTAGAGTAGAATTTTTTTTTTTGAAAATGGAAGATGAATTTGAAGAGAGACTTGCAGCTGCTGAATCCTTGGCTCAACTACAACAACAATCATATCTTCAATCTTCAGTTAATGATAACACCTCCCAATTGGAGTTATATGATGAACCAACACCCTTGGATCACGATTTTCGTGACCATGAGGAGTTATGTGAAGAACCAACTCAAGAAAGTAAACATGTTCAACATACAAGCATCCCCAACACACAGGTAATGCTTCAATGAGGTCGAAAATTTGTTTTTTTTTTTCGAAACAGCCATTTTTGTCCGAAAAAGCAGAAAACCGGCATGCGCGTTATATGAATACCATGCCGGAACCTCTATAACCGGCATTGTATTCATACAAATTTGAATGCCGGTTTAAAATATCCCCAAGTTCAAGAACATACCGGCGTACCATTCAAACCAAGATTGTATGCCGGTTTGAATTTTTACTTTTTACCAACCACCGAATATTGTATGGAATACTCAAACCGGCACTGACCGTACATGACACACCATGCCGGTTTGTGATACCGGCATAGATCCTTGCATGTCGATGGTGCCGGTTTAATAGGAAAAACATACAGAAACAAATTATATTTTGAACTTAAAAACCGAGCCGGTACGATATCCCGGCATAGTAACTGAATTTGTAAAAATGCCGGTTTTAATACTGGCATAGAATGACAATTACCTTGTATGCCGTTTTTGAAAACCGGCACTTTAATTTACTTATCGACACTGCCGGTTTTAACTAATCCAATTTTATTTTCATTTAGATAATTCTGTACAACGATCAACCAAACTCCAAACCGCTCCATCGGGATACGTTTAACACTATAAAATACCTCGGGTATGTTACCAAACAAGTCTTCCACCTAGTTTTTACAATTTAATGTTGGGATTTTCTTGTAATCTCTCATTATTATGTAGGGAATAAAAGATGAAAAGGAAGTAATTGCTTGGGCAAAAGAGACGGCTCTTAAGAACATGTGTGTCTTAGTGAGGAATAGTCAACATTCAGATGTTCGTTTTGAGATGGTTTGTGAGAGAAGCGGAAAATACAAGGAGAATAGCCATAAGAGAAAGGGTTATGTATATGAAAAGAAGACTAAGAGGGTATAAAAAACAGTTACGAGAAAGGATGAGTTCCCCTTTAAGCTTGTATTCTATCTAAGAGGAGAAAGTAAAGAAGAAAAAGAATGGGAATGTAAGGTGTGGTTTGGCCGTCACAACCACCCCGATCCGAAAGATTTTGAAGGTCACTCCCTAGTTGCGAAGCTAAAACCTGATCAATTCGAGGATGTCAAGATGATGACAAAAGCATGTATCAAACCAAGAGTGATTCTCCGAACCTTCAAGGCAAAGGATAAGATGAACGTTTCTTCACTAAGTACAATTTATAGCGCACAAGCAACTATTAAAAGGTTGGAATGGGAAGGGAGGAATGTTATGCAAGAATTTGAGAAGATAGTTTGGGATCACAACTACACGCGTATCATTAAAAGAGGTACGGACGAGAAGCCGCTTCAAATATTCATTTCGCATCCTTTGCTTTCACAATTGGCTCATACGTGTTGTGATGTTCTTATGATGGACTGCACGTATAAGACAAACAAATACAACATGCCGTTGTTCAACATCGTGGGGCACACATCGGACAAGGTAACATTCACATTGGCTTGGTGTTTAATGGAAAAATAGAGGGATTACAATTATCATTGGGCATTGCGACAATTGAAATTATTGTTCCCGGAAAATCGTGGTCCGAAGGTCATCATAACCGATCAATTTGACGCACTAATGAATGCCATATCCGACGTATTTCCGGATGCACAAAATTTCCTATGTACATTTCATATAGGTGAAAATGTGAAAAAACATTGTCATGCTTTGTTTGAACCCTCTAAGGCTGATATTAAAAAAAATGGTTGGTCAACTTGATGAAGATGTTCGTAATGAGAAACTATCACCCGAAGAAGAAGAAAATGAAAGAGGAAAGATTAAAGAGCGAGTCGACAAAGAACACGATGAAAACCATAAAAGGTGGTTGGAATTTCTAAAGGATTGGGAGAAAGTTTATTGGTCTCTTACCGAGGACATGTATGAAAAGAGATTGAAAATGTTTATTGCCATCTATAACGAAGTGTATCCAAGTGCCGTTTCATATTGTCGGGATAAATTGTTGGATAAGTTCAAGGAAAAATTTGTGCGTGCGTGGACAAATCGTTATAGACATTACGGGAATGAAGCAACTAGTATAGCGGAGTCCTCACATGGGAGATTTAAAGATCTCATCCAGTCCGGCCTGGGAAACGTGGTTACGGTCGCCGAGGCAATGGAACAAAACTTTAAGGCCGAAATTGATAGGATCAAGAAGGGTTTTGAGAAAAGCTCCATGGATAGGATGACTCCATTTCTTAAACATACTAAGTTGCTCCAAGGAATAGAGTTTAACGTATCTCGGTGGGCAATAAAACATATGATGAGACAAATGCAATATGAAAAAAATTATGGAAAACCGGGTGATGTGTGTATTTGTCCCGACATGTCTTCTTTGGGGCTTCCGTGTCGACATATGCTTGTGAAGTATGAAGAAGTGATACCTATTGGTGTTATTGATCCTTTTTGGAAGCAATTATCTTTCGACCTTCCCCCTACCGAAGTTCCCGGACAATCACCATGGGATACAAAGGAGGCCCAAGAATTTTTTGGAGCTTACTCACGTGGCAACTCGGCTACCCGACAAGTATTGTTGAGTCAACTAAGACTAATTACACGGCCATGGATATCACAGAGTGAAGAGACAACAAAGGGAGATCTGCCGGGTAGACCACAAACTAAAATTCCAAGGAAAAAACAAAGAAAAGAATTCAAAGAAATGACTCGCCGTGAAGAGGAACTCGCGGCAACAAAAAAACGAGATCTATGTGCAAGTGAGATTTCAGAAGCAAGATTCGCGGAAACTCCCGGTCCAAATAAAAGGGATAGGCCGAGGAAGGAACCGATATCAAGTCAACAACAATCGACGAGTTCTGAGGCTACACCAATAGTCGATGTATCCGAGGTTCAAAGGAAGAGGGGAAGGCCGCCGAAGGTTCCCACATTAAGCTACGAAGGACAACAAGGTCAACATTCCGAACCTACACCAATAGTCGATGTATCCGAGGTTCAAAGGAAGAGGGGAAGGCCGCCGAAGGTACCAACATTAAGCTACGAAGGACAACAAGGTCAACATTCCGAACCTACACCAATATTCGATGTATCCGAGGTTCAAAGGAAGAGGGGAAGGCCGCCGAAGGTACCAACATTAAGCTACGAAGGACAACAAGGTCAACATTCCGAACCTACACCAATAGTCGATGTATCCGAGGTTGAAAGGAAGAGGGGAAGGCCGCCGAAGGTACCAACATTAAGCTACGAAGGACAACAAGGTCAACATTCCGAACCTACACCAATAGTCGATGTATCCGAGGTTCAAAGGAAACGGGGAAGGCCGCCGAAGGTACCAACATTAAGTTACGAAGGACAACAAGGTCAACATTCCGAACCTACACTAATAGTCGATGTGTCCGAGGTTCAAAGGAAGAGGGGAAGGCCGCTGAAGGTACCAACATTAAGCAACCAAGGGCATGTCTTTGATCAATCCGAACCTACACCAATAGTCGATGTAGCCGAGGTTCAAAGGAAAAGGGGTAGAGGAAGGCCAAGGAAGAATATTCTCCCGTCTAATACCATAGACATTTGGAGTGTAGGGATTGCAGATGATGGTTTGGATATAATTAAGCTAAAAGATGGTAATATGAAGATGTATAAGGATCCCATAACATGTAGGACCATTAGAAGTTATCATACGAAGATAGAGTCTTACATAGGCCAACTTCCTGAGGTTATTCACGAGTTTATTGCGTACACGGATGATGTCGATGGAGATGGAAATTGTGGATATCATGCCGTGACCGAACAATTAGGAATCTTCGAGACGGCTGTTAGTAAAGGAATGACACCATGCCGCTATGCTAGAATGAGAATGGCCGATCAACTTGTGAAGAAGAGGAGCTTTTATGAGCAATTGCTTGGTCACGATGAGGTGTTTGATGATATGTGTGCTCAAGTGTTAGGACCCGAGAAGGAAATGACATTTCTTCCTTCTCAATATTGGATGAGTATGTCGCTTTGTGGGCATCTAGTAGCGGATACATTTAATTGTGTTGTTCATTATTTTCCCCCCACCATAGTCTCCACATTTACACCAAAATGGCAAAAATGCGATGGATCCCTTAAGATGAGAAGAGTTGTTTTGGCGTACGTGAACGGCAATCATTTCGTTATTCTAAAACTCAAGGACAATTGTCCATTGCCACCTGTTTGTGGGATGGTTAAAAACAAGGAACTTGATCCAAATATATGGAAGGGATGGATGTCATTGAATGAGGAGAATCACCAATTATGGGATGCTTTGGAATTATCAAATAAACCTCTTGAAGAGGATGACTTGCAACTTCATACGTGTGGAAGTGATGATGAGTAATTTGGATATAAGTGGTTTACTTATACGCCCCCTTTTTGTTGTTTTGGAAGTTTGAATTGTAATCACTAAACCATATGTGCCAATGTGATTTGATTCAAACTTTACTATGCCAATACTTGTACCGGCGTTTCAATATATGTTCTCTTTTGTGCCGAAATAACACCATAAGTTCACAGATATATTTTTTTTTTGTGCCGTCATTGGAAAAAAATGCATAACACCACCGGTAGAACACATAGAAAGTTTATTCACATAGGAATTATAGAGTACCGGTATAGTACACAAGATAATTCTAGTATACCGGAACTCTATTTTTTCAATATGGAACTAAAAAGAAAACCGGCATGGTTCACAGGATAAATACTATGCCGGTTTTAAAAAAATAAACTTAGAAATTGGATATTGCAAGACACATAAAATAACATAAGTAAAGATCTAATCCCATAAAATGACATAAGCAAAGTTTAGACAAACCAAATGTAAAGTTATGATGTTCCAAACCGAAAACAAATGAAGCAAAGATGTTCACAGATTACCAATCCACACAAACAAACATAAACAACAACAGTACTATCAAGGCCACACGATCACTCGGTTCTTGGCCTCTTGTATACCCTCTTTTTCTTTTCGCCCCATAAGTCTTTTGCCTCAGTATCTTCTATTTGGTCTAACTTTTGGACGACGTTCTCCATTTCTTTCTGGGTCAGCAACTCTCCTTTCTTGGTCTTCTTCTTAAAGAACCTTGACAAGTTTCCAATCCGCTGACGCTGTTAATGGATATTTTTAAAAATGTATTTAGTATGTACAATTTTATAATTTGATAGATTTAGATTAAGAGAATAGTAATGAACGCACCAACAATGTATCGAGCTGTATAAGTGCGGGTACAGTATCTGGAGTTGTGGATGGACGTGGTGGTGGTGGCGGGACCGCTACCGTATCCCGGCGTATAACATAAGGATGTGAGTACTGTAGATGCCCGCTTAGGAATGTGGGTTCACTATCAACACCGTTCTCAGCCAATTCCCAATCATCCCTATCCAGTACAAGTTCTTCTTCTTCCCTTTCGATCCAATGTGCAAGAATTGGTTCTGGGTCGTAGCATACCAGAGTATGGCTCTCATATGATTGGAATTTAGTAAAGTCATGAGAATATTTATGATATGATGTATCTGTGAGATCTTTCTGCTTGTAACCGAGTTGGCGCATCATGCGGAGAGGGTTATGCATAACATATCCTTTTGGATGAAATAACGGTCCGTTGTAAAATGAAACATTATCATGTCTCATAAGGTGAACTCCTCTGACATTCCTATAAGGGTCAAACACAACATCTTCCACAGAAAACGAGTCCAAAGCTTCTCTCATTTGTAAAAATCGTTTCTTGTTAGGAGTAGGGGTATTGCCAAAGAAGTATTTCTGAGCTAGAGCCATATTCGGTTCATAGTCATGCCAAATTTTCAATCCTCTATACCCAATGAACAAATCTCGGAAGTGTTCGTAAGCCCACACCTGTGCCCATAAAATGTATAAGATAATTAATATTTGGAAACTAACAAATGTAATGATAACAATAAAAAAATAAGTAATTCACCATACCTGAATCACAGTGAAATTCCCATTAAATTGACGGCCTTTCTCCTTAGAAGCTCGACGCATTTCTGCCAAAAAATGTGCCAAGAAAGCGGTGCCCCATGAATACTTATGAACGTCTTCCAACGGATCCAAAAACTGTAGGTTGTTCAAATGCACCCTGTTACCATTAGAGTCAGGGAATATAGCGGTTCCCAAAATGAACAACATATATGCTGCGGCAGTTTGTTGAGCTTGTGCGGGAGTCAATTCCTTGTTCTTTGTATTCCCAAACAATTGAGTGAGTTGGACGAATGTTATAGTATTTGTCTGAGAAGTTTGTTTCTTGTAAAAATTTGCCATCGTGGTTTCCTTGTTCCATCCAAACAACTTTTCAGTTAGCTCATAGATCTTTTCCCATCCTAGGTCCTTCGACTTGTCTTCTACCTTAACCGGTTTCCTAAGAACCTCTAGTCCTTTTATCCTTTGGACATCTTCAGGGATAATGGTCATCTCGCCAAAATGAAAATGCATGGTGTCAGTTTCACCATAAAACCTCTCCAAAAAGCAGTTTGCCATGACGGTATCAGTGGCCACATAATTTTCTATCGCAGGATACAACCCAGATGCTTTGACTATATCTTGAACAGCCGGACACTCATCCTCCAAAAGGCAGACATCCGATTGTTGATGGAGGCTAACACGCCAGGCTTTCCTGTGGTCCTATAAAATCATCTCTCTTCCTTTTACTTATCTCTTCCTCCATTGCGACAATTGAGTTGGTGGTTTCTTCCTTCCTTCTTAGTTTTTCTAGTATTGTGGCAATGGAGTAGGTCGTGGTTGATGATTGAATTCCTGTCGGAGTGGAAAATATGCTCCTCAAACGTTTTTCTTTTTCGAGGGAATTGATGAACTTGGTAGGCGGTGAGTAATAATCCATTGGAGATATATCTGTGAGGTATCAAGTGCAATGGGTGTATCCATTCCTTTAAATATATTTAGTCATAACGGCTCTTTTCCACTTTAGTAACGGCACAATAAGAAACTTAGATCCCACGCCGGAACTAATGTTTTCTAGAGTATGGTTTAAAAAACTAGCCGTTAGTTATTCAATGCCTGAAACCGGCAGACAATGGATGAAGTAAAACTACGCCGGTACTATGTTCCGGTACTCAACGTAATACAACGATGATGCCGGTTTTGAGGAAATTCTATTCAGGTTGAGGAACCAAATATAACTACTATACCGGCATACAATGTTTAATAAATTCAATGCCGGTTTTGGGAACAGTTCCATTAGGAGATAATTAAAGAGTTTTTTAATACCGGCATTCTTAAAATGAATATTCATATGCCGGTTTTATGCCACTTATTTAATAGTTTTTGGAGATTTTGAATACCGGCATAGACCTTAGCAAACACAACAATGCCGGTACATGTCTGATTTTGAATTTTACTATGCCGGTTTGTGAAACCTGATGAATTCAGAAATGCCGGTATGTGTAACGGTATTTCAAACAATGAGCTGTCCTATGCCGAAACATTTTAACTTTCAAACCAAAACTCTAATCATGTTCAACATAAACCAAAGTAAATAAAGAGTTAACCCACAGTACAAACCAAAACAAGTTTGAAATTGTTTTTGACGTAACCATAAAACTAAAGAGTTAACCATCACTAATTAGTCTTTTGTTTCTTTTGGGTTGGCGCCTTCCTTGTTTCCCCATACATAGCTTTGACAGTAGGGTTGGTTTCTTCAATTCTATGAAGCTTTTCCTCGAGTTCCTTGATTTCTTGAAGAGATAGCACAACTCCATCCTTATGCTTGCAACCTAACATCTTCGTAACCTTGCCAAGTCGACGTCGCTAGTTTAATACATCAAATACATAATCAGGATATATATTAATATATGATTATGTTTACATTTAATAACTATAACCAATTAAGAAAACTTACCACCATTCCGAGAGTCTTGAGAAGTTGGGCCATCGTAGGTGGTGGAGGTGGAGGAATTTCAACAGGAGGGTTTTCTTGGTGTGGAGATTCCACGGAGGGAGGGCGCACGACATAAGGATGTGACCATTCCAGGTAATCCCTCATATAGCTGTCATCAACTTCATAACCATTTTCCGCAAGCTCCCACTTACTAATATCTACCAAACGACGTGGGTCTCTTTCCCTCCAATGTGTTGGTTCTGGTTCTGGATCATACACTACATGCAACTTGTTGGGAGTTGAATTGCACCGAGAAAAGTAAAGAAGATAATTATCATCAGAGGTCGACCAAAAACGGGATAATTGTTTAAATCCATGTTGGCGCATCACACGGCATGGGTCGGCCATGATGTATCCTCTTGGGTGGTACAAAGGCCCATGGTACAATGCAACATCTCTTGGGATTTGACGGTATCCTCTAATCTCCTTATAAGTGTCGAACACAACATCTTCCTTACTCATAGCATCCAGAGCCAATCTCATATCGATGACTTGACCTTTGTTACCGGGTTTCGGATTACTGTGAAACTCGAACCTCTGAGCTTTAGGGATATCGGGTTCAGGAAGGTCTTGATCTTCAAGAATGGGCAGTCCTTGAACAAGGTTGGGAAGTGTTCATAACACCACACCTAATCCAATGTGAACAATATACATGTGAACAAAAGTTAAATAAATACATGTGAACATAGATTAAAAAAAATTGTACCTGGAGTATAGTGAAATTCCCGACAAATTGGTTTGTTTTAGCCAATGAAGCCCTTCTCATCTCCGCCATCAAATGTGCCATGACCGCGGTGCCCCAAGAATAGCCACACACACCTTCCAACGGGTCAAGGTACTGGAGAAAGTTTGCACTTACCCGGTTGCCATTACTGTCAGGGAATTCCCTAGTGCCCAAGAGGTATAACAGGTACGCGGCGGCGGTATACCGAATCTGTGCAGGGTCCCATCCAGCCTCCAAGCTTCTAGCCTTTGTATTTTCAAACATCTTCTTAAGCATCGTCAGCTTGAATGTCTTCGTCTTACTTCCGTTCGATGCTACATAAAAGCTATCCGAAGAAGTTTTGAAGTCCCAACCAAACAACTTTTCAGTCAAATCGTGCAACTTCAGCCAATCTAGGTCCCGAGACTCAACTCCTTCTGAAATTGATTTTCCGATAACATTCAAGCCTAGAATGGCATAAGCATATTCAGGAATCAAGGTCATCTCCCCGAACGGGAAGTGCATTGTATCGGTTTCACCATGATACCTTTCGACAAAGCAATTGACGGTGATGATTCGGATTTAAGTAATTTTCAACCAAAGAATACAAACCCGAGTTCCTTACTAATGTTTGGACATCTTCATGTTCCAACGACAATTTCCACTCAGCCGCGGCTTGGTTTCGGCAAACACGCACAGCCTTAGTATGATCCTACAAATAAGACATAATACGATTAAGAGATAATGTAAAAAATAAAACAATGCACATGCACAAAATAAAAAATACTTACATAAGTTTGAAAGATTGTACGAGACCAAGAGTTCTTGTATCCAAAGAGTACTTTCGGTTCCGGAGCTTGACCCCAAATTTTACCATCATCGCGGTCGGGTATCATGTCATCAATGTGAGGAAGGTGACAACCTTTAACTTTGTGTTTGCCCTTGCCCTTGCCTTGTGTTGGTTGTTGACTAGTCTCACCAACTTCGGTTTGGATTGCTAATTGACTTGGGGGAACCTCATCATCTTTATCCTCACTGTCCCCTTCATCATTCTCATCGTTCACAAATGTACCTTCACGGATTCTAAGTGCATTACGTTCACCACCACTCTCCCAATCTAACCCTCTTGTTTGAAACCCCAAACGCTTCTTGCGACCCTCATCTATCCCCCGGGGAGGCAGAGACTGGGGAGTATCAAGACCGTCCTTTCTCCTTTTTTTTAGTGAGAATAGGACCTTTATTTTTCCTCGATACTTTGGCTTTTGACCTATAACATAAACAAACGAAACAAACATAAGAAAAGTCATCACAGTTTGTAAACCGGCATTGAAATTCTTAAAACAACTAATGCCTGTAACATGTACCGGCATATATGTTCAAATATCGAGCATGCCGGTTTTTGAGTTTTTCTTACTGAATGTTTCAAGTGTCAAACCGGCATACACGAAATGAACTACCTGATGCCGGTATTTCAAAACCGGCAATGACGAAACCTAGATATAATGCCGGTAAAAAAAAAAAAATCATGTGTGTTTTTAGTTGACTACCGGAATAGCCTTCAACCCAATTCGAATGCCGGTCCTAAAATCTAATTTTCAGGAACTCAAGCCGGTTTGGTGTTCAACTACTATCGTATGCCGGTATTGATATTTCAGGTTCAGGAAGTTAAACCGGCATGGTGTTCAAACTAAGATTGAATGCCGGTTTTCTCTGCAACTCCACAGTTTCACCAATTTTGGCGATTCTAACCTAAACCCATGGCTAAAAATCGATTAAAACAATCATAAATGAGCTAAAAAACACTTACCTTCTCAGAGAAGCCATGATTGGTTGATCATCCGAGTTGGATGCTTCTTCCTCTTCTAGTTCTTGAGCAATGTTCTCGATTCGTTGCTCATGTGTTTGTTGAGCAATCGATTTAGTGTTCCGTTTTGCTTTTGATTTCTTTCGTGGAGGCATGGTTATGGTAGGTTAGTCAACGAAGAAATTTTTGATTCAACGATTAATCGTCGATGAAGAATGAACGATGAGGAAGACGATGAAGAAATTTTTTTTTTTTCTAAACCTAACCCTATGCCGGTACAAAATGAATTAGGGGATATATGAATTTGGTATTTAGATTTTATTGTTTTAGGCAAAGGGAATTACAGTAATTTCATAATGTTTTTTAATTAATGAAGGGATATTCTGGTATTTTCGCACCCAAAAGACACCCCTTATCACCCACAAATGGTTGGGGGAAGTAATTCATATCCCCCAATTAAAATCCATATCCCCCAATTAATTGTTCTTAAATTTCTCACCGTTGGAGATGGTTTTTTAGATATAAGGTCCTATATTTACTCTATGTATAGACCCTATAAATAAAAGGACTAAATAAAAAATCCACGGATTTTTTACAACTTCAGTTGGAGATGCTCTAAGCCTTATAAGTTATCACTTTTTTTTCAGATAGCATTAAATAGAAGAATTAATTGGGGGATATGGAAACTAATTGGGGGATATAGCTACAGGACAAAAACGGTGTCCCAATAGCAATTCTGGGTGACCCCCTATCTAATTTTTTTTTAATTCCTAATCTAGCCCTCACTAATCATGTTTAGTAGTTAATAATAATTAGTATATGCATAAGTATTTGGGGGATAGTTTAGTGTGTGTTTTTATTTTAATTTGTGTGAGTGAGGAGTAGAAGGAGAGGAAAAAAAAATAAGTGGAATTTTTTTTTTGAAAATGGAAGATGATTGTGATGAGAGAATTGCTTCTAAGAGGTTGAAAATTTGATTTGTTTCCTTTGAATTCACCATTGTTGCAGCTGAAAAAGCTCGGTGCCGGCATGGTATTCAACCAAAAAACCATGCCGGCATTTGTCGGAAATTTTCAAAAATTGTTTGCCACGATTTTTTTCTAGTTTTGATCTTCATAATGTTGATTTTTTTTTCTGGTTTGAACAGGTACCGACATGGTAATCTAGTTTTCGAGCATGCCGGTACCTGTTCCGGCATAGTATTTTGCTTACATTTCTATGCCGGAACAAGATGAAAAGTACCTAGAATGTTGATTTTTTTCTTCACTTGACTACCGGCATTGACAAGAAATTATCGAGCATGCCGGTATCATGTTCCGGCATAGTATTTTGCTTAAATTTCTATGCCGGAACAGGATGAAAAGTATCCAGAATGTTCATTTTTTTTTTTCACTTGAATACCGGCATTGATAGGAAATTCTCGAGAATGCCGGTATCATGTTCCGGCATATGATCTTCATCAATTCCGGCATGGTCTTCATCACTTCGTTTTGAATTTTTCGGTTTTAGTCACTCCACTTCCGGCATGGTCGAGTTGATATGAAGACCATGCCGGTATTGTTTTCCGGCATAGAAAATAAAGCAACATGCTATGCCGGAAAGCAATACGGCATGGTCTTCATATCAACCGACCATGCCTAGCAGTGAAGTGATTAAAACCAGAAAAAATTCAAAAGAAGTGATGAAAACCATGCCGAATTGATGAAGACCATATGCCGGAACATGATACCGGCATGCTCGAGAATCAATTCCGGCATGGTCATCATCACTTTCAGCATGATCTTCATCACTTCCGAATAAAATAAAAATTCGTTTCCAAAGTGAAGAGAAGAGAATTTGATGTAGAGTGGGGAGAGTTTAGAATTTTAAAGGGAATGAACACTGAATATTTAGGTTTCAAAGCTCTACCCCTAAATAAGATTAATAAGAAGTGGAGATGGAAATGGGGGATATGATTTTGTTTTTTGATTTTAAGTTTTTGATTTTAATTTTGTGGGAAGGGTATTTTAGTATTTTCATAACCAAAAATAACCCCTTAACACATACCATGGATTGGGGGAAGTAATTCATATCTCCCAATTAATTCCCATATCTCCCAATTAATTGTTCATTAAATACTGGTTGTTGAGAAGCAGACGCGCTAATTACGATTAAAAACTACACCCGTAAGGATAGCAGAGACTGTTGGAGCAATAAATCAAACAATTCGGAAGCGTACCTCCCAATTCCCAAAGAAATAATGATTGGATCCTTTCTTCCTTCTCCAACGAAGAACTCCCAAAGAACAGTTTGTAAACATCATTTTAACCTAATTACACAATGTAGTATTATTAGATGAAGTGGTTAGAAATACTTCCACGTCCATCCGCTACTACATCTACATAGTTTTTATTTTTATTTTTTTGTCCACAAGCTCACGTGTAACTGCCTATATATATCATTGGTTTTATTATTGATGAGCTTCACCCATTCATCATCTGCTCTCTTACATCACATTCGATATGGGGAAAGAAGCAGCAGAGAAGCGATTCACCAACTATGTCTATCCCCCGAGTATTTGGGCTGATGAATTTGTGCAGTCTGTTAAGACTGATTATACAGTTAAGTATATAGTATTATGTAAACTCTAGATATAGTATTTGTACATAGAATCAATTTAACAATAATAGAGATCAATTAAATTGATTTAATTCAGATTTAATGGAAGGCTCATCTACTTTACTTGATTACTTTACCGTTCTTATGTGTATAAGGATTCCAAGTATGGTAGGCGGGTTGATCATCTTAAGGATGGTATTAGGCGCATGTTTGTCCATCATCAAAAAAAGAGTGATAGGTCCTCGTCTGATTTGTTGATGCTGATCAATATTATTCAGAGGCTTGGTGTCAGTTACTATTTTGGTGATGAGATTAAAGCTGCATTATGTGCCATCAACGACGAGCATATTGTTTGGGAGAAAGAAAATTTGGTTCTGCAAGCCGTGAGATTTAGGCTCCTTCGACAACATGGTTATGAAGTTTCTCAAGGTAATTATTGATTACGCAACATATATCTGGTTTGGTTAATCTCAGTCATCTTGTGGTTTATATATACAATTCTAACTTAGATATATGTATTTTGAACGCACGAGCAACAGATTTTTTTGAGAACTTCCTGGAGGAGACAAGATCATCACCCGTGCTTGGAAGCATGTGGAATTATAAAGACGCTGAAGGCATTTTAAGTGTATATGAAGCTTCTTTCTATGCATATACAGGCGAAAAAATCTTAAAAGAAGTCCAAGAATTCTGTGTGAGATTTCTTAAAGAGTACATGACTGCGTCGATGGCTGATGAAGTGCTAGAAGGAAATAATAACAAAAAGGTCATTATGAACAAAATAGTAAGTCATGCCTTGGGGATTCCATAACATTGGGAAATGCAAAGGATACAGACAAGATGGTTCATAGATGTATATGAAACGATGGGAGACAACATGAACCCGTTGGTACTTGAATTTGCTAAACTAGACTTCAACATAGTCCAAGCAATTTACCAAGAGGACCTGAAGTATATCTCGAGGTACGCATCTATAGCTCTATGGATCGATTTTTTGGAGTGTAGGGTCTAATTATGAACCCGATATGTCTGGATTCCGGAAACACATCACTAAACTCTGTTGTGTGCTAAGTACAATCGATGATATGCATGATATTTATGCTTCTCCAGATGACATTAAGAGGTTTGACGATGCGATTGACAGGTTTGTAAATTCTATATGTATATATGCATTGATCAGTCTTATACAAATTAATTAAAACCGCTGAAGACAATAACTGATCTTCTATGCAGATGGGATGTTAAAACTTTGGAAGACCTTCCGTACTTCATGAAAGTATGTTTCATGGCTATGTTTAACCTCCTCAATGACATAGCTTACGACATTCTAAAGAAGCATGGTTTTTATGCCATATCATACTTGAAAACATCGGTATTTATGCTACTTTCATATTTATTTAGTTTTTAAATATATACATGTTTGGTGATCAAACTGATTTTACGTGATATTTGCCACTGTTGATTTCAGATATCTGTTTTTTGCAAATCATATTTGGTCCAGACAAACTGGCACAAGTACACGCCAACACTTGAAGAATATTTGAATAATGGGTGGAATTCAGCAGGAGGGAGTATCCTACCTACCGTTTCTTTCTTTAATATTGTCAAGGAACCAACCAAGGATGCATTAGAATGCATAAACAACTTCAATATATCAGATATAAGACATTATGCATTTGAGATTGTTCGACTTACAATTGATTTGGCAGCATCATCAGTATGTTACTCCTTCAAACACAATCAATATATTGCCCAATATCTACCTGTTTTTATTAGACGCTCAAATTCAAAAAAATAAAATAAAGTCTGACAATATAAACATACATGTGATTGTGTGGGCGTAATACTAATGATGGATGGATCTTTTCTGATATTTGTTGTCTTGTATAGGATGAGCTTAAGAGGGGTGCAACGCCAACATCAATCCAATGTTACATGCATGAGACTGGTGTTAGTGAATCCGTTGCACGTGAATATCTTAGACGCTTAGTAAATGATAAATGGGAGATGATGAATAATGATAAATTTTCTCGGTTTATTTACCCAGAGGTGTTTATAGACGCTATGCAAAACTTCGCACGTGCAGCTCATGCTCTTTACCAGTTTGGTGAGGGGTACGGAGATGGGTATGGTGTTTCTTCAAAAAATCTAACAAAGGGTCACATTATATCATCTAACTCCTTTAAAATCCTAAGTCATATGAGTCCCCACGTTGAACGGTGAGAGTACCTCCCTCCTCCTTCAGCGGTGACCCTCACCCATTTTTAGAATTGCTCTATTCTTAGAATTGCTCCATTCCACTTTTCCTCAAAGGAGAGAAAAACAAGGTTTTTTTTTTTCACAAAATAAAGAAATTTTTATATTTACCGCACACAAAAAAAAAATCTCACAAAAATTTCCGGATTTTTTTTTTGCCAAGAATATTCTTGTTCTTCCTGTTTCCTACAGGAAGAAAACTTGACAAGGGTTTAATCTCTAATCAATCTTTGCTCTTGGCTAACCCCTTTTTTTTCTTCTGTCTCTTTGTTTCTCTGAATCAATAAATCATTACTCATGTTTTGTTTTGCAGGTAAAATCAATAAACCCTAACTCATGTTTTATTTTGCAGGTACAATCTTTGCTCTTGGTAAACCCTAACCCTTTTCTTTCTGTCTTTTCCTTTCTCTGAATCAATAACCTTAACCCATGTTTTGTTTTGTAGGTATAATCAATAAACAAAACCTAGCCCATATTTTATTTTAGAGGTACGATCTTTGCTCTTGATAAACAACGGAATGTTGTATGTTGGACCGGATTGAGAAGTATTACAAGCTTCATGTAACTATGACCATTGTTTCCTATACATCACAATGATTATTCGATATTGATAGGTGTCACTTTTGTAGGGTTTAGTGTTCGATTTAAGAGAAAAGTTGCTTCTAAGCACGAATGGGGGACTAAGGTTGAGCTGGAATAAATTAAAAGTAGGTTAGTGTATTTCAAACCTTCTAGCATACCTTTTGATGGATTTAGTAGGTTAGTGTATTTCAAACCAGATGCAATAGGTTTGATATCATTATTATTTTTATTCTTTTGGGTGAGCTATATGATTATCATTCTAATAAATTTAATATCATGCACGTTGTACCTCATGCAAAGTAAAGAAAGTGTTGTGTCATTGGTGCCTTTAAAGAAATCCTTTCACTGAAAATGAGGTTTGCATTGTTTGTAATGCCAAGTATTGCAGTGGTTGTGTACTTAAGTCATAAATTTCTATTGGTTGCACCTTTTCACTGCCATGGAGATGATAGTTGTACCTGACCAGGTAAGGTAACTAGCCCTGTTATTATCATGAAAAGAAAGAAACTGTTGCAAACATAATCATTACATTAAAGTCAGTGTGGAATAAGCAAGTATCTTTCAGAAGAAAATCTTATTTCAAGGTGAGAAGTTAAAAAAAAAAAATCTACCTATGTTTATCCGATAGATGGAATTAGCATACTCTGATCTTGGATGTGCAAATTATGTGTAATTGATATTTTTGAAATTACTTCTTCATTTGAAAATTGTGGTTATTGGATGCAGACAGTTGTATCACTCCTCATTAGTGATCCTATGATGCTTGGTAGTTGCATCATTTAACAAATAACAAATGCATCTTATATGGTAGGGAGTCTCTTAATATTAACAGTTCTTGGGGTGCAAGTAGGGCTTGCAGCAAAGTTAAATGCTGTGAAATCACATAAGGAGGTTCCTTAACTCCTCTGAACTTGATGAGATTGTAAAACACACGAATGAACTGTAACGGAGCATCAATGATCTCAGAACAGAAATGAGACTTGAGGGTATTCCAAGAGGTAAAATCATTTTCTGCACTTGATATAAATATTTATTGCCACTGCTATTTTCCACTTCATTATTTTCCTACAAAATTCATATATACTCTTCAACAATGTTGTTGTCAATTTGATAAATTTGATGCATTGTAATATTGCTAAACTCTGGCACTTTTAGCATCTCTGTGCAACTATTGGGTTTGCATATGCATATGCTATCACAACGAATAGGGCACTAATGGTGCCACTTAATTTACTTTGACCTTTCATCTATATGAAATGAAATCAAATGTTTTTATATGTAATTTTACACAAATAAATATGTGATTGTTAAACCGGAAACTGTTTAGTAGGTATTATCTCAAGGAAAATCTAGATAAATCTCCTCTTAATTCAATGTTATCAGAAGCAATTGTGGCTAACATCCTTGGATTAATTGATCTTGATCCAAATAAAGAAGAACTTGATACTTCCGGGGTGATTCATTTAATAAACACCAACCTAAGGCATTTGGTGGTTCTGTTTGTTGTTCTTTGTAGAGGTGTAAATATGAAGTGATATAGTTCACTTAGTGATTATTTGAAGTTCTTTGGAATGATCATTATATATAGGTTTATACGTGAAGTGAAGTGTGCTTCCAGTTACAAAAATGATTATGATGTGTTTGTGGGATATGCACATGTTGTACTATCATGTACTTGGACTTTTGGTGGGTTCACATTCTATTAAGATGTGGCTACAAACGCTTGGGTTTGTAATTGGTTCCTTGAAATTTTGATTTATTGGTTCACTTTTCGATATCAACACTGTCCATGACCAACGCTTCAGGATGAAGGTTTCATATTTCTTCCGGTGCATTTCTTCGTTCTCTTCCTTGAAGACGCATTTTCATCTTTATATTTTTTTCCTTGATTCAAGAGCTCTGCCATGACAAGCATCAACGAGACTTTTTTGTTCTATCCCCTGTATTGGTGAGCCTCTTTAGCAACATTTACTCTAAATCTCGGTACATAATCAATTCGATAGTAATAGATGATTCTTCACCTATAGATTCTTCTCTACCCATGCAACTATGTCCCTCTTCATGATAATTTTATTTGGAATTCTTCTTTAGTAGCTACGATAGAAGGATGCATTATCTAACTTATAACTGTAGAAATGGCAATGTCATTACCGGGAAATAATGGCGAAGGGACAACAATGAACAGAAACTCTGAACTAAAATTTGGATGTGGAGAGAGTGAGTTATAAACCATTCCTAAAATCAGAATACATTTAACAGGGGCTATTCGAGCTTAAACAAACAACGAACTCTCTTCAATATGGATATCCGTTTGCACCAATTAACAATGTTAATATTAATGTAATTTAAGTTTAATTTCCACCATTTTCACTTCAAATACTTAATATATAAGGGGAACATCACTTTCTTTTAATTTCCACCATCAATTAACAAAGTCATGTGACACCAAAATCAAAAACCCATCGGAACGGGGCGAGGCGAAGCCCAGCCACACCAAATCAGAAATCCCAAGCATGCATCGGTACGGGATGAGACGAAACCGAGTCAAGCATGCATTGGGACGGGGCGAGGCGAAGCCGATCCAAGCATGCATTGGGACGACCAAATCAAAAATCCTAAGCATGCATTGGGACGGGACGAGGCGAAGCCGAGTTACACCAAATCAAAAATACTAAATGACGGGGCTCGACACCAAATAAAAATGTAAAAATACACGACGGGTGAGGCAAAACCACATCACACCAAACCAAGAATAGATAGTTTTCGTGACCACCCTGTGCACAGCACGGGCACAATATCTAGTTGTTCTTTGAACCTATTCAAGTGTCGCTTATATGATGACATGCCCAGTCGTCGACATCTATTTGTTCCTTTGTTTGCCAATCGAGTTAGTTGACACTTACTGGTGTTCTCGATCTTTAATTACTTTTTTTTTTGATTGGTAAATTAATTGGTTTGATTAAAAGAGAAGAAAAAAATACAAAGTAGGCCACGGGAAGTGACCAAGAAAACACAAATAAAAACAAAATACATTTGGTGAACTAAACCCAAAAGCCTAGCAAAACAGATACCAAATCACCACAGTTGGAAAACCTTAAAAAGCCCAGCCCAAAGCAGTGACCTAATTATCACAGGAAAAATGCTTTCATCTTGAGGACATCTCATCGCCACTGCCTCTTTTACAGTCAAACTCCGATAACTCTTAATCCAGATCTCCTTGCCCCCCAAAACTATCACTTGTTACTGCTACACCAAAGTCACCATGAAATCTTCCTTGTTACAACCATTTGAAATCTCTATCACCAATGTAAATACCCATCACTGTACCGCTTGATACTGTTATCACCATCATCACTATAAAATCCTTCTTGTTACAACCAATACCCAAGACTACCAAGTACAAATCCCCCAAAACTATCACTTGTTACCGCTATTATTATCTCTATCACCACTGTCAATACCCAAGACTACCAAGTACAAATCCCCCCAAAACTATCACTTGTTACCGCTGCCACCACCATCTCCATGATATCCTCCTTAATACAACCAATTGGTACTGCTACCACTCCCATCACCATGATATCTACCACCAGTTATTACTGCTATCACTTTTTACAACACCATCAATAATATACCCCATCTCAAAAATTACCCTTCTTTGAAATTATCAATTTCGCCTCGTAGATCACTAAAGCCACCATTGAATTTTAGGCACCAAATGTATCACAAAAAAGTAAAATTAGAAAAATGCCCCAATATGGTGTGTAATTTTTGACATCTGGCCCAACGTTAAAAAAAGTTGGAAAAATGCCCCACTGTTAGAAATGTTGGTCAGTCCACATGTGTGAGTTCCCACTTGCCTATTAAAGACAGAAATGCCCCTTCCGCTAAGATCCTTCCATGTAGACATGTGCCCACACCTGGTTAGATGTGTCGGCTACCACACGTGAGTAACCCACACGTGGGAATTATTCCCTAAATTCACTCTTTGCTTATTTTTTATTTTTTTTTTTGTTGAAGGAAACTCTTTGCTCGTACATATTACATTTTTGTTCTTAACCTTTGTTAATACATATCAAAACTTAATCTAGCCTAGCTGAAATCCAACAAAAACTTAATCAAGATCTAGTCTTGGTTGATGATTGGAATTAGTTTGGTTTGTTTTACGTTTTAATCAGATGAAGGATCCTATTCTTGATTGGTAAAGATATTGACATCTGTCATCGTGGTTTTAGATTTAAAGGATAAAATTTCATGAAGTTTTGATATTGGCAAAAAGTTAAAACGTGGTATCTTAAATATCACTCCATCAACAAACAATACTTCCTAATCATAGTTCGGGGATCTGGTTTATCCAATTGTTGTCCATCATGTTCCATTCGTAACTGCATTGTTACCGGGAGATGATAATTTTTCACATCATAAGTTTCAATGATTTTCTTTGTTTGATCCAATTATCCAAAAACGAAAAACTATAGTATGGTGAAGAAATTATATACTCATCAATAAGAAGTACCTTCTGATCCTAATCCATGATTATCAAAATATAAAAGAGCCAATAAATTTTGGTTGTTCTTGTATATACCCCCAAAAATACAAACGATACCCCTTTATCTGTATACCCCCAACACTTACCTACCTACCCCAACAGAATTAATTTTTTTTCATACCCCCAAACAACAAATCTGAAATGAAAACACAAACCCATGGATCTTTATCTCTTCAAGAATAGAGTTCTTGTTCTTCCTTCCTCTATCTGTGAATCCTCAAACCTTAAATTTTGTTCTGGGATTCGTTACACAAAATAGTGGAATGTCTAAAGCTAATGCTAGCTCGTGAAAACCCTAATTTTGTATTGGTCGCTCTTGCCTTGTCGTTACACCATTGAATCACTTCTTCACATCTCGTAATTACCTGCAACAGCATATACAGTTTGTTTAGAAGAATTACCTTTAATGTGATAATCCGAAATCCATTAATGGATAATTATATTGTACCTTATCAGTGGAGAACTCCGCAACCAAATCAAAATACTCTTGTGTTAGAGTATACAGAATGGATTTAAAAATACGGCGATGCTACACCCTGTACAAAAATCATAAAGTACAATTAAACCAAATCATTGCATAACTCAAATGAAATCTTATAACAGAATAGTTATCTCCGCAAAAACCTTTTCTACTTTTCCAAGTTATGATTTCAATGACATGCAAAAAAAAACTTCAAAGGAAATTTAAAATTTTGTGCATTATATACTTGTGTTCATCATGATCTTCCCAATGAATTCTAACGATTCCATAGTTTATTTACCAATAGTTTTCGATGATCTTAAATGAAATGATATATCTCATAATTAATTTCGTAATTAAAATTATGTTCTATATTAGGTAGAATATATAATCTCACAATTAAAATTATACTCTATATTTGGAACAAAGATTCATATGGAGTTCTTTCTTTAACGAATATATAAAGATATATTTTTTTTTTCGTTTAAATAAGGTTACATAACGAATTTTTTAATGGGGTATCAATATAAATAATTTCTAATAATTCAACAACTTTCATGTTTATCAAATTATACCTAGGATAACTAATTAATGGGGGTATTGTTAGTATTTACCATGGGTATATAAAGGAACACCCTAAATTTTAAGCGAACACAATCAATGAACGAAGTCGAAATAAAGGGTATATTTTCTTCTTTTATTATTCATAAGAAATTATATACTCATAAGTTACAACGTGAAATACGGAAAAAATAATTAGAATCCGTTATTTTAACTTGGAAAGATATGTGTCACTCCACCATTGGAGGGCACAGAGGGTACAGACAAAAATGGGCACAGACGATCTGCACCCGTGTCAGCTACCACACGTGGGAATTATTCCCTAAATTCACTCTTTGCTCGTACATATTACATTTTTCATTTTCTGGATCTGACGGAAAAAATGACGAGAGAAGAGAAAGAAGGGGAGAAGAGTATGTAAGGTGATGATTTCAGATAATTAAGCCGTTAATAGTAACTATTCATTGTTAAGATTCGATCACTTTACTGTTTTAGTGATTGAAAGCTCGAGAAAATGGTGAGGAAATAGTTGCAGACGAAGAAAGTTGAAGAAGTAGACGGTTGAGGTTGATTCGATCGCCGAAACAAGTAAGAAAATGGAACCCAATTCTTTATTGAGTTTGAATTGCATATTTTGTGTTAATTTGTAAATGGAAGAAATTATAATATTAGGATTTACAAGAAATTTGTGGTTTTATATTTTTTTCTGTGATTTAGGTATATATGCTTGGATTCTAATTCGGGATTCTGAACTAACATGAATTGGATGTAAACATGGGGATCTTTTTTTTTTTTTGTTTAAAATTTTGGGGTATATATTGAAAATGAAAATTGTAATTGTGAATCGTATTGAAATTGAAACTTGTCTCTGAAATTGGGGTAATTTAACATGTTGATAATCGTGTAATTGCTTATAATTTGTGGGTTTACTTGTTTAAAATTATGTTTCTGAAATTGGTTAAGAATCGGGGATATTTAAATGTTTGTAATTATGGTCCATAGTGATTTTGTAGTTACTGTGGTTGATGGGAATGGGAAATATAAACCTGTGTAATTTGTTAACGCTACTGCTGGTACTAGTGGCGATAGGTTTATTCAAATGTTTGATGAGGAAAATTATCAATGTGAGAGTGAAGAGGACTTTATTAGAATATGGAACCAAGGGTAACCAGATGAACATACTTTTAATAAAGCTAGTACCAGCAGTAGGTCACATAAAATAAAACACCCTTCTCAGAAATCAAATACTTTGGTCTGTTTATTCATTTTGTGCTGGTTTAAAGAAATTCATGTATCACAAGTGAAATCAATGTATTTGGATCTTGAAATAGTCTGCAACTGCGCAACTGGTTTGAACGTTTCAGGCTAACGATGCTCTATCTAATTTCTACTTTTTTACAGCTTATGATTGCCTGTGGAGCTTCTTCTTCGTATTTGATGGGAACTCGATTCAACCATGGTACGTCCTAGCAATATTATGTGAAGTCAAAAAAATTTAGCTGCTTATGCATCAAGTGCAATCAGGTGTGTTTGTTTCGCCGAGCTTGGCAATCATTTAAGCAAGAAGTCTTAATTGCTTTCACAATTTTAGATAAGATTTTTTCTTGCAGATTCTTAGTTTTTTTATTTTGGGGGGGTGAATGTAACAGTGGTGAAGGCATCCGGGTTAGCTGCTATTATTGGTTAAGTGGACTAAGAAAACTCTGGTGGAGAAGCTTATGTTTATCAATGAAAATCAGGTTATCATCCATCTTCTCGGACATATACATCAAACTTATACATGAGTTTTGGATTCCTATCTTACATTGTGACTGTTCTACAGTGCACTGTACGAATGAGTTTTTGTATGTATTTGTGTAGATAATCAGTCAAAAAATCATGGCAAGAACTTTACAGTGGCCAATGAACTAATTATCCACATCACCGGAGAGTCGGTAGGAATACTGAAAGCTTATGTCCAGGTAAGCTACAGTTATCATATCTCCATTTGCTTTTTGTTTTCCTTTCCTTTTCAAGGTGCGTACAAGTTACAGTGACTGATCCAAAATCTTATTTGTTGTCTCGACCATTTTCTTAAATGTGCAGGAAGATATTGGAAACGAAGATCAGAATTTACTGGATGAACTGCAGATTGACTTCAAGGTTGATCAAATCTATTTTTAGTTCGTTTGAAAATTTGGACCATTTCTAAAGAAATAATATTATTGATCGAGATAGTTCAGTTTGTATAGGTTGTTTGTTTCTGGTGATAGTTGGGAGGGAAATGGTGGCAACTAGATAATGAGTTCCAAAGAATTTCAATTTTTTCTTCTTCAATGCAGATTTGGTGCACATTCTGTACACGTACTTTGATCCCTTGTTTATTGCAACGCGCAAGAGTTTCTGGTGTTTCATATGTAACAGCGAGTAAAAATCGATTTGAGACCTTTCATAACTATCATAATCTATCACCGATCATTTCCTGATAATGACCACGATTGATAAAGGGAGATACCACTATTGGCGGGGGTGATACCAATTGAGCGATCCAACGGTCAGGATCATTTAATATTTGTTTGTCCTATATGAAATGGTATCACCCCCAAGTAATACCGGTATCCCCTTTATAAATCGTGATAATGACATGTGTCACAATCTGAATGATGTTATGAACACACGGTTGGATGGAAGGAACAGTTTCTGGGCCAATAGGAAATGTGAGTAATATACAAAGTGGGGGCTAAAATGGTATTTTTGTCACGTTCTACTCACGTGCATTAAGTCCTCCTTTCATTTCGTTGGATTATGGACGTACGTGGCAGGATCTTAGCGGAAGGAGCATTTCTGTCTTTAAGCGGCACGTGGGAACTCACACATGTGGACTTAACCAACATTTCTAACGGTGGGGGCATTTTTCCAACTCTTTTTAATGTCGGGGCAGATGTCCAAAATTGCACCCCATATTGGGGCATTTTTCTAAGTTTTCCTTCAACTCTAAAACTCCATCAAACCAAGGAGTTAAAGACAAAAAAAGAAAACCTAAAAGCATCGGAAAAACAAAAAGAAATAAAAGGAAAACATTAGAATAGAAACCTTGCTCGGATTTAATCCGACAGGACTAAATCCGAGCAAAAAGATGTTAGCTGATCTGAGACTTTTTGGGGTTGAAGATGGGGAGAGAGAGAGGAGAGAGGAGGTGCAGTGGAGACATATTTCGATCTTTAATTAAATCGATCTTTAATTACCAAAAAATCTAAAGGGTAAACGTTGATGATGTTCAAGAATTAAGGTATTGTTACCGTGCCAGAGCATTGAAATGTTACCATTCCTTCCCCGTTCTCTGTTGTCAAAAGGTTGCATGTTTGAGGCGTGAGAAACCAAAATCCCCAACCTAATATTGGAATTTAGACAATGAACATATAATGTCATTTTTCTCTGCAAAAAAAATTAATTGTATTAAGCATTCTTCAAGAAAAGAAAAATAATTAATTAAAAGACGCATACCTTCAGGTTCCAATTATTATCAACCAACATATTTGACGACTTCAAATCACGATGAACTATTGGTGGGTTATAAAAATGAAGATAGTTCATACCTCGTGCCTGTATAATATAATAATTGAAATAAAGGGAAAAAAAATATCAGAAAATCAACTACTTAATACTATTTTTTTTTACAAAATTCTTTAGCAAATAAATTAAATAACATAAACATAGTCATTAAAATGAAGCAACACTCTCTTTACCATGTACTCGATTCCCTCTGGATAGTTGTTTGGCTTCTACACATGACTCCAATTACTTTGCTGTCATTTCTATTTTAGATGTATTTCTATATCAGATGTATAAAAGAGTTAAGCTAATTATGGAAATAATGATATATGTATACAATGACCACCATTTTACCTTGCACTTTGCAAGGAATGAGGGTATATGATCCAGCGACATTGGCTAAAGATCAACAGGCTCCCTACCTGAAGGAGGTAATTTTACGAAATAGCAAATAATAAAGATGTATTAATACCGTTAAGAAGAGTTTAAACGCAATAATCTTGACCAAGAGATATGTTGCATGCATGTAAGCATTCAAGTTATAAAATCAGCATGTTCAATGAATTTCCTCCAATCTTTTGTACATACAGTTTTAAACTATCGCAGTAAACCCACCTCTGCATTATTGAGTTCACATGGAGATTTAAAAATCAATTCACATGGTTTATGTAAGGAAGGTTGATCAACCAGCTATATAAAACACCCTCTACATCCTAATTTATAATTGTAATTCTCACATCCAACAAATTTTAAAACTTATGAATCCAGAGAAAGACAACCAGCAATGGGAAAACAATTCACATAATGTGTTGATTATCACAGTATAAGTTTAGAACTCTATCAATTCATAATAATAATAGAAGAAGGATATAGTTAATCAACTCAGTAAGAATAATTTGGAAAGGAAATCAAGAATTAGACTATGATTGCGAAAGAGGCATCCGAGGAAAGGCTAGTGTTTTTTTCTATCTATAGTCAAGACTAAGGGAAGTGACTGGTTTGGGGCCAATACATCGACTTTCTTACTAAGGAATAGGATACTATCTCGGGAGAGTTGAGTATAGATGAGTTAGGGACATGTCAAGCATAGAAAAGGGTTACGGGTTAAGGGAATTGGGGGCCGAGACATAATCTCAGCTGTCCAAAATCACGATGATCTCGGCCGCTCTTTAGCCCACATACATGCACACCAACTTTCCTTCGAACATTGATTACAGTAGTATACTTGCACATTAGCCAAAATCACTAGAAGATTTACTAGGCCCTTGCACCTTCATGTATACAAATCAATGTAACAACAAAGAAAGTAATTAAATGAAACTTAAGAAATAATAGAATGTATACCTTTCTGCCAGAGACATATTAAGTTCATCTGCTCTACTCATACTTTTGACAAAAAATAACTACTTGATTGAAGTCCAACCCATTCAGTAATCCATTCAACTTGTAGTTTTCCTCCAGCTCGGTCAATTATATTTAGTACTGTAAAACAGATAAGTAATTATCACTTATCATTAACAAACTAAACGTAGACAACAATAGTTCTTATTAGTAATGACACATATGCCAGAGCAAGTTTAGAAACCTTACAAAAGGCTTCAAGACGACGAAATACCATACTGAATATCCCAAACTTTGAATTTGTGGTGTAAATGTTGAAACTCAGATACTAATAGCTCATATACAGTCTAGGTGATCATTTGAGGGAAAACATTGAACCATTCCAAGTGACTAATAACCTAGAGTAGATGCACACTGAAGAACTTGGCCATGGCAAGTTCAAAATATATGTAATGTCTCCAAAGAATCAAGATGTAATAAATGAAAACTATATAAAGATAAAAAAAATTCACACATCGAGTGAACCTAATACAATTATCGAGCTTCATCAAGTTACGGACATTCAATTGAAACCAAATCCCTAACTGAAACATAAAACAAAAAATTTCAGAAATAACACAGTGTGAAACTATGATTGGTACAAACAGAAACCCAAATTAAAAATTAAAACAAACCTGAATCTCTTGCTGAGCTTCAACACATTTATTAACATTTGTTGGAGGTAATCTAGAAATTCAGATTGTACTCCTTGTGACAATGGCATTAGCTTACCCTGCAGCAGCAACAACAACAACCCCAAATTAAATCAAAACCCTGCATTCAAAAAAAAAAAAAAAAAAATGAAACTAAAAACTACATAACAAGAACTACCTTAAGAGTAGCTGCAAGATATGCTCGATCTTTACCACTCAAAGCTTCAGTAAAACAAAACTAGATCCGAGTGTTCAATACTAAAAGTAGACTCAATCAACCCAATACAATCAATATTTTTTGAAATTATCATTATTGCGAGCAGGAAAATAGAATTCAATATTCGATTTAGGGGTATTTCAGATTATCATTACCACCTAAGAAGGAGAAAAAATGGTTCTCAATCGAGATTAAAAAAACAAAATGTTTACAGATCGAAGAAATGGTTACGGATCGAAGAACTTGCTGAAATCTTGAAATTAAATCATGGGTTCTGGGAGAAACGATTAGAAGGAGAATGATCTGGGGTTTCGGTAATGGTTCCGTTTTCAGAAAAATTAAAAGAAAAATAAAGAGAAAAATAAAGAGATAGCTATGTCGAGGTGGACCACGGAAAGAAGACCACGTCTTTACCTTGAAAACTGGGTCTATGGAAAAATCTTGGTCTAACAGTGGTTTCTAAAATCCATAGAGAAGCCTTGGTGTTTCACGGAAATATCCCTCACTGAAACGACTGTGTCAGAAACAAGTTTGTTTTTTCCTTAGAAAACCACTGTGACTCACAGCTCGTATAGTTCCATCAGCCCACGGAAGTGGTTTTTTTAAATCCCTGGAAGTGGTTAAAAATGCGTTCTCCACCGGTGAAACAAGAATTTTTTGCATTAAAAGTGGATATGTCGAAGGCATATGATAGAGTTTCTTGGACATCCTTGGATTATATGCTTTACCAAATGGGTATTCATGACCAATCTCATAAGCTTATAATGAACTATGTTACTTCATCATCTTTTTCTATACTATTGAACGGTGTTCCGTATGGGAATTTTGTGAGTAGTAGAGGTTTACGTCAGGGATGCCCTTTATCACCCTGTTTATTCATTATCTACTCTCAGGGGTTATAACTTCTTATGGAAAATTTTGAAAACACAAGTCTTTACAGTGGTTATAGGTTAAATTCCCATTCTTTAGTAATCATCCATTTAATATTCGCTGATGACTTATCCTTTTTTGGGAAAAAATCAGAGGAAAATGTATATCAACTAAAATTCATCATTGATACTTATTCTTCATTTTCTGGACAAGTTATCAACTTTTCAAAGTCATTTGTTCATTTCAGTAAAGGTTGCACAATACCTTACAGATATATGACTATTCAAAAACTAGGGGTTATTCGATGGGTACTTGCATTCTCCCTAAAGGTGTTACCAATAAGTTAACACGAACCCAAAGGGATTTTTATTGGGGACATGATATTCACACAAGAAAACAAAATTTTTTTAGATGGGAAAAAGCAATGAAACCTAAAGAGTATGGAGGTCTAGGTATTCGGAATATGGAATTGGTGAATCAATCACGAGTGACAAAACTTTTTTGGAGATTTCTAACTAGTCCAAATTCAACTTGGGTGCAATCATTTCATGCTCAATATTTATAACATATTTCGTTCTAGAATTGTCAGCCAATGTCGGGAGACTCAAACACATGGAAAGACATGCTAGAAGTCAGAGATATCCTTCTAAATAATTGTTGTTGGTTCATAGGTTCTGGATATTCGATTCATGATTGGAACGACCCCTGGGTTATTAATATTCCTGGTTTCAGACCAACAAAGGTTCAAAGTTCTAATATCCAGATTACAACCATATGAAAAATTAGTCCAAAATTCATGTCAGTCAGTGGTCGATATTTGCCTATAATCGCTCATATAAACAATCCGATACATCGTAACCTATCTTAATTTCCCTAATCACTGCACACAAAATCCGCCGTCCAGTTAAAGGACCACCCAATAATTACACCCAATAAATAATTGAAATTCATTTGTGTCCGTTCACGATGATAGCTGCTCCTTTCAGCGCATGACTTCGCCTAACTAGTGAACCAGACTTGCATGACAATTACCTGCAAGGTCGTCACTTTTTTCTGGATGGGTGGAAAACTGGTCACCGACTGTCGATTTCCCAAAAATATTACTACCTCTTTAATACTTTCCTAATTACCTATTTAATGTTATGATTCTCATGAAAAAATATTACTCCCTTTGTACATGTGGAACAAATCTCTTAGATTAAGTTTTTTTTTTTTATATAAATATTGTTTGTACCCAAAATTACTTTTGGGCACGAAACACGATGAATATATGATTTGGTGTGAACTTAGGGTTTGGAGGTGGATTGAAAATCAAATAAGAGACGCGAGTTTAACGTGGTTCGGCATGGTTTGCCTATGTCCACGGGCGATTACATTGTTCTCTCCTTCCCTTGGGGAGTGATTTTATTGATAATAGAATTACATTGCTCTCTCCTTCCCTCCTCCCATAAACATTTATGCCCCTATCTATTTATATAGTTTAATATCTAAATTCAATTATAAACATAAATTGCATTAACTGCTCATTCATGCCTCCATCTTCCATTATGTATGAAACTGATGTAATTAGTACTGCATGGCTGAAACTGCTGGAATCAATACTGCATGGCTGAAACTGCTGAAATTAGTACTACATGGCTGAAACAGCTGGAATCAATACCACATGGCGGAAACTGTTGAAATTCAATTCGCATGGCTGAAACTGCTGGAATTCAATTCTGCATGAAACTGCACATTTAAGCTTCCATGATAAATTCTGCATACTGCAGACTGAACTGATGGTTGGTAGGCATAATGGCTGGCAGTGTGGATGGAGGCTGGCTGACAACATGGGTGGAGACTGGTTGGCAGTGCGGAAGAGTTTTTGACTGGGAATTGGTTAGCAGCACTACCGGCTACAAGACTGAAAATCGGCTAGGGGTGCGACTGACTTCGATAGTTGACCGATGGTTGACTTTGACTATTGACCGGTCGTTGACTGGATGTTGACTTTGATAGTTGACTTACTTTGACCATTGACCGATCGTTGAATTTATGAAATACTGGGCAGACTGGTGGGCTTCCTCGGTTGACTGGTTAGCGTGATTGGATGAAGACCAAAAGATGATTCAAGTTTCGATTGGGCCAATTAAGTGGTATTTTTACTTATGGTACAAACATCGCCCCCTCTTAACCTCCAACTTGTTGTGAGTTAAGAAAATAACTTTTCCTTAGTCAATGATAAAACTCGCCCCCAAGTGTGGATTATTGATGTTGAGGTGATTGGAGAACTTCCCTTGTTGTTAGCAGAAATCACAATCAAGACGCCCCCAAGTGAGGTTGCTGTGACCGGGAGATGAGCGGGAAACAGTTGAGCATGAACCACTGTTGTATGAAAAATCAGGACCGAAGGCTGAACTGTTCTGTAACAGAAGCGTAATGATTGAGCGGAGTGGTATTGTGAGTGAGCGATAACTGCTAATGTAAAAATGAAATGCGTTAGTTGCGTAGGACTTGACTGCGACAACATCGAGCAAAGCCTCTCTACAGCAGCTGCGATCAGCTAGAATGCAGCAGCAACGAGCAAAGTTGTACTGCTGCAGCTGCGGTCAGCTGGACTACAGGAACGACGGGCAGAGATACTCTGCAGCAGCTGCGATCAGCTGGAATACAGGATATGAGAACATAGCTGGACTCCAGCAATTTCGTCGGCACCGGAATGTGGCAAAGAACGAGCAAGACTGATCGCAATCAAATTGGTCAATCGACTGCAGGGATCATGAGTAAATCTGAACTACAGCAGCTTCGATCAGCTGGATTGCAGGAACAACGAGCAAAAATGCGCTGCAGTATCTACGATCAGCTGGACTGCAGGGATTGTGAACGGAGCTGAATCAGAATAAACAAGTGATCACCGGATCTAGCAGCGATGAGCAAGACTACACTACAAGAAGCTGCGGTCAGGCGGATCGCAAGGATCAAGCGACCAAAGCCGATCTGCATCAATCATGCGATCACTGGAATGCAAAAAAGCAATGGACAAAACAACACTCGCAAAGAGCATTCGCGATCACCGATCGCAGCAATTTCGAGCATAGATGGACTGCATCAGCTGGAAATCAGCATCAACAAACAAGGTTGCACTGCAACAGCTGCGATCAACTGGACCGCAGCAGCAACGAACAAAGATGTACTGCAGCAGCTGCGATCAGCTGGACCGCAGGGGCTGCGAACATAGATGTACTGCAGCATCTGCGATCAGCTGGACTGCAGGGGCTGCGAACATATATGGATCGCAAAAGCAACGAACAAAGATGCACTGCAGCATCTACGATCAGCTGGACCGAACATAGCTGGACTGGAGCACCTTCGATCAGCTGGACCGCAGCAGCTACTGAAGGAATGGGCTTTTAAACAGTCTTATAATCATAGGTGTAACAGTTACAAATAAAACTAGACATCATCAGTTGCGTCCAACTAAGTTCCACCAGACTGCATCAGTTGCGTCCAACTGAGTACAGAATTCGTAAGCAAAACTGGACTGCATCAGTTGCGTCCAACCGAGTGCAGTAGTTGCTTTTGAACTGGAGTACAATAATTCAATCAACATAACTATAGCAGTTTAACATTACTGATTGTAATAATTGCGTCAAAATATTTGGGTGTATGCTCGCCCCCTCTTAATCATGTAGCTCGTTGGAGGATTAAGAGGTTTGGGTTACCTGAAATTTCGATTCTCTGAAGTTAAATTCTGTATTGCAATTAGGTGTTATATAACTCGCCTCCAAGGGTATGGAGTGTTGCGCAGCTCGCCCCAAAAGAGTTATTTCAGACCATGAGGTGTTACATATTTCTCCCCCAAGAGATTGTCAGTCACATTGAAGTGATATGCAACTCTCCCCCGGAAGATAGTGATTTTCATGCTGCCTAATGCTCGCACAAGGGTGCACTGCCTTGCTGCATTTTTCTCACGCATGGGATTTTGAAGATGTCTGTTATCTGGAATCCACGCGGGGGGGAGATCCCACTATTCAGAATGCGCGCAGAATTGAAATATGTGCATCTCCTCATGAGAAAATTCTCGCCACATTATAGGTGTCTCACTGAACAAAACTTTGCATGATTATATGAAAAGATGCAAAAATATGTAAATTGTATACTTACCATATTGAAAATGTTATTGCGACTTCGTTTATGAAGTGATTAGGATGCCCGCTGGCTATGTTGGTGTTTTCCAGCGACGATGACTAGTATAGTTGCCTTAGCATCTAGTCTCGAATTAGTAAATTTATTTGCCTGTGGGACTGGAATGCACCAGTTAAGTCCAAACTGGATTGAAGACAGTTTCCATGGAATTGTATTTTAGCAGCCGTGATCAGCTGTACTGTAGTAGTTATGCATAAAACTAGACTGAATCAGTTGTGAGGAAAACTGTATTGAGACAGTTTTGGAGAAAATCAGACTACAACAGTTCGACCAACTGGATTGTAGGAATTAAAAAGGACTACGACAATTCGATTAACTAGCCAACAGCTATTGCTGTGAAACTGGATTACAGCAGTTCGATCAACCGACTGTAGTAGTTTTATGGAAAAAGACTACTGCAGTTTGATTAACTGGACTGCATTATTGCTGAGGAACTAGACTACAACAGCTTGATCAACTGTATTGTAGTAATTATGCGAAAAAGGATTGCAACAGTTCGATCAACTGGACTGCAGTACTTGCTGAGGTACTGGACTACAACAGATCTATCAATTGGACTGTATCAGTTTTAACTGGCACCGATTATGTGCATGTTGAGGTTTATGAATCGAACCAGAACTCAAGAAATTTTCACCCGGTCAGGTTGTAGGTAGAAACTTGGAGCGACAACGTTCGCAAACTTTGAATATGATACGTAGTTTTCACTTGGTAGTGGTTGATGTGCCGTTCAGAATGTCAAAATTTTTTTTTTTTTCAAACTCAAGATTTTTCACCTCCATATTGTAGGTAATTGAAAGGCGATTCCAGCAAGCTAAAAATCACTCAATTCGGACTTAAAACGAAGAAGTTATTGACGAAACAAGATTTTCTCATAGCGCGCGTGCTGTAGGTGACGTGGCACAGCTGACTGGATCACTTTGCTGACATGGCACATGATCTGTTGACGTAGCACGCTGACGTGGATCCCTGGATGAAGTTTGATATAGGATAGAGCATTGAAGTTTGTTGTACCACATAACATCAACGGTTGACATAGGCAGCGCATCGAAGTTTGATGCATAAGGTAGCATTGAATTCTTCCTAGTTGTTCAGTTTTGATATACCACAGAACATCGAAATTTGATGTACCACCAAGAATCAATGGTCGTCTTACGAAGAATATCGAACTATGATGCACCAAAAAGCATCGAAATTTTGCTGAGAGTTAAATTTTGATGTACAGCAGATCATCCAAGTTTGATGAACCCATGGAATCACGGTCATGGTGCGAAGAACATCGAAGTTTGATGTAAGAAGAAACATCGGAATTTATGACGTGGGTGAAGGAACGTTAACAGGGGTGAGCTAAACCCTGACGTGGGTGAGAGAGTTGGCTGCCGGCTTCTGCCGCCGGCATTTCCTGATTTTTTTTTTGTTTGTTTGAAACTTTTCTCCACGCTTCTTTAATTGTGATCTATGCCCACAGACTTTTTGTAACAGTTTTATGAACTGTTACCTTCTCCATCAAAAGCTTCTTGCAACAGTTTTCTACAACAGCTTGCTGAAATGTGATCTTTTCTTCTTTCCTTTGTAACAGTTTTGAGTGTTGTTGTCTTTTCACCTTAAGCTTTCTGCAACATTTTTTATGGACCTTTTTTTTTGTAACGGTTATTTAGATGCGTTTATGGACCTTTTTGAGGAAACATTTGTGATGCTTTGCTGGAGGTTTTTGCTTAGGGTTTACGCTTCATGTGTTTGTCGTATGTGCAGCTGGTGCAGGTAGCTATAGACTTAGAACTCGGACATGGTGGAGGTGATTTTGACAAGACACGAACCCGAATATGTGGAAACTGTATTATTTGAGAAGTAAAATTTTTTGGAACTTTAGACTTGAACATGCTGCGGATCGAACATCCTGACAACAATCTTGGTGATTTTTGAAGAGAGTCAGCTAGCTTTGGTGGCTTCCGATCATGCGATCTTTGGATCATGATTAGCATGTCAATCGAAGCCGCAGAATCGTGATTAACTGAATTGCGGCAATTGCGATCAGCTGGACTGCAGTGACAGAAACCAAAACTGGACCCGACCATGTTGCGAATCGAATATCCAGCGATAATTTTTAAGATGTTTTTACGCCATCTTATACCATGGACCGAACGTCCTAGGGTTGGTTTCATCGGTCTTAATAGTGATGCATTTTCAGTGGTTTCAGATGGTAATAGCTCTAACAAATCTCGATCCACGAATCTGGATTGCAGCAGTTGCGATCAACTGGACCGCAATAACCGCAATTAACTGGTATGCAGCAACTGCAATCAGCTGGACTGCAGTGATTGCGATGCAGCAATTTCGATCAACTGGATTGTAATAGTAATTTTTGACGACATCTAAACTGCTTTTTGACGGACACGATTTTGAAGCATTTTATACAACTTTTCTCAATGGTAAAATACGATTCCTTTTCTCGTATTCCCCTTAGTCGGCGCCAATATTTATACCCAAAATTACTTTTGGGAACGAAACACGATGAGTATGATTTGGTGTGAATTTAGGGTTTGGAGATGGATTGAAAACCAAATAAGAGACGTTTGGTTAACGTGGTTCGGTATAGTTTGCCTACTTCCACGGGAGAATCCCCTTGAGGAGTGATTTTATTGATAATAGAATTACATTGTTCTCTCCTTCCCTCCTCCCATAATTATTTCTGGCCCTCTCTATTTACACAGTTTAATATCTAAATTCAATTATATACATAAAGTGCATTAACTGCTTATTCATGTCTCCATCTTTAATTCTGTATGAAACTATTGTAATTAGTACTGCATGGCTGAAACTGTTGGAATCAATACTGCATGGATGAAACTGCTGAAATTAGTATTGCGTGGCTGAAACTGCTGGAATCAATACTACATGGCTAAAACTGCTGAAATTCAATTCGTATGGCTGAAACTGCTGGAATTCAATTCTGCATGAAACTGCACATTTATGCTTCCATGATAAATTCTGCATACTGGCAGACTGGACTGATGGTTGGCAGGCATAATGGCCATTTGTGTGGATGGAGGCTGACTGGCAACATGGGTGGAGACTGGTTGGCAGTGCGGAAGAGTTTTTGGCTGGGAATTGGTTAGCAGCACTGCTGGTTACAAGACTGAAAATAGGCTAGGGGTGCGACTGACTTCGATATTTGATCGACGGTTGACTTTGACTATTGACAGGTCGTTGACTTTGACCGGTGACCTTGACCAGGCGTTGACTTTGACAGTTGACCGACTTTGACCATTGACCGATCGTTGAATTTATGAAATACTGGGCAGACTGGTAGGCTTCCTCGGTTGACTGGTTAGCGGGCTTGGATGAGGACCAAAAGATGATTCAAGTATCAATTGGGCTCATTAAGTGGTATTTTTACTTATGGTACAAACAAATATACATGGCTTTTCCTGTTATACCCCTTATTATATTCCATATGAAACATACACTTGAATGTGAGGATAACCAAACAAAACATAAATATGGGTAAAATGTATAAAAACCATCTTGAAATTGTCACTCCGTCTATCTAATGGTACAAAAAAAATATCATATTCCGCCTGTATAATAGTTAAGGAGGGAGTATTACCTCTTTAACATTTGATTCCAAAAAATCTAATCACCTCCTTAATACTGCATGCTAATTGGAGCAATTTTAACCTAATTTTGTTTATAAATATAAGCGAATATCAAGGAGTAAAGGACCATTACAAAGTTTTTGTAAAGAAAAACAAAAGATCATTCCAAGCCAAAAATATGAGTCAATCATTCTCATTCCTTTCCCTCTCTTCAATCTTCAGTGTTTTTCTTGTTCTCAACTACTTTCATGGTGCGAATGGTGATTTTATCAGTGATGTATGTAAGAAGGCATCAACAAGTGATCCCAAAGTCAAGTATGATTTTTGTGCCGCATCTCTTTCGGAAAAGCCTACAAGTAAGGATGTTGATCTTTTGGGACTTGGAGAAATATCACTACAGACATGTCTACAAAATGTAACTTCTATATATTCTTATCTTGATAGTGAAGTCTACGGAAAGGGGAAAGGAAAACATGATCCAAAACCATATTACCCTATAGACAGTTGTTTAGGGATGTATGGTGGAGCTACTGATTTTATTACAACTGCTATTACAAGCTTTAAAAGTAAAGATTATAAAACAGTTGATATGTGGTTGGATGTTGCCTGGCATCTTCCAACTGAATGTGATCATATGTTTAAACAATCGGGTTTGGCTTTTCCATTTTCCAAAGAAAATGGTGATTTCTCTTGCCATTACTCGTATGGTAGAATAATTTTCATCCTATCTTTTGTCTTTTTTTTATCAGAAAAGAAGATAGATTAGATTGATAGAATTTACAGAGGGCTACCAGAGGTAGAAAAGAAATAAAAAAAAACACTATATTACACAAAAAGATTTTCCCAATTGTTAAGGACAAAACTCACAAAGTTTGTATGAACTCTTCTTCCCACTGCTGCAGAACACAACATGATTGATGTCTTCGCTTCATTTCCAGGTTCATAATCTGTTTTGAATTTGTGTTTATTATCAAAAACACGGCAATTACGTTCCTTCCACAGTGTCCAAAATACGGCAGCTGGAATTAATCTCCATAGAAAGTTTCCATTTTCGGAGAATGTTGTTGTGTGCCAGCAAAAAGATAGTGCCATTACTGAAATAGGAGTGACCCAAGCACAATAATTTCTCGGTAAAAGCATTAACCAAACTCTGTGTGCGACCATACAGTATAAGAACAAATGGTTTTGAGTTTCCAAATCGTTCCCACACAAAACACAAGAGTTATCAACTTCAGTTCCTTTGCGTAAAAGTACATCTTTTGTGTTTAACCTCCCATGAACCAGACACCAAACCAAAAGATTAATCTTTGGTGGTATTGCTGTCTTCCAAATAAACTGAAACGGAAAATTGGACATCCCATCTGATCTACTAGCTTTGCATATAGAGTTCTCACCGAGAACACCCCTGAGGAAAGTAAAGACCAACGACGTGTATCTGCCAAACCATCTAAAACAGGTGGGCTATCCCCAATAACCGAAAGAAGAGAGGAAAACTCATTAACCTCTGAGTTAGAGAGAACCCTTTTGAAATCGAATCTCCAACTCCCATCAGAAGTAATCATGTCTGCCACCTTAACATTTTTATCCATGGATAGTTTATAAAGTGAAGGAGATATACTTGATAGCACTAGTTGCCCACACCATAAGTCATTCCAGAAAGAAATTTCATTTCCTGAATGTAAATATAACCAAAGCTGCCGAGTCTGCAATAGCCCGCCAACATGAAACACCGTATCTCTGTACCATATTTATCAGCTATAATTTTGAACCACAATTTATTCTTTTCAACACCGAATTTCCAACACCATTTGGACAAAGCCCTGTTCATAAGCTTAAGGTTACAAACTCCAAGGCCAACACGCTCTTTAGTAGCACGTACCATATCCCAATTAATTAAGTGGGATAACTTTGCTCCCTCTTTGTATTCCCACAAGAACTTTCGCATTTTTTTCTCAAGGATTTTAATGACAGACATAGGTGCTTTGAACAATGAGAAGAAATAAGTTGGTAAAGAAGATAAGATGCATTTTAAAAGAGCAAGCTTACCTCCTTTTGATAGAGATATCCTCCTCCACATAGATAATCTGACATCAAACTTCTCTATGATTGGATCCCAAATACTCTTTGAGCCAGACTTAGCTCCCAAAGGCATTCCCAGGTACAAGAAGGGGAGGCAATCAGTTGCACATCCAAGTTCTTCTGCCAAAATTGATAAATCTGGCACCTCACCAACAACAATGAGTCTTGTTTTAGAAGTGTTAACCTTCAAACCAACAATAAACTCAAAACAATGTAAGGCAGAAAACATATTATATAATTCCTCCTTTTTGTTGTCTACAAAAAAGATAGTATCATCTGCATAGTGAAGGTGATTAACAGTAAAACTAGTGGGAGAAACTGAGAAACCACTGAACAATCCTTGATTTGCAGCTATGTCCATGAATCTTGAAAAACCCTCCATTGCAATATTAAACATAAGTGGAGACAACGGACAACCTTTTCTGACACCCCTTGAGCTAGTGAAGTATCCGAAAGAAGATCCATTTATGAGCACCGAAAAGGAGGAAGTGGAATAACAAAATTTTAACCAAATTACACCATTTACTGCTGAAACCCATTTGGTTTAACACAAATTCGAGGTACCGCAAATTAATTCTGTCAAAAGCCTTCTCCAGATCAATTTTACATACAACTCCCGCATTTCCAGACCTAAGTCTAGAATCTACTAATTCATTGGCAATCAAGGTACCATCAATAATTTTCCTACCTTCACTATAAGCACACTTCACTGGAGATATAAGCTTATCCATCACCAATTTAAGTCTTGTCGCTAAGACTTTTGCAATAATCTTATAGACACTAGTGAGTAAAAAAATAGGTCTACTATCCTTTATAGTCTCAATATGGCCCATTTTAGGAACAAGAATAATGAAAGTAGAATTATGCTTAAAATTAATGGTACCTGAGGTGCAGAACTCATGCACAGTGTCCATAATATCCTTCTTGATGAAATGCCAACACTTCTGGAAGAACATTGTTGGAAAACAGTCGGGTCCAGGGGCCTTGTCATTCCCTAAGTCCCTTATAGCATGTATAACTTCTTCTTCGGTGAAATCAGAATCCAAAATTTCATACTCCATAGAAGAGATATTATCAAACATGATACCCTCTAAATCTGGTCGTATAAATTCTTCCTCAGTAAAGAGTGTCTTGTAAAAGTCTACAATATGATGTTGTAACTTTACCCTATCAGAAACCAATTGATTGTCGATGTAGAGTTGTCTGATTCTGTTATATCTTCTTCTTGATGAAGCGTTAATGATAAATAAAGATGTATTTATGTATCCTTCCTTCAACCATTTAGTATTTGATTTAATTCTCCAAGATGTCTCTTCCATCTTCGTTATCTTCTCAAACTTAGCCTTATTTTGTAATTGGAGCTGCACTTCCCCTTCTGAGAGTAGGGTATCTTCAGCTATGCCATCCAGGGTTTGAATTTTAGAGAGAATAAAATTCAACTTTGCATTTGTGTGACCAAAGACTTCCTTGTTCCATACCTTCAACTTATCTCTGAGTGATTTGAGCTTCAACCACAGAACAGTGCTAGGTGTACCTGCAAAACAAAAAGATAGCCACCATTCTTCCAAAAGTTGTAAGAAACCATTCTCTAAAAACCACATGACTTCAAACCTGAAAGGACTAGGTCCCCAAGAAGGGTCTGAGATATCTAGAACTAGAGGGATATGATCTGAGGTAGGTCTTGCTTTGGCTAGTTGGGAAACAAAAGGGTAGTGTTGCTCAAATGAAGGTGAGATAAGGAACCTATCAAGTATGCACATAACCGGGTTTTTCTGACCATTAGACCAAGTGTATCTTGCTCCTTTTAGAGGCAGATCAATAATATCATGTTCAAAAATAAACTCATTGAACTTTTTCATGATGCTAGTAATCTTGTTGCAATTTTTCTTCTCATCGCACTTGGTTATAATATTGAAGTCACCACCAAGACACCAAGGAATATTATTCCAGTATCTACAACTTTTTTCCAACTCCACCCAAAACTCAGTTCTTTCAATCGGTTTATTTGGACCATACACATTTGTTAAAATCCATTGGAAGTTATCCATCTTGTTAGTACAAGGGAGTCACTAACTTCAACAAAATCTTTATCCCAGAGAATAAGCATACCACCCGAGCTTCCTGCAGATTGTTGTAGTTTCCACCCAACATTCTTATACCCACAAATTTGCCTTATGTCCCAAGAAGAACACTACATCATTTCAGTTTCGTGTAGTATAATTATGGGAGCCTTATTCATTTGTAGCATCTTATGAACAACCGTTCTTCTACTACTAGAGTTTAATCCTCTAACATTCCAGGTATGGATTTTTAAACTCATTTGGAACTGTGACTATCCTTCGAGCTAGTTGTTCTTCTACTTCTCGCTGGAGGTGAAGTAATAACATCCACAGTGATGCCTAATCTTCTCAACTCATTCTTCAACTTGAGTGGAATGATAGGATGTGTTTCAGAAACCAGCGAACATGCATCATCTAACATATCCTCTGATATCGGTTCAAATCCAGGTGGATAAACAGGTGTGTTTATATCTGAGCTTGTGGTTGTAGCGCACTGAAAATCTTCATTTTCCACGGCCGTGAGAAAAGTGGCTTCAAGGCCCAACAGAGGAACTGTGTGTTGCTTCTCCTCATGTGCAGGTAAGTTTTCCATACCATCAATTTGAATTGTGCTTTGTACAGCAAAATCTTCATGTATCTGATTTTTAAGTGGTAGAATAGGAATAGGTTTGAGAATGGGTCCGGTATTGGAAATCTTAGAGATTAAGAATTTCTGAGAGTGGTTTGGCATTGAAGAAAAACCTACACCAAGTTTGATACCAAGATCAAAGAGCCTATTTACCTCTTGCAAGACCTATGGTGGGACTGAAAATTGAAAAGATTGCTGCCTGCAAGAAGAACTGGTGTGTTCATCTATTTCCATGTCAACTGCCACGCTAGATGGAGAGATGGTTGGAGTATCAGAAGTAGCAGAATTACCCATCAGGTTAAGTTTTTCCACCCGTTTCCAAAGTTGCTTAACCGATTTGGATTTGGACTTTCTCCTCTTCCTGGGATTCCTTTTCTTCTTATTCTTTGATCCATGCATTGTGGGGACATTGTCTAACTTTCTCGAAGAAAAATTGTTTCCCATAAAATCTGCTAGAAAATTTGCTTACATGCAGCTGTATTTCTGGTAGTTTGAAGAAACTTTCCCTTCTTCACTCTGTTAGTTTCCAACAAATCAGTCACTGAAGATACTCTCTGAATAACAAGAAAATTACCGTTAACAATATTAGACTTTTCTGTAATTTTAACATGTGCCGTGAACATTCTCTTGCCTGCGAAGATCTTGATTACCCTTGGAATTGAGTTGATGCCATTCTTATTTCTGATTTTCATGCGCATGGCACGCAGATCCTATAGCTTAAGTGTAGCAGTATCGATAACCAAAAATTCACCACAAATATTCCCTACTGCATGAATGACATTAAGAGTCCAAAACTGGAATGAAATTCCAATGATTTCAATGTGGAAATCATAGTGATGGGTTACCGGGGAACTCCAAATCTGATTATGCCATCTGAAGATAGAATATGTGATATTATCTATACTGACCTAGTACTCCAAATCTTCCAGTGATTGCTCATCAACGAGAAAAATTGCCTGAGTTGAATTTATAGGAAATAATTCAAACGGTGTCAGAATTTGGAGATCAGTGCATAATAAATTCCCAATATATGGCCATGACTCCGCCCTTCTGGAAGATGAGATGATGAAAGCATTAACCACTTACCAATATTGGTGTATGTATGATCAAGGTTAATGAAACACCCAAATTTGGAGTTTTTTTGTCTTGACAGAACATTGTGTCACACAAAAATGGAGATTTTGACATTATGGGTTTAGATTGCAGACTTGACAGTTTGTTTAGAGGAAACAATGATTGTGCATATGAGGTTCCAGGATTGGTGAAGATCTGGGTAGTGTGATTGGTTGGGTTTAAGGATGTAGAAGTGGGTTTTGTTAAAATATGAAGAATAATCTAAGATCGATTCCATAGCAGCAGCAATGGCAAACCAACCCTCAAAACGAGGTCCAGAGGGAATGTAGAAAGGAGATGGGTAAGATTTGGAACTAGGTCTAGATAGCGTGATATAAAAGTAATACCCGTTTGCATTATTGAGTTTGGTAGCACAGAACCATTTTTGATTATCTTCATGCTTCCATATTCTTCTTACAAGATCACCATTTTACGCAACATCAAACAATAAATTCTGCAGATCTTTGGCTAGATTAAAGATAAAGGAACCATTTAACTTTCCATGAGAATGAAATTAAGTCAGGGTAATGGACGAGGATGTAATGGTTTTGCTACAGGATAATCTAAAAAAATTCTATCAGTGGACACATATCTGTTCTCAGAAGACATGGGATCTAAGACTAGGGGATCTAAATATTCTAGGGGTTCTATTGAATCTATGTTGAAGGAAACTAATGGATCTAATCACTAACAGGGATGAAGAAATTTGTGGTTTGGAGAACGGTGGAAAGAGAAACTCTCATGTTGAACGTCTTCCTCGTCCTCTCTTTTGTCGAGACATGATGTAATTGAGATTAAATTTAAATTAAATAAACTTCAGCATTTGCATTTTTTTTTTCGTGGGCATAAAGATAATTTATTCCACAAAAAGGTAGGTACAGAAACTAAACCGTATATTGGCATTGGTTTACTTGGGCAATTTACATATATAAATCCATTTAAATTGAGCATATATAATATAAAACTAGTGACAAAACCCCTAGGTGAACAAACTAGTGATAAGAAAAAACCGGTTATATTATTTTTAACAAATAAAAACCGTTTCAAAAGAAAGTGGCACAAAAACCCCATATCAAATATTTATGAGCAAATTTAGTTTTTATTATTTATAAAAAAGCCAAATATACCCTTTTACGTTATTCTTCTTCTCTCATTTCTTTTTTTCTTCGTTCTTCCGTCTCCTTCTCCCCGCACCTTCGTATCTCATTACTACCACCACCTTCGTATCTCACTACTAACACAAATTTGTTCACCATTATCAGTTGTTGTCTCCCGATTTCTCTGTCTCTCTTCCTGTTTCTTCTTCTTCTCCGTCTCTAACCTAAGAAATCCTAGCCATGGAAATGGAGAAATCAGTAACCCCAAATGCTATTTCAACCATACTATTCTATTGTTTCTTATTCTGAAATCCCTCAACTTATCGTGTGGTAGATCTCAAACCTGGTGGAACCAGCAGATTTATGTGAGCTCTTTTTCTTCTCTTCTCAATTCAATTAATCTTTATTTTCTATTGAATCCATTTTAATTTTGTTTTTAATGTCTAGGGGTTTTCTCAAAAATCTCTAACTAGATCTGAAATAAATTTACTGTTTTCAAATCTGGGTTTTTCTCATTTCGATCTGTAGATATGAGTAAATATTTCTCTCATGAATGATAAAGCTGTTCGATTTAGGATTTTTTGTTTTTAGGGTTCCAGAACCTGGAGATGTCCTTTGATTCATTCGATATAATAATCAGATTTCGCTTAGTTCAATACTTGATTTAGATTGACTGTTTTGAGTTCTTCAGGTGTTTGATTGTTTTGAAATGTGAAGTGGTTTCTCCCGTGCTTGAAAGTGATCCCAAGGTCCAAGAAGTTGAATTCAAACCAAAGCAAGAAACTGGAATTGTTTTGATATCTTAGAATGAATGAGATTGTTTTGATATCTTAGAATTATTGATGTTCAAATTATTGAATTCAAACCACAAGAATATCTTAGAATGAATGAGATTGTTTTGATTTAGATAGATGTTCAAATTATTGATATGTCTGCGAGTAAATTACTTGCATTTGTATGCTGCTTAAGAACTTGTTTGAAGTTTAGCTTGTAATTGATAGTATAGTTAGAATGTTCTGCTTTGCTTTATGCGCTGTTTGGATTTATGGGATACTCATTGTGGATAGTGTATTCACTTTCAGTAATGCTCCTTCTGAACGAATGGCCATGACAAGATGAGTTCATCCTCTTGTTTCCCTTAATCCTTACCAAGGGAATTGCACTATCAAGGTTCGGCTGACAAGTAAAGGCAACCTAAGGATATACAAGAATGCTAGAGGAGAAGGGTGTATCTTTAATGTGGAATTAATAGATCAAGATGTAAGTGTCCCTCTTCCTATGTGTGCAGTTTGCTTCTTATATCCTCCTTAACTAATTGATCCATGTGAGTGGGTTAATATGAATATACTGATATATTGAAATTGTGCCATCTATGCAGGGTACACAAATTCAAGCAACAATGTTTAATCAAGCTGCAAACAAGTTCTACAATAAGTTTAAATTGGGAAAATTTTATTACATATCAAAAGGGACTCTTAAAGTTGCCAACAAGCAGTTCAAAACTGTCCAAAATGATTATGAGATGACTTTGAATGAAAATTCTGAAGTGGAGGAGGTATCTGAAGATGGAATGCCTATTCCAAAGGCAATATTCAACTTTGTTAAGATTGATGATTTTGGGTACCTATGTGAATGGGAAGGATCTTGTAGGTATAACACCAATCACACCTTGCATTAACCTTTCCTATTGCTTTGTGTGTTTTGATCCATGTAGTCTGATTTACTGTTGTTATACTTTCCTTTTTGTTTTGATATTCCAGATGTTATTGGGGTTCTTCAAAGTGTGTCCCTTACTATGAGAATCAGAAAGAAAGCTAATAATGAGACTATCCAAAAGTGTGACATTACAATTTTCGATGACTCGTAAGTATCTGTGAATTGTATTGCACTTATTAATTTATATGAATGTGAGTGTGTGGCTTTCAATCTAAGAATTTGATGTTTGAACTGCGGAAACAAAAATGTTGTAATTTCTTTATGGAACGATATTTCCAGCACCATGGGTCAAGAGTTGTTAGATGTTGTGGACAGCAATCCGATTGTAGCAATCAAATGTCTCAAGGTTGGAGACTTTCAAGGTAGCCTTCTGAAATCTTTCACTTTGTTGTTTTTTCTGTTTGTATGCTGTAAAGGACAGTAGTCTAACTTATTCTGACACTTTTCTATGGTATTTTCAGGAGTATCTTTGTCATCTCTAGGAAAGAGCACTATGGTGGTAAATCCAGATGTTCCCGAAGCAGAAAACCTCAAATCTTGGTATATATTGCAGTGTACTTCAATCTTTGTACTTATAAAACATTGTACAATTCGCTCACTTATTGTATGTAACATGTATGCATCTGAAGGTAAATCAACCTCAATGACCTCTATTGGGGCTGGTTTGACTTCTACAAAAAGTGGTGAAAATGATGAAACCTAATTAGGTTTCATCTAGTTTTGGTGAAACCCTTTTTGGTTTCATCATTTTTTCCCTTTAACATTACATTGGAGACTTCTCTTATCAAATATTGCAGTCAAACTGAATTAAAGAAGTGTGGTTGCAGAATAGATGTAATGGAAGTTAGTATGTGCAGAATTTGTAGGCCGGGATAGTCTGTCATGTTGCTGTTGTTTAGAAGGGATTGCGAGATATAAATAAGTGCATGCCTGAAGTTGAATTGCAGTTTCTGGTGGAGAGTTTAATGGAAGCATCTTAGGTGGTTTTGTTTGTGGCAGGAGATGTAAAGTTGCAAGAATTGAACTACATGACCAAATTTGGTTTCATTGGTTTCATCGTATTTATGATGAAACCAAATTTGGTTTCCATCTAATCTTATCCTTACTTAAATTGAATTTTGTTTATGATTTTGAATTGTTGTTGTGTTTGATATCTTTGGATTAGGATTTACAATGCTAGTTGTGATGGAAATTATGTGCTTTGAATCAAAGAAGTGGTATTTGTGTTTAGGTTAAGTATGAAACAAGAAATATTGACAATATGTGGAAAAATGATGAAACCAATTTCGATTTCATCTAGTTTTTGGTGAAACCAATGTTGGTTTCATCATTTTTTTCTATTTGGTTTCATCATTTTTTTTCTGTTTGGTTAAATATTGATCAATGAAATTCATTTTTTGTGGCAGTGGCGGCTGGTTGGTGGTGGTGGCCGGCGATAATGGTGGTGTTTCTCGGTGACGGTGGTTGGTGGTGGTGCTGTGGTAGTTGACGGCGTTAGTGGTCGGTGGTGTTGGTGATCGGCGGTGGTCGACAGTGGTGGTGCTGGCTAGTAGTGGTGGTGAAATGATTTTTTCCTAGTTTATTTTGGTTTGGTTTCATCATTGAAGCTGTGTTGGTGAAATGACAATTACGTGGAAAAATGATGAAACCTAATTAGGTTTCATCTAGTTATGGTGAAACCAATTTTGGTTTTATCATTTTTTCTGTTTGGTTTCATCATTTTTTTTTGTATTGCTTTATCATTTTTTCCTTATTTTGTTGAATATTGATCAATAAAATTCATCTTTTGTGGCGGTGGCGACTGGTTGGTGGTGGTGGTCGGCGATAATGGTGGTGTTGCTGGAACTGGTTTGGTTTCATCATTGAATCTGTGTTGGTGAAATGACAATATGTAGAAAAATGATGAAACCTAATTACCTAATTAGGTTTCATCTAGTTTTGGTGAAACCAATTTTGGTTTCATCATTTTTTTTCCTTTTGATTTCATCATTTTTTTCTGTTTGGTTTCATCATTTTTTTTCTGTTTGGTTTTATCGTTTTTTTTTATTTTTTTGGTTTCATTTTTCTGTTGTCGTTGGCTCCGGTGGTAGTTGGCGCAGGTGGTGGCGTGGTGGTGGTTGGCGACGGTGGTGGTTGGTGACGGCGGCGGTTGGCGGTGGTGGTGGTGGTCGGCGGCGGTGGTGATGGTGGCAGTGGTGGTTGGCGGAGTGGCGTGGTGGGCGGAGACGATGGTGCATTGGTGGCGGCGGTGGCGATGCAGTTGCGGCGGCGGTGGTGCAGTGGTGGCGGTGGTGCAGTGGTGGCGGTGGTGGTGGTAGCAGTGGAGTGGTGGCGGGGATGCAGTGGCGGCAGCGACGGTGGTGTTGTGGCGATGGCGGCGGCGGTGGTGCAGTAGCGATGGTGCTGATGTGCTGTGTTGCTGTTGGTGGTGAGAATATAACAAAAATTAAATGTGGGGTTGATTTTTATTTTTATTGGGGTGATTTAAATTAAAAGGGTAATATAGACAATTTATGTTAAATGGGTTTTTTGCGAACAATTTATTTTTTTTGGGTTTTTGTACATGGATAGTGACACCTTTGATATTATAACCCGCGCGCCGTGTATAATATAAAAAAATATTCGAAAAATATTCTATTGTCGTACGACACCGATCTTGCCTTGCCTTGTATTTTTTCCTCTTTGAAAAGCGAAAAGAAAAAGAAAAAACCTAATTTACCTATAACCTTAGAACATTGTGAACAATATTGGAAGAAAACATAATTCAGCCGTAGAGGTAAAAAAGAAATTCATTTATTTCCTCTCACGGTAATATCTACCAGAACTTTCAATGCATGATTCCGCCCAACTAGTGAGCCAGACTTACGTGACAATTACCTGCAAGGTCGCCACTTTTTCCTGGATGCGTGGAAAGCTGGTCACCGATTGTCAATTTCCCAAAAATATTACCCCTTTATTGTTTCGATTCTCATGCAAAAATATTATCACGTCTTTAACATTTGATTCCAAAAAATCTTATCACCTCTTTAATGCTGCATGCTAATTGGGGCAATTTTAACCTAATTTGGTCTATAAATATGAGTGAATATCATGGAGTAGAGGATCATTACTAAGTTTTTGTAAAGAAAAACAAAAGATCATTCCAAGCCAAAAATATGAGTCAATCATTCTCATTCCTTTCCGTCTCTTCAATCGTCATTGTTTTTCTTGTTCTCAACTACTTTGATGGTGTAAATGGTGATTTGATCAGTGATGTATGTAAGAAGGCATCAACAAGTGATCCCAAAGTCAAGTATGATTTTTGTGCCGCATCTCTTTCGGAAAAGCCTGCAAGTAAAGATGTTGATCTTTTGGGACTTGGAGAAATATCACTACAAACATGTCTACAAAATGTAACATCCATATATTCTTATCTTGAGAGTGAAGTCTACGAAAAAGGGAAAGGAAAACAAGATCCAAAGCCATATTACCCTTTAAACAGTTGTTTAGAGATGTATGGGGGAGCTACTGATTTTACTAGAACTGCTATTATAAGCTTTAAAGATAAAGATTATAAAACAGTTGATATGTGGTTGGATGCTGCCTGGCATCTTCCAACCGAATGTGATCTTAGGTTTAAACAATCGGGTTTGGCTTCTCCATTTGCCAAAGAAAATGGTGATTTCCTTCAGCTAATTAAGATCTCTCTTGCCATTACTCGTATGGTAGAATAATTTTTGATCGTCTCTTTTGTTGAGACATGATGTAATTGAGCTTAAATTCAATAAACTCAAAGAGCTGCTATCTAAATGTAACAGTATGTTTGCATTATTTTTTTTATTTTTTTTGTGAGCATAAATATAATTCATTCCACAGAAAGGCAGGTACAGCAACTAAACCAACCGTATATTTGCATTGGTTTACTTGGGAAATTTAGATATATAAAGCCATTTAAATTGAGCATGTATAATACAAAAAGTATTCTATTATCGTACGACACCAATCTCGCCTTGTATTATTTTCTCTCTGAAAAGCGAAAAAAAAAAGAGACCTAAATTGACCTATAACCTTAGAACATTGTGAACAATATTGGAAGAAAACATAATTCATCCGTTGAGGTAGGAGGCTTTACTTGTAGTGATTGTTAGTCAAAGGAGTATGATACACCGGAAGATCGAAACTACCACAAAAGTTCATCAGAACGCCGAGCAAGCGGCTATAAAGGAGAGCAAAAAAAGATACGGAGCTTATTGGTAACATTATTATTGTACGATGGTAAAAAAATGTTGGGGATGATATCAGTATTCTTTTCTTTTTGAATAAGAAAGGTTGTATTAAAAAGAAAAGAGGGCAAAGCCCATTACATGAGTCACCCAGACTACTAAAAACAACCACACAAAGGTCACTCCCAGTTCTGAGTTCACACCTAGATTAAAGTTTACAATTGAAGAGTTACGCAAAAAGATTAATTATGTATCACTGTTTCCCAATGATGCAAAACTAGATTGCAGTCCACAGAGTTAAACAGTTGCGAGTCGCACGTCCATAGAACTAGTGTTTGTTTAGCCAGGTATATAATTTCCTCTTCAGATTTATGCCTAGCCCCATAAACTCTCCCATTACGTTCCTTCCAAATGACCCAGATTAAGGCATAGTGGATGATGTCCCAAACCTGTTTACTTCTCCCATGCAGAATGTTCCAATTCCAAGCTTCGAAAAGTTGAAGTACAGTGGCAGGAATCGACCAAGAAATATGGAAGGACTTTATAAAGTAATCCCAAATTTTGAATGCGAAATTGAAGTGGAGAAAAAGATGCTCCACAGTCTCTATTTCAGTGTTACAAAACACACATTTGTCATTCTCCAGCTCAATTCCCCTGTGTCTAAGCAAACTTCTCGTAGGAAGCGAATCATTGAAAATAAACCAAAGAAGAAAGCTCACTTTATTAGGTATGGTCTTTAGCGAAATGAATTTAACATACCTGCATTCCACTTTATTATTCTCCATCTCAGCTGTTTATAGGTGAAAATAGTTTCTGCTGATTTCGATAATTGCGGGTGTGAAGGTGAGAAACAATTTAAACCCTAAACAATGTACTGCAAGGGAGTACTTTAGATCCGAGAGATCAATATGTACAAGTCTGGCCTAAACCAAGAAATGGCCATTCCAGACTTGCTTCGGTCACAAAGTAGAGGAGAATGGGTTGGTTTTGAGGAGGGAAGCAAGGAAAGTGGTGAGACCAGAATAGTTGATTCTGGAAGAGTAGTTGGGTTACTATGACTTGTTATCAGAAAAGTAAGAGAGCTCACGAGGAGAGCTAGCAAGTAAGTATTTCTAAGTGTTGTCTTGTCCGAATGAACATGTTGTTCAAATGAAAATAGGTAAGACCTATTTATACAAGTCGAAGTAGAAACGTACCCTGGTCTCATTAAGGAGTGGGAAGTAAATGGGAGGAGGTGGTAACCGTATGCATGGACTTGATATTCCATAAAGTGGTTAACGCATGAAACTGGTTTTCATGAAACTGTTAACGTTATGGAATTGATGTTCCATATGGTTGTTAACTCACGGATTTATGTCACATGAACGTTTCCCACATAACTCTCGTATTTACTAGGCGCCTCACCCTTATGACACTTCCTTATGAAGGGCGTAGTGTACGCCACACGTTGTAGACCACCAAACTAATACCCAAAAAGGATCCCCCAGTTTGTGTTGATGTCTCGAATGTTTTTGGAAAACATGTAACACGTTGTTGTGGCTTGGCAAGTCGAGCTCGGGGAACTTGCTAGCCTAGTGACCTTCGACGGTCGAGATGTTGCATCTTGAGAGGAGGGTAAACCGTTGATCGTTGCACGCCTTCGTTTTGGTAGCCGCGTAGTGAGGTCCAACAGGGTGGTACGGCTAGGGTGTGTTTAGACTTGGCATGAGGGGCCAAAGGTTCTCCATGGGCGTATGGCATGGCTAGGGCCAAGGCGAGGGAGCTTGGCTTGGCATGACGTGACTAGCATGGCTAGGGCCAAGGCAAAGTGCGTTTGGAATGGAGTGGCTAGCTTGGCTAGGTTTGGTTTTGGCTTGACATGTGGGGCCAAGGGGTATCCATGGGCGCACGGCGTGACTAGCTTGGCCTAGGTGCGGTTTTGGCTTGGCATGTGGGTTCAATGGGTATCCATGGGCACATGGCGTGACTAGATTGGGCTAGGCGCATGGCCAAGCTAGGGTTTTGGGCCAAAGGTTGCGAGGGGACCTTAGACGGCCAGGATTTTCTCATGGGATTGATGGTCAACCGTTGATTGTTGCACGCCTTCACTTTGGTAGCCTCATGCGGAAGGCCAGCATGGTGGTGCAGCATGAGGGTCCATGGAGAGACGTGTTTGGCATGGCGCGGCCGGCGTGGCTAGCTTTGGCTAGGTGCGTGACCAATCTAGGGTTTTGGGCCAAAGGTCGTGAGGGTGTTGATGGTGGTTTTTAAACAAAGGGTAAAATTATAAAACCCCCGAATAACCTAATGTCACCGGTGACACATTCATTAGAACATTTAATGCTTGTAGTCAGTAATTAATAAGGGGTATTTTTTCAAATTAGGGTTACAACGAGCAAAACCCTAATTCCCCTCCGTGCCAATGGAAAATCATGCCAGCCACACCTAGACCAAGCTAGCCGTGCCATGCCAAACGCACTCTGCCATGGCCCTAGCTATGCTAGTCACACCAAATGCGCCAAAGCATGCCAACCATGCTAGCTGCACCTCTGTGACAATGGAAAATCATGCCATCCACACCTAGCCCAAGATAGCCGCGCCATGCCAAACAAACTCTGCCATGGCCCTAACTATGCTAGTCACACCCAATGCACCACTAGCCACTTTCCAAGCCGATATTCCAAAGTAGCGCCCGTGAAACCTAGGCCAATATGGCCGTGTGTGCCATTGGCACATGCCAACACGCACCGCTAGCCACTTTCCAAGCCGCTATGCCAAAGTAGCACCCGCACCCTAGACCAATATGGACATGCGTGCCATTGGTACATGCCAACACGCACCGCTAGCCACTTTCCAATCCGCTATGCCAAAGTAGCGCCCACGCCCTAGGCTTATATGGTCGTGCATGCCATTGGTACATGCCAACACGCACCGCTAGCCACTTTCCAAGACACTATACAAAAGTAGCGCCTGCGCCGTAGGTTTGCAAACCGTGCAACCTAGGACAATATGGTCGTACATATCATTGGCACATGCCACATGCTCCCCTAGAAGCTTTGGCATTTCCACTTGCACTCAAAGTGCAACTTGCATCCAAGGCATTCCGCACATGCCATTGGCACATACCACATGCTCCCCAAGCAGCTTTGGCATCGCCACTAGTACTCAAAGTGCAACCTGCGGCCAAGGCATTCCGCACATGCCACACGCTCCCCTAGCAGCTTTGGCATTGCCACTTACACTCAAAGTGTAACCCACAGCCAAGGCATTCCGCACATGACATTGGCACATGCCACACGCTCCCTTAGCAGCTTTGGCATTGCCACTTGTACTCAAAGTGAAACATGCGGCCAAGGGATTCCGCACATGCCACACGCTCCCCTAGCAGCTTTGGAATTTCCACTTACACTCAAAGTATAACCTACGGTCAATGCATTCCGCGCATGCCATTGGCACATGCCACACTCTCCCCTAGCAGCTTGGCATTGCCACTTGCACCCAAAGTGCAACCAACTCTCGAGATATCAACACAAACTGGGGGATGCTTTCTCAGGGTCTTGGTTTTGCGGTCACATCATGCAGCATATAGTACGCTCGTATTAATAAAGCGTGAAAAGGAATAAAAGCGGTCAATTAAATGGGGAAATAAAAGTGAAAACTTTTTCACTCTTAAACATGTCGGTTACCACCTCCTCCCATTTAATTACCTTTTATTTCCTTCCATAATGAAGCCAGGGTACGTTTTAATCTTAACTTGTATAAATAGGTCTCCCCTATTTCTACTAGACAACAAGTCTCGGTCAGGAGATATACAACACTCTCAGAAAGGAAACTTGGCAAGCTCTCTCAAAAGCTTCCACCTCGCGCAAGCTTCCTACGCTTCCACTTTTCTGATACAAGTTGAGACGCTACCTTTACAGAACTATTCTGGTCTCAACAACTTTCTTCGTTATCCCTCCCCAAATCAACCCTTCTCCTCAAATTTGTGACCGAAGTAAGTCTGGAACGTCCATTTCTTGGTTTAGGCTGGACTTGTACATATTTATCTCTCGAACCTAAAAAGTGCTCAACGTGCAGCACATTAGCACATTTGTTTAGGGTTTAAGAAGTGCTCAACCTAAAAAGTGCTCAACGTCCATTTCTTGGTTTAGGCTGGACTTCTCCACCAGTTTCTCACTCACCTACCCGAATTTACCGAAATCGGCAGAAACCATTTTTACGCATAAACAATTGGCGACCACAACGGGAGGATTGATCTTTCGGTTACAATATCAAATTCCAATTTTCGTCCTCAAATTTCGCACAAACATGGTCGGTTATCAGGAAATCTCCACAAATATTGATCCCTCTCAAGGTCATGATGACTCGTCAATTTTTGGAAGTAATACGACCAATGAAGAGGTCCCAAGATTGGTTGACCTGATGCAAGCTCAGGAGATCCATGGCGAAAACATGGATCTAATGAAGGATGCGATTAACATCATACTCGACTTCCTCATAAGCCTAACATCGGAGCTAAGTGGTTCATTTTCCCCAGGAAATCAAGAGCAGGGGACTAGCATCCCGAATGAGCATTCTCAAATCAATGGTTTCATCACTGACTGGAAGCCAGCGGACCAGGAGGCGACCACGTTGGTAGAAAACTTATGCGAATTTCTACACCTCTCCAAGGACCAGCGAATAAAAACATTCTCTGCTATTAACCAAATAGCACTGAATGCATTACTAGTTCCTGCACCCACGGGGACTCCAAGGATCCCCAGAAGATCCACCAACAATATTGTTTTCACCGATGACGACATGATGGTAGAAGACTGTCATAACCGGGCCTTGCATGTTACGGCTCTCGTCAGGAACACAGAGTTTCGAAGAGCGCTCATTGACACGGGCGCATCTTCCAATGTCATCACTCTCAAGACACTTAAAGCTGCCAGGGTGCGACCTAACGAGATCGTATGACAACCCACTACGATGACAGATTTCGAAGGCAACCAAACTATCACATATGGCTATATCAACTTGGAGCTGGAAGTAGGGCCAATTCAATCAAGTGTGAAGTTTGAAGTAATTGAAAAAGAACCAGACTATCACATGATACTGGGAAGGCCGTGGCTGCACAATATCAGAATCATTCCTTCAACATACCACCAATGTTTGAAAACAATATTGAACGGAGAAGTTATCCGCATCCCCGTGTCACTGTCCCCATATGCACCAATATACTGCGTAGAAGCACATGGGCCGAAGGAGGGTTTGAAAGGCGTGACGACCAAGATTCACAATTTTCTGCTACCAAAATGGACATCGCTCAGAGATAGCGACCAACTGGAGATACTTCGCAGAGGAGACCGCCCTCCCGCCATCTCCTCAGAAGAAAGACCCGCCAGTCTCCCACCACCGAGCTTAACCCATGCCCGCACCAAGCGAGAGTGCACCATTACCACAGGACGAAGCAAAAAGGGAAAACTCACATATTACCACCGCTGTTAGCAATTAGCTGGGGAGGCCAATAACCAAGAAGAAGTTCCAGACGCCCCTCAGAAGATGCAAGACGGAACCGACTTAACCACAGACGAGATCGAAACTGTCAATATAGGGAATGAGGAATTCCCGCGAGCCATTCTTATCAGTTCGACTCTGCATTCTGCGGAATGATCAAAGCTAGTCGAACTACTCAAAGAATACTAGGACGTGTTCGCATGGACTTACGAAGAAATGCCTGGCTTGGATAAAAAACTGGTCACCCACCATCTGCATGTGATACCCGGATCCAAACCAGTCAAGCAGTCTCCAAGACAATTCAAACACGATGTAGAGGAATAAATCAAGGCGGAGGTCCAGAAATTACTAGCCGTTGGTTTTGTCAAACCCATTCACCATCCCACATGGTTTGCCAATATCGTTACCGTTAAAAAGAAGAATGGCCATATTAGATGTTGTGTCAATTTTAGAGATCTGAACAAGTGCTGCCCTAAAGACGATTTCCCGCTCCCTAACATCGATATGCTGGTAGACACTACCAGTGGACATGGTATGTTCTATTTCATGGATGGATATAGCGGCTACAACCAGATAAATATGTATGATCACGACGCGAGTAAGACCGCTTTCCGAACCCCTCTCGGAAACTTCTATTACACCGTAATGCCTTTCGGTCTGAAGAATGCTGGTGCTACTTACCAACGCGCCATGACTACCATCTTCCACGATATGATGCACAAGAAAGTCGAAGATTACGTAGATGATGTGGTGGTTAAATCAAAGACTCGAGCATATCATCCGTAAACGCTACGACAAGTGTTCGAAAGATGTCGCGAATACAAGTTGAAGATGACTCCTTTGAAATGTGCCTTTGGTGTCTCCTCGTGGAAGTTCTTAGGATTCCAAGTAACGGCCGCAGGGATAAAAGTTGGCCCAGTTAAAACACAAGTGTCGATGGTGGATTTTAGACAAGGGGTAAAATCGTAAAACCCCATGACCTAGTGTTACCCGCAACACATTAACTCAGAACATTTAATTTAGATGTAAATAATTAATAGGGGTATTTTTTCAAAATATCGGATTAGGGTTTTCGACACAAATCCCTGATTCCAAAACCAAGACGTATAATGCGCACCATGGCAACTATGCCAAAACCAAGACACTACCCAGTTGAAGCGCCCGCAACTTGTCTTAGGTGGTTGTGCGTGCCAATGGCACATGCCAACACGTTACCACTAGCCACTTTCTATTCTAAGCCGCTACCCAGTTTTAGCACCCGCAACTTGGCCTAGGTGGCCGTGCGTGCCATAGGGACATGCCAACATGTTACCACTAGACACTTTCTATTGTAAGACGCTACCCAGTTGTAGCCCCCGCAACTTGGCCTAGGTGTCCATGTGTGCCATTGGCACATGCCAACACGTTACCACTATCCACTTTCAATTCTAAGCCGCTACCCAGTTTTAGCGCCTGCAACTTGGCCTAGGTGGCCGTGCGAGCCATTGGCACATGCCAACACGTTACCATTAGCCACTTTCTATTCTAAGACGCTACCTAGTTGTAGAGCCCGCTACTTGGCTAGGTGGTCGTGCGTGCCATTGGCATATGCTAACACGTTACCACTAGCTACTTTCTATTCTAAGCCGCTACCCAGTCGTAGAGCCCGCAACTTGACCTAGGTGTCCGTGCGTGCGATTGGCACATGACAACAGGTTACCACTAGCCACTTTCTATTATAAGACGCTACCCAGTTGTAGCGCCCGCAACTTAGCCTAGGTGTCCGTCCGTGCCATTGGCACATGCCAACACGTTACCACTAGCCACTTTCTATTCTAAGACGCTACCCAGTTGTAGCGCCCGCAACTTGGCCTAGGTGGCCGTGCGTTCCATTGGCACATGCCAACACGTTACCACTAGCCACTTTCTATTCTAAGCCGCTACCCAGTTGTAGCGCCCGCAACTTGGCCTAGGTGGCCGTGCATTCCATTGGCACATGCCAACACGTTACCACTAGCCACTTTATATTCTAAGCCGCTACCCAGTTGTAGCGCCCGCAAATTGGCCTAAGTGTCCGTGCATGCCATTGGCACATGCCAACACGTTACCACTAGCCACTTTCTATTCTAAGCCGCTACCTAGTTGTAGCGCCCGCAACTTGACCTAGGTGGCCGCGCGTGCCATTGGCACATGCCAACTCGTTACCACTAGCCATTTTCTATTCTAAGCCGCTACCTAGTTGTAGCACCCGCAACTTGGCCTAGGTGGTCGTGCGTGCCATTGGCACATGCCAACACGTTACCACTAGCCACTTTCAATTCTAAGCCGCTACCCAGTTGTAGCGCCTGCAACTTGGCCTAGGTGGTCGTGCGTGCCATTGGCATATGCTAACACGTTACCACTAGCTACTTTCTATTCTAAGCCGCAACCCAGTCGTAGAGCCCGAAACTTGACCTAGGTGGCCGTGCGTGCGATTGGCACATGCCAACACGTTACCACTAGCCACTTTCTATTATAAGCCGCTACCCAGTTGTAGCGCCCGCAACTTAGCCGAGGTGTCCGTCCGTGCCATTGGCACATGCCAACACGTTACCACTAGCCACTTTCTATTCTAAGCCGCTACCCAGTTGTAGCGCCCGCAACTTGGCCTAGGTGGCCGTGCGTGCCATTGGCACATTCCAACACGTTACCACTAGCCACTTTCTATTCTAAGTCGCTACCCAGTTGTAGCTCCCGCAACTTGGCCTAGGTGGCCGTGCGTGCCATTGGCACATGCCAACACATTACCACTAGCCACTTTATATTCTAAGCCGCTACCCAGTTGTAGCACCCGCAACTTGGCCTAAGTGTCCGTGCGTGCCATTGGCACATGCCAACACGTTACCACTAGCCACTTTCTATTCTAAAACGCTACCTAGTTGTAGCGCCCGCAACTTGACCTAGGTGGCCGCGCGTGCCATTGGCACATGCCAACACGTTACCACTAGCCACTTTATATTCTAAGCCGCTACCCAGTTGTAGTTCCCGCAACTTGGCCTAGGTGGCTGTACGTGCCATTGTCACATGACAACACATTACCACTAGACACTTTCTATTCTAAGCCGCTACCTAGTTGTAGGTGTCCTTCCGTGCCATTGGCACATTCTAACATTGTCCTAGGTAGTGGCCGTGCGTGCCATTGGCACATGCCAACACGTTACCACTAGCCACTTTATATTCTAAGCCGCTACCCAGTTGTAGCGCCCGCAACTTAGCCTAGGTGTCCTTCCGTGCCATTGGCACATTCTAACACGTTACCACTAGCCACTTTCTATTCTAAGCCCAGTTGTAGCGCCTGCAACTTGGCCTAGGTGGCCGTGCGTGCCATTGGCACATGCCAACACGTTACCACTAGCCACTTTCTATTCTAAGCCGCTACCCAGTTGTAGCGCCCGCAACTTGGCCTAGGTGGCCATGCGTGCCATTGGCACATGCCAACACGTTACCACTAGCCACTTTATATTCTAAGCCGCTACCCGGTTGTAGCGCCCGCAAATTGGCCTAAGTGGCCGTGCGTGCCATTGGCACATGCCAACACGTTACCACTAGCCACTTTATATTCTAAGCCGCTACCAAGTTGTAGCGCCCGCAAATTGGCCTAAGTGTCCGTGCGTGCCATTGGCACATGCCAACACGTTACCACTAGCCACTTTCTATTCTAAGCCGCTACCTAGTTGTAGCGCCCGCAACTTGACCTAGGTTGCCGCGCGTGCCATTGGCACATGCCAACACGTTACCACTAGCCATTTTCTATTCTAAGCCTCTACCCAGTTGTAGCACCCGCAACTTGGCCTAGGTGGACGTGCGTGCCATTGGCACATGCCAACACGTTACCATTAGCCACTTTCTATTCTAAGACGCTACCTAGTTGTATAGCCCGCTACTTGGATAGGTGTTCGTGCGTGCCATTGGCATATGCTAACACGTTACCACTAGATACTTTATATTCTAAGCCGCTACCCAGTCGTAGCGCCCGCAACTTGATTTAGGTGGCCGTGCGTGCGATTGGCACATGCCAACACGTTACCACTAGCCACTTTCTATTCTAAGCCGCTACCCAGTTGTAGCGCCCGCAACTTAGCCTAGGTGTCCGTCCGTGCCATTGGCACATTCCAACACGTTACCACTAGCCACTTTCTATTCTAAGCCGCTTCCCAGTTGTAGCGCCCGCAACTTGGCCTAGGTGGCCGTGCGTGCCATTGGCACATGCCAACACGTTACCACTAGCCACTTTCTATTCTAAGCCGCTACCCAGTTGTAGCGCCCGCAACTTGGCCTAGGTGGCCGTGCGTGCCATTGGCACATGCCAACACGTTACCACTAGCCACTTTATATTCTAAGCCGCTACCCAGTTGTAGCGCCCGCAAATTGGCCTAAGTGGCCGTGCGTGCCATTGGCACATGCCAACACGTTACCACTAGCCACTTTATATTCTAAGCCGCTACCCAGTTGTAGCGCCCGCAACTTGACCTAGGTGGCCGCGCGTGCCATTGGCACATGCCAACACGTTACCACTAGCCATTTTATATTCTAAGCCGCTACCCAGTTGTAGCACCCGCAACTTGGCCTAGGTGGCCGTGCGTGCCATTTGCACATGCCAACACGTTACCATTAGCCACTTTATATTCTAAGCCGCTACCTAGTTGTAGAGCCCGCTACTTAGCTAGGTGGTCGTGCGTGCCATTGGCATATGCTAACACGTTACCACTAGCTACTTTCTATTATAAGCCGCTACCCAGTCGTAGCGCCCGCAACTTGACTTAGGTGGCCGTGCGTGCGATTGGAACATGCCAACACGTTACCACTAGCCACTTTCTATTCTAAGCCGCTACCCAGTTGTAGCGCCCGCAACTTATCCTATGTGTCCGTCCGTTCCATTGGCACATGCCAACACGTTACCACTAGCCACTTTCTATTCTAAGCCGCTACCCAATTGTAGCGCCCGCAACTTGGCCTAGGTGGCCGTGCGTGCCATTGGCACATGCCAACACGTTACCACTAGCCACTTTCTATTCTAAGCCGCTACCCAGTTGTAGCGCCCGCAACTTGGCCTAGGTGGCCGTACGTGCCATTGGCACATGCCAACACGTTACCACTAGCCACTTTATATTCTAAGCCGCTACCCAGTTGTAGCACCCGCAACTTGGCCTAAGTGGCCGTGCGTGCCATTGGCACATGCCAACACGTTACCACTAGCCACTTCATATTCTAAGCCGCTACCTAGTTGTAGCGCCCGCAAATTGGCCTAAGTGTCCGTGCGTGCCATTGGCACATGCCAACACGTTACCACTAGCCACTTTCTATTCTAAGCCGCTACCTAGTTGTAGCGCCCGCAACTTGACCTAGGTGGCCGCGTGTGCCATTGGCACATGCCAACACGTAACCACTAGCCATTTTCTATTCTAAGCCGCTACCCAGTTGTAGCACCCGCAACTTGGCCTAGGTGGCCGTGCGTGCCATTGGCACATGCCAACACGTTACCACTAGCCACTTTCTATTCTAAGCCGCTACCCAGTTGTAGCGCCCGCAACTTAGCCTAGGTGTCCGTCCGTGCCATTGGCACATGCAAACACATTACCACTAGCCACTTTCTATTCTAAGCCGCTACCCAGTTGTAGCGCCCGCAACTTGGCCTAGGTGGCCGTTGGCATGTGCCATTGGCACATGCCAACACGTTACCACTAGCCACTTTCTATTCTAAGCCGCTACCCAGTTGTAGCGCCCGCAACTTGGCCTAGGTGGCCGTGCGTGCCATTGGCACATGCCAACACGTTACCACTAGCCACTTTATATTCTAAGTCGCTACCCAGTTGTAGCGCCCGCAACTTGGCCTAGGTGTCCGTGCGTGCCATTGGCACATGCCAACACGTTACCACTAGCCACTTTCTATTCTAATCCGCTACCTAGTTGTAGCGCCCGCAACTTGGCCTAGGTGGACGTGCGTTCCATTGGCACATGCCAACACGTTACCACTAGCCACTTTCTATTCTAAGCCGCTACCCAGTTGTTGCACCCGCAACTTGGCCTAGGTGGCCGTGCGTGCCATTGGCACATGACAACTCGTTACCACTAGCCACTTTCTATTCTAAGCCGCTACCTAGTTGTAGAGCCCGCAAATTGGCCTAGGTGTCTGTGGGTGCCATAGGCACATGCCAACACGTTACCACTAGCCACTTTATATTTTAAGCCGCTACCCAGTTGTAGCGCCCGCAACTTAGCCTAGGTGTTCGTGCGTGCCATTGGCACATGCCCACACGTTACCACTAGCCACTTTCTATTCTAAGCCGCTACCCAGTTGTAGCGCCCGCAACTTGGCCTAGGTGGCCGTGCGTGCCATTGGCAAAAGCCAACACGTTACCACTAGCCACTTTCTATTCTAAGCCGCTACCCAGTTGTAGCGCCCGCAACTTTTCCTAGGTGGCCGTGCGTTCCATTGGCACTTGCTAACACGTTACCACTAGCCACTTTATATTCTAACCCGCTACCCAGTTGTAGCGCCCGCAACTTGGCCTAAACACGTCCACTAGCCACTTTATATTCTAACCCGCTACCCGTTGTAGCCATTGGCCATTGGCACATGCCAACACGTTACCACTAGACACTTTCTATTCTAAGCCGCTACCCAGTTGTAGCGCCCGCAACGTGGCCTAGGTGGCCGTGCGTTCCATTGGCACATGCCAACACGTTACCACTAGCCACTTTTTAATCTAAGCTATTACCTAGTTGTAGCACCCGCAACTTGGCCTAGGTGGCCGTGTGTGCCATTATCACATGCCAACACGTTACCACTAGCCACTTTATATTCTAAGCCGCTACCCAGTTGTAGTTCCCGCAATTTGGCCTAGGTGGTTGTACGTGCCATTGGCACATGACAACACGTTACCACTAGCCACTTTCTATTCTAAGCCGCTACCCAGTTGTAGAGCCCGCAAATTGGCCTAGGTGTCTATGGGTTCCATTGGCACATGCCAACACGTTACCACTAGCCACTTTCTATTCCTAGCCGCTACCCAGTTGTTACGCTCGCAACTTAGCCTAGGTGTCCGAGCGTGCCATTGGCACATGCCAACACGTTACCACTAGCCACTTTATATTCTAAGATGCTACCCTGTCGTAGCGCCCGCAACTTGGCCTAGGTGGTCGTGCGTGCCTTTGGCACATGCCAACACGTTACCACTAGCCACTTTCTATTCTAAGCCGCTACCCAGTTGTAGCGCCCGCAACTTGGCCTAGGTGGCCGTGCGTGCCATTGGCACATGCCAACACGTTACCACTAGCCACTTTATATTCTAACCCGCTACCCAGTTGTAGCGCCCGCAACTTGGCCTAAGTGTCCGTGCGTGCCATTGGCACATGCCAACACATTACCACTAGCTACTTTCTATTCTAAGCCGCTACCCAGTTGTAGTGCCCGCAACGTGGCCTATGTGGCCGTGCGTTCCATTGGCACATGCCAACACGTTACCACTAGCAACTTTTTATTCTAAGCTGCTACCCAGTTTTAGCACCCGCAACTTGGCCTAGGTGGCCGTGCGTGCCATTGGCACATGCCAACACGTTACCACTAGCCACTTTATATTCTAAGCCGCTACCCAGTTGTATTTCCCGCAACTTGGACTAGGTGGTTGTACGTGCCATTGGCACATGACAACACGTTACCACTAGCCACTTTCTATTCTAAGCCGCTACCCAGTTGTAGAGCCCGCAAATTGTCCTAGGTGTCTGTGGGTGCCATTGGCACATTCCATCACGTTACCACTAGCCACTTTCTATTCCTAGCCGCTACCCAGTTGTTACGCCCGCAACTTAGCCTAGGTGGTCGTGCGTTCCATTGGCACATGACAACACGTTACCACTAGCCACTTTCTATCCTAAGCCGCTACCCAGTTGTAGTGCCCGCAACTTGGCCTAGGTGGCCGTGCATGCCATTGGCACATGCCAACATGTTACCACTAGCCACTTTATATTCTAAGCCGCTACCCAGTTATAGCGCCCGCAACTTGGCCTAGGTGGCCGTGCGTGCTATTGGCAGATGCCAACACGTTACCACTAGCCACATTCTATTCTAAGCCGCTACCCAGATGTAGCGCCCGCAACTTGGCCTAGGTGGTCGTGCGTGCCATTGGCACATGCCAACACGTTACCACTAGCCACTTTCTATTCCAAGCCGCTACCCAATTGTAGCGCCCGAGACTTGGCTAAGGTGCCCATTCGTTCCATTGGCACATGCCAACACGTTACCACTTTCCACTTTATATTCCAAGACGCTAAACAGTTATAGCGCCCACGACTTGGCCAAGGTGGCCGTGCGTGCGGTTGGAACATGCCAACACGTTACCACTTGCCACTTTCTATTCCAAGCCGCTACGCAATTGTAGCACCCGCGACTTGTCCAAGGTGGTCGTGCATGCCATTGGCACATGCCAATACGTTACCACTAGCCACTTTCATCCCCAACCTACTAGCAAATTTCTAAGGAATTCCGCACATGCCATTGGCACATGCCACACATGCTCGACTAGCGACTTTGGCATTTCCATTCACACTTAAAGTGTAACTTGCGGCCAAGGCATTCCTCACTTGCCAACTGCTCCACCAAGCGACTTTGGCATTGCCATCCGCGCTCAAAGTACAACTTGCGGTTGAGATATCATGCACATGCCATTGGCACATTCCGCAACGCTTCACTAGAAACTTTGGCATTGCCACTTGCGCCCACTCTCGAGACATCAACACAAACTGGGGGATGCTTTCTTGGGGTTTTGGTTTTGCGGTCACAGCGTGCAGCGTACACTATGCTCGAAATAAAGCAAGGCGTGCAAGGAATGAATACGGCCAATTAAATAAGGAAATTTATGGTGAAAACGTTTTCACCATAAAGCCAACGGTTTCCACCTCCTCTGTTTTAATTGGCACATTTACTCAATTCCTTAATGAGGCCAGGGTACGTTCAATCTCACTTGTATAAATAGGTTTCACCTATTCAGCCAAAACAACACAAGTCTTGGTCAGGCAAAATACAATACTATCAGATAACCACTTTGCAAGCTCTCTCAAAAGCTTCCATCACTAGCAAGCTTCTGCAAGCTTCTACACTTCGGATACAAGTCGAGATACTACCTAGCCAGAAATCTCTGGTCTCATCACCCTTCTTCTCTATCCTCCCCAAATCAACCCTTCTCCTCCACTTTGTGACCGAAGAAAATCTGGAATGACCATCATCTTGGTTTAAGCCAGAGTTGTACAGATTGATATCTCGAATCAAAAGTGCTCACGTGCAACACATTTGTTTAAGGGTTTAAACCAGTCTCTCCACCATCGAATTTACCAAATTCGGCGGAGGCGATTTTCTCCCATAAACAATTGGCGACCACAGCGGGAGTTTCAATCTCTCGGTTGCAATATCTACCCCTAGAAATCGATCTCGCATCCCGATACAAGTACCAACAGCAGAAGCAGCCAATCGATTTGGAGATATGCGACTCAACTACCAGACAACCCAGTTGCCAGCCATAAAAACTACACGGGAAACTAGGGACTCCGATTTGGGGACTGGCTGGCGGTTTTCTTTCAGCAAAAAAAAAAACTGTTACCAGCAACTGGGGACTTACTGGCAAAGTCACAGGAAAAACCACTTCTTATATGAAAATAGGCGTATTTGCGACGAAAGATCCATACATCAAGTAAGTCTAGCCTCGGCAAGATATTTAATCTGTTTTTGGGTTCTCGGTAAAACCATCATACCATTACTTCTTGTGTTATTGCTAGCACACACTTTCATAAAAACAATATTCCCTTCGCAAGGCATAATTAAAGTTATATATTAAAACCATTCATCCCAGAAAATAATCCAACATCACAAAAAACATCAACCAACTACCAAAATCAGTCAGACTCCGAAATCAAGCGCCCAAAGTATTTCTCGAAATAAACAAAGAATCTAAAGGAGAAACATTCAAGGGAAGTTTTCCAGAAGTGGTTTACTCTTCTTAGAAAGACGCTCCTTTGCATCTTCAATAGCCGCTCTCTTCATAGCTAATATCCTGGAAAGCTCATCATCATCTGCTTCTTGCTGTGTGATCTCCTCCGCAGAAGGGATTTCGACTGTTGTATCCTTCAATTTCCGAATCTCAGCAAGATTTTCGACGAACCATGAAGCATTGAATTCCTTCTCCACACACACATCGCGGTGATGCTCCCAGTTAGCGATGACGTCTTCAGAAACGATGTAGCCAGTCACCCAGCACATTTCCTCAATAGAAGATAAAGCTTCTTACGCACGTTTAACCAACGCAATACGACTAGTGATCTTCCTGGTCATATCCATGTGTCCATGCTTCTTCCAGATTTTGGTATACAACGCCTCATATTTGTCACCATCTTATGCTTAACTCGCAACAAAGCTCATGTTACAAGCTAAGCAGGGGACTTAATGTTGATGGTGGTTTTTAGACAAAGGGTAAAATTGTAAAACCCACGAATAACCTAATGTCACCGGTGACACATTCATTAGAACAATTAATGATTGTAGTCAGTAATTAATAGGGGGTATTTTTTCAAATTAGGGTTACAATGAGCAAAACCCTAATTCCCCTATGTGCCAATGGCAAATCATGCCTTCCACACCTATCCCAAGCTATCCGCGCCATGCCAAATGCACTCTGCCATGGCCCTAGATATGCTAGTCACACCAAATGCGCCAAAGCATGCCAACCGTGCTAGCCGCACCTCTGTGCCAATGGCAAATCATGCTATCCACACCTATCCCAACTTAGCCGCACCATGCCAAACGCACTCTCCATGGCCCTAGCTATGCTAGTCACACCAAATGCGCCAAAGCATGCCAACCATGCTAACCGCACCTCTGTGCCAATGGAAATCATACCAGCCACACCTAGACCAAGCTAGCCGCGCCATGCAAAACGCACTATGCCATGGCCCTAGCTATGCTAGTCACACCAAACGCGCCAAAGCATGCCAACCATGCTAGATGCACCTCTGTCCCAATGGCAAATCATGCCAGCCACACCTAGCCCAAGCTAGCCGCGCCATGCCAAACGCACCCTGCCAAGGTCCTAGCTATGCTAGTCACACCAAACGCACCACTAGCCACTTTCCAAGCCGCTATGCCAAAGTAGCGCCCGTGCAACCTAGTCCAATATGGCCGTGCGTGCCATTGGCACATGCCAACATGCACCGCTAGCCACTTTCCAAGCCGCTATGCCAAAGTAGCGCTCGCGCCCTAGGCCAATATGGCCGTGCGTGCCTTTGGCACATGCCAACGCGCACCTCTAGCCACTTTCCAAAGCCGATATGCTAAAGTAGCGCCCGCGCCCTAGGCCAATATTTCCGTGCGTGCCATTGGAACATGCCAACATGCACCACTAGCCACTTTCCAAGACTCTATGCCAAAATAGCGCCCGCGCCGTAGGTTTTCAAACTGTGCAACCTAGGCCACTATGGCCGTACGTTCCATTGGCATATGCCACACGCTCCCCTAGCAGCTTTGGTATTTCCACTTGCACTCAAAGTGCAACCCGCGGCCAAGGCATTCCGTACATGCTATTGGTACATGCCACACGCTCCCCTAGCAGCTTTGGCATTGCCACTTGTACTCAAAGTGCAACTTGCGGCCAAGGCATTCCACACATGCCATTGGCACATGCCACACGCTCCCCTAGCAGCTTTGGAAATGCCACTTAGACTCAAAGTGTAACCCGCGACAAAGGCATTCCGCACATGACATTGGCACATGCCACACACTCCCCTAGCAGCTTTGGCATTGCCACTTGTACTCAAAGTGCAACCTGCGGCCAAGGCATTCCGCACATGCCACATGCTCCCCTAGCAGCGTTGGCACTTCCACTTGCACTCAAAGTGTAACCTACGGTCAAGGCACTCCGCACATTCCATTGGCACATGCCATACGCTCCCCTAGCAGCTTGTCATTGCCACTTGCACCTAAAGTGCAACTAACTCTCGAGACATCAACACAAACTGGGGGATGTTTTCTCAGGGTTTTGGTTTGGCGGTCACATCATGCAGCGTATACTACGCTTGTATTAAGAAAGCGTGAAAATGAATAAAATCGGTCAATTAAATGGGGAAATAAAAGTGAAAACGTTTTCACTCTTAAACACGCCGGTTACCACCTCCTCCCATTTAATTACCTTTTATTTCCTTCCATAATGAGGCTTGGGTACGTTTCAATCTCAGCTTGTATAAATAGGTCTCAGCTATTTCTACCAGACAACAAGTATCGGTCAGGAGATATACAACACTCTCAGAAAGGAAACTTGGCAAGCTCTCTCAAAAGCTTCCTCCTCGCGCAAGCTTCCTATGCTTCCACTTTTCTGATACAAGTTGAGACGCTACCTTTCTAGAACTATTCTGGTCTCAACACCTTTCTTCGCTATCCCTCCCCAAATCAACCCTTCTCCTCAACTTTGTGACCGAAGCATTTATAGAACGACCATTTCTTGGTTTAGGCCGGACTTGTACATATTGATCTCTCGAACCTAAAAAGTGCTCAACATGCAGCACATTTGTTTAGGGTTTAAAATTGTTTTTCACTCACCTACCCGAATTTACCGAAATCGGCAGAAATGATTTTTACCCATAAACAGAGAGGACCTTAGACGGCCAGGATTTTCTCCTGGGATTGAAGGGAAACCGTTAATTGTTGCACGCCTTAACTTTGGTAGCCGCATAGGGAAGGCCAGCATGGTGGAGTGGCATAAGGGGCCATGGCGAGATGTGTTTGGCATGGCGCGACCGACATGGCTAGGTGCGTGACCAAGCTAGGGTTTTGGGACAAAGGTCGTGAGGGAACCTTAGACGGCCAGGATTTTCTCCTTGGATTGAAGAGAAACTGTTGATTATTGCACGCCTTCACTTTGGTAGTCGCATTGGGAAGGCCATCATGGTGGCGCGACATGAGGGGCCATGGCGAGACGTGCTTGGCATGGCGCGGATGACATTGATAGCTTTGGCTAGGTGCGTGACCAATATAGGGTTGTGGGCCAAAGGTCGTGAGGGCACCTTAGACGACCAGGATTTGCTCTTGGGATTGAAGGGAAACCGTTGATTGTTGCATGCCTTTACTTTGGTAGCGGCATGGGGTGTAACTGCATCTTTTCTGATGGTAACATCCAAATGAAGATAAATACTAAAACTTACTCTAACATTCAAGATTCAAAGATAAACAAGATGTAAAGAGCATGAAAGTAAAGATTAACACAAGCATATAACGTGGTTCAGCCATGAAGACCTACATCCACGGGAAAGAAGATAGTTTCTTTATTGATTATAAGGTCTTACCCTTGAAAGAGTTACAAATCTCACTTAGATCTATCACTCTTTCTCTGTCTAGATCTCTCTCAGGAATTCTCTGTAGAAAGACCATCTAAATAATACATGAGTTAACTTTCCCATTTCCTTCTACATGGGTTGGTATTTATAGACAAACAATACTCGTGAAGGTCAGGCCTCGTCGAGCTCTCGGAGTAATCATGCATCGTCTTCGCTTATTCGGATTGGCTTTATATTATCCCTCGTGGTGGTATTCCGGGTTCTCCTCCGAGTTATTTTTCCATGTTCGTCCTCGTGAACCTCTTCTCCAATGTTCCTCGTGCTTCTCCACTCACTAGTTATAGTATAGGTCGCCCGAGTTCTCTGCTATTACATAGAATCGCTCTCACTCCTTCTGATCCTTCATTAAATGCAGTGTTTCTTTTTAGACTTGATCGACTGAATCGATTAGACCACTCCTTCATATGCGTCGTTCATGCGATGTTGGTGGCAGGCGTCTCGATCCAGATGAGATCAGCTTTATGGAGAATGATTCGGTGCTCCTACCTTATCATCTCATCATGAAGTCATCCCTTAAGATGTTCACACACTACACCAAATCCTGGATTTTGTCACAGGGTATATCTGTACTAAAAAAATTTGTAACACATATACGCCGTTAGAGAAACGCTGTGATAATTATGGTTTTTTTTTTTTGTAACAGTTTTTACTGTGACAAAATTTGGTTAATGTCACATTTAAAAACTGTTATATTATTTAATTGTAACAGTTAACTTATTTTTAGAATAGCGACACGTATCTCATTTGTCTCAGTAATTATAACAGAATTAATTGTGATTCTAACTTTGCAACAGTTCCGTGATGCCACGTGTGTTACACCGCCACGTAGGCATCTATTTAGTTTTTCCACGTGTCACTTTTTCTAACAATTAGAATAACACATATAACTGTTGCATACTTTTTGCAACAAATTCCCCATGGACACCTGTCATCTTTATGTCACTATTATTGTAACGTTTAAACTGTTACTCTCATTTGTTACAGCATTAAGATGATGACACGTGTTGTTTTTCTTCATAGTTTTGGTCACAGTTAAATCTGTGACAATTCTTACAATTACAGTTTAAAAAAATGGATAGTCCAGGTCATTCTCATGGACCTGGGCTTCCGATTCTGACAACTGCAATTCAATAAACCTAGATAACAACGTGAACAAGCCTGCAGTTTCTCATTTTTCAATTTACACACAATTTTATCATTTCATACATACATTACATAATTTTACCATTCATATATTCCTTACAGAAACACAAGTAAGAAAATACTATTCAATTCATTATGAAATCCAACCAAAAATAGTCAAAGCTAGCGCTCGTGAGCTGCGAGCAAATAAAAGAAGCTGCTAAACCTAGATAACAACAGCCAACAAGCCTGCAGTTTCTCATTTTTCAATTTACACACAATTTTATCATTTCATACATACATTACATAATTTTACCATTCATATATTCCTTACAGAAACACAAGTAAGAATAGACTATTCAATTCATTATGAAATCCAACCAAAAATAGTCAAAGCTAGCGCTCGTGAGCTGCGACCAAATAAAAGAAGCTGCTTCTTCACTAGATACACCCTGCCAATATAATACTTGTACCAGACATTGAACTTCTCATGGTTAAATACTGCTGAGCATTTCACCCACTCATTCTTATTGTAGACATTTTAGACTATAGCGAGCAATAGATACCAAGGGATCAAAGATACGTAATATTCATACAAAGAACATATACAACATTCTAAAAGACAATACTTGATGAGATTACCAATTTCTGCAGATTGTGCATTTTGGATCAATCACAACTATAGCTTTTCCAATGATTAAGTCAATCCCCCATTTTATCAACTAAACTCGCACCACAAAATCGACAGTCATTTTATGATGGAGAGCGGGGAGAATTACAAAGAATAAAAAAGAAACCCAAATCCCCGTGCACATAACACAATGAACAACTTGTATTTTATAGGCACAAAGTTGAACGTAGGTATTAATAATATCCGGAAAAGTCGTATGAATCTCCACATGTTATATACTTAACTTGATACATAAACATATTACTTAAAAACTTAAGTAAAATGTACATAATAATATCTAAAAGCGATAATCTACAATACATGATTCTCATACTAGCTTTATCAGTCTATTTTCTATGACAAGATAATCTACACATGGCAGGATAGACATAACAACATTAACATCATTTGCTAAAACCGTTCTTCATGTTTATCTCTGGAATTAGGGAACACGCAATAAAGCTCAACTTATCTTACATGAACCTGCCTACAAGTATTAAAAACCACTGCCAACTCACAAGACCATAGCCCCAAATAGAAAACTATTTGGATTGAGCAAGTATACCTTGATATAAGCTCAATAAAGTTCGTACTCTTGAGATTTCATTCTACTCTTCATGATTCCTGCGGAAAACATCCAGAGAGGTTAGTTCACATAACAGAACTTATAACATTCACAAGAAATACATGAAAATAAAAATAAAAATCAAGCCATACGTCTTAGATCTCCCAGCAGTCTCCTCATTATCCATTCATTTGCCCCAGAGACCTCTCTTTAGGTTGTTGCCATGTGACCTAAAGATATGGTGCAACTCCATAACCAAAATCAACTTGAACCTGTTATGTTGCATACCAAACCACAGATGAGCAAAGTTGTACTGATTGCATACACCTCTTTCCATACATTCAAAGCGACATACAACAGATAATGATGTAACTACCTTCAATTTCTTTTGTTCACCTTCTTCTTCGTGTTCAACAGACTTATCAGCCTGAAACAAATTAAGACAACAGACTTATCATCCTGAAACAAATTAAGAAAATATAGAGAAAATTTAACTCCACAGTCTCTCTTCTAAGGTTATTAATGTGTAGTTGTGGGTGTTGTCTGTGTTGGTATACACTAAGTTGACCACCAACCCAGCACATCAACACAAATACACATCCACCTACTCTTATAGATCAACTATTCCAACAAGTAACACCACCACCAAGTCCAACATCACCACCAACAAAACCACAGGTCCAAGACCAACACACACGACACAACCAGTCAGTCAACCAATCCAATACCACTAATACCACCAACAAAATCAGCAACACAACCACTACCACCTAGAATCAAACTCACTATTGATTTTTTTAGTACTCTTTTCCTCATTTCCCTCCACCGCTTATCTTCATAATCATAATCCTACAATAAAAGTACACAAACAGAAATTACACATACAGTAATTCATCCATACGACTAACGAAAATACTAGCAAAAACAAAAACCTAACTCAAAGATTCCCAAACCTGTTTTGATTCCAAATCATATTCCGCAGTTAACATTTCAAACGCTTCCATATCACTACTCTGCGCAAAACAAGCAAAAAACTATCAAAACCAAACAAATGAAACAAAAACAAACATAAAAAAAGTAAGAAACCCCAGAATTATTGAGAACCAAGGGATTTACAAATAATATGGGTTTTCTCAGTAGTAACAGATGTGTAATCAAGGGTTTGAGGAGCAATAAGATCAAAGGGGAAGTGAGATCAAGGGTGCAGTACAAAAAGAGGTCGACAGAGTAAAACCAATACAATAAGTCAAAACAATAATCAAATCAAACTTCAAAGATATGAACTTAAGGGTGCAGTACAAAGAGAGGGCTTGTAAGAAAACTTTAAAGTTCAGATCTTTAAAATTTTCTTTTAGAGAAGCTATCAACCCATACCATCACTACCACTACCTTCATAAGAGTTGTGTAATCTAGGGTCTGACAAGCAATAAGATCAAATGGGTGTGCTATACAAATAGAGACCGAGAAAGCAAAAGAACCTCCTAATTTCATATTTTAAATGATAAAACAAAAATCTCAAGAAAATACACAGGACAAACACAAAAATAACATGTAATAAACCCCAGGGTTATTGAGAACCAAAGGATTTACAGATATCAGGGTTTCTCTCTGTGAGAACCCGAAAAAAATCGAATTAGTAACAGATCTGTAAGGCTGGGGTTTGAGAGGAAGATAAGGGTGATGTACAAAGAGATAGCGAGAAAGGAAAACCAACTCGAATAATTAGATTCACTAAGTAAAACGATTAACCTATATTTTATTTGAAACTAGAAACTAGAATTCATCTGTTCTTGCTGATAAATTTAGGGTTTCTCCTATTCCCATTCTTCTCAAAAAAAAGACCTGATAAAATTACACAGAAAAACAAATTATAATTATTATCTCAAAAAACAAATTATAATCGATTTAAAAAAACCACTGAAACATAAATCTAAGTTACTAGATTCAATTATCTGAATATGTAGGAGATCGAAAATAAAATAAAAAAACTCGAGATTTGGTGATGAAGTTTCCACTTCTCTTCTTCATCTTAAATCAATTTCATGAAAGTATTCAGAGAACACAATAATAATTTCATGAAATTAAAAAGAGATTCGAAGAAAACTAGATCGATAACAATAACTCTACTTCGATTTCGTTAGGGTTTCACTCGATTTCGATTGGGGGTGTTAGGTTTTTAGTCAAAAAGTTACTGCGTTAGGGTTTCACTCGAACAGTGAAGAAGGGAGGCAGAGGCGGAGAAGGAGAGACATTTTAGGTTTTAGTTTCATTTTCTCTCTCATCTAACTATAATATAGATCACCCTAGTTAATGTGCAGTAGAGATGGACGAAAATTCTCTTCGACACCCATTTGATTGGTTCTAAAAATCTAATGGTCAACTTCTAACCACGCGTCACAAACAAATTCATTGGATGGTTCTCCATGTTTTAAATTACCTATCCCCAAAATCAGATTTATCATGACTTCCGATAATGAAGAAACTCTACGGGAACATATACGTTTTGTGAAAATTTCTGGAAAACCGAATAGGTTTTCAAATTCATTAACCGAAAAAATTTCCACGAGACGCTGTCTCGCACTCTGCTAGGGGGCGTTGCCCCCCGGATAGCCAAAAATAAATTTTTTTTTGAATTTTGGTTGAGCCTATAATCGGTAGCAAAAATATTTCATATAACTACCGAAAATGAGATTTTGCAAAAATCCTCTATCTTTCTAATTTGGTTGAGCCTATAATCGGTAGCAAAAATATTCATATAACTACCGAATATAGAGTTGCCCCAAACTACTGATTATGGATTAACCTCCCGATTATGAAGGGGCATATAAGTATATTCAACCTATTTTGTCTTTTAGTGTCGCCCCTAATTGCGTTGGGGTCGCCCCTAAATATGCCAGGTAAAATTATGTGGTGCATTTTATCACTTACCGAACCATGTGACATCATAACATAGGGGTTCATAACTTTGGGAAGAAAAATCTAGTAATTCACATTTATTTTAATGCGTATACTACAACGAATCCAAATAAAATATAAGAATTAGAAGGAGTCCGAATGACGAAAACGAACCAGAAGAATACGAATTGAGGACGAAATATATCAGAATTGAACATCACAGGTTCAAAGATTACCAGAGTTAGACCTGAGTTTCTCTTTCGGATGAATTGGAGATGAAATATATCAGAATTGAACATCACAGGTTCAATGATTACCAGAGTTAGACCTGAGTTTCTGATTCGGTTGAACTGGAGACGAAATATATCAAAATTGAACATCACAGGTTCAAGGATTACCAGAGTTAGACCTGAGTTTCTGATTCGGATGAACTGGAGACGAAATATATCAGAATTGAACATCACAGGTTCAAAGATTACCATAGTTAGACCTGAGTTTCAGATTCGGATGAACTGGAGACGAAATATATAAAAATTGAACATCATGGGTTCAAGGATTACCAGAGTTAGAATTGAGTTTCTGATTCGGATGAACTGTAGACGAAATTTATCAGAATTAAACATCACAGGTTCAAGGATTACCAGAGTTAGACCTGAGTTTCTGATTCGGATGAACTGTAGACGAAATATATTAGAATTGAACATCACGGGTTCAAATATTACCAGAGTTAGACTTGAGTTTATGATTCGGATGAACTGGAGACCAAATATATCAGAATTGAACATCACAGGTTCAAGGATTACCAGAACTAGACCTTAGTTTCTGATTCGGATGAACTGTAGACGAAATATATTAGAATTAAACATCACGGGTTCAAGGATTACCAGAGGTAGAATTGAGTTTCTGATTCGGATGAACTGTAGACGAAATATATCAGAATTAAACATCACAGGTTCAAGGATTACCAGAGTTAGACACGAGTTTCGATTCGGATGAATCAGACGAAATATATTAGAATTGAACATCACGGGTTCAAATATTACCAGAGTTAGACTTGAGTTTATGATTCGGATGAACTGGAGACGAAATATATCAGAATTGAACATCACAGGTTCAAGGATTACCAAAGCTAGACCTTAGTTTCTGATTCGGATGAACTGTAGACGAAATATATTAGAATTAAACATCACGGGTTCAAGGATTACCAGAGGTAGAATTGAGTTTCTGATTCAGATGAACTGTAGACGAAATATATCAAAATTAAACATCACAGGTTCAACGATTACCAGAGTTAGACCTGAGTATCTGATTCGGATGAACTGTAGACGAAATATATTAGAATTGAACATCACGGGTTCAAATATTACCAGAGTTAGACTTGAGTTTCTGATTCGGATGAACTGGAGACGAAATATATCAGAATTGAACATCACGGGTTAAAGGATTACCGAGCTAGACACGAGTTTCGATTCGGATGAATCAGACGAAATATATCAGAATTAAACATCACGGGTTCAAGGATTACCAGAGTTAGACTTGAGTTTCTGATTCGGATGAACTGTAGACGAAATATATCAAAATTAAACATCACGGGTTCAAGGATTACCAGAGTTAGACCTGAGTTTCTGATTCGGATGAACTGGAGACGAAATATATCATAATTGAACATCACGGGTTCAAGGATTACCAGAGGTAGACCTGAGTTTCTGATTCGGATGAACTGGAGACAAAATATATCAGAATTGAACATCACGGGTTCAAGGATTACCAGAGTTAGAATTGAGTTTCTGATTCGGATGAACTGTAGACAAAATATATCAGAATTGAACATCACGGGTTCATGGATTACCAGAGTTAGACCTGAGTTTCTGATTCGGATGAACAATAGACGATATATATCAGAATTGAACATAACGGGTTCAAAGATTACCAGAGTTAGACCTGAGTTTCTGATTCGGATGAACTGAAGACGAAATATATCAGAAATACTACCCTTATCAGAAATAAGTAAAGTAAATGTTACTGATTGTGAAAATGACCATATTACCCGTATTGGAAAAAACTGAAATAAATATTATGGAGACTGAAAAATGACCATATTACCCTTATTGGAAAAAATGCAATAAATATCGTGGAGATAGTTATCGGAAATATGTAAAGTAAATGTACCAAACTAAAATGGCCACTTATTGGAAAAAAATGAAATAAATGTTAGGAGACTGTGATAATGACCAAACTACCCTTAGTGAAAATAACTAAGTAAATATTACATACTGTGAAAATGCCATATTACCCTTATTCGAAAAAAGTTAAATAAATATTATGGAGACCGTGAAAATGACCAAACTACCCTTAGTGAAAATAAGTAAGTAAATATTACAGACTGTGAAAATGACCATATTACCCTTATTAGAAAAAAGTACGATACATATTATGGAGACTGTAAAAATCACCATACTACCCTTATCGAAAATAAATAAAGTAAATATTACAGACTGTGAAAATGATTAAACTACCCTTTTGGAAATAAGTGCAATAAATATTATGTAGACTGTGAAAATGACCATATTACCCTTATTGGATATAAGTGCAATAAATATTATGGAGACTGTGAAAATGACCAAACTACCCTTATTCGAAAAAGTGCAATAAATATTACGGACTTTGAAAATGACCATATTACCCTTATTGGAAAAAAGTCCAATAAATATTATGGAGACTGTGAAAAATGACCAGACTATTGTTATCGAAAATAAATAAAGTAAATATTACAGACTGTAAAAATGACCATATTACCCTTAATGGAAATAAGTGGAATGAATATTATGGAGACAATGAAAATGACCATACTACCCTTATCGTAAATAAGTAAAATAAATGTTATATACTGTGAAAATGATCATACTACCCTTATTGGAAAAAAGTGCAATAAATATTATGGAGACTATGAAAATGACCATACTTCCCTTATCGGATATAACTAAAGTAATTCTTACATACTATGAAAATGACCATATTACCCTTATTGAAAATAAGTGGAATAAATATTATGGAGACAGTGAAAATGACCAAACTACCAATAAATATTACAGACTGTGAAAATGACCATATTACCCTTATTGGAAAAAAGTGCAATAAATATTATAGAGACTGTGAAAATGACCATACTACCCTTATCAAAAATAAGTAAATTAATTCTTACAGACTGTGAAAATGACCATATTACCCTTATTGGAAATAAATGGAATAAATATTATGGAGACTGTGAAAATGACCATACTACCCTTATCGGAAATAAGTAAATTAATTCTTACAGACTGTGAAAATGACCATATTACCCTTATTGGAAAAAAGTGCAATACATATTATGAAGACTGTGAAAAAGATCAGACTACCCTTATCGGAAATATGTAAAGTAAATGTTACCGATTGTGAAAATGGCCATATTACCCTTAATGGTCATTTCACAGTCTGTAATATTTATTGCATGTTTTCCAATAAGGGTATTGGGTCATTTTCATAGTCTCCATAATATCTGTTGCACTTTTTTCCACTAAGGGTAATATGGTCATTTTCATAATCTGTTACATTTACTTTACTTATTTTCGATAACGGTAGTCTGGTCATTTTCATAGTCTCCATAATATTTATTGCACTTATTTCCAATAAGGGTAATATGGTCATTTTCACAGTATGTAATATTATTTTACTTATTTTCGATAAAAAGGCGATATGGTCATTTTCACAGTCTCCATAATATTTATTGCACTTATTTCCAATAAGGGTAATATGGCCATTTTCACAGTATGTAATATTTATTGTACTTTTTCCAATAAGGGTAGTTTGGTCATTTTGACAGTTTGTAATATTTACTTTATTTATTTTCAGTAAGGGTAGTTTGGTCATTTTCACAGCCTCTATAATATTTATTGCACTTTTTTCCAATAAGGGTAATATGGTCATTTTCACAGTATGTAATATTTATTGCACTTTTTCCAATAAGGGTAGTTTGGTCATTTTCACAGTTTGTAATATTTACTTTATTTATTTTCAGTACGGGTAGTTTGGTCATTGTCACAACCTCTATAATATTTATTGCACTTTTTTCCAATAAGGGTAATATGGTCATTTTCACAGTTTCCATAATATTTATTACCCTTATTTCCAATAAGGGTAATATGGTCATTTTCATATTCTGTAATATCAACCTTTATTTATTTTCAATAAGGGTAGTTTGGTCATTTTCTCAGTCTCCATAATATTTATTGCACGTATTTCCAATAAGGGTAGTTTGGTCATTTTCACAGTTTGTAATATTTACTTTATTTATTTTCAGTAAGGGTAGTTTGGTCATTTTCACAGCCTCTATAATATTTATTACCCTTTTTTCCAATAAGGGTAATATGGTCATTTTCACAGTCTCCATAAATATTTATTGCACTTATATCCAATAAGGGTAATATGGTCATTTTCATATTCTGTAATATCAACCTTTATTTATTTTCAATAAGGGTAGTATGGTCATTTTCACAGTTTGTACGAATTACTTTACTTATTTTCGATAAGGGTAGTTTGGTCATTTTCACAGTCTCCATAATATTTATGGCACTTATTTCCAATAAGGGTAATATGGTTATTTTCACAGTATGTAATTTACTTTATTTATTTTTAATAAGGGTAGTTTGGTCATTTTTCACAGTCTCCCTAATATTTATTCCATTTATTTCCAATAAGGGTAATATGGTCATTTGACAATCTGTAATATTTACTTTACTTTTTTTCGATAAGGGTAGTCTGGTCATTTTCACAGTCTCTATAATATTTATGGCACTTATTCCAATAAGGGTAATATGGTCATTTTCACATTATGTAGTATTTACTTTATTTATTTTAAATAAGGGTAGTTTGGTCATTTTCACAATGTCCATAATATTTATTGCACTTATTTCCAATAAGGGTAATATGGTCATTTTCAAAGTGTGTAATATTACTTTACTTATTTTCAATAAGGGCAGTCTGGTCATTTTCACAGTCTCCATAATATCTATTGCACTTTTTTCCAATAAGGGTAATATGGTCATTTTCACAGTCGGTAAGAATTACTTTACATATTTCCGATAAGGGTAGTATGGTCATTTTCACAGTCTCCATAATATTTATTCCACTTATTTCCAATAAGTGGAATATGGTCATTTTCACAATCGGTAACATTTACTTTATTTATTACCGATTAGGGTAGCCTGGTCATTTTCACAGTCTCCATAAAAATTATTGCAGCTATTTCCAATAAGGGTAATATGGTTATTTTCACAATCCGTAATATTTACTTTTTTTTTCAATAAGGGTATTCTGGTCATTTTAACAGTCTCTATAATATTTTTATTTCCATTAAGGGTAATATGGTCATTTTCACGGTCTTCTAAATTTTTATTGCACTTATTCTGATAAGGGTAGTATGGTCATTTTCACAGCGTTCAGAAGAAGCAGAAATTTTTGTTGTGGTTTAGTCGAGAAAATCGAGAGAAAAGGTTGGTATTTGTCCAAGTCAAATGTCTTACAAAGTCATGACTTGTTGACTTAGTCTTGATCCTATTTTCTAATATTAAGAAAAATAAAAAATAAAATAAAAGTAAATTTTGATATTTAGAAATTAAATAAAATTGTTATTTTGTATAATTGTTGCGAAAGTAGTGACAACCAAAATTCTAAAAGTGATTAATTCGGGGTTGTTTTAGATGTGGTGGAATTTTTGGTTGGAAACATCGTTTTAGATTATAATTGTGATTGTCTGGATAATTGTCAACAAATATAATTGTGACTAGTAAAAAAGTTAAATATTCAGATTCATTATCACGATTACAAAATTTAGCAACAATTATAATTGTTGCAGGACTTATCACATGTATATCAGTGACTGAAAATTAATCTGTGACAGGTTACACTGTGAGAAAATCCTGGTTTTGGTGTAGTGACACGTGGCTATGGGGTATTTTACCCTCACATTTTGCTCATTTTCTTCGTAGCTTGCCAAGAGCATGATGGGAAGAAAACTCCGTGATCGTCTCTCATTTTTCGCCACGTGCGAGATCTTCATCATTTCCATGTTTTAATGCGCTTCTTTACTCGTCGTTTTTAAGGTGTTGGTTGGTTATCCCCTGCTTAAATGGAGATCTCTTTCTCTTTGTGGTCAATATTATTTATCGTGCCCTGATACTTTTGGATAAGTCCTGGCTATTTTTTCGAGGACCTTATCTTCATATAAATCTTCTTGTGGTGGGGGATTCAGATTTCATTTCCTCTTTCTCTTCCTCGTGAGGGTTTTTCGAGAGAGTTTAACTATGCCTGATGAGCATGCCCCATCTCGTCCTTCTTGTTGAGGAGTTGTCCGTTCATGTATCCTTAATCATGATAGTGTGTCCTCTCTTTTGTCTATCTTTTTGTTACTCCTTGATATGGTTTCTAGATCATCACCGATGTCTCCTCTGGAAGGCTCATTTTTTCTTATTTTTCTCTTGCCCCGTCGGTGTCTTATAGGACCTGGTTTGTTTGCCAGCATACTGTGCTCTCTGTTGGGAGACTTCGTATTTGTCATTGTTCTTTTTATTACGGGCAAGCTTGGAAACACTTTTGTAAAGTGTTTCTTCGTGCGTTTGGCCTTTGGAACATCTTGTGTTTGTTACATAGGTTTGCATTTGACAGTTTTTGTTTGTGCAAGCTGTCCTTCTCTTCCCAGATGATGGGTATGGGTCGTCCGAGATGCTGAGGATGCTAAGGTATAAAACATCATTTTCGTCTTCTAATCGTATGTATATATACCTTTCCCCTTGTTTTATGCCTTAGCATAGGATACATCCGGAAAATCAGCTACATGGTTTCTTGGATGGTGAAATCATCATCTTATGGCTTCTTCGACCCGAGCTGGTAAAGGAATGCTGCTCCTACTGTCAGCGAGGGAGAGGTTCGGACCGGTATTGGCGAGGATGCTCTTAGTAGATTATGGTGGTGGGGTGCTTCTACGAGTTGGGTACTGTAGAATATCCTCGTGTTGTGTCCGAGGTTAGTGTGGTGTGTAGAGAGATTTCTCATTCACTAGGATGTTATTTGATATGTTGTGTACCCCTGAGGTTTTATTGTAATGGCTACTTGGGATTATTAATGTATTTTATTTGTCCAACCGTGAGTGACAGAGTCTCGGAGTGATCAGTTCCTTACATGACTAAGTCATCACTTACCGTGGTGGACATTAAATATGGTTATTTCCCTTTTGGCCGTCCGGTACTGGGTTGATTTAATCGTGTCCTCTTGTAGGTTACACTTTCCCCTGGTTATGTGGTTCAGTGTGTGAGCCACATAGTTGTCAACCAATGTTTTGAGGGTGATACCTTGGTCAAGCGATCCTTCTCTTAGACAAAGGTTGGGACCTTGATTCTGAGCATCTCCTGTTATGGCAAGACATCATCCTACTTCTGGGTCGTGATGGCATTACCCTAGGTCTGTATCCGTATTAGTTATCTTAGGGTGTCCCCGCATCATCATGCTTTGTTTGGCACGATGGAATTGCCATTAGTCTATGTCCGTGTCGGGCAGCTTAGGTATTTACGCGCATCATTCGTTGCAGAATGGAAGGTGTGGATAGCACAATGCCATAGTTGATGGGCTTTTTTGTATATGCAAATATGTAAATGGTGAGAAAAAATACAAGACAAATAAGTAAGAAATCTAAAAAACATAGCTAGTGAGAAAAATAATTAAGTAAAAAGTAAAAAATAACAAACAAGGAAGATTGAAAGGAATACGAAATGATCAAGCAAAAAGTCTAATTTAATTACTTTCAAAAGAGGGTTGTGAACCCCTGTTACATTTTATTAAGGTATCATGACCTATGACGTGAGGATTCTAATCCTAATGCTTCGTCATGCTATAGTAATCTTTTCCTCAGAATTGAGTACTTAGACTTCTCGGAGGGACAATCCTTTTTCCCGAACTATCATCTTTCGCCGTTGTGTGGCTCGGCGAGTGTCATGTCCTGAACCCTTCAGGTGTTATATGGCTTAATATACTTGATATTCCAGGGGCTCTCTATCTCTTATCCATCCACCTTGAGTAACATGTAAGCTCCGTTGCCTGCTTTTGCAATGACCGTTATTGGCCCTTCCCAGATGGGGGAAAATTTTCCCGATTCACGCTGATATGGTGGAATCTTGCGCCAGACTTTATCTCCTATGTTGAAGTGTCTTGCATTGACTCTTTTGTTATACTCTCGGTCCAGCTTCCGATGGTAGTTTTCCATTTTTTGTAAGGAGATTTCTTGGTTTTCCTCGAGATCATCTAGCTTAGCTAGTATCATGTCCGAGGTGAGGTTTTTCTCCCATGCCTCCGTCTTAGTCGTTGGGATCATTGCCTCCGTGGGTATGATCGCTTCTGTTACATAAGTTAGGGAGAAGTGAGTCATTCCTGTGGCATCTCTTCGGGTGGTCCTGTAGGCCCATAAAACATTATGCAATTGTTCACACCAGCTTGCTTCGTGACTATCAAGATTCTTCTTGACTATTTTGGTGATGGTTTTTTTAGTTGCCTCTGCCTGACCATTACTCTCGAAGTAGATGGGTGTGGATTTGAGCTTTCTGATTTTGAAGCAATTGAAAATGAGGTCGATATTTTTTACTCCTATCTATGCCCCGTTATCCGATACAATGGCCTCCGGGATACCGAAACGACAAATGATGTGCTCGAAGAGGAATTTGAAGACATCGTGGTCACGAATGTGCCTCAAGGCTGAGGCTTCTACCCATTTGGTGAAGTAATCTGTGGCCACTATGAGGTATTTTCGCTGTCCCATGCCAGTTCGGAGTGGTCCGACAATGTCGACTCCCCACTTGGCAAATGGGCAAGGGCAGAGCACATATTTTATATCCATTGATGGTACATGCCTTCTTTTGCCGAATTTTTGGCATTCTAAGAATGACTTTGCGATATGCTTAGAGTCTTCGTTCATGCGAGGCCAGAAATAACCTCGGAGCATGGCTTTGTGGGCTAGAGTTCTGCCCCCGCTATAGTTGCCGGCATATCCTTGGTGTATTTCCCTTAGAATTTCCTGACCTTCTAAGAATGAAAGGCATTTGAGTAGAGGTCCCATATACGATTGTTTATAAAGTATGGTATCTCTTAATTGGTATTTCCCTGATCGGGTGATGATCTTGTGCGCGAGCTGCTGATCGCTTGGGAGGGTACCATCGGATAAGTATTTCACGATTGGGGTTCGCCAATCGTTTTTAAGACAAGATTGTGGTTCAGCTGCCATATTTATATTGAGAATTTATCCTTCTTATAGAATGGGTATGGAAGGGATTGATACCCTTTCGATCCTTACGTTTGTTACTGTAGGATCTGCTGTCATGGAGGCGATGAAGGAGAGGGAATCAGCGTGCCTATTGTTGTGCCTGGTCAAATGCCTGAACGTAATGTTTGATATTTGTTTAATATAACTCCTTGCAAGGTCAAGGTACTATTGTAAACAAGCATCTTATGCTTGGTATACTCTATTTATCTGTCGCACTATGAGCTGAGAATCACTCGTGAGTCTGACTTCGTCTATGCCCAGCTTTATGATCACTCTTAGAGTGTGTATGACGGCTTCGTACTCCATTATGTTATTTGTGGCGGGGAACTCGAGCCTTAGGATGTATACAATCCGTCAGTCTGTTGGGCTCGTAAAGACCATCCCGATGCCAGATCCTTCTGAATTGCACGACCCGCCAACGAAGACCTTCCATCATCTGGGATGTTCCGAGCGAAGCAGCTCGGGTGGATCCTCTAGTTCTTCCACCATTCCGGGGATAACTTCTACTTCGTCCGTTTCTTCTAGTGGGAATTCGGCTAGGAAGTCCGCCACGATATGTGTTTTAATGGCAATCTGGGTTTGATAGCGCACTCCGTACTGCTTAATTTGGGCCCCCCATTTGGAGATCCTCCATGCTCTATTGGCATGGTCCAATACAGATTCTATCGGTGCTTTTGTGATGACCGTGATAGTGCGGGCATAGAAGTATGTTCGCAATTTCTGCGTCGCGTATACCAGGAATAACACAATCTTTTCTATTTTTGAATAATTATTCTCTGCTGATGTCAGAGTCTTGCTTATGAAGTAGATGGGTTTCTCCCCTTTGTTGTCTATACGAGTCAGCACTACACTAATCGAGACGTTGGTAGAGGAGAGATAGATGTATAGGTTCTCACCTGGGCTGGGTTTTTGAAGGACTGGCAAGGTGGCCAAATGTTTTTTTAATTTTTGGAATGCGTGCTCTCACTCGATACTTCATGAGAATTTTTCGCCTTACTTCAGAGCGTTAAAACATTCTTTGCACTTGTCTGAGGATCGGGCTATGAACCTTCTTGAGGCTTCTAACCTTCCGTTGAGCCGCTGTATGTCTTTGACAGTGGATGGCGAGGGAATTTCGAGTATGGCATGTACCTTGGCGGGTCCACATCGATGCCTCGTTTGGTGACTAAGTATCCTAGGAACTTCCCAGATGTAACTCCGAAGGCACATTTTGCTGGGTTAATTTTCATGTTAAAATTTCTTATTTGTTCAAAGATCTCCGTAAGATCACTTGCGTGGTCCTGCTTGAATTTTCTTTTGACGAGCATATCGTCCACATAGACTTATAGGGTTTTATGCACCCATTTGTCAAACATTTTTTCCACCATTCTTTGATACGTCGCCCCGGCATTTTTTAGTCCGAAGGGAATCTTGATGTAACAGTATAATCCTCGAGGAGTGAAGAAAGTAGTATGCTCTTGGTCTTCCTCGGCGAGGTGGATCTGGTTATATCAAGAATATCCGTCCATCAGGGATAGTAACCCATAGCCTGATGTTGCTTCAACTAACTGGTCGATGTTAGGGAGTGGGAAGCTGTCCCTCGGACATGATTTATTTATGTCACTGAAGTCAATACAAATTCGCACCCCTCCGTTTTTCTTTGGCACGATTACCATGTTAGATATCCACGTTGGATATTGCACTTCTCGGATGACTCCTATTGCCTCCATCTTTTTTAATTCTTTTTGAATCTCCTTGTGATATTCTTATGCCACTTTGCGCATCTTTTTCCTCACAGGCTTATGCTTTGGGTTAACATTTTGGTGGTGGAAACAGATATCTGGCTCTATTCCTGGCATGTCTTCCATTCGCCAAGCGAAGACAATGGAGTACTCCTTGAGTACTTGCGTTAATTTTTCTTCATCCTCTTTGTCCAAGAGGGTACCTATTCTGACAATACCCGGATTCTCGGGTTTCCTTATATTGACTTCCTTGGTGGGTTCCTAAGAAGAAATTTTTTTATGTTGTTTATCGACTTCGGACAGGTTTTGTATGGGCCCAATAGGTACGTCCATAGCCGCGGCGAGCTCTTCTTTGTTGGATCATCTTTCTTCGTTTGTTGTTGCTATGTAAGCGTCGATCTCGGCCTTCTCTTTAGCGACCTTGGATCTTTTCTTTCTGGCCTTTTGGGAATTTATTTTATTCTCACCATTTTGTACTTTCATGGCGTAGCAGTATCTTGTTTCGTCCGAGTCTCCCCTTATTTCAGCGACTCCATCGGGGGTGCGAAATCTTAGCCTTTGGTGGTATTTAGAAGACAATCCTTTGATTCCATGGATCCATGACCTTCCAATTATGGTTGTATATGGAAATATTACATCTACAACACAGAAAGTAGTTAAGGTAAGGATTTTCCCTACTCTAATCTCCAACGTGATTTCTCCTCTGGGTCATGCCGAAGAGCCATTGAAGCCAAATATGTTATAGGTCGAAGGAATCAGATATTCATCTCGGAGACCCATTTGTTTGAATGTTTCGTAAAACAAGATCTTGACAGAGCTCCCTACGTCTATTAAGATCTTAGGCATCGCCCAAGTTAGCACCATGGTACTTTCCTCCTCTCCCTCTTTCTCGGGGAGTGCGATGGCCATCGTAACCATCAGAGGATCTTTGTGGTTACGCCCCTCGTATGGTGCCTCCGAAGATGAGAAGGTAATAGGTATTTTCATCCACTCCTCCATTGGAGGTTCTTTTGTTACACTAAAAACTTCATTTCCTTTAAAGTTCCTTTTGTGGATTCGCCCTGTAATGCCTCATTCGGGTGTAGTGGTAGCTGAGTGCGATATCGTGTTGTATCCCAGATATTATGCCTCACGTGGTATTTCCACACGATGGACTGGTGCCCCTACCGTGGGTTGGATCTCTGGTTGCGCGATATACTCCTTAAGTTTACCTTAATTTACCATTTCTTGTATCATCTTTTTCAGATCTCTACAAGAATTTTTGGTATGGCTGAGAAATTTGTGGAATTCGGAAAAGTCAGTGCGATTCTTGGCCCGCTATGCATGTTGGCCTCGGTTCCATGGATAGGTCACCATGTATTTCCCCTCGATCTTTTTTAAGACCTCGGATATGGGAACATTCAGCTTCGTGTAGACAGGGTCTACGAACTTTTCCTTCTTATTTCGGGTTTGATCTCTCCCTTTCCATCATCCACTGTGATGTTTATCGAACTGGGCAGCGCCGTTGTTGGATCGTCCTTCACCTCGGGTGTACCTGAGGGTTTTTCGGTTCTACCACATTTGCACCTCGGGTGGCTCCTTTGACTAATTTGTCATAAGTGCCATCTTGTATCTCTTCTAGAGATATGTAATCCTCTTGGATTTCCCATAATTTTCCTAAATTAGTTGGCGGGGTTTCGTACATGCGAACAAACATCGGATCCGTCTTTCTCGGGATATTTTTGAAGCCTAAGATCGCATAGGACTATGGGACCCTTCCGATTTCAGCACATAGTCTCCTCCATCGGGTCATTAGTGATCGGAGTGATTCATTTGGTCCTCGGGATAATTAAAACAATGTATCAATCTCTGGCTTGACCCTACTGTTATGTATGTATGCTTCCAAGCACTACACCAAAATGCCCAATTTACCACGTTTATTTTCGTTGCTATGAATTTAAGCAACACTTATGTATGTTTCTTACACGGCGTGACAAATTATACGCAACGTCTACAAACGTTGCTTAAATAAATATAAGCAACGTATTATACGTTGCTTTTAATAATTTAAGCAACATATGTAGACGTTGCTTTAATTAATTTAAGCAACGTTTTCCTATTTTAAGCAACAGAATATCAATCGTTTCCCAAGTTATTTGCCACGTGTCAGTAGGTCCAACCGTAAATGGTGACACCTTATCAGCATTGTGCAACATTTATATTCGTTTCTTATCACTCAACTATCAGCAACGCTTCAGTTACCAACATTTATATACGTTGCAAATTTTAATCAGGTTTAAAAAAAATAGATTTATGCTCATCCGGTTTTCCATATTTTTACCCCTACATAATTAGTCCCCATAACACTGGTTTCCAACTAATTATGCAAATCGTAAGAGAGACCCCTAAATTTTAGTTACACAAATTCTTGTCAAGAACCCTAGTTTCTAACCTAACTTCTTATGCAAATCGTAAGAGAGACACCTAACCATTAACCTTTAACATCTGTAGTATCGCATGTGAAAAGAACAAATGAGCATTATATATCAATGTATTTGATTAAAGTGGATTCAGCTTTTCCACTGATGCTGAACAAGTCAGAATTGAACACTTACATCGAATTTAATAGCCACGTCACCATGAAGTGCCTCCACCTTACTATCCAAAACACCCACTTCACTTTGAATTGTGTCCAATCTTGCCTCATTTTGGGTGTCTCTTTTTTTAAGAACAGAATATGCTATCGCCGCCATCTCAGCTTGCTTCTTCGATACATTGGATGAGTAGCCACGAACCTCATCTTTTCGGTTAGGTCCAAACACCTCTACTAGTTCCTGTGAAACCATATGATCGTTGCTACTACTGGACCCTCTTTTGTTCCTCTCTTTAGCATCTTTAACTTTCTTCTGCATTTTTTTATTTGAAAGGTAGTGGTTAATATCAATCACAAATACTACAACAACCAAGTAGGTGAGGTGTTATGCAAGTTACTCAAGTAAGAAACAGAGTGCGCTTACATGTGTCTCAACCACACTGGGATGCACAGACCCTTATGCTCGTTGGTGTCCCAACAACCACTTGTCTATAGTGGTTTCGGGTATAGCTTTGACATTCGAATCATTTTCCTATACATTCACCACATTATATTAAAAACAGAGCATACTAACCATTAAAACATAGAATAATAACCATTAACAGAGATGTTTACTAGTATATATTTCTTGTTGCTGTAAGAGCATCGCCCAAGTGTATGGCGGATCTTTTGCTTTTTTGGCATTCTTAGCATTCCTTGCAATCTTTTCAGCCTTCCTCTCATTCTCAACAAATTCTTTCCAGATATACCGATCCATCCCAACTATAACTTTCTTTTTTGCAGCTCCCATTGTTCTGGAGTCAGTTCAACTGGTACAGGTTCTCCTTCCTCCTCATCCTCCTCCTCCCCCTCAAGAGATAAAAAGAAGATGGAGGTTGTAAATTGTAAACGGACTATACTAACCTGATCTTGATCTTTGTTAGGTAGACGCGGTAAAATTGAATTCTAGATGGGATGGACGTACAACTTATAATGAAAACTAGTACCCTGGAAAAAAAATGGTGTTAAATGTGAAGCAAACAACCAAATAAGATTCAGTAATCTCATGAAATATAACAATTCACACTGCATCATTAGGCCAGATCATTCAAATAAGTTCCCCGCGCGTTCTTAATGCTTCAGCTGTGACTTTGTAATAACGTTGATTAACAACAGTACAAGACCAAACATGACCTGTAACATTGTCAATTTACACGCTAATCAAACTACAAAAATAACACAAACGACCCAAGAATATATATCACTTCAAGAAATAGATAGATTATACTGAAGAACGCCAATATCTTCGGCAACTTATCACCTGCATGATCATAGGTTTAAAACAATGAGAATGACAACCACATAGGTCTGATGATCAGTGAAAAAGGGAACGCATGACACGAAGGAGAAAAGATATAGTAAAATGGTACCCACGGTTAAGGAAGTCCAGTGTTCCAGAAGCTAAGAAAAGATAATAGTTTCATAGTTCAGTTTCACTTCTTGGTGTGGTTCGATAGTTTAATTATACATACCAAATAGTATTATTTTCTGAATATGCTTCTCAACCTTTGTTTCTTGAGATATACGCCTCTCTGTTTCTGCAGCCAGCAAACCCAACCACAAGCAAATCAGAGACCAATAATATCTGAGTAAAAGAAAAATATAGATACAGTCAAGGATAAAGGTAAGCTATACTTTTCAATGTAGGAACGACACCTATGTGTTTTCGTTGGTATCAACTTCATTATCCTGGACGTGTCTACTGCAGATTGAACTCATTCCTTCTAATTCTAGCACAATTGATAGGATATGAGTTATACTCTTAAAAATACCTCAAGCATCTAGTTGTCCCAAGATGATCTCCAAATATTCAATAATGCTCCTTCAAAAATAGCCAGATTAGTTAAGTTACTATCACATAAAAAGGTACAAACACAAATTAACTTAAGCACAAAAACAGAAAGTTAGAAGAGGTGGCTGACTCAAGGTATAATAACTATATCCTTGGGGCCAACCCAGTACACTTAATCGATGTAGAAACATGATCTAAAATCTCTGGATTCATACATAGTGATGGCGGCAGATTGTAGAGAACCAACATGATGTTCAATTTTCTTTAGTAAAAAGCTAAAGTCTAAGACAACAAAGCTTTCTTCTCTCTGCAATGGTCAGATTTCACACATAATACTTATATAAGCACCCAATAAAATAAAAGTTAAAACATAAACATTCAGATACAAGAGTAACAAAACACATACAACATTGGAATGCAATGACCTGACCTTTCAAGTTCTTAAGAACCGTGTTATATTCGATAAACCCTGCGTTATAAAAAAAAAGACATACTTTATACTTTGTGAAATATTTATTGCTACAATATACAAGTATAAAAGAAGCATCCTAAGAAGAGCCATATACTATTATGTTCATATGCTCCACAAGGAGCATAACCAGATCCTGGTAGTTATACATTAATATTATGTTCATATACTCCACTAACAAACACCACTATATATAACTCAAAAAATCTCTCACAACCCACCACCTTCACCCTCCACCACCACTTGAATCCCACCATCACTGATTCAATATGCATCTAAAGAGTTGAACTCAGCAAATGCTTAACAACATCAACCAAACAAACAAAGCACACTAATTTTAAAACAACATAAATCCCACCATGCATTAAAAACCATAGAATCTTCAAATAAAACTCTCAAAAATAAAGTACATTGAGACAAAACTAACTAATTGAAAAACATCATCAACGAAGCAAACTAAATTAAATAAAAAAACTGATTTTTTTTTTAATGAAACTGAAAAAAAAAATTGGATAATCAAATTAACAATTACACAAAGTTAGGTCAAAATAAAACATGATTAAGCCACAAGTTTGTGATTTATACCTGTCAACAAAGTTAGGATTATGGATCAACTATCAACAACGACGGGTTTTCGATTTCAGAAATAATTTTTTTCTAGGTTTACGAAAATTCGAAGTTGGATTTACAGATTTACAAATCGGGAAGATGGGTTTTGTTTAGAGTATCATGATTTATATGTATAAGATCTTGATTTTTGGTTGTTGTGAAATCATAGAAGATCTCAGATCACTGCTTCCAGGTTTGGAAAGAACTGGGTTTGGGAAAGAGTTTTACGAAAATTTGAAGTTGGGTTTACATATCTACAAATCGGGAAGATGGGTTGTGTTTAGAATATCGTGATTTAGACGTATAAGCTCTTGATTTGTGGTTGTTGTGAAATCATAGAAGACCTCACATCACTTCTTCTAGGTTTGGAAAGAACTGGGTTTTGGAAGAGCAAGTGAGAGATAGAGAAAAAGAAGCAGCTCTATATTTCTGGGTTATATAAAAGCTGTCTGAAATTATAAACCTTTTGTTAAAAAAAAAATGATAATGTAAATGTATGATTTTCGGAGGGAAATGGAACTGTGATTCTACTTTTGGTGGGAAATCAATTATTAGAGGGATGTAAGTGATAGATTTTGGGAGGGAAAATTTTTTAGGATTCAACTTTTGAGAGGGAATGAATTTCTGAAAACAAAAACTGAATTAAAAATAAAACCAAAATGATATAAAAATTATCAAGATAAAAAAATTTATATTATCACAAGTGGAACGTATAATTATGTTGCACATACGTTGCTTAATTATTGATAAATTAAATCATAATTATAGCAATGTATTAATTCATCCGCAACGTATGTAGACGTTGCTTAAGGTGCAATAGAAATATCCGTTGCAGAACTAAAAAATTAAACGTGGCAAATTCCCTGATATGGTGTAGTGAAGAATAACTCGGATAGGTAGGCAAAGGAACTGACCGACTCCTTCGGAAGGTTATTGAACCATAATAACGCTTCATCTTTTAGACTAGTGGGAAAGAATCTACACATTACTACGTCATAATGGCTCCACTGTGTCAGAGTCATTCATCGCCTGTCCCGTTAAAGGGAGTTATGAATATTGGGAGTGAGCATTTCTTCGAGAAGGGCTGAGCTAATAAGTGCATCACTAGGGGAGATTGCCTTGCCTCTTGCATTACCTCCGCGAGCTTGTTGCTATCTTTCCTTTCAGTTACTTCCATGCACATTGCTTCGAGCTGGCAGATTTGGTCCTGCAATTTTTCGTCTAGGAGCCTTCCTTCGGCCTTCTTCTTCCTCCCTTATGCTCTCTCGGGTGAGAAGAAAATTTCGGACTGGCGATATCGTGATCGTTCCGAATCCTCGTCCGATAGCTCTTCTTGGGAGACCCTTTTGGAGGGAATAGGTTTCGACGCCTCTCCTCGCCTTGGGTTAGTGATTACGAGTTTCTCGGACTCGCAATTAATTCTTCCTCCATTTATTTTATTTTTTTATCATCGATGCTTATGATCGACATCGGAAGATCCTTCGGATGGGATGTCCTCCATCTCCAGTACTCCTATGCTTCCCTTGGGAAAGCGGCCTGCCATTTCCTCGTTCGAGGTATCGGGAATATTGACCCTTTCGTCGTCCTGCAGTTTTTCAAAGGGGCTTTCCTCCTCGGGAACTTCTTCCTTCGCGATATTGGGCGCATTCTTCTTGGTTTTTCGCTTCAATCGTCGGTTTCTCCGTTCTAGCCTTCTCTTATGTTTTTCAAATTTTCTCATTCTTTCGTCCTGCGCTTCTTGAGCTTTCGGGAGGGCAGTGAGTACATCCTTGGTATCCTCCGAGCTAGAATTACTAGCCTTCTTGAGTTCATGGTTTACTATCTGCCTTGGAAAACGATCCAACCTTCCTGGTTGAGTTAGATGAATATCATTTTGGCCCTCGAAGGGGTTTTCACCTCCCTCCGAGATAGAGTTATCTGGTAAGCCTTCCCGAAAATGGTCATCCGGTTATCCCTCTTCTGGGAGTGCACCGTTTTTCATGGATTCGCCGAGTTCCATCTCGTCTAGGCCGTCTGGTATGGCTCCACTATTTTCGCCTTGGCTCTTACGAGCTGAATGTCTCGTCACCATCGCCTTACCTGCGATTCATGCAATAATACTCAATTTGTATTTTCCTTTAGAAAAGTGGGACCCTAGTTTTGCAGGTCACGTGCAATTTCTAAGTCATAATTTGAACTAGACAAATAAGTACAGGAAGACTTTAAAGCAAATTCTAGAGACTTGTGAAGATGTCAAAAACATTCCCTTTCATGCATAATACTTTTAGTGATGGAAAAAGGTGTTTCGTTGGTTTCTATTCTCCATAGAAAGTACTAATCTCCATGCGTCATGCTTATGTTAGAAAAAATCTAATCATGATGATGAAACATATCTTTCCATTTTTAGGAAGTATTTTTTCACTAACCCTTAATCTTTTGATTTCGAACAAACTTTGAGTTTGAAGAGTGATTCTATACTCGTTAACCCCTCCTCTTGACTTAGAGTAGAATTTCTAAGAAGAAGATCATGAGTTGTATGGAGTTTTATGTGAAAACGGAAAATCCATTATGTACTTAACAGTTCTCCTTTTGAACCTTCATAAGAATTTGACTTTCTTAAGAAGTTTACTGATGGAAATCTTCCCTGCTCATTCATAGAGGAGATCGTTTAGGTGTTGAAGTTCTGGAAACTCCGTGTTCACCACGATCTTCTACTCTCCTAAGAATCTTGAGTAAGATAGGAGCTATTTCTAAAACATTAAAAGATCTTAAGAAAAATACTAAAAATACGTAGATATGTCGATTCTTGAGGTTCTTCTAGACTACACGGATCATAGAGATCATGTCGATTCCGAGCTCCACTCTTGAATTTTTTTACAGAAAGCTACCCAATGGTTTGAGAACCACCATTTTCATAAAGATATTGAACTTATATAGAGCTGTTGATAGGGAGGTAGATTATATCTTCATACCTCCCTGTTTCTAGCGCCAAAATGTAACTGCATATTTTCTGATGGTTACATCCAAATGAAGATAAATACTAAAAATTACACTAACATTCAAGATTCAAAGATAAACAAGATGTAAATATCATGAAAGTAAAGATTAACACAAGCATATAACGTGGTTCGGCCATGAGGACCTACATCCACGGGAAATAAGATAGTTTCTTTATTAATTATAAGGTTTTACCCTTAAAAAAGTTACAAATCTTACTTAGATGTCTCACTCTTTCTCTGTATAGATCTCTCTCAGGAATTCTCTGTAGAAAGACCATCTAAATAATACATGAGTTAACTTTCCCATTTCCTTCCACATGGGTTGGTATTTATAGACAAACAATACTCCTGAAGGCCAGGCCTCGTCGAGCTCTCGGAGTCATCATGCATCGTCTTCGCTTCTTCGGACTGGTTCTATACTATCCCTCGTGGTGGTATTCCGGGTTCTCCTCCGAGTTATCTCTCCCTGTTCGTCCTCGTGAAGCTCTTCTCTAAAGGTCCTCGTTCTTCTCCACTCACGAGTTATAGTATAGGTCGCCCGAGTTCTCTGCTATGACATAGACTCGCTCTCACTCCTTCTGATCCTTCATTAAATGCAGTGTTTCTTTTTATACTTGATCGACTGAATCGATTAGACCACTCATTCACACGCGTCGTTCATGCGATGTTGGTGGCAGGCGTCTCGATCCAGATGATATCAGCTTTATGGAGAATGATTCGGTGCTCCTACCTTATCATCTCATCATGAAGTCATCCCTTGTGATGTTGACATGTGGCCATTGGGTATTTTACCCTCACATGGCGGCGCGGCATGAGGGGCCATGGCGAGACGTGTTTGGCATGGAGCGGCCGGCATGGCTAGCTTTGGATAGGTGCGTGACCAAGCTAGGGTTTTGGGCCAAAGCTCGTGAGGGGACCTTAGACGGCCAGGATTTGCTTCTGGGATTGAAGGGAAACCTTTGATTGTCGCACGCCTTCACTTTGGTAGACGCATGGGGAAGGCTAGTATGGTGGAGCGGCATGAGGGGCCATGTCGAGACGTGTTTGGCATGGTGCGATCGGCGTGGATAGCTTTGGCTAGGTGCGTGACCAAGCTAGATTTTGGGCCAAAGGTCATGAGGGGACCTTAGACAGCCAGGATTTGCTCATGGGATTGAAGGTTAACCATTGATTGTTGCACGCCTTCACTTTGGTAGCCGCATGGGGAAGGCCAGCATGGTGGCGCGGCATGAAGGGCCATGGCGAGACGTGTTTGGTATGGCGCGGCCGGTGTGGCTAACTTTGGCTAGGTGCGTGACCAAGCTTGGGTTTTGGGACAAAGGTCGTGAGGTTACCTTAGACCGCCAGGATTTTCTCCTGGGATTGAAGGGAAACCGTTGATTGTTGCACGTCTTCAATTTGGTAGCCGCATGGGGAAGGCCAGATGTTTGTGCGGCATGAGGGGCCATGGCGAGACGTGTTTGGCATGGCTCGGCCGACGTGGCTAGCTTTGGCTAGGTGCGTGACCAAGCTAGGGTTTTGGGCCAAAGGTCGTGAGGGGACCTTAGACGGCCAGGATTTGCTCCTGGAATTGAAGGGAAACCGTTGATTATTGCACGCCTTTACTTTGGTAGCCGCATGGGGAAGGCCAGCATGGTGGCGCGACATGAGGGGCCATGTTGGCGCGACATGAGGGGCCATGGCGAGACGTGTTCGGCATGGCGCGGTCGGTGTGGCTGGCATGATTTTCCATTGCACAGAGGTGCATTTAGCTTGGTTGGCATGCCTTGGCGTGGTCGGTGTGGCTGGCATGATTTTCCATTGGTACAGAGGTATGTCTAGCATGGTTGGCATGCCTTAGCGCGGTCGGTGTGGCAGACATGATTTGCCATTGGCACAGAGGGACGGCTAGCATGGTTGACATTCCTTGGCGTGGTCGGTGTGGATGACATGATTTTCCATTGGCACAGAGGTGCGGCTAGCATGGTTAGCATGCCTTGGCATGGTCGGTGTGGCTGGCATGATTTTCCATTGGCACAGAGGTGCGGTTAGCATGCCTTGGCGCGGTTGGTGTGGATGGCATGATTTTCCATTGGCACAGAAGTGCGATAGCATGGTTGGCATGCCTTGGCGTGGTCGGTGTGGCTGGCATGATTTTCCATTGGCACACGTGGGAATTATGGTTTGGCTCGTCATAACCCTAATTTGAAAAATATACCTGGGTAATTATTTTAGAGACACATTAAATATTTCAGTAAATGTTCATAGTAAATGCTTGTTGCTTTAAATGCAGTGACATTACTATCTGCTAGGGTTTAGTGTTTTACGATTTTAACCCTAAACTAAAAACCACCATCAACAACATCATAAAAAGTTTTTGCAATAAAATTGTATGAAAATGAAACTTCATTGTTCTCCTCCACCAGAGATGGTACAGCTCCCAAATCTCTTCTTAGTAAGTCACATTCCAACCTTTCATTTGCATCCAGATTTCTGCGAAAAGCTCCCTCCCATCTACCTTCATTAATCATTTCAGCAATGGTGGCTTGTTTCCTCCTACATTGTTTATAAATTATAGGAAATTGGTCCTTTAAACAACCCATGTCAATCCAATTATCTTGCCAGAATCTAATGCTTCTTCCATTTTTGATTGTATAAGAGACGAACTGTTGGATGTCAGGTACCAATTTTGCTACATTTTTCCACAAACTCCAGCCTTGTGGTGTAGTATCGGTAACTGGTATTGCTAGACTCTCGTTCTCTTTGATTTTTTGTTGGACAATCTTCCTCCACAAAGTTGTTATATCCAGCGCTTTATTAGTTCTTCGCAGGTTCTTAACACCTAACCCTCCACTTTCTTTAGAAGAATTAACCTTGGTCCATCCAACCCATGCCATCTTTTTTTTCCCCTCGACAGAACCCCACAGAAAATTACGCATCAATTTAATCATTTTCTTCTCAACACTAACTGGAAGATAAAAAAGAGATAGATAGTAGATTGGCAGACTAGCCAAACAACTCTTGATGAGCATAAGTCTCCCGGCCTTGTTGAGAAGTTTCATTTTCCACGAAGCAAGCCGTAATTCCATTATTTCTAATATAGCATCCCATATAGAAACATTCCTCCAGCTAGCTCCAATTGGAAGACCCAAGTATTTGATATGCAACTTCTCGGTTTTGCATCCTAGTTCCTTTGTCAACGCCTCTACCACCTCGTCAGCTCCAACGCTTATCATCTTGCTTTTTTCCAAATTAAGTTTCATACACGTTAATGATTTCTTTCCCTTCATAAGCAGTATTCTTATTTCGAAACTTACCAGCATCTGGATAGGTGGATTAAAAAAAAAGAGTGGACAAACAAAAAATGGTTTTTGCAGTTTGGTGCTGCATATGAAGGGAAAGAAATGACAATTTATGTAGCTAAAACATATGTCCCGCTCATCATGTTGTCAAGTATTTGATGTCCGATTGAGCTAAGGGTTCTAATATTTTTCATGGCTTTTATTCAAAACACTGGTATGTAATTGGGATGTTGTAGTGTCGAGTGCAAATTTGTGTACACCCTTAAAAATCGGGTGCACAATCCATTACCGAAAAGTATAAGGAAAACGCTCTCATTACCGAAAAGTGTAAGGAAATTATTAAGGGTGCTCAAGCTTTATAGGAGTTTCACGAGACTAAACTCCAATTTCTGATGGAGAGACAAGCCATAAATGAAAATAACGCCCTTATTGCCCATGAGAATATGATCCGCTCTCGTCTTCTCATAAAGAGTGGTGACGAGCTTGAATGGGCTGCTAAGGTTATTGATAATGCTAGGGAGGGTTAAGCCAAAAATGTTAGCTTAGAATTTGATCATGTTGAATTGGTTAAGGCTAGTATTTCTGCAAAACAAGGTTGTTTATGATTCTTCTTCAATTTATTCATTCTTGTGTAGCGTTTTGAGTTTTATTCATATGCGGCACTAATTTTTCTGATCTCTTTTGTAGATATTAAAAAGAGTCATCTTCAAGAAATCAATGGTTTGAAATAGAAGCTTTCCGCTAGGGACTCCAAATATCGCAAGCTTAAGGAGAAACTGATTATTTCTATTTACAGCATGAACAAAGATGCACTTCGTCTTTGGGATGCGCATGTTAAGAAGAGCACAGAGGAGATCTATGCCGAGTATAAAATTCCTCTCCCAGATTTCTATTTTTCTGAAGTTTCCCCTAACGAAGAGGATATAGAAATATCTGATAGTGAGGTGGGCTATGACGAGTACGAGGAAACTAATGACGAAGATAGTGGCTCGGAATATGAAGAAGAATCGGAGTTTGAAGAGGAATCATAGGGGAATTCTTCCAAAGGTGGTGAAAATGATCAGGGCGGAAAATAGCCGCGCTTTCTGAAGATTGTTTTCCCCCTTCGTTTCTTTTCTTGCTTGTGAAGTTCATATTTTTTCCTTGTATCATGCTTTCCTTATTTATTTGTATATAATGAATGCTCCCTAGCTTTGGGCCTTTTTCTTCAATGTATATCCTTTCTTGTTTTACCTTTGTGTGTTAATCCTGCATTTGGTCATTAATTAAAGAAAAACACGATTCCTTATCATAGTTAAAATTAATCCAATAACCTATAACATATGCATAAGTCTATCATATGAAGGCGGATAACATTCCGTATTTATGTTTGTATTCTCATTCTTGCATCTGTTAGCCTCCTTAATATTACTGAGTTATGCATTCGTGCGTTAATATTCGCAGGGATATATATGTATGAGTTACTTACTATGAGTAACTTTCGCATTGACGATATTGTGTGTTTAGTGTCATACCTGGGTATCTTCGTCTTTACTTTACCTCTATTTTCCTTTTTTCTGCTACTTGGTTCGCTTTTGTGTCCTTGTTGTTTCCTTCCTCAGTTATTTCTTAGAGCATCTCCAACGAGACATCCGTGTCCTTGATGTTCGGATGCGTAAAGAAGACGTCCTCTGCTGATGTGTCTCGAAACTTTCCTTAGTTATAGGAAGCAGAACAAAAGCATCTCCAGCCACTTAACCTTCGCACTTTCTATCAGCATCCATTGTTGATTCAGAAAGGTATATTTTGAAGCTTAGACACAAATGTCAATTATTCCTTGAACATGTGTTGCGTGATCAATGATCTTTTGTGTTCTTCGAAAGTTTCCTCATCTTCTGAAATTTAATTGACCTAATTATAACCTTACTTTTCATTGTCAAAACCCTTCAAAGAAAGAGATTTCAGTTTTGAGAGAAATCCATGCCTAGATTATGTATTTGGAGTTTGAGGACAGACGATTCAGGGGGTCTTCGAGAAAATAATTTTAGATTTTTTTTCTCTTATCCCGTGATACAACTGTATGATTAATAGTGATGTGGATGACTTACATACTTTAAGAGATCCTCTGAAACAAGAGGATGGGCTAGAGGATGTAAACCTAACTGCTTCCCACATCATCTTTACATTTTCTTCAAACTCCCATTGGAGATAAAATTTTAGGAAAAGTAACTTAATCCGTTAAAATAGGGACATCATAATGTCCCGTTGGAGATGCACTTATGCTTTTATTTTCGCATCTAAGCATTTATATTTTTCCTTTATTACGTATGCGATTTTTTCGCCTTTGGTCTATACTCTTTTTTCTCTAATGTTGTTTATACTCTTTTTTCACTTCTGTTGTTTATTCTTTCTTTGGCTTGCTTTCCTGCAAAATAATATTTTTATAGGTCTGTTTGTGTTTTTTGTGAGGTCGTATTGCGCCTCTCTAAGGAGAGGTCTTATTTTTCCTCTCCTTGTTGATAGGTCTTATATTTCCCCAAGGTATTATTTATGGTAGGGCGGAGAAATCGCAGGAGGTCCTTACTTTCTCAAGTAATGACCCATTTATTTATACTTATCATCTTTTCGCATTATTGCCTCTGCATGATATATTGACGCGTCAATACGACATGCCTATACACTCCTTTGAGTTATAGCCCCATAATATTAACGTCTTTTGACACAATTCAGCTCCCTAATGGAGGGTGCCTCCCTTATCTTCCCCTTGATTGCCTCTTCAAGGAAGCTTACCCCTAACGGGTTAGGTTGGTATCTTCCCATCCTGTTACGCTAACAATCAGTTTTTTTTCGTAATTTCTTTCGAGATCACACCCTAGTGGGGTTTCTTTAGGGCCGAGTGTATCATAGTCAGTACTTGACAAGAATGGAAAGGTACGCCCCAGGCACTCTTGACTTAACCATGTACAGCGGCGCCCTGATCGAGTTTCTACACTTCTTAGGAGAGAGCTTAGTACCCTAGTCTTTCGACTCAGGAGTCTCTGCAGGATAGGCTTTTGTTTCACCCCAATTCTTCATGACTCAGGTTTCATGGTTAGTATAGCTTTCCCACGAGTTATGCATTACTATGTTTTTCTCAATTATGACGCGTGTTAGATCTTAGTGTGGCCTTTTGCATTTACGCGAACTAGGGAGCACGCCACAATTGGATGCCTAGCCTCCCTAGTTAGAGATTTTAATATTCATTGCCTCCGATTAAGGTCTTATTTTTGCATTTTTCTTCTACTTGTATATTTTATGGAATATATAATTTTTCGAGGAATAAAAATCTTTCATTTTCGTTCATATTTCTAATGCATACATTACTGATCTCCAATTATTCTTCTACATAATAGCTACTTATCTTAAGCATACTACTTTTCGAAAATTAAAATTATTCTTCAATATATCATGATTTTATATTGTTGTAATCCTCCTTATACTCCTTTCTTCATGCTTAATCAATGCCCGTCAAAGAAAGATATTTTACGCGCCTTCATTTTCCTTTGCGGCAATGTTTCCTTCCTCTCTTGATGTCGATGCTGCCTCCTTAGTATAAATTTGTTTCATTTCTCCTCCATTTCTAACAACATCAACCATTAACATTTCCTTCCTTTTACCCTCCTTTAAATCTTCTTTCCAGTTTCTCCTCTTATATGCTAGACCTTAACTTTTCTCAATATCTATTTCATTGCATGTTTTTGCTTCTATAGTGTCTCCCCTTATTATTCCTATGCGTTGAGGCAGTGAAAATTTGATGCATTGGTAAAAGGTGGAGTCCACTGCCAGAATGATGTGTAGATAAGGTCTGCCTATCAAGGAATTGTATGGATATTCAACATCGACAACACAAAATACCACTTCAGTTGTGTGGTATTGAGAGGGATTCAAATTGTGATTTCTCCTTTAAGTTTATTGTCTGACCCGTTAAACCCATAGATTTTGTAGGTTGAAGGTATGAGATTTTCATCTTTGCCGCCCATAGTCTTTTTAGCGTCGTAAAATAAGATATCGACTGAACTACAAGAATCTATGAGTATTCTGTTTATTTCCCATGCGTTTGCATCATTATTTTCTTCTTCTTCCATACTTGATTTTGGTATAATCTCCAGTTTGACAACTAATGGACTTTCATGCAATTCACCGCCTCCTAGTACTTCTTCCACACTGAAGGAAATAAATTGCATCTGCCAATCTTGAAGTGGCGACATCTTTGGCAAGTTGATCTTTTCCATCGTCCTGCCGTGCATGAACTCGACTTAGAAAATTGTCATGGAAGTTTTCTATACTTCCGAATGAGTGAATTATCTTGCTTCAGTATAAGTTCTTTGCATTTTTTCCTACTTCAATCAAATATGTATTATGTATGGCTTCTACCGTTGGTGCAGGTACTTCAGGCGGTGGAGGTAAATTTGGTTGTGGTACAGCTGTAAAGTGGTTCAATTTTCCTTGATCAATTATTATTAATATGATTCCTTGCACATTTCTGCAATTGTTTGTATTTTTTCCATGAAAGCGGTGATATGCACATAATTCTTGACTCCTTCTTCCTGATGGTGGTTCTACCCCAAACTCTACTGCCTCCTCCTAATACTTGATTGTAATATCTCTTTTGTCCTCTATACCGTTCTCCTTGATTATCAAACCTTGAAATCTTGTTATTACCTTCATGATTGTTGTATTGTCTTTCTCAATATTCTGTGTCGAACATTTCTTGATCTATGCTGCTCATGGCTACTTGTTTATGTTTATCCTCTACATTCACCTTTTCTTAACTTCTGTATGAGGTACTTGCAACTGCATTTGTCGTTCTTGGTAATAGTATTTCATTCACTTCCTTATCGTTAGTGGTAGCAACAGGGTATGATTCCATTTATCTTCAGTTTTCTTCAAGGGCTATGTACTCTTCCTGGTACTCCCGCAATTCTGTCATTTTTATTGTATCTTTTAACCTGAATATATGCGTGTACAACAAATCTGTTGGAAAAAGTCCGTTAATGAAAGCTAGGATGAAGTTCCTTTCTTCCGATCTTCCTTCCATCTTACTACACATGGTCCTCCAGCGCGTGGTTAAGTTGCGTAAGCTTTCGTTGGATCGTCTCCTTAAGCTGAATACCTTTTCAATTCCTCGGCATAACATGTTATTGTTGATGTATTCTCCCAAGAATATGCTTTGTAGGTGATAAAATGATATGATTGCTCCCACTGGAAATCCCTCAAACCACTGTAAAGCCTCCTCTGTTAAATTGACTATGAAATATTTGGACAATACTGCATCATTATCCTCCTATTGCAACAGAGATCGGCTGTATGCCTTTATATGATGTACTGAACATGAAGTTTCATCAAAAATATTAGTAAATACATGCAATCTGCATTTTGTTGGTATCCCTGTGAGTTGTATTTTCCTTGCGAACGGTGTTTTTCCTGCTTCTTTTATTACCTCATTTAATTTCCTCCTTCCTCCATTTTTTCGTGCTGTCATCATTGTTCTTACTTTTGTTAATTATCTTAAGATTATTTCATTAATGTTTCAGTCCTCATCTTGTTGCATTGGTCTTTTCAATCTCGCCTGCCTTGTCATAGTCTCTTGTCTATTTTGACACACTGCTTCTTGGAATTCTCACTCTTCTGCCTCCTCTCTCGTACGCCTACGCCTTTTAATCCTTTCATTATCCCTTGCGGCATTATTCCTTTATTCTTCCTCTGTGCGGTGATGTTGGTTACGTATCATTTCTCTTCCTTCTATTATTATTCTAGCCTGTTCAGTATCATCTTCCTTCCTTTGTTCATGTTGGAAGCGGTGATGTTCGCCATGTTAATCGTGTCGATCATCCCCGGGATATCGTTGTGTACGGTGACTTTCGCCTTATTATGCATATCGATCATCCATGGGATGTTTCTCTCCTCATGTATATTGTCTCCTACATGAAAATGTTAAACAAAAATGTTATTCAATGGTTGTTCCTTATGTCATCCCTACGAATGGATCGAATACGCCTTGATGTACTACTACTTGTCCTTGATCTTGAAGTTTCTCGTGTTTCCCGAGATGTGGTTCGTTACCTTTGTTCTTGTAATCTGTTGTTTTCCTCCCTTAGCTCATCATTTTGACACGTTAGATTCGCTCGTGCTTTTTCTTCTTCTCTCATTCTTTCTTCACCTAGTCCTTGTCTGTGTTCCCCTATTGTCATGTTTTCTTCGCTAGCTATGATTAGTCCTTCTTCCTAAGTTCTTTCCTCGTTTTCCTACACCATATGTGTATCTGTAGTATGCACACTTACCTCATAATAGTTGATGTTGTTATTTTCCTCTTGCACATGTTGGATATGAGAATGGATTTTCTGTGCTTGATTGTTCATTCTTGATCATTCAGCAATTTCTCCTCTTCTTCTTCCTGCGATTCTGCTACTCCTCCTTATTGGTGTCACGTGCTCTGCTGTAAATGCTTCCCTCACCATCTTTTGTTCTTGAAATAATGTCTTCTTTTGACAATGTAAAAAGTATCCTTCAGAGATCCGAAAAAGGCTATCAATAAAAACTACTTTTCTGAGATGAAAACTTTAGTTTCGTTTTGCAGATCTGAGATACAAAAACTTTCAAAATTCAACGAAATTGGTAGACGTAATTTTTATTTTAAAGATTAAATCACTGACTATTTAGAAATCGCTATAGAGATTTTAAGAATCGTTCAAGATGTATTCTATCGCCAAAATATAGTTGCAGGAGATCCTATAACCACACCCAAGTAAATCTAAGAACTTAATTTAAGACATCATAAGAAGAACTCAAAATCATTTCATTAAAAGATAGAAAAAAATACAAAAGAGATAAATGGAAACCCTAACATGGAGAATAAAAAAACTTTCACTTCCTAAAACTCTTATCTTAGCTCTCCTAAAAGATTTCTCTCTCTTACAATGGCTTCTTGTCCCTTTTATAGAGGTTACATAGTAGAGGACAACTAATAAAGCCCCTATTTTCGGATCTTGAGGGCGTCAACTTCGCCCTGATTTCTATGTTGCCGCCTAACCTTTTAACTATCGTGTTGATCTTCACACTTTTGGTGCGACTTAGTGTCATCATCTTGTTCGTCAACAGAGCTATATTATAAGCATCATATTTACCTGTTATCAAATGGACTTTCGCGCTATTGATGGTTGTGTGGTATTTTGCACCCACAGCCGAGAATACAACATAACAGATGACTACATGATCAGATAATCTAGAAACATACCCATTCAGATGAGGGGACAATGATTATCCATGATGAATACAAAAATGACATTACCGTAACTTCAATCCTGATTTATACTACTGTTGAGTTTGTTCATCCTCACAAAGCACAATCATTTCTCCTCTCATCTAGTTTGGTACTCATTTCCAGAGATATCATCATTTCATATACAAGACTTAAAACAATCATCAAATGAAAACTCCTAAACATGACCAAGAAACCTGAAAAAATCAGAAAAAACTAGAAAAAAAAGTCCATAGAGATGGGAGGAAACCATTGTGCATGGTGAATACAGAACTGTTTGTACCCTAATATTTCACACTAAGATTGGGCTTTCTTGGGATTCATATGCTCTTCTTATTAGCCTAGTATGGCTAACAAGGCCTCACAAACACTCTACATAGAAGCCCATATGCATGGGTCCAAATAAAACTAATAAGGTGGCACATCCTTACTACCATGTCAGCATGCCACATCATCAATTTCTCAACATGTCATCATGCCACGTCAGCAATCATGACACACATCAGTGCCACATCAGCAAAATTGAACAACCGGGAGATGCCACATCAGCGGTTAGGCCACGTCAACAGAGCAGATCAATCGGAAGATGACATGTCAGCAGAAGGGTATAGTCAAATGAAAACTGTAGAGTGACGTCAGCAAACCACGACGACGTCAGCATATGCTCAGAATACTCTATTTCCGTAAAACGCCGTAAGCATATTCCTAACGCCGTAAGAATATTCCGTTTCCGTTAAAAGGACGTTAGCATATTCCTGACGCCGTCAGAATATTCTGTTTCCGTTATAACGTCGTTAGCATCTTCTCGGCGCCGTCGGCATATTCCGTCAGTTGCGTCATCATGATGTCATCAACAGCCGATAATATCCTCTAGCATATGCTCCGGCGATGGTCACATTCCACGGAAACGCAGCAGTAGTTACCGGCGGCGACGTCCAGCGGCTCTAGCGGCTTCCGGCAATGGCATCCGTCTGCTCCAAGCGGCGATGTTCATATGTTTCCAGTGACGGTAGGCGACTGTGTCCGGCAGCTGGACCGAATTCCATCAGGCAGCAGCGACAATTTTCCTTTGCATCACATGATAACTTAATTTGGTTGCCCCCGGATGTTCGCACCCCACTATGTTATACAGGAGGATGTTTTCACCCCAGCAGTGAACTTCGTCCGTTGTTTCTCGGAGTAACTTATTACTGTACTCTTCAGATGTTTGCGCCCCACACATTTGAATTGTAGAATATTTCCGCCCCACAACGTGGGCTTAGCCTATTTCACCTATTTGCTTGGGCTTGGTCAATTACTCACTATGGTTGCCTAATTCCGTAACCCTAGAAGAAGATTCTGGAAACATCTAGAAGAATTGTTAATCAAGTCAGACTAGGAATATTCAGGAATTATCCAGGAGGATTGAAGGGTAAGTTATGCTCATCTCGAGATTAGGGTAAAACCCTAACCCTAAAAGGTACGCAATCTTCTATACACAAACTCCTGTGAAAAAATCTAACTAACTTAAGCATCAGATGTTTTTTAGCGAGTACCGTAGTTGCAGGAAATGCTACACTACACCCTTATTAAGATTTCATATTAATCAACTCATACTTAAAGATTAAAAATGACTCTTTACCATTTAATTCTCATAAATGCTTACAGAAGTGGAAGAAATCAAGAATACAACTATTCTCTCAAAGTTTCTCTCTCCTCAAGACTTTCTCAACTCTCAAAAATACATCCCCCCTCTTTGAATATATAGGAACCCTTTATATAGGAAATTACATAGTGGATGACAACTAAGTTTTCCTTTCATTTTGGATCTACTCTGCGATCTTATCGCGACAGTTATAATGTCAACTCTCGCAAGCACTATAACCATCGCAGGACAAACACGCTCTTATTGTGCTTCTTAAATCATTAGTTATTACGTCATTCTTTAATCTACTCTGTGACACTCGCAAAGTGTTGTTGAAAAGCTCGCGGTATTCTCGCAAAAGTGTTGTTTATTTCGTGGGAATATCATTGTAGCGATATTCTGGTCCTACATCTTGCCTCTTCTCATGTCTTCTTCGCAAAGTGGAGAGGATATGAGAATCTCGAACTTTTCATAGCACTCTCAACTTCCTTTCTTTCCATGTTTTATCCTCGACAAAACTCTGAGAATTTAGCTTAACCGCCTACACGTGTCGTATATTCTTCTTTTTTACTGACACGTGTCTACTCAATGGGTCATCTCCTTTTTCCTATAAAAGGTAGAATTTGGTTACAGAACTAATTTTCTTCTTCGCCCCTTTGTCTTCTCGTTTTTCCGTCTGCAACTTTTCTTCAAGGTATGTGTTTTTTCGTCTACTACTTTAATGGAATCTTCAAGGTATGTGCTTTTATGACATTACTAAATTCCATTTCGCTTACTTGAATCATGTTTACTCATATTTTACTAATCTTTTCTATTTGATTCTTCATGATTCACATACTATATTTTTCTCTACAGTAGAACTAACGCCCAATCTGTAATCCAAAACCCTAGTCTTCATAAGAAACTAGTTGAGAAGAAACAGAATCCTACGAGTCATAAGGTAGTAAGAAACATTTTATTTATTCTTAACAATATTGTTTCCTCTGTTTCTTATCTAAGTTATTACTCGCAGGACGACGAGAATATCGCTAGACCTCGCAAACGATCTCGCTAGGTTAAGACTCTTGAGGCTGATATTATCATTCCCAAATTGACATCTACGAGAGAAATTCCCATAGCTTCGCAAGTGAAACCTCCTTCTTCTGTTTGCGAGAACATCGCCGCTAGGATCCCTTTCTCCACTAACCTGTTTACAAATGAAGTTTCCAAATCCGCTTTCATTGAAATTCCCTTCATCCCTTTATTACCTTCGACTGTTACCTTCCCAAACACTCCTCCTTCTGATGATGCAACCATTTCAAATAACTCAAATCTCTAACTCGCCATCATTACCACTTCGCCCTCTACACCTCTTCCCTCATTCAAAAAAACACCAATAGAGGTTGATACTGCTTTTAGAGTTTTATCTGACATTTTACATGATGCTAGGAAATCTTCTATTGACCCTTTTAAATATAATATCTGCGAGACTTTGCTCAAATATTTTGGTTCTGACTGTACCGCTTCGCGAACATCTTTGGAAAATTAAGTTCATGCTCTAAAGAGAAATCTTCAAGCCAAAACTTCAGAATGTGATATTCTCTACCAGAAGCTTCACAATTCTTCACTTAATTGCGAGAATCTTCGCAGAAAAAATAACGAGCTGAAAGGTATAATTTTCCTGCCTATGTCTTTTTTCCTTTCTGTTCTAGCCAGTTTTCTTCTTCTCTGTACTTAAGTTTCTTTCTTAAATTCTTGGTTTGTATATTTAGTTTTAAATCAGAATCGATTCATTGAAAGACTTAAATTTGAGTCTATCGCTGAAGAAGCTCGTGTTGAAAAAGATTCTTGGATGGACCAATTTAATATATTAGATAATCTCTACACGTACTCGATCGATCAAATAGATAATCTTACTAATGAGAATAATCAATTATCGCAAAGCCAAAATTTATTAAGTAGCAAGATTACTCGCATCTCATATTTGTTAATCAAGGCTAATTTGGCGACGGAATATTTATCAGACGAAAATATAACTTTATCTCAAGAAAAGCATAGTTTCTCAAGCTTGATGGCGATTTCTTCGCAAAAATTAAGTAATCTTCCGAGAATATGTGATAATCAAGAGCAATCTCTTCATTCTCTTAAGGATGAACTGAAGAGAGTAACTGAATCATCTGCCGCTGAGAAGGATAAGCTTATCAAGGGTAGGTTAACTATTATTTTAAAGGCCATCAAACTTGAAGATCAATATTCCCAATTAGAAGAATATTATTCTTTATTAACAAAGGAAAACTCGTATATCCTCTCCAAAGAAGAAAATATAAAATATCGTCTGAAGGGTATAGTTGGGGACAATTTTGATGATGCCATGAATCAACGGGAGAATTGTTGCTTATCTTTAATTCAAAACTTAACTTCTCAAAAAGAAGGTAGTCACTTTGACTATCTTGACTGTTAATTTTTCTATTTAATTTCTCCACTATACTTCTTGCGAGATTTTCATATGAATATTTTCTTGTCATTTTTGTTTCTCGCAGAATATGAAAAAAAGCCTTCGCTCCACCATTTCTGAACTGACTGATAAATTGGCTAAAGCTCGCAAAGAAAATGGATATCTCCTTTCTCATTATTTTAAATGAGATCAAGCAGAGAGAAGATATGACTATCTTGAGTATTTTAAGAACTTGGAGATTAGAAATCGTGATAAGGGTTTCATTCGCAAGGTTCATCTTAGCGCTGAAGTCCTTGTGAATGATATTCTAATATCTCAGGCTCTTCCCCCTGTATCTGTTCCTCCTCTAGAAGTAGATGATGATGAAGTTCCTCTTCCTATGGATAAGGATCTAGAATATGCAACTGGAGAAGAAGATATTCCTCAAGAAGACCCAGTAGAATAAGAATCTCAAATTAATCATAATGAAAAGAATGTTGGTGAAGCTGATGACACTAACAAAGAGAATGAATCTTGCGAGACCAACACTGAAGCTTGAATTTTATTTTATTTTGTTTTCTTTTTCTTCCCTTTTCTTGCGAGCAATGTATCTTCATGCACCTTTGGAACCCTAACTTTATTTCTATTACTTTGAATATTCTCAAGGAAGATAATGATATTCTGTTTATTAGCTCCCTTACTTGCCCCTCATTATCTTTCTTGAAGTGATTAGTTACTTCCCTTATCTTCTTTTTTGCGAGCTGTGTTGTTATATTCCTTGCGAAATTATGAATAAATCTGCGATATGACGAATATTACTGCGATGTTTTCTTCTAATAATCCTGTTGTGTGATTCTGAATAACGTTTTCTGAAAAATTCTGAAGGAGTCTTGTTTCTCATAGAATTTCCTGCGATGAACAAATCTTTCATGCATTCTCAAAATAAAATAGTTAATCTTTAAAATTGTTTTGTTGGTCTTATTTTGCCTTCCTAGTTAAAGGTCTTATTTTGCCAATTTTTGTATCTGCGGCAAAATCGCAGGAAGTTTTAACATTTACATGTATAAACCCATTGATCTTGCCTTATCCATATTTTGTTCATTTCTCTGCGAAAATATGACAAGACTAAATTCCCTTGCGAGTACTATGCCTTATGACATTGTCGTCTTGCGATGAAATCGCAGGACGTCTTTACACTTTCATGTAATTGATCTCATCTTATGTTGTTTTCTCTTATGGCTTGTTGCCTCTATATAATTTTTGTCATGAGACAATATGACAGGCCTAAATTTTCTTGCGATCATAAAGCCCCATGACATTGCCGTCTTTAGACACTTATCAGCTCCCTAATGGAGGGTGCCGCCCTTATCTTCCCCCTGGTTGCCCCTTCAAGGAGGGAACATCGGCCATACAAGACTAGATCCTCCCATCCGGATTTACCAACAACCAGTTGTTTTCGCATCCTCTTGTCCTTTATGCCTATATGGCTTATAGTTGCAAGACTTCACCCTAAGTAGGGTTTTCTTCATGCCGGGTGCATCATAGCCAAGACATACCAAGAATGGCCAGGGTAGGTTCGTCCGTCCCAGGCATCCTTGGCTCAACCGTGTACCTCGGCGCCTTGGTGATACTCTGCGCTCCTTAGAAGAGTCCCTCAGTAGTCCAACCAGGCTATGACCTTATATAGTTGGAAATCCAAGGTACCTCTCCCGGATAGGTTTTCTTTAACCCCAACATCTTCATGACTCATGTTCCAGCAACGGTGTAACCTTATCCCTGAGTCATGCAAATTGATACCCCCTAATATGACGTACTTTAGGTCTTACATTTGCCTCTTGCGAAATTGTATTCGCAACTAGGGTGTACGCCATAAAGGTTCGTCCCGTTCTTTGATTCTTTTGGGTATATAGAAATCTCTCATTCTTTATGTAATCTTGAATAAACTTGCGAATAAACTCGTAGCTGTAAAAATTTGTTTTCCCATTTCTTCTTTGTTTTATTAAAAATTTGTTACTAATAATATCTTTTTAAATATAATCTGTTACATGGCTTACCAAGTCTTTGACCAACATCTCTGCCCTCTGGGTCTACCAACCTATATTCCCATGTTCTAACTATTTCCTTAATGATATATGGTCCATCCCATTTTCTCGCCAACTTTCCACCACGCTCTCGCTGGTACTCCGGTGTTTCTCGCAAAACCAAATCGCCTGGTTGAAATTCACGTTTCTTAACTCGTTTTTTATATTCGCGAGCCAACCTTCGCTGGTAATTTTCCATATGTTGTAATGCTTTTTCTCTCTTCTCTTATACTTCATCAAGTTCTCTTAGAATCATACTAGTATTAAGATTCTTCTCCTAAATCTTTCTTTTTGTTGTAAGAATAGCGACTTCTGTTGGTAACACAACTTCAACCCCATATGTCAAACAAAAAGGTGACATTCTAGTAGCTTCTCCTATAGTTGTATTGTAAGCCCATATTGCGTTATACACCTGCTCGCACCATGCCATGTGGTAAGATTTCTGCGATTGTCTTATTAGTTTCCTCAGCCTGACCATTTGCTTGTGGGTATAAAGGAGTAGATTTTCCACATTTTATCTTAAATGCATTAAGTAGTAATTCTATATTCTTCCCTTCAAACCGTTTTCCATTATCAGATACAAACTGTGCTGGAATTCCAAATCTACAAATTATATTTTCAAATATGAATGTGAAGATATCTTTATCGCGAATATGTTGTACTGCCATCCCCATTTTGCGAAATAATCTGTAGCGACAATTAAATATCTTATTTTCCCTGAACCAGGTACAAATCGTCCCACAATATCTAAACCCCACTTCCCAAAAGGCCATACACTTGTGGAAGATGATAATGGTGCTCTTGGTGCATGTATTCTTTTTCCATATCACTGACAGTCTTCAAAACGCCTTGACAGTTTATTTGCATATTCATGCATATATTGCTAGTAATAGCCTTGCATTTTTGTTCTATATGCCAAAGATCTTCCCCCACTGTGATTACTAGCATCGCCACTGTGCAGCATTTTTAACACCTTTTGTCCTTCTTCCCTCGTTAAGCATCTTAGCGATGGTCCATTAAAAGATTTGCGATATAATACGCATGTAGATCTTCTTGCCAATATATAATATTGGTTTTTGGCTCTTCCTTGCCAGTTTCTACCATCATCATATATGTTTCTTCTTCCTCCTTGTTTATCGAAGGTAACAAAAGTGTTTGAATTTTATGCATCTTGCAGCTGTATTTGTCATCATACTTGATATAAAAGCAAAAGCATCTGCGAGCCTATTGTCCTTTCTTGATATATTTCTCCATTTTATTTTTGGAATTTTATTTAATGAAGGATAGGCTCCTTCTTAGCAGACAATTCTTCAACAAGTTCTTTGTATTTCTTCAAGGATAAAGTTTTATTTGTTGTTGTATTCTCTAACTTTTGATCTGGTCGAATAAACAATTTTTGCTTAATCAATCGCTAGTAATTCTTGGATTTTCTAACTTCATTTATATTGCAAATTTTAGATAATGAATCACAACTTCATATTATGTCTCATTATTAGTAGATGCAAAAACTCCAATCTAAATGAAAATTTATATTGCTATTTTTGAATCTCATATTATGTGTCATTATTAGTAGATAAAAACAACTCCAACTTCATTACCTTCTCCATTTGATGATCCATCCACTAATATCTCCCACCTGTTGGGTTTTGTTAATAGTTTTCTTGGGTCTCCATGTTCTTCTTCTATATCCATCATTTCTTCCACTACTTCGTCATCTTCTAGAGGAAATTCAGCTAAGAAATCTGCTATAACTTGTGACTTTGGCGAAGATAAAATTTCATATTTAATATCAAAGTGCCCTAATTGTGCATTCCATATTTCAACTCTGCATGATCTTTTTGAATTATTCATTACTGAATCAATTGGCACTCTTGTTAATACTTTTACCTTATGTGCTTGAAAGTAAATGCGAAGTTTAAAAGTTTCATGAACCAATGCTAGAATTAACTTATCAATCTTTGAATAATTTCTCTCTGCAGAATTAAATGTCTTGCTGATATAATAAATTGATTTTTCTACCCCTGCATCTACTCGCAGCAATACTGCACTTAGAGCGTGCGCGGTTGTTGCGAGATAAATCAATAGTTCTTGTCCTGGCTTTGATTTCTGTAATATAGTTATGTTCATTAAATGTTCTTTAATTCCTTGAAAAGCCTTTTCACATTCATCCGTCCACTTGAATTTTGTTCCCTTCTTGAGTATATCGAAAAAATATTTGCACTTGTCTGAGGATCGCGAGATGAATCTTCCTAGCGAGGCTAAGAGTCCATTTAATTTTTGCACATCTTTTACTGTTGCAGGCATTGGCATGTCACGAATTGCTTGAACCTTTTCTGGATCAACTTGTATTCCTTGTTTTGACACAATATACCCCAAAAATTTCCCTGAAGTTACTCCAAAAGTACACTTGTCAAGGTTCACTTTGATGTTAAAATGTCGCATTTGATCGAAAATCTCCTTAAAATCCTTTACATGGTCTTTAGCTTCTTTACTTTTGATCAACATATCATCCACATATACCTCTAATGTTTTGTGTATCCAATTCGCAAACACCTTCTCCACCATTCTTTGATATGTTGCACCAGCATTTAGCAAGCCAAAGGGCATCTTTGTATAACAGTATAAACCTCTTGGAGCAAACAAATACGGTGTGTTCTTGATCTTCTTCAGCGAGGGGAATTTTATTATATCCTTTATATCCATCTAATGAAGATATTCTAGCATTTCCCGTTGCTGACTCAACCATTTGTGGAATATCTGGTAATGGAAAACTATCTTTAGGACAAGCTTTGTTTAAATCAATAAAGCCTATGCAAATTCTTATTCCCTTGTTCTTCTTTGGGACCACCACCATATTTGCAATCCATTTTGGATATTTTTCTTGCCTTATAATTCATGCATCAAGCATTTTCTGTAATTCTTCTTCTATTTGGGAATGATATGTTGTTTTTGCAATCTTCCATATTCTTTGTTTAAATGGTCTTGCATCTTTATTAATTTCTAGATTATGACACGCTACTGATGGATCTATGCCTGGAATCTCATCCATGTTCCATGCAAAGATGTCTTTATACTCTCGCAAAAGATTTATGGTTCTCTCTTCTTCATTTGTATCCATTTTAGTTCCAATTTTCAGCAACTTAGGTTCTTCTTCACTCCCAATATTTATTTCCTTTGTTGGTTCTGTCGCGATGTAACTGGCCTTAGGTTCTCCCATTGGTGTTGGTGTCTTCATTGTTCTCTCAGGTTCATCTCCTTATTGCGAGATGTCATTGGGTATTCCTTTTCCTTCTTTTGCTTTTATCAAATAAACTTTAAATTCTTCTTCTTCCTTTGTTTCTCTAGCCACTTTTTTGTGAGATTTTTGCAGCTTTGGACGTTCTTCATAATTTCTTACTTCAATTTGATAGCACATCTTCGCAAGATCTGTGTCTCCTCTAATTTCTCAAACTCCATTGGGCATAGGAAATTTGATGCATTGATGCAATGTTGATGCTACGGCCTTGATTGCGTGTATCCATGGTCTTCCCAATATCATGTTGTACGGTGATTCCACGTCTACCACACATAATGTTACTTGTGTTTCAATTTCTCCTAGCAGAATTCGTACCACTATTTCTCCTTTTGGTTTTGTTGAAGATTCTACAAGCCATGAATATGATATGTTGTACAGGACATTTCTTCATCTTTGTATCCCATTTTCTTAAAAGCATGATAAAATATTATATCCACAGAACTTCCGGCGTCCACCAAAATTCTATTTACGCCCACTCTTCCGCAGATTTTGTTGATTTTCCTCTTCCCATTGGTATAGTTGATACCATGATTATCAAAGGATATGTGTGATTTAAATTTCCTTCTGGTATTTTTGTTGTTGTAAACGTGATCTCCTGCTAATCCCAATCCTTTAATGATGATATTTTCTCCACCGTCATAATTTTCTTTCCTTCAAAATCCCGTTTATGTATCTTCCCCTTAATGTTTTCATGGAATTTATCAATCATTGCTCTCGTTACCATATCACACTCTAATTTCCTACAATTCTCTTTTGTTCTAATCATTTTTCCTTCAACTATTTCCCCGATTTGCTTAATTATCTTCTTGATTTTAAGTAACTCTCAACTTCTACTTCGCCTTTTTTATGATTTTCGTTAAATCAATCCCTGTTTCGGGCGCCAAAATGTAGTTGCAGGAAATACTACACTACACCCTTATTAAGATTTCATATTAATCAACTCATACTTAAAAATTAAAAACGACTCTTTATCATTTAATTCTCAGAAATGCTTATAGAAGTGGAAGAAATCAAGAATACAACTATTCTCTCAAAGTTTCTCTCTCCTCAAGACTTTCTCAACTCTAAAAAATACATCCCCCTCTCTCTGAATCTATAAGAACCCTTTATATAGGAAATTACATAGTGGATGACAGCTAAGTTTTCCTTTTATTTTGGATCTACTCTGCGATCTTATAGCGACAGTTATAATGTCAACTCTCGCAAGCACTGTAACTGTCGCAGGACAAACACGCTCTTCTTGTGCTTCTTCAATCATCAGTTATTACGTCATTCTTTAATCTACTTTGTGACACTCGCAAAGTGTTGTTGAAGAGCTCGCAGTATTCTCGCAGAGGTGTTGTTTATTTCACGGGAATATCGTTGTAGCGATATTCTGGTCCTACAGGTACCCCCCAAACATTGTTCACGTGGAGATAAAGGCAGCAGTTCGATCAATATTAACATCATCATCAAATTCGTGTTTGGAGGTAAAAATATTTTACTAATCCAAACATTGATGTCGACTAAGGGGATTCGAGAAAAGAGATCGTGGTTTTTTCGGATCGAGGTTATGGCAAAAGTAAAGCTAACTGCACGAAGGATAATTTCTTCTAGCAATCAGTAAACCACAATTACTCAACCAAACTAGGTTCAATCAGCACCCGCTGTTCCTATTGGATACAGAAGAGATCGAGAACGAGTTCGTAGTAGATTCCTAGATCCGAATAATCGGAGAAGAGAAAAATGACCGATAATCGAAAACGAAGAGATGGATATTGATCACTCCATACCCGATGGAAGAAGCCCGCGAGCTCGATTTAACAGAGTACTGGTGTTCGGTAGCCCGTCAAGGAGGAATGGCGACAGAGATGATCTGCGAGATGGACGAAGACTAGAAAGTGTGAGCCAGTCTCAATCAAGGACTGTTGATCTGAACCGTCAAGATCGATTGGAAAATTTTGATTGTAACAAAAAGGGTCGATCTGTGTGGGAACGCCTCGAAAACCGAGTTAACCCATGTGCCGCTGACCAATCCATAGAGGTGATCAATGTGGAGGAATCATAGAAAAATCCATCAATAAACCACCAGGTGGTCAGTGGAGATCTACCTAGACGGAGGTGTCTACGTGACTAGTGAGCAAATCCTCGTGCATAACCATTTACAACTCAGCAGAGTACGGCCAGAACCACAGCCTATTCAAAAAGCCCTAGGGGTGACGAAAACATGGTACGAGATCGATATGACGAGAAAGAGCTTTCACATGAATACTACGCTCGTTCGGAGCGAACCCGAATCAGAAGAGAATCTACAGATCGTCAAAGAATAAGAATAAGATCAAAAGTCAAAGTTCCATATGAACGGGATTATGAGCAGGAAGGCATCTCTTCTAATTGCGATGTGAACGCAATAACAGATGCTTGTCTTTGCAATATGACCGAGAAAGTGAAGTCGAAAAAGCGCTCGAGGGAGGAAAAGATGGACATGATGCATCGAGCCGCAAGAGCTCCGTTCAAACTGAATATCAGAGAATTCCAGTTGCCGATAAATTTTTAAGTTCCCAAACTGCCAGAATTCGATCAGATAACAGATGATCCATATTAGCTTGTTTTACGTTATGAAACTGCCATGACTTTGTGGAAGCAAAATGATGAGTTGATGTGCAAGATATTTTCACAGTCAATGACTGGAAGAGCAATGATGTGGTTCAATCAACTCCGGTCACGCTCGATTGGGACTTACTAAAAGCTGGTGGGAAAGTTTATCTTTAACTACAAACATAACATGCGTGATCGGAAAGGATTCCACTCATTGTTCCTACTGGTTATTCGGAAAGAGGAAAACATTAGACAATTTACTCGACGTTTCAAGTAAGTGCTGGCCGATGTCGATGGTTCCAAAGATCAGGTCTTCATCGAGGCTTATAAACAGGCATACCAATATGATCCAAGAGGTATATAAGGTTCCTTGGTCAAGAGACCAGCAAAGACTTTGGAAGAACTATATGGTCGAGTAGAAGAATACGCCTGAGTTAAGGATGATTCAAAGGATAGAGAGACAATAGAAGTTAACAGATCATCCAACCATCACAATGATGGGAAGAAAGACAAATCGAAGAACCTTTCGAGTGGACATCACAACGATCAAGGTGAAGTTCGGGAGAAAAACCATGGGAAACTAATGGAAATTGGATATCTGAAACATCATCATATGAAGATGACGCCATTGAACATACGACTTATTGAGCTGTATGAGAAAATAAGCAAGGATTTGATCCCCCCTCGACCTTTTCCATCGGAGACACGTGATAAACGTGACAGAAGAAAATACTTCAATTATCATAAAGACATTGGTCGCAAGACTGAAAATTGTCGCTCATTACAGATCGATGTCCAGCGAATGATAGACGCTGGGAAGCTGCAAGTGTACGAGAATACGGATTTTGCAAAAGGATCTAGACATCTAAGCATAACACATGTGATAAACGTCAATCATTCCAAGAACCACTCTATGACCAGGCGGGCATCCGAAGACGATACCAAGAGAAATATTGGGTAATTAAAAGAATGGTACATGTCAAATAACATCGATTTCTCCAGTAGAGAAGGATCATAAGTTCTAGAACTTGGATGCACAAAGATTGAATTCACAGAAGCTGACTTGAGAGGTGTTTATGCTCCCCACAATGATGCAATCATTATATCATCCTTCATAAGAATGTTCCGAGTACATCGTATTCTGGTAGATACATGAAGCTCTGTGAGCATGATGTTTACTGCATCTTATTCAGCTATGAATCTCACACACGAATTGATCGAGGAGGACAAAAACCCAATAATTGGCTTCAGTGGCGAAGTAACCAAAGCTGCTGGGAAAGTAAAAATGCCGATTACAGTAGATGATAAGTCCATTATGGGAAATTTATTGTTGCTGGATTGTCGAGCTCCCTATAATGTTATCGTAGGACGAGGCTGGATGCATGCGATCGGTGCAGTCACATCCTCGTATCGTCAATGTCTAAAGTTTCTTAAACCTGTAGGGTCGTGAAGGTGCGAAGTTACCAGATGGACGCTCACAAGTGCCACGATAAGGCCATGGCTGAATACCGGAAATCATAAGTTAGCGGAAAAAATATCCTGCGAGTCGAACAAAAATATCAATTACCGAATCCTCATCCTCCAGAATCATATATGGGAGAGGATGTGGATGAACTCCCAACAGTCGAGAAACTGATCAAGGTCTAGATTGGGGATGAGAAGAAAAAAACCACATTCGTAGCTAGGGGTAGATCTACTCGCGCACGAACATGATGGTTTGATCACACTGTTAAGGGAAAATGTTGATGTTTTCGCATGGAGTTTTGCTGAAATTCCTAGGATAAATCCAAGCGTAGCCTGTCACATGCTAAATATTGATGAGAAGTTCCATCCAGTTCATCAAAAAGTTAGGAATATGGCGCAATGCAAAAAATATGGAGTTGCTGCAGAAGTCGAGAAGCTATTGGAAGCAGGCTTTATTCGACCAGTACAATATGCCCATTCCAAAGAAGAATGGTAAAATTCGTATTTGTATCGATTTTATTTATTTAAATAAATCATGTCCAAGCGATCCATACCCACTTCCGAGGATAAGAGATTTGGTGGATGCGACCTCAGGGTACGGGAGACTGTCATTCATGGATGGTTTTTCGGGGTATAACCAGATATATTTGTTCGAAGAAGATCTAGAGCATACTTCCCTTATGACTAACAGAGGAGTTTACTGCTATATTATGATGTCGTTCAGGCTAAAGAACGCAGGAGCTACTTACCAACATTTGGTAGATGATATGTTCAAAGATCTGATTGGGAAGTAAAATCTAAGAAAAAGGATGAGTCTCATTTTCTCGATCTACAGATGATGTGCGATATCTTGATGCGATATCGCATAAATCTCAATCCAGCGAAATGTTCATTCGGGTTATCCTCGGGAAAGTTCCTTGGATACTTGATGACGCACAGAGGAATCGAGGAGAATCCAGAGAAAATCAAAGCCATCAGATATATGCCATCCCCAAGAACGAAGAAGGAGGTCCATAAGCTAGCAAGGAGATTAGCAGCTTTAAGTCATTTCATTTCGCGCTCGTTAGATCGATTCAAGCCATTCTTTGACGTTTTGAGAAAGGAAGTGAACTTTGGTAAGACGGAATAGTGCGAAAGAGATTTCGATGAAATCAAACTATATTTATATACTCCCCCAGTATAGGTTACTCCAAAAATTGGGAAATCTGTCGGAGTTTATCTGGCTACAACGGAGAACGCTGTAAGTTTCATACTATTTATTACTAAGGAACATGAAAAACCTGTTTACTTCGTCAGTAAATCTCTGACGGGGGCAGAAACACGGTATAAAAAGATTGAAAAATAGCACTTGTACTATTGCATGCATCGCGTCGCCTCAAGCCATATTTCCAGGGAAGACAGATCGTAGTTTACTCTGAATATCCGCTGAAGAGAATCTTGGGGCGTGCTGATGAATCCAGCCGATTGGAAATATGGTCAAATTTTCTGATGGCGTATGAAATCAAGTACGAAACCAGAACTGCAGAGAAGGGGCACGCACTGGCTACACTATTGGAAGATTTCCCTGTGGATGACATAGAAATAGTTACCGAAGAAGAAGAGTTGTTGAACAAACCCAACGATTCAACCACTGATCAGACTGTGGGCAAATCCACTATGGAAGTCGATACACCTGAGCCACTGTGGACTGTGTTTACTGATAGTTCATCAAATGTTGGTGGAGCTGGTGTTGGTTGTGTCATCCTTACTCCTGAATGTTCAAGAATCGATAAAGCAACTAGATTGGGATTTCACGCATTAAACAATGAAGATAAATATGAAGCAGGAATTGTCGGTTTAAAGGATGTCAAATAGTTAGATGCTAAGAACGCAAAGCTGGTCACTGATTCTATGCTAGTAGTTAATCAGTTTCTGGACACCTACCAAACCAAAGATGTGAGAATGGCCTTATACTTAGATTGCATGAGAAAACTGGTAAATGAGTTCGAACAATTCTCTATTGCAGCGACCACGGTTGGAAAACATGCATGCAGACGCTCTAGCATATCTATCTTTTGCAGTCGACAACAACACCACTCGTTTTGTGGTAGTGGATTTCCAAGAGTTCACTAGCATCTCCGACAACCACTTTGTTCTGGATCTCCAATACGCTAGTGGGAGAGAGAAGGTAACTACATCAGTACAGGACGATATATGCAACATTGGCAGCAATATGGATATAGACATCCCAGAGGGAGACAATTCAGGCAATCCTACTGAAAACGACTTTGACTTGCATCAACCTTATATTCGGTATTTGACAACCAGTGAACTCCCAGAAGATGAACATCTCGCTTCAAAGGTGAAAAAAATGCATGGAGATATTCGATGATCGAGGGACAGTTATACCGCAAACCTGTAGCCTTGGAGCCATTTTTACGGTGCGTATTAGCAAAGGAAGGACAACATATATTGGCGGAGGCGCATGAAGGAATATGTGGCAAACATTCTGGAGGATGCGATATCGCGTACATGGTACTTACCCAGGGTTACTTCTGGCCATACATGCAGAAAGATGCTAAAGAGCACGCACTCCATGCCAAGAGCACGCTCCAATTCCTAAAAGGCCCGCCAATGAATTGCATCTAGTTTTAAGTCCCAGGCCATTCACTAAGTGGGGAATAAACGTCGTCGGACCACTCCCCAAAGCTCCTGGAGGAGTGAAATTTGTTTTGGCTTCTACTGATTATTTTACCAAATGGGTCGAGGCAGTGGCGCTGGTGCATATTACCAGACATGATATAAAAAGGTTCATATGGGAGAATATCTTCTGCATATTTGGAATCCCACACGAGTTATTAGTGCCAGACAATGGAAAGAAGTTCGACTCTGGAGTGATCCAAGAATTCTGCAAGAATTTGAGCATTCGCAACAACTTCTCTACTCCTTATTATGCTCAGAGCAACGGGCAGGCGGAAGGAACCAATCGTGTTATTACGGAAAATCTCAAGAAAAGGCTAGGGAAAGCGAATGAAAAATGGACATAAGAGTTCCCAGGAGTCTTATGGTCTTATCGAACAACCCCCAAGAAGATCCACTGGATTTTCCCCATTCACACTGGATTATGGAACATAAGCAGTCATACCCACTGAGGTACGTCTGAAGACTACCAAGACCCGTGCTGTCAAATCTGGAAACAAGGACAACATAATGGTTTTGGATAAAGAGTTGCTGGAAGAACAAAGAGAAACATCCTTGCAGCAATTGTTTCGATACCAACATGCAATCAAGCTGAGATATGATCGTAAAGTCAGAGAAAGATCATTCAAACCAAGGGAATATGTCTTGAAGAAAACTCGAGCATCCACGATAGATCCAAAATTTTGACAGACCTGCATCTTGTGGATCATACTACCTAAAGAACCTCGACGGAACTCAAGATTCAAAACCATGGAATCCGTGGAATTCGTTTCACTTGAAAAGGTTTTATCATTAGTTAAATTTGCATTGGAGTAGTTTCAAATCCTGCTGTTCTGCACTCTTTTTCCTTTATGATGGTTTTATCCCACTAGGTTTTCCATGCAAAGGTTTTAACGAGGCAGTTATTGTCGGGCAGTAGGTACTTATCTTCTTATTCATATTCAGATATTTAATTCAATTTTATTTTGGTATTCCACGCTCTATCAAGATAGTTCGTGCTTAATTATAAACTATTGCGAATGGTTCGAATCCGCAGTCATTCCCAAATGGCAAAGAAGTACAGTTCGAGACTGTTGTCAACAACATCTCCGACACCTGGAAGATAGGGTGAATGCACAGTTCGAGCATCTTTATCCTAAGCAAAACGTACCCCATCATATGGGACACCAAAAAATGTGGCGAATATTTTCTTCTGTCAAACATGGGAAAATGTACACATATCTATTCTACACGCATCTTGGATAGTGAGATTGCCCCCTTGCGCGAATTCAAGATAGAAGAAAAGCATAAATACTCATTCCATGCGCGAGCGAAATGCAGTAAGGAAGTGCACCCTTGCGCAAGCATTGAGCAACATGACACAATTACGTACTGGGGGCGAGTTGCATAACACTCCATAACACGCTTGGGGAAAAGTTATGTAACACTCTAGGACATAATTTGGGAACCCGAACTTCTTAACCCATAACAAGTTAAGGATTAAGAGGGGGATGTTTGTAACCTAATATTTCACACTAAGAATCGGCTTTCTTGGGCTTTATTTGCTCTTCTTATTAGCCTAGTATGGCTAGAAAAGCCTCACAAACACTATATATAGATGCCCATATGCATGGGTCCAAATAAAATTAATGAGGTGGCACATCCCTACTACCATGTCGGCATTCCATGTCATCAATTTATCGACATGTCGGCATGCCACATCATCAATCATGACACGTCAGCAAAATTGTCCAACCGGGAGATGCCACATCAGCGGTTAGGTCACCTCATCAGCGCTACATCAGCGGAGCCGACCAATCGGGAGATGCCACGTCAGAAAAAGGGTATAGTCAAATGACAACTGTACAGTGACATCAGCAAACCACGATGCCGTTAGCATATGCTCAAAATATTATGTTTCCGTTAAAATGCCATTAGCATTATCCTGACGCCGTCAGAATATTCTGTTTTCGTTATAAATCCGTTAGCATCTTCCTGACGCCGTCAGAATATTTCCTCAGTTGCGTCGTCATGACGTCATCACCAGCCGATAATCTCCTCTGTCACCTTCTCCGACGACGGCCATCTTCCACGGCAACGGTCACATTCCACGGCAACCCAGCAGCAGTTACCGGCGGCCTTGCCTGGCAGCGGCGTCCGACGCCTCCAGTGGCTTCCGGCAATGGCATCTGGCGGCTCCCAACAATGGTGTCTGGCAGTTTCCCGCGGCGACATCTGGCGGCGGTTGGCGAATGTGTCCGGCAGCTGGACCGAATTCCGTCCGGCATCAGCGATAATTTTCCTATGCATCACGCGGTAACTTAACTTGGTTGCCCCCAGATTTTCGCACCCCACTATGTGATACTGGAGGATGTTTGCACCCCAGCAGTGGACTTCTTTCGGTGTTTATCGGAGTAACATTTTATGTACTTCTTAGATGTTTGCGCCCCACAAAGTTGAATTGCAGGATACTTCCGCCCCACAACGTGGGCTTAGCCTATTTCACCTATTTGCTTGGGCTTGGTCAATAACTCACTATAGTTGATATTTCCTCCCCACAACGTGGGCTTATCCTATTTCACCTATTTTCTTGGGCTTGGTCAATAACTCACTATAGTTGCCTAATTCCGTAACCCTAGAGGAAGATTCTGGAAATATCTAGAAGGATTGTTGGTCAAGTCAGACTAGGAATATTCTGGAATTATTCAGGAGGCTTTAAGGGAAAGTTATGCTCATCTCGAGATTAAGGTAAAACCCTAATATGCAACATATGAAAAGGGGACTTCACAACCCTAAAAGGTACGCAATCTTCTCTACACAAACTCCTGTGAAAAAATCTAGCTAACTTAAGCATCAAAAGGTTTTTTGCTGGTACCCCCAAACACTGTTCACGTGTAGAGAAAGGCAGCAGTTCGATCAATATCAACATCATCATCAGATTCGTGTTTGGAAGTGAAAATATTTTACTATCCAAACAAGAACGTTAAATTATCCCAACTTCATTAATCTTGAACCGAACCAAGCCCCACTAGTTAGTATTCACAACACACAATGATTTTTCCTCTCATCTTCATCTAAGTTGGTAATCTATTTTTTTTTCCAGTCATGCCATCTTTTTCAGTAATACTATCTAACACATTGAACTGAAAATGATAAACAAAATATTAATCAAAACTGGAAGATAAAATCAGATGAAAACACATAAAAATGAGTAGGAAAACTGAATAAGAACTGCATGAAATTAAACTCGAACTAAAAGTATGGAGATAGAATATAGAAGAGATTTAATATGATATCCAGGAGTTGTGAGGAAAAGAGAGGTTGGAGAGGTTGGAGAGTAGAGTGTATATAATAAAGTTAGCCGAGTTGGCTGAGCAGAAGAAAAAACCCAAAGTTATTGGGATTTAATGGTTTCCACTTATGATCTGAGAAAATATAAATTCATCTAAAATTCATTAGGTGCACCTATAAAATTTATTTTAGTTCAGATCTGTTCACAAACGAACCAAGCAACATCTATTTTGGAATGGAATGCTTTGAGAAAAAAAAAGTGAAAAGGATTTGGGTATTATGCATGTATCATTTGATCTCTGAACCAATATGTCCAACAAATTTTGTTCAAGTAAGTTTGAAGTACTACAAAATTTATGGAGAATCACACAAAATATTAGTTAAGTTTCGATCCAATGTGCCACTGTATTACGGTTTTAAAATTGAGTTTTTCTTTTTAAAGTTGTATGAAAGTATGGACCATGAGGAAGCAACAATTGTCTAGCCTAAAAGGTGGTCCAAGAAACCAGAAATTCATCAAAACCTTAAATGATTCTACCTCCGATAACAATCTAATGTATCGATCAATGATCCATGTTCCATACGACCTCCATAAGAAGTGCTGCTTTGTTTTCGTTCTTTTGCACTTTAGTATGAGATAGTCACATCACAGCAGATAAAAGTCTAGGTTATTACAAAAATCCTATTAATAAAACATATATGGTAAGACATCTTTCAACAGTAAATGATTCAGATGAGTTAAGTTCCGATTAACAAAAATTATGAATCATTAATCAAATTTTGAGCTTATTAGAAATTCATTATAATTCAAAAACATAAAGAAATTGACTCGCGAACTTCAACGACTATAGAGTTGCAAAGAAACTACAATTGACATGTCTGCGGTCGAAAGATTCAGCTCGAGAGCGAGTGGCCACCTACATGCCAGGTGGGTTATCATATCAAAATTGTTCTTTCCTTGCCTTTTTTACAAAAAATCTAAATGAATTTAGAAACACATGACTTACACTATAATAAAAAAATAGTTCCTCGCAGAACAAATTGTCAGGCCGGCAGCCGTTCTAAACCTTGATATTTCTCCCCTATTAATTTCCTATTACAACCAGAGTTTTCTAAATTCTAGTTCTCACTTGGGGCATTTTCACTTGATCTTTCTTTTTTTGCGGGCCTGTTCATCCATGAAACCCCAATCAAAACCTTACTTCCTAATTCCTTTTTAGTATTCTCATATACCATCCTATAACAAATCCCATTTAAACTAGTTTTCTAAATCCTCATAATGACTATCCTAGCCTGGAATTGTCAAGGCATAAATCTCTCACCTTCTATTCAACATCTAAAAGGGTTAGTTTCTATTCACAAACCTAGCATATTGTTTCTCTTTGAAACATTAGCTAACGATCAACACATAAGAAGATTATCATAATCCCTCCAGTTCGATAATTTCTTCACCGTCCCGAAAATTGGAAGGCGGGGCGAACTGTGCTTAATGTGGAAAGATAACCTAAATATCCAAATTTTGTTACACTTAAAAAATTACATCCATACAAAAGTTACACCACCACTCCCAGCACAACCATGGTTCTGCACGGGTATCTATGGGCCACCGCATCCGGATACAAGGAAAATTCTTTGGTAGGAATTTCTATCAATCTTTAGCAATATCAATCCATCCGTACCTTGGATCTTGTTAGGAGACTTCAACGACGTCCTTGATCAATCGGGAAAAATGGAGGAAGGCTAGTAACTTATACTCAATCTCAACATCTCCTCACTCTAATGGATCAAATGGGTTTTATAGATCTAGGATTTCGAGGAGACACATAAACCTGGAAAAAAACCAAATGGGGCAGGATAACATCCTCGAAAGATTAGATAGAGTTCTAGCAAATCAAATTTGGAGGACGGCGAATCCACATGCGGCAGTTACTCATCTTTCAATAATAGCATTCGACCACGCCCCAATACTAACTCCCAGACAATTGGACCTACTTACGAAAGAAGTAACTACAACAGAAATTAAACAAGCACTCTTCTCCATAGATTCTGAAAGTGCTCCAGGTCCAGACGGCTATACAAGTAAGTTTTTCAAAAATAATTGGGAAACAAATCATCAACAATTAATAGCAATGGTTCATATATTTTTTAATAACCTAGACATGCATCCTCTCATGAATCACACAAACATAACACTAATGTACCTAAAATCGACCACCCTTCAAAAACATATATGTTCAGACCCATAGGGCTCTGTAATGTCACTTATAAAATAATTAAAAAATTTCTAGTCAACCGAATTAGACCCCTTCTCCCCTTTTTAATAAGACCTTTCCAAAGTGCTTTTGTTCCACAAAGATTAATACACAATAAGATACCAATTGCAGGAGAAATTTTCCATCATATCAAAACCTCGAACCTCATAAAGGACCCAAAAATAGATCTCAAACTAGATATCCAGAAATCCTATGATAGCTTAGATTAGGGATTCATCAAAACTCTTTTACAAAACTTGTATTTCCATCATCCTTTATTGACTACATTATGCTTTGCGTCACAACATTGACATGCTCCATCAACATAAATGGTACACCCCGTGGATACATCACTCCAACCAGAGATATCACACAAGGAGACTCGCTATATTCCTATATTTTTATCATTTGTTCGGAAATCCTATCTACGGATTTAGGAAACCTTCAAAACCAAAATTTAGTTCGTGGACTTAACATATCAAAAAAAGCACCACCTATTATTCATTTAATGTACGCAGATGTTTTACTAATCACATATAAAGCTTCCAACCAGAGTAACCAATACCTTAAAACCATACTCCACTCCTATAGCACATCCGCAGGGCAGATAATTAACACTTCCAAATCAATAATTATCCACCACCCAAATCTAGACCCGATCAAGGTAAACAAACTTCTTTAATATGCTGACTACTTCAAAACCTCCAACCTACCTAGGAGTCCAGTGCAAACATGGAAGAGATTCCAATCAAACCTTCGGTCCCCTCCTACATAGATTAGTTCGAAAAGCTAAATGATGGATGAAAAAATGCCAAACTCCGTCCAGAAGACTCACTCTCATAAAAAAATCTTTAATTCCCACCTCAAACCACATTATGCAAATACAAAATCTACCCAGCCGTGTTCATAAACAAATAGATCGTATCAGCAGATATTTTTTCTGGGGATAAGACTCAAAAATTTAAAAACTTCACACCCCATAGGTTGGGATAATGTAACAAAACCGATATCCGAAGGAGGATTAGGAATAAGAAATAGCAGCGGTCATAATAAGGCACTTCTCATGAAGAGAATCTTGAATTTACATGAACAACCTAACTCTATCTGCGGAAGTCTCTTTAGTGCAAAATATCTCAATCAACAACGAATTCTTCAGGGCATTAATTCCATACCATCCTGCTCCAATCCTCAATGGAGACAATTAGCTTCAATTGTCCCTACCATACAGAATTTGATTTTCCATCGTATTGGAGATGGATTATCAACTCCGATAGAAGCCAATTGGATTCAACACTCAACAAATCTAGACCCATCACAATGCTATCCAATTCGAATGGTAGTAGATATCATCGACCCAATTTCCCACTCTAGGAATCATAAAAGATTAAGCACACTCTCCAACCATATAATCCAAAAAAAATGAACATCCATCTCCCCCAAAATAGTCCCCAAGACAAAATTATCTGGCCACACTCAAAATATGGAAACTACACTACCTCATCGGGATACAAATGTATAACCCATGTGTTTATGGGTAAAAATCATTTCTGCTGATTTTGGTAAATTCGGTGGGTGAGTGAGAAACTGGTTTAAACCCTAAACAAATGTGTTGAACGTGAGCACTTTATAGATTCGAGAGATCAATCTGTACAAGTCCGGCCTAAACCAAGAAATGGCCGTTCCAGACTTGCTTCGGTCACAAAGTGGAGGAGAAGGGTTAATTTGGGGAGGATAGTGAAGAAAGGTGATGAGACCAGAGAGTTCTGGTTGGGTCGTGTCTCGACTTGTATCATAAAAAAGTAGAAGCTTAGGAAGCTTGCAAGAGATGGAAGCCCTTTGGGTGAGCTTGCAAAAGTTTCTTTCTGATAGTGTTGTATTTTTCTCTAGACCAAGACTTGTTATCTGGTAGAAAATAGGTGAGACCTATTTATACAAGTTGATATTGAAACGTACCCTGGCCTCATTACGGAAAAAAATAAAAGGTAGTTAAATGGGAGGAGGTGGTAACCGGCGTTTTAAGAGTGAAAACGTTTTTCACTTTTATTTCCCCATTTAATTGACCTCTTTTATTCCTTTTCACGCTTTCTTAAAACGAGCATAGTGTACACTGCATGCTGTGACCGCCAAACCAAAACCCTAAGAAATCATCCCCAAGTTTTATGTTGATGTCTCGAGAGTTGGTTGCACTTTGGGTTCAAGTGGAAATGCCAAGCTGCTAGGGGAGCGTGTGGCATGTGCCAATGTCATGTGTGGAATGCCTTGACCGCAAGTTACATCTTGAATGTAAGTGGCAATGCTAAAGCTTCTAGGGGAACGTGTGGCATGTGTGGAATGCCTTGGTGGTGGGTTGCACATTGAGTGCACATGGCCATGCCAAAGCTGCTCGTGGCGCGTGTGACATGTGCCAATGGCATGTGCGGAATGCCTTGGTCGCGGCTTGCACTTGGAGTGCGAGCGAAAATGTCAAAGCTGCGAGGGGAGCATGTGGCATGTGCGGAATTCCCTGGTCGGGGGTTGCACTTGGAGTGCAAGCGGAAATGCCAAATCTTCTAGGGGAGCATGTGGCATGTGTGAATCCCTGGTCGTGGGTTGCACTTGGAGTGCAAGCGGCAATGCCAAAGCTGCTAGGGGAGCGTGTGGCATGTGTGAATGCCTTGGTCGCGGGTTGCACTTGGAGTGCAAGCGGCAATGCCAAAGCTACTAGGGGATCATGTGTCATGTTCCAATGGCATGTACGACTTGGTAAGGAAAGATACTAGTGGTGCGTGTTGGCATGTGCCAATGGCACGCACGACCATATTGGCCTAGGTTGCACGGTTTTCAAGCCTAAGGCGTGGGCGCTACTTTGGCATGTGCCAATGACATAGCGTCTTGGAAAGGAAAGATGCAAGTGGTGCGTGTTGGCATGTACCAATGGCACGCACGCCTATTTGGGCCTAGGTTGCACGATTTGCAAGCCTAGGGCGCGAGCGCTACTTTCGCATGTACTAAATGGCATAGCGGCTTGGAAAGAGGCTAGCGGTGCGTGTTGGCATGTGCCAATGGCACACACGACCATATTGGCCTAGGTTGGATGGTTTGCAAGACTAGGGCGCGGGCGCTACTTTGGCATGTGGCAAATGGCATAGCGTCTTGGAAAGTGGCTAGCGGTGCGTGTTGGCATGTGCCAATGGAACGCACGTCCATATTAGCCTAGGTTGCACGGTTTGAAAGCCTAGGGCGCGGGCGCTACTTTGGCATGTGCCAATGGCATAGCGGCTTCGTAAGGAAAGTGGCTAGCATAGCTCGGGCCAAGGCAGAGTGCGTTTGGCATGGCGCGGGTAGCTCGGGAGGCTAGGTGTGGCCCCATGATTTTCCATTGGCACGGAGGTGCGGCTAGCATGGTTGGCATGCTTTGGCACGTTTGGTGTGGCTGGCATGATTTTCCGTTGGCACGGAGGTGCGGCTAGCATGGTTGGCATTCTTTGGCACGTTTGCGTGGAAAGCATGAGTTGCCGTTGGCACAGGAGCGCGGCTAGCATGGTTGGCATGCTTTGGCACTATTCGTGTGACTAGCATAGCTAGGGCCAAGGAAGAGTGCGTTTGGCAAGGCACGGATAACTTGGGATAAGTGTGACTGGCATGATTTTCTATTGGCACGGAGGAGAAACTTGGTAAGGAAATATGCTAGTGGTGTGTGTTGGCATGTGCCAATGGCACGCACTTCCATATTGTCTTAGGTTGCACTGTTTGCAAGCCTAGGGTGCGGGCGCTACTTTGGCATGTGCCAATGACATAGCGGCTTGGAAAGGAAAGCTGCTAGTGGTGCGTGTTGGCATGTGCCAATGGCACGCACGACCAATTGGGCCTAGGTTGCGTGATTTGCAAGCCTAGGGCGAGGGCGCTACTTTGGCATGTTCCAATGACATAGCGGCTTGGAAAGTGGCTAGCGGTGCATGTTGGCATGTGCGAATGGCACGCATGGACATATTGGCCTAGGTTGCACGATATGCAAGCCTAGGGCGCGGGCCCTACTTTGGCATGTGCCAAATGGCATTGCGGCTTGGAAAGTGGCTAGCGGTGCGTGTTGGCATGTGCCAATGGCACGCACGTCCATATTAGCCTAGGTTGCACGGTATGCAAGCCTAGGGCGCGGGCGCTACTTTGGCATGTGCCAATGGCATATAGGCTTGGTAAGGAAAGTGGCTAGCCTATCTAGGGCCAAGGCAGAGTGCATTTGGCATGGCGTGACTTGATCGGGATAAGTGTGGCTCGCATGATTTTCCATTGGCACGGAGGTGCGGCTAGCATGGTTGGCATGCTTTGGCGCGTTTGGTATGGCTGGCATGATTTTCCATTGGCCCGGAGGTGCGGCTATCATGGTTGGCATGCTTTGGCGCGTTTGGGTGGCTGGCATGAGTTGCCTTTGGCACAGTAGTGCGGCTAGCATGTTTGGCATGCTTTGGCGCGGTTGATGTGACTAGCATTTTTAGGGCCAAGGCAGAGTGTGTTTGGCATGGCGCGGCTAACTTGGGATAGGTGTGGCTGGCATGATTAGCCATTGGCACAGAGGTGCGGCTAGCATGGTTGGCATGATTTGGCGTGTTTGTGTGGCTGGCATGAGTTTCCGTTGGCACAGGAGTGCGGCTAGCATGGTTGGCATGCTTTGGCGCAGTTGGTGTGACTAGCATAGCTAGGGCCAAGGCAGAGTGTGTTTGGCATGGCGCGACTAACTTGGTCTAGGTGTGGATGGAATTATTTTCCATTGGTACGGAGGTGCGGCTAGCATGGTTTGCATGCTTTGGTGCATTTATGTGGCTGACATGAGTTGCCGTTGGCACATGAGTGCGGCTTGCATGGTTGGCATGCTTTGGCGCGGTTGGTGTGACTATCATAGCTAGGGCCAACGCAGAGTGTGTTTGGCATCACTAGTACAAAAATGGGCTTAGGTGACAGTTAAAAACTGTCACCAAAATGTTAACGTGACAGTTCTGGAAAAATATTGCACTGTCACCAAAGTCCCTGTTACGAAAGGTCTTATAGAAATTGTTACGAAATCATGGGTATAAGATAACAGTTTCTTCAAAAAACTGTTATTGTTGACCACTTATGGTAACATTTTCTAAATAAAACTGTTATTAGAAACAAAATTTGTTGCACTAAGGTAACAGTTTCTACGTAAATTTGTCACTGTTGACAAGTTAAGGTAACATTTTCTAAATTAAAACTGCCGTTGAAACCTCAACTATGGTAATAGTTTCTTCAAAAACCTGTCATAGCAGGTAAAATATTCTAGATAAAATTGTCATCTTACATCCTTATTTATAGTGAGTTCATATTACAGTTGTTGGTGATATTCAGTGAGATAATTAATATCAAGAAAATAATAATTATGGAAAAGAAAAATATTGTTTAAATTGATTTTATCAAATAAGTTAATTCTAAGTTACTATACAACATAATTTAATAAACTGTGTAAAAGTTTTCTTAGTACTGACTAAAAAGAAATTAGCAATGAAATGGAAAACCATATCCATGTTTTGACAGAATTTGCTTGAAAGCTAATCAATTTATATAACATTTCCCAGTTCTGGATCGACAATCCCTCGGTATAATGTTGCCAATGGTCGCATATAGTTTATCCTTTTTCTTCATACTTCAGTGATTTCTACTTTGTAATTGGTACACAGACTTCCCTGCAAAAAGAAAACAAAAAGATTTAAGATTAATTATTTTTCTGAGGAAAAACACAAGGTCTATTATCAGATGAATAAGTGTACGCAAAAAGTAGACAAGATCATAAGAACTGCTTAGCAAATTTACAGATATGAAGATGAAAATCTGAAGGAAATCAATAGACCTCCAAATATGAATTTACGTTAGTGTGTACTATTCCAGTTTAGCTGCCCTTGACTAATTTCTTTCATGAATCACATGACATAAAGGATTCTAAATTACAGGTTAATAATGCTTTATATTTCATAATTTATTGATACAATTAAGTTAGTGCGCTTACTTGTGGAAAACAAAATGAAATATGACCACTTGAATGTCCTTTGTTAGGAATCCCTCCCGCGATCCTGGATGAAAATCATCTTAAGTAAATACGAAGATATTTTATGATATTAAAATTATTATGAAAATATAAATCCATTTGAACTTTTCATGATTTAGTCAGTTCTTGCTGTACCCCCTATGTGAATCCAGCTACAGTACACATTGAAGGCTCAAGTTAACATGATAACAAATAATATATAAACCCTCACACTAGGTATATAAGTACCGTTGCATGCTACACAAAAACTTATAACATAGTACATCTGCTCTAGCAGTCCATTCATGGGCCATTACATGCAAAGCAAATGAAAACTAGCATCTAAAAATTTGATCAATAAAAGAACATCAAGAGATGGTAGACTTTAAGAAAACAAACAGGTTTTAATCAACTCAATCTTAATGCATCGCAAGGTAGTTAGCCAACAATAAAGCTTATTATCTCATTATCAGCAAAAACTTGTAGCCTCAATGTAACATTCTCGGCGAGCATGGTTCTGGTAGAGGAGGTTGTTCTAGTAGTGGTGTTGGAGTTGAACATGGTACAAACCATGATAGTGGAGGTGGTTTTAGAAGTGATTCTGGTAGTGGTTCTTCCTATGGTGCTGGAGTTGAACATGCTGGTTGTTACAGGTATGGTGGTGGTAATGGAGGGGGGGCCTGCTAATCTGATATTGAAGGTTAATATGGTAGTGAAAATAGTGGTGGTACTGGTGTTGAACAAAGGAGGGTGTGCCGGTGAACATGGAAGTCATTATGGTAGAGGTGGAGGAGACGATAGTGATTGTGGAGAATAAGTATATATGACCTGTAACTAGCAATTTCATAAACAATGAGCACCATCTATTTAAATTTTATATAATCCAAATATTACCAGTAGCAGTATACAAATCTAAAATTAGTTCAGCATAAAATTGAAGGTCAAGTTTGGTCACCTTAAATTTTGGCCATTAAACATTCCTTATGGCCTCCTATTGTTAATTGTTTCATATCCCAAAGCTTTGTCCGATGCAATTATAATATAGTGTATCAGTTTGGTTGTCTCCGCTAGGTAAATTATGCCCATCCTCAATCGAGTTGCGCCTTAGGATCCAATTTCCCATGAAAACATGCAAGAGCGGTATCACCTCAAACTTTTTCAGTTTTACGGACATGACCTGCTTAGAAAAATATATAAAATCACTTAATCCTCAACAAAAAGAAACATTTAATATATGAATAAGTAAGCTAGCTTGTGCCAGCGTATCATGCTATACTAGTCATATACAGAGTGCACAAATATTACTACCATTTTTATACAATTACAGGATATATGAGACATGATTTACTTTCCTAATGAATACAACACGAGTGATGAAAATTCTTCCAGTGACGAGAGAATGGAAGGCCAATCCTTAGCTTGCATCTTACCTGCAGTATATTATATTCTATTCTGAACGTAGCCTCTAACACCACTAGTTAACTTCCTGAAGATCTGCATCACATATAATGCAATCACAATAAATCAATTGCATACGTAATTTCAAAATTTGAAACCCTTTCAGGATTTTAAAAACCACAAGCCATTTGTAACAGGCCTCCAAGTAAAGGACCATCAAGGTCCAACCTCCCTTCCATATGATCTCGGTCATCCTCAGGATTTCGACCAAGAGCACAAAGCATAAAAAAAGAAAAACACACTCGAAAATGCGGATCAACTCAACTCTATGAACCATAGACCGAGTTTTGGGGAATATATATCCATCATTACTCTCTCTCTTACCATTTAGTGAGGCATGGGAATGAAACCGAACTACTAAGGGTTATGTCTATTGTTAGACACATGGATTTCTTCTATTATGACAACTTGACATCTGAAAAAGATATGTCGAGGTTTGAATTTAAATTAAACCCTTTATTGTTTTAGCAGTAAACAGGAAATTAATATGCATACCCTTGCTCTTCGGTTTGTTGATCTTCCATTCTGTACTATAAAAAAACAATGCTGGTTTAACCAAGGAGTTACAGTTTGAAACAAAACAATACATGGAAGAGTGTGATTCCCTTGGCATATCTTATTTCAATCTTCTTGCTTTACTTTTATTTTCTTCCCTTTGAAGATACAATAGAAAAAGTAATAATCGATGACCTAAAAGATAAAATTGAAAAATAAAATAAAAATCCCATATTCCAAAGTCATACCAGATTTAATCAGAAATAGTGAAAAGTACCAACTTCAAACATAAAATCAGATTACAAATACGTACCAGAATTGAAACTCTAGATAAAAAAACCCAAATGCTGAACTGGATACATGGCAAAAATAAATTGAAGATCGAATGCAAAAAATCGAACCAAATTAGCAAAATTGGAGCACCGAAACAATGGTGTAATTTCAAAACGAAATTAGCCTAAACAACCCTAACTTAAAAGACCAAATTCGAGTGGAAACTACTCACATAGTTCTATTTTCCTTGTCAAAGAGAGATGGGAAACGAAACACTTAGTTTTTCTAATGAGGTAGAGTGAAGAGAGAAGGACTAAGGAGATTTCAATGTTGTAAGTGATCTACGTTCAATTATTCTTTCGGAGGTTTGAGTGTTGTAGAGAAAAAGAAAATGGTGAGGAATTGGTATGCGGAGGGAAACGAGAGAAAAGTAAGACCGTGCTTCTTTTTGCTAGATACGAACTTAGTGGGCGGTTGCCACTCATGGGATTTAATTTTTTTAGGGTGAAAACTCGAGCCAGTCTTCTCAATTTTTTTATTAAAACTAGAGAACCCATTAACAAAACAGACCCACTACCAAGGACTCAAACTAACAACATCTTATGGTGGAAAATGCTTTGCCATGATGAAGAGTAGCATCTTTTCATTAGAACTATCACTATAATGGAAAGTGGCGGTAATTAAAAGAAATGTTATCTATAGCTTTCCAATTAGACATCAGTTTTTGTGTAAAACAGATACAATATCCTAAGAATGGTAACAATTTATAACTGTTATCATACATTAATGTACGATAACACTTTTCTACAAAAATGTTACTGTATAATTATTTAGTAACAGTTAAAAAACTGTCAGGATTGTTCACAACTATTGGTGTGAGTTTCTATAAAAAACTGTTACCAATACCTCATAGCTAATTCTTTTGTAACAGTTAACTTGTGAACTGTCATGGTATTGAATTTTGAACTGTCACCAAAGCCCATATTTCTACTAGTGCATGGCGCGGCTAGCTCGGGCTAGGTGTGGATGACATGATTTGCCATAGGCATGGAGGTGCGGATAGCATGGTTGGCATGCTTTAGCGCATTTGATGTAACTAGCATAGCTAGGGACAAGGAAGAGTGCGTTTGGCATGGCACGGATAGCTTGGGCTAGGTGTTGATGGCATGATTTCCCATTTGCATGGAGGGGAATTAAGGTTTTGCTCGTTGTAACCCTAATTTGAAAAAAATACCCCCCATTAATTACTGACTATATGCATTAAGTGTTTTAATAAATGTGTCACCGGTGACATTAGGTTATTCATGGTTTTACTATTTTACCCTTTGTCTAAAAACCACCATCAATATTAAGTCCACTTCTTAGCTCGGAACATGATCTTTATTGCGAGGTAAGCATAAGATGGTGACCAACTAGCAAATCGTAAAGAGAATTGAGGAGGCTTGTCTGACCTTTTTATAGATAGGATTTGGAATCCTTGCCTCTCGCAGCTTTGTATAAATCGGGAGGCTGGCACGATTGGGAAGTCAGCATCATTGAGAGACAAGAAGGTGAGCGGCATTGAGAAGTTGACGCGAGTTGGCAAACTGAGTGTGCTAGCTGGTGGGACCAGCGCAAGGTGGGGAAGTTGGTGCAATTGGTGGGGCCGGTGCAATTGGGAGACTGGGAAGTTGGCGCGATTGGTAGGAAAATGAGCGTGCTATCTGGTGAGACTGGCCTTTATACGCACAATTTTGGTAAAGGGAAATCCTTCCCTATTTCGGAATCTTCACGCCTATATAAAGAATTCCTTTCTCTCATCTTGCACTTTGTTATTTCATCCTTTCATGCTAGCGGCAGATTCACGGAAAAAAACCCGGCTTCCAGGTATGTTTTCCAATACTTCTCTTGTTTCCTTTTTTATGTAGGTGCAAACCCTAACAGTAGGCGTTTTTATTTTATGATCCTTGCAATGATATTGCGCATATGATTTCTTGGCATACTTCTTGTATAAGATATTGTATATATGTCCCCAAAGAAAATACTTCATATATGATTTAAACCCGTAGAAAAATGATGCATATATAATTTTGAACCCGAAGAAGGATATTATAGGCGCATTCGAAGCCGTAGAGAATACTGCGTATATAATTTTGAACCCGAAGAAAGATACTGCAGATGTATTCGAACCCGTAGAAAATACTGTGTATATAATTTTGAACCCGAAGAGGTATACTGCAGACACATTCGAACCCGTAGAAAATACTGCGTATATAATTTTGAACCCGAAGAAGGATACTGCAGACACATTCGAACTCGTAGAAAATACTGCATATATAATTTTGAACCCGAAGAAGGATACTGCAGACGTATTCCAACCCGTAGAAGATACTGCATATATAATTTTGAACACGAAGAAGGATACTGCAGACGTATTCGAACCCGTAGAAAATACTGTGTATATAATTTTAAACCCGAAGAAGGATACTGCAGACGCATTCGAACTCGTAGAAAATACTGCGTATATAATTTTGAACCCGATGAAGGATACTGCAGACGCATTCGAACCCGTAGAAAATACTGCGTATATAGTTTTGAACCCGAAAAGATACTATATATGAATCCCGAAGAAGAATACTGTATATGAATCCCGAAGAAGAATAACGTATATGAATCCCGAAGAAAATTACTTCATATGTGCTTCATATAATTTCGAACCCATAGGAAATATTGCATATATGAATTTCGGACCAGAAGAAAATACTGCGCATGCATATTTGAATCCGTAGAGAAACACTTTCTCTTTTTTTTTTTTTTTTTTTTTTTTTTTTTTTTGATGCGGTTATGTGTCAGGGAGATAATTTCGTCTTTCTCCGTTTGTTTTGCGAAGATATCTTGTTACCAAATTGTTATGAAGAAATCCGACAAGATGTTACCTGAACAAAATTTTGCTTCATCGAAGGATGTTGATAATTCCAAACCAAACACGGATTATGAATTCTTTGCCAAACCCCTCACCCCTGCTCGGAAGAATCATCCAGGTTTCGTGCCAATTTTGTTAAACGGTGGTGAAAATGAAAAGATAGCACGTTCGGTTCTCCTAGAGAATACCATACGGTTTTGTCTTCATAAAGGGGTATATTCTTCTTCCAACATTGATTTCAGGATGTGTCAAAGCCTATTGCGTTCTTTTGATAGATTGGTTGAGTTTATGGTGAGTAAGGAGCACATAAATACCAACTTGACTTGAGCGCAGATTATTGATGCTGTCAGAGCTTCAGTAAGTCTCCAAATTAGGAAGGATATCCCGGGCCTGGTTGCTTTCATCTCCAGATGGTGTTCGGACATCCATACGATCATACTTAGATGGGGTGAAATAACTTTCTCCTTGGAGAGTGTGGCTCTCTTGCTGAATCTTCCGATAACCGGGAATCTTAACATCCAATTGTATGAAGATGAGGAGAAGATGCGGGATGACCTTGCCGCTAAGCTGGGAGATTTCGCTCGAAAAGACTCCACTGCGAAGTCGAAGGATTCTGTTCGAAAAGAAGATGAAAAGTGCTTTTACAGCTGGTGGATATCTCAATGGTTTCCGGACGAGCTGGAACCTAAACAGAAAAGCAGTGATCTTCACATTGCAGCATTTTTGTCTCTCTGGTTGTCTAGAGATATTTTTGATGACGGTTCTGGCAATAAAGAAATTAGACCAGAGTTGCTTGTGATTGCTGTGAAGTTGGAAAAAGGTGAAGTTCTTCCCATTGGCAAGCTATTCCTTGGTTCCCTGTATGTGCATCTAGACCACCTAGTTGCGAACATGAGAGTTTCGAATGGTTTCATGAAAGTGGATTCATATGCTCCAAAACCTTTGCCTTCGATCCCCACGATTTGGGGAGGCTCCCGAATTCTTCGATGGGTGAACAGGCATCCAAGAGTTGGTGTGAGCTTGGTTAGTCTTCTCGATAAGTCACATGAAATCCGCTTTCTCCCATGGATCCGGTCCATAGGTCTGTGACTCAAATTGACACATTTGATTCTACTCCGAACATGACTTTGTATTCTGACATCAGTTTGAGTGTTGGTGAAAACTTGTTTATTTAGAGCTGGCTGCCTGGTTATATGCCGTCTTTCTTTATGGGGTCTTTTCGAATAGCCGCTTATAATATTGACTGTGTCGCTCATCACATGGGTTTTGATCAAGGGGTGCCTCTTGCTTACCATTTGATGATTCCTAAGGATTCATTATGTGCCGCCCTCAATGACAGTGCCCTTGAGCCGGGTATCCGCCTTCCCTTCTTTCAAACGGAAAGGGTAACTTCGATGACTTTTGGCTATAATGAGTTCTGGTATGATGAGTTCATTATGATCCAAGATTTTGTAAATAACGTGGTGGAGAATGTTCATTGTAAACCTTCCACAGCAGTTTTGAATAAGTATTTGATATTTAGGGACCTCAAGCGAAAGTTGCCTGGCAACTCGGAAAGTCCCCAGACAAAGGAACAGAGAATGAATAATCATGATGGGGGGTTCCAGGCGGTTTCAAAAGATCCTCCTGCGGCTCTCGTGTCTTTCAGTTCTTCCAATAACCAGGTATGTGTCGTCTCCTTGTTGGTTTGGCTCGAAACTCGTGAATTTCTGATGAAAACATGTGTCTTTTTTCTACTAGGGATTCGGTAGTGTTAATGCTTTCGCTGCCCATGCATGTTGCCAGGAGGTGGCAATTCCTTCGAAGAATTCCCGCAGCACTGAGTCTTCTCATAACGGTGATGATCCAGAGAAACAAGAAAGTTCGACAAGTGAGAGTGATTCTTCTGACAGCACTGCTTCTTTTTCGGGAAGTGGTTTAGTGAGTTTCGCGCTTCTTTTTCCTTCTTCTTCCGCTTTTTTTTTTTTTAAAATGTCTAACTCAAGTTTGCAGGAGGAATCCGGTTCGGAAGATGAATCTGGGGCGGAGTCACACGAAAACTTGCCTTTGGTGACAGCAACCGCTGCTGGTAACTTGAAGATGGGAGTTAGCCAATCGTCGGGCACAGATGTGGTTAAAACGGTGGATGATTCCCTGATGGTTGTTGCCGTAGACATGGAAAAAGACCCTTTGCAAGTCGCGGGTCTAGTTGCAGGCGCTATTTTCGATCCCCCGTACTTGGCTCCTTACCCAGGTCATGTACTGGTTGGCGGTTTCAGCGTGCTGGCTAAGTATGAGGCGTTGTATACCAGAATCTGGGAGAAACATGGACATATGGCCACAACCAAGAAGATCACTAGTCGGTTTTCCCTAGTTAAGCGTGTAGAAGAGGCTTTATCTTCCATCGAGGACATGCGTGAGATGACTGGCCACACCGTTTCTAAAGACGTCATTGCCTACTGGGAAAACCATCGCGACGTGTGTGTAGAAAATGAGTTCAACGCTTCATGGTTCGTCGAAGGACTTGCTGAGATCCAGAAGTCGAAAGATGCAGTAGTCGGAAGCCTTTCTGCAGAGGAGATTGCACGACAGGAGGTAAAACTTGAACATCTTTCCAAGATGTTGACTATGAAGAGAGCGGCTCTTGAAGATGCAAGGTTGACTTTCTCCAAGAAGAGAAGACCTTTGTTGGATGATTTTCCTTGAATGTCTTCTCTGTTAAACTTTCATTTAGTTTTTTTTTTTTTTGTGAAGAACATACTGGATGTCTGGTTTAAAGTTTGACCAGTTTTGATAGATAGTTGGTAGCTTTTGAGGATATTAGATTATTTCTGGGATGAATGGTTTCGATAATATAACTCTGATTACACTTTGTGAAAAGGGATATTTATTTTATGAAAGTGTGTGCTAGCAATCGGCACAAGACACAATAGTGTGACGGTTTTACTAAGAACCGAAAAACTGATCGTATATCTTGCCCAGTCTAAACTTACTCGCTTCATAGGTTTTTTTTTTTTGAACACGCCCCTTTACATGTAAAAGGCGGCTTTGCTGGTATCATTGCTAGCAAGTCCCCAATCGCTGGTAGCATTTTCAGCGAGACCCCAGTTTTATCGTGTAGCCATTACAACTAGTAACCGGTTTGTCTGGTAGCTGAGTAGACTGAGTCGCCTTCCCCTACCATCCTGACATCTGGGTCGAAGAACGAAATCGACAGTCTGACATTGTAGATGATAGATCAATCCACCCGATGTGGTCGCCAATTGTTTATGGGAAAAAATCGTTTCTGCCGATTTTGGTAAATTCGGTGAGTGAGTGAGAAACTGGTTTAAACCCTAAACAAATGTGCTGCACGTGAGCACTTTCTAGATTCGAGAGATCAATTTGTACAAGTCCGACCTAAACCAAGACATGGTCGTTCCAGACTTGCTTCGGTCACAAAGTGGAGGAGAAGGGTTGATTTGGGGAGGATAGCGAAGAAATGTGATGAGACCAGAGAGTTCTGGTTGGGTCGTGTCTCGACTTGTACCAGAAAAAGTAGAAGCTTAGGAAACTTGCAAGAGATGGAAGCCCTTTGGGTGAGCTTGCAAAAGTTGCTTTATGATAGTGTTGTATTTTTCTCTAGACCAAGACTTGTTATCTGGTAGAAAATAGGTGAGACCTATTTATACAAGTTGAGATTTAAACGTACCTTGGCCTCATTACGGAAGAAAATAAAAGGTAGTTAAATGGGAGGAGGTGGTAACCGGCGTGTATAAGAGTGAAAACGTTTTTCACTTCTATTTCCCCATTTAATTGACCGCTTTTATTCCTTTTCACGCTTTCTTAAAACGAGCGCAGTGTACGCTGCATGCTGTGACCGCCAAACCAAAACCCTGAGAAAGCATCCCCAAGTTTTATGTTGATGTCTCGAGAGTTGGTTGCACTTTAGGTTCAAGTGGCCATGCCAAGCTGTTAGGGGATCGTGTGGCATGTGTGGAATTCCTTGACCGCAAGTTACACCTAGAATGTAAGAGGTAATGCCAAAGATGCTAGGGGAGCGTGTGGCATGTTCCAATGGCATGTGTGGAATGCCATGGTGGTAGGTTGCACGTTGAGTGCACGTGGATATGCCAAAGCTGCTAGTGGCGCGTGTGGCATGCGCCAATGGCATGTGCGAAATTCCTTGGTCGTGGGTTGCACTTGGAGTGCAAGCGGCAATGCCAAAGCTGCTAGGGTGGCATGTGGAATGTGCCAATGGCATGTGCGGAATTCCCTGGTCGCGGGTTGCACTTGGAGTGCAAGCGGCAATGCCAAAGCTGCTAGGGGAGCATGTGGCATGTGTGAATGCTCTATTCGCGGGTTGTACTTGGAGTGCAAGTGGCAATGCCAAAGCTGTTAGGGGTGCGTGTGGCATGTGCGAATGCCCTGGTCGTAGGTTTCACTTGGATTGCAAGAGGAAATGCCAAAGTTGTTAGGGGAGCATGTGGCATGTGCCAATGACATGTGCGACTTGGTAAGGAAAGCTGCTAGTGGTGCGTGTTGGCATGTGCCAATGGCACGCACGGACATATTGGCCTAGGTTTCACGGTTTGCAAGCCTAGGGCGCGGGCGCTACTTTGGCATGTGCCGATGGCGTACCGGCTTGGAAAGGAAAGATGCTAGTGGTGCGTGTTGGCATGTGCCAATGGGACGCACGACCATTTGGGCCTAGGTTGCACGATTTGCAAGCCTAGGACGCGGGCGCTACTTTGGCATGTACTAAATGGCATAACGGCTTGGATAGTGGCTAGCGGTGCGTGTTGGCATGTGCCAATGGAACGCACGGCCATATTGGCCTAGGTTGCACGGTTTGCAAGCCTAGGGAGCGGGCGCTACTTTGGCATGTGCCAAATGGCATAACGGCTTGGAAAGTGGCTAGCGGTGCGTGTTGGCATGTGCCAATGGCACGCACGGCCATATTAACCTAGGTTGCACGGTTTGCAAGCCTAGGGCGCGGGTGCTACTTTGGCATGTGCCAATGGGATAGTGGCTTGTTAAGGAAAGTGGCTAGCATAGCTAGGTCCAAGGCAGAGTGCGTTTGGCATGGCGCGGCTAGCTCTGGCTAGGTGTGGCTGGAATGATTTGCCATTGGCACGGAGGTGCAACTAGCATGGTTGTCATGCTTTGGCGCGTTTGGTGTGGCTGGCATGATTTTCCGTTGGCACGGAGGTGCGGATAGCATGGTTGGCATGCTTTGGCGCGTTTGTGTGGCTGACATGAGTTGTCGTTGGCATAGGAGTGTGGCTAGCATGGTTGGCATGCTTTGGCGTGGTTGGTGTGACTAGCATAGCTAGGGCCAAGGCGGAGTGCATTTGGTGTGGCGCGGCTAACTTAGGATAGGTGTGGATGGCATGATTTTCCATTGGCACGGAGGTGCGGATAGCATGGTTTGCATGCTTTGGCGCGTTTGTGTGGCTGGCATGAGTTTCTTTTGGCACAGGAGTGCGGCTAGCATGGTTGGCATGCTTTGGCACGGTTGGTGTGACTAGCATAGCTAGGGCCAAGGCAGAGTGCGTTTGGCATGGCGCGACTAACTTGGGATAGGTATGGCTAGCATAATTTTCCATTGGCACGGAGGTGCGGCTAGCATGGTTGGCATGCTTTGGCGCGTTTGGTGTAACTAGCATAGCTAGGGCCAAGGCAGAGTGCGTTTGGCATGGCGCGGCTAGCTCGGGCTAGGTGTGGCTAGCATGATTTGCCATTGTCACGGAGGTGCGGCTAGCATGGTTGGCATGCTTTGGCGCGTTTGGTGTAACTAGCATAGCTAGGTCCAAGGCAGAGTGCGTTTGGCATGGCGCGGCTAGCTCGGGCTAGGTGTGGCTGGCATGATTTTCCATTGGCACGGAGGGGAATTAGGGTTTTTCTCCTAATTTGAAAAAATACCCCCCCATTAATTACTGACTATATGCATTAAGTGTTTTAATAAATGTGTCACCGGTGACATTAGGTTATTCACGGTTTTACGATTTTACCCTTTTTCTAAAAACCACCTTCAACACCATGGTCAACCAACTCATACCCTTTTACGACCTACCAAATTCCTATGGACTTTACCATGTCCACCAAAAATTCTATTTTTCTTGTGGAAAGCCATCAATGAAGGATTACCAACCTTCTCACTCTTACATCACATCCATCTGACCAACTCATACATATGCTCCAGATGCAACACTCGCCCAGAATTGGCAAGTCATCTTCTAATCCACTGTCCAACAACAACTACCACATGAAACACCTTATTCACTGAACTATCAATCTCACCTAACTCCAACCCCCCACATATTTTCACCTCAACACCTCAGACAACCATTTCCCAAATCCTTCAACAACCTGCATCAACATCTGTAATCTCCTCTTTCTGTTTTCTATTTTGGACCTTATGGCTAACAAGGAATAACCTAACATACCAACAAAAGCAAACAACTTCAGAAAAAATACTATCATGGGCTCAAAAATTACAACAAGAATTCTACGGGGAACTACACTCTTCACCACCAATCACACCAGGAGACACACCGATATTTAACCACCGATGAGGGACCAAAGGGTATCAACAATATCGGTAGGATGGTCCATTCCGAACATAAACTTGATTAATATTAACATAGATGGAGCATCCATAGGATACCTAGGATTTGTGGGGTTAGGGCTCATATGCAGAAATTTTGATGCACAAACTATATTATCTCTAGCTCAGCCACTAGGAATTACGACTGCATTAACTGCTGAAAATTGGGCTCTGCTATTGGCTTCATGAACAACAACAAGAAGGAAATGGCCAAGAGTTATCTTTGAAACAGATTCAGTAAACCTTATGTGTTTCATCACTACTTCTACACCCCACCTTGGCACATATCAGGGATGATTGAAGTAATAAGAATCAGATTTCGACAGATCCCACAAGATGCAATTCATCATAACTATAGAGAAGGAAATCAAGTGGCAGACGAGTTAAAAAATCATACGGAAGATGTTAGGAACATGGTTTACAAACAAAAGGCAATATCATAGTAATGCAATTCCTGGCCTACATAGACTAAAAGCAACTGAAAGAACCACATGCATTAGAGGAAAGTACACAGATTTGTCACCTGCAGCAAGAAAACTGGATCCTTTTGATAACTCGTTTCATAGATAAAATTATGTTTTTTTGTTAATGCAATACAAATTAAGCAAAGTAAATATTTTGTTTCTTATCAGGCAGGTGACTTTTATTAAATTTTTATTCCCTTAATAAATCCCCATGAGAATCAAATGGCATAATAGACTAGTCAAGCTTTTCTAGCATGTCATTTGGAACGTAATGGGATTCAAAGACTGAGAGCTTCATAGGAAAGGGTGTTGGAGGCATAGTCATTGGCCAGTGCAGTCCAAGGCAGCATACTTAGTTTCTTATTTGTTGTAATTTGGATTTAATGTATTCGATTTTTTGGATTGATTTTTGTTGAAATGGAGATTGGGAAAATATTTCCTCTCTCTTATGTATATTTCATTAATTAAAAGATATTAAAATTCTTTTTCTTAATATGGTCGATATATGACCCAAGTAGAAGGAGGGATCCCCTCACATTTTTATTATCACACTATCTCACACGTTGGGTGTCATTTTTGCGAATAAAATTAAACCGTAACGGATTTGAAGCTAATATTTTGGGGATATGTTCCTCTAACCAATTATTACATGCCCACCAAAAATGAGTGTATTCCGAGACATATAACACCACCATCTACTACTTTGAAAATGATCCGTTGAAAATTAACGGATTTCTGGCCATCGAATTAAGACCGGTAGATTGTGAGGTTTTATATTTCGGAATGTGCTCATTTTTGATAGGCATGTAGAACTTGGTAAGATGAACGTATTCCCAAAATATTAGCTTCAAATTTGTTACGGTTTGATTTTTATTCGGAAAAATGACGCCCAACGTGTGAGATAGTGTGATAATAAAAGTGTGAGGAGATTCTTCCTCCCCAAGTAAAGAGTAACATGTGGACCTTCTTTATCCATTCATTTGTCATACAATATAATACAAATGCATTCTAAAATGTAGAGTAAATAGGTTGTGTGCATTGTACACAAGACTTGTTCACTTGAACAAAGTTCCCTGCATTCTATTTTGCATATGGAACATTACATTAACTCTTAACATTATTCAAGCTTGCATTGTTACAAATATTTAAATGCACATTATGTTCTGCTCATTGTGTTGCTAACCTAAGTAAGAATTGGAACTTGGTCGAATTCGGTCTTCCCAAAAATCAAATAGAAGATCAAAATCGATCATTACAGCTGTGACGCACATAGTTTTCAAGAGGAAAAATGAACATATCTCAAAATAAATAGTACATGAAACTGTATTTGAAACATATTATAGTTTGTTACATTCACTTTTTTATTATCATCAAATTACAAATTACAGTGGAGACTAGATTGCACCATGAATATCCATATCCATATTGGCTTTTTGGCTGTGTGATCTCTCCGATCACCATTGTTAGCTACCCTGTAAATATATTTTTTCGTTTCCAATATATCCTTTTTTCCTCAAAAAAAAAAAAAGTCGTAAAACTGTTGACTACATTACAGATCCATGGTTAAGGGAGCAGTACTATTACCACACTACTTAGAGCTGTAGACAAATACATAGGAGAACGAGACATATCTGATGACCCAACAAATGGATCAAGTCTCGCAAGCATTGTTCGATGATCCAAGGCATTTTGGTCATTCAAAACACTTATTCCAAGTAGAGAACAAATATTAAGCAGGGTCTTGGGAATGCCTTTGGGAGCCAAAGCTAATAACAAATCTATCTGGACTCCTATTCTTGAGAGAATTGATGCTAGACTTTCTTTTTGGAATCAGATTTCTCTTTCAAAAGGAGGTAAATTGGCCCTTCTCAAGCATATTCTCAGCTCCCTTCTAATGTATTATTTTTATTTGTTTAAAGCTCATATTTCAATTATAAATATTATGGAGAAGAAAATGAGGAACTTTCTATGGGAGCATAATTCTTCTGGCAGTAAATGTTCTCATCTGATTAGTTGGAATTTGGTAATGGCTTCTAAAGAAAGAGGTGGTTTAGGAATTCTTAATCTAAGACTTATGAATCAAGCTCTTTTAGCAAAATGGTGTTGGAGATTTGGGAGTGAGAAATCGCATTTGTGGTATAAGCTTATTGTTGAGAAGTATGGCTGCCAATTTTTATTTTGGATTCCAGAAAGAGTTTACTCTGCTTACGGGGTTTCTTGCTGGAGGACCATTGTGGAAGCCAGTTCTCTTATAACTACAAACTACACACTTAACATCCATTCAGGAGCAAATATCTCTTTTTGGCATGACAGATGGAGAGGTGAGTTCTGCCTAATGGAGACTTTCAATGGTCTTTATAAGCTGGACAGATTCAACAATGCAAGTATAGCTGATCACATTACACCAGAAAACTCTGGGAAGTTTGATTTTAAGACAGTTTTATCAAATGATGAAACAAATTCCTTAGATGCTCTTTTTCAGGCCATTGGTTCTACTCCTCCAATCCTTGATACACTGCCAGATGTTAGAAGATGGTCTCTAACACAAGATGGAATCTTCTCTGTGAATTCTCTTTACTCTAAGATGATTAGTAATGAAGGAATATATAATTTCCCTCATAACTTTGTTTGGGTTACTGGCATTCCTCCAAAGGTCAATTTCTAATTATGGTGTGCTACTCATGGAAGATTTAACTCTCAAGATATGTTTAATCATAAAGGGGTAGATATTTACAGTTCTTGCAGCTTATGTGGTGATAGTCCTAAATCACAAGATCACATACTTCTTCACTGCAAAGTCTCCTACAAGGTATGGTCCTCTCTAACTCCTTCTGAAAATTGGGCGTGGGTCTTTCCAAAATCTTTCATTAACCTGGAAAAAACTTGGCACAACAATAACATCTCCGGCAATGGGAAAGTGATTTGGAATCTAATACCACCCGCTGTTATTTGGGTCTTATGGAGGGAAAGAAACTGCCGAGTTTTTGAGGAGAACTACACCTACAAACCAGTTGTAGATTTGTGCAATGATGTCAAAGCTCTAGTTCTCTCTTGGGCGGCTGCTTTTGGCAATAGGGTTTGCTTGAACTTTACTTACATAGTTCAAAATTGGAACCTTATTTATATGTAATTTTATTTTTGTTTTTAACTACCTCTGGTAGTTCTTGTATATTCTTCTTCTCTTAATAAAATCTTCTCTTCCAATCAAAAAAAAAAAAAAAACCAGGGTCTTGGGATATGTTTAAGTTATAATAATTTAACAGAGTTTAAATGCAGCATTGGTGATTTAATGATTCATACCAACAACAAGAATCATATAGAAATAAATCAACATCCGACATGGTCACAAGGTATATTGGATGTTTATGCATGTAGCTAGCATGGAACTACTAGAGCTCTATCAAACGGCAGTCTAGCCAAGTTCTGATTATGAGAGAAATTATTCTCACTCGTCTCGACATCCAAGTAACTCACGTACACGGTCCCAATTTGCTAAACAAGATGGCTCTATCAAGTTGAGTATCCATGTCGTCAAAATATATATGATACTGGATGTGTGATGCAAAATTTAAGGCGCTTTACAGTTTATACTTGAAAGGGTTTCTGCTTAATAAATTAAGAATTAGCACCGGGCACTACCCATAAAGTCATCATATGGAAGAATTGGAAATTAGAGAGATTTGGTCTTTGCATATTATATAGTTTACAAAAGGCAAAATGAAAATCACTTTATATGATAAACTTGCAACCACAATTCAAAAACAAATTAGTCTCAATCTCAACCGCCAAACACGCATAGTACTAATAAATGACAAGAACCTAAAAGCTGCCTGCAGCTAGACCATTTATGATCTGAGCTGCTGAACTTATTAAGTCGCTATTACTTCATCTGAAATTTATTGCTGTCCGCATCATCTATGGTAGAGTTGCATTAAGGCACTTCAAAGTTGCATTTCTTAGCAGCCGAGGCTTGCAAAATAGCAACAACCGGAAAGGCTCAAAAGAAAATAAACAAGCGACTAAACATTACAATGAAATTAAAGTTATAAAGCCTTGGAACAATAGCAGAATATGTTTGTCACCAAGGGGTTAAGCCATTCAGCCCGGAAAGATGTAAGCCATTCAGTCCGGAAAGATGATTTGTTCTAATACTGAAATGGTTTTTGAAATTTCATGACCTATTTCTTAGTTTCCGCTAAAGAAGTTAAGAATTAGCACCACCATCCACAAAGTCATCAAATATGGCAAAATTGAAAAAGTGTTATGCCCTTTGTGTTGCCAATCCAAGTAAGAATTGGAACTTAGCAGATTTGGTCTTCGAAAAATTCAAACAGATGAATGAAAGGAAGGTGCAACTTGTAAGCATAGTCAGTGAAGCTGTCAGGAACATTACATTGTTTGCAAAAGGCAAAATTTTACAAAAGGAAAAATGAACATTCAAATACATATCCCAATATAGACTGCAAGACTGTATTCCAAACATATGATAGTTAGTTGCTTTAACTTTTTTTATTATCATCAAATTACAAACAACAAATTACAGCACTATATGAATATCCAAATTTACCCATCAAGCTCGTCCACACAGTTGTAGCAACTAAAGCACAAAAAACTAAATAGATGTGTAATGCAGCATATAAGGGAACTTGCAGTTCTTAACTATTGGGACACCATAAACTTGGATTTCGATGACATTCCGATTAATAAAATTAATTATCTATCAATAACCAAATTTACGGGCTTGTCAGAAATTGATAATAATTCAAGACTATAATTAAATTGGCTCGCAAAATTCAGCGACTATAGAATTCCCAAGCTAACTACTCTCGAAAGATTCAGTTGAGGACCGATCGGCCAACTACAAGCTAGGTGGGTATCCATATCAAAATTTCCTTTGCCTTTTTTACAATAATCCAAAAGAATTCGAAAACACATGACTTACACTCTAATCAAAACATATCTTCATAGTTTCGTAACTTCTCCGAACAGCCCAAAGATCTGAGCCGAACATATATATGTCCATATTTATGGTGGCCACTTATGATCTGAGGTGCAACTATATATTCATCTAAAATTTATTAGGTACAACTATAAAATTCATTAGCACCACTATCCATCAGATTTGAAAAATGAAAAAGTGTTGTGCTCATTGTTTTTCCAATCTAAGTAACATTTGGAACTTAGTGAAAAATGAAATACTAGAAGAATACAAGGAAAGGTGTAAGCATATATATATATATATATAAGTGAATGTAGTCAGGCACATTCTTTACGAAAGGAAAAATGAAAACCCAAAAACTCTGAGAATGCATTCCAACATATGATAGATTGTTGCGTTTCACTTTCTTATCATCATCTAAATCACATATTACAGCTCAATGGATTGGAGACCAGATTGCACTGTGAGTATCCAAATTTACATATCATGCTCAAATGAAATTAAAAGTTATAAGCCTCAGCTGAATTGCAGAATATGTCAACATCCAGTCCAGAAAGATGGCATTCTTTATAATTCGATATTCTCATAGGCATCTAAACCACTATAATTTGATGTTAAAATGAACATGACGAAATCTATGTCTAATGGCATGTCTCAAGTGGAAATGGCCACAAAAATCTGTGCAATGAAATGTGAGTCTTTGCGAAAATCAAGCACTACCAGAAGAATACAAGGAAAGGTGTAAGCAGCAGCTGCACATGGTTTACAAAAGAAAAAATGAAAATGAATATCCCAACTATAATATTCTTTGTATTCCAAATCCAAATTTATGATAACCCATCAATTAATGTCTCCAAATTTATGTCATGCAAGCCATTATGCAAATTAAATACTACTGTAGGTTAATTCTTATCTCCCACGTGATGAATTTATTGTTTTTAGATGATACCAAAGCATGTTGGTCATTCAGAGGAACACTTGTGGCAAGTAAAAAAACAATAAAATAAATAAGGGTCCTGGAGTCGGTCCAAATTCATGTAATCTAAAATAGTTTAGGCATAAAGAAATTTTTTGAGTTTTTTAAATTACTTATGCAACCAGCAACAATATTAAACTTTTATTTTATAATATATTCACTTATGTTTATTATTTTATAAAAAAACATGTGGCTCAAAAAAGTTTTGTTTGACACCAGACTGGAGCGTTTCTGCCGAGGAAGAGTAACTGAATCTCAATTTTGCAATCCCCTTGGGCCTTGACATGTATCATTGACAAGACCCAAATAAGAAAAAAACTTCTGCAAACCACTACATTCAACGGAAAAGTGTGCCGCTCATTGTGTAAAGGGAAGGTACAAAAGCGTAATCATTGTAGTCAGGCACATTCTTTACGTGAAATTTAAGAACATATCCCAATTGGAATTTCGATCAAAAAAATAAAAATCCCAATAAAAACTAAAAACACACCCCAATGAATGTAGACTGTCTTCCAGCCATAAGATAGTGTAGGTAAAAATCAAATGGGAAAGATGAAAAAGTGTTGTTCTCGTTGTTTTGCCCATCTAAGTAAGATTGGAACTTAGAGAGTAATCTGTCTTTGCAAAAATCAAATAAGGAAGGGTCTAAGCATAGTCAGGGCAGGTTTAGCTGTAAGGCACATGGTTTTTTACAAATGAAATTTCAAAAGGATATCCCGATCTAAAGTCTTAGACTGCATTCCCACAACTACCCCTCTCTCTATCGAATGGTCAAGTTATTCTTCACAAATATGAACGGTCAGGATCGTTTTTGTGAAGATTCCCTAATTTCTCCTATAAATTCGAATCCCTTGTGAAGAAAATGCAAACATAAAATAACTCAGAAATATACAGAGAAAGAGAGAGAGAAGAAATGGGGAAAGTGCTTATATCAAACTTTAGTAATAGCGCTCTGATGCTTTACAAACATTTATTCACTTTCGCAAACATATTGAAAATCTTACAGACCATATCATTAAGATTTTTCAATCGGATAATGCCTTAGAGTACAAAAAGTTTACATCTTATCTTAATGAGTCTGGAATCCAACATAGATTCTCATGTCCTCATACATCACCCCAGAATGGTTTAGCAGAAAGACGCATTCGTCATGTAACCGAATCAGGGTTAGCACTCTTGTTTCAAGCCCATATGCCATACACCTATTGGTCTGATGCTTTTACGACTACTTTCTACCTCATAAATCGTCTTCCAAGATCTTCTACAGAATCCAAAACTCCTTTAGAACTTCTTTTCCGAAAAAATCCAGACTACAACTTTCTAAAAGTTTTTGGTTGCCTAGCATATCCTTTTTTGCGATCATACAACTCGAATAAACTTGAGCCACGTTCCATACCATGTGTGTTTATTGGCTACAGTAGTGCTCATAAGGGATATTTATGTCTTCATAAAGAAACTGGCAGAATTTATATTACTCGGCATGTCAGGTTTGAAGAACAGTCTTTTCCATTCATGCCTATGCAGCAGCGACTACCAAATCAAACATCAGGTAGTGTTCCCTCTGATACTGGAATTTTACTATCACCACTGTTTCAACGTAGAAGGTCTTTGCACACACAGCAAACTACAGTCTCTCAATCTCAGGCTCAGTCAGAGGCGTCTGCTACGTCAGAAGCAATGGTTCCTCCGGTAGTTCATGAATCATCACCAGCTGACAGTTTGCAAGAAGCTTCTTCATCAAATAATGACACAGCTGGTTCAATCAACGCTGCTGTCACTCCTGAGCAGTCTGACGCACAATCTGCTAATACATTGATTACCTCTCATCCAATGCAAACAAGGGAGAAATCTGGCATCAGCAAACCCATAAACAAGCTGTGCTTAACCGCTACGAAGCATCCGCTGGATGATAATGACTTCATGGAACCTAGCTGCTACTCAGAAGCAAGCAAGCATCTGGGTTGGAGAACTTCCATGGATGTTCAGATAAATGCGCTCATTCGCAATGGTACCTTCTCCCTTGTTAAATATGAACCTGGCATGAATGTTGTAGGCTCCAAATGGGTGTTTCGTGTGAAGCAAAACCCTGATGGAAGCATACAAAAACGAAAGGCACATCTTGTGGCTAAGGGCTTCAACCAACAAGAGGGTGTGGACTATGGAGAAACATTTAGTCCGGTGATAAAGCCGTGTACAATTCGGCTTGTGCTTTCCATTGCTGTGATGAACAACTGGCCGTTGAAGCAATTGGATGTAGAGAATGCTTTTCTCCATGGAAATCTTGAAGAAGATGTCTATATGAAACAGCCGGCTGGTTATGTCGATCCTGATTATCCCACTCATCTGTGTAAGTTACACAAGTCCTTATATGGACTAAAGCAGGCGCCCCGTGCATGGTTTTCACGTTTGAGTAATCACTTACTTGCTCTTGGTTTCAAAGGATCAGTTGCTGACACTTCGTTGTTTGTTTTGAAAACACATGACTATGTCACATATTTGTTGGTCTATGTTGATGACATTATTGTTACAGGCTCAAATGCAGCTCACATAACTCGTCTTATCAAAGACCTTGGTGATGAGTTTGCTATAAAAGACATGGGAAACTTAAACTATTTTTTGGGTGTTGAGGTGATTAGGCAGGCAGATAAATTGGTTCTCACACAGCGTAAATATGTCACAGACCTCCTAAAAAAGACGAAACTGGATGGTGTTAAACCGGTTTGCACTCCATTAGCACCTAACTGAAGATAAGACGGCAAGGCACATCAAGATTTGAAGACCCAACTTTGTATCGCAGTGTGGTAGGGGCACTGCAGTATCTCCATCTTACCAGACCAGACATTTCTGTTGCGGTAAATAAAGTATGCCAATATATGCATGATCCTTACATAGAACATTGGGAGTTGGTCAAGCGCATCATTCGATACCTGAAAGGCACAGTGGACTTTGGCTTGCATCTAAAAGCTTCTAAAGATTTTTCCATTCAAGCCTACTCAGATGCAGACTGGGCCGGTTGTTTGGATGATCGTAGATCAACTAGTGGGTACTGTGTCTACTTTGGTGGCAATTTAATATCATGGAGTGCGAGAAAACAGAGAACCGTCTCCAAGTCGAGCACTGAAGCGGAATACAGGGGCATAGCAATTGCAACATCTGAGGTAATTTGGGTTCAATCTTTATTGCATGAACTTGTCATTGCTATACCGGCGCCAGTGCTATGGTGTGATAACCTTGGTGCAACGTATCTAACAGCAAATTCGGTATTTCATGCTCGTACCAAGCATATCGAAATAGATTATCACTTTGTTCGAGAACGAGTGTCGAATAAAGAATTACAAGTCCGGTTTATAAGTTCACGTGATCAACTAGCGGATATTTTCACAAAAGGGCTTGCCTCACCGTGGTATCAGTTTCTTCGGACCAGGTTGCACATCCGTCAACTACAGTACAACTTGAGTGGAGGAGTTAGCACAGCTGTCAGTCCTCCGATAACTCCTCAACAACATCAGCCAGAAGAAGTGTGTAACTAAAGCTCTAGACTTTAGGCTTCAAGTTTGGTTTTTATGTTAGCATTAAACTCGTTCTTAATCTGTTGAACAACAATAACTCACAGCTGTAACCGTTTGTAAAGGACTGTGTATAAATGAAATCAAAGTCACCACATGAGAAGTGTGGAAGACATTCTACCAATTACTAAGTTTCAACTGTTCTTATCAGTACTGTTAGTGTCAGGAGCATTTGTGAATCCTGCTTCTGCAAAATCATCTCTTTCTGTGGGTTTCTATGATCATAGTTGTCCAGAGGTGGAGCTTATTATAGAGAAAGAATTAACTAAGAAACTCTATCCTATTCCTCACAACATCACCATACCGGGGACGCTTAGGCTGTTTTTCCATGACTGCGCTGTTCAGGTATAATACATTTTCCCCCTCTTCTTCATCTTATTCATCATCATGTTTTTCTTCACTAATTTTCTCTTTCATCTTTGATTGAGAGTATCTCTTCCCTTGATTTTTTTTTTTTTTTTTTTGAAAGAATCTTCCCTTGATTTCTAAATTGTTTTGAATAATTTTTCCCCGCTTTCTCGGAGGTTGTACATCTGCTTCTAAAGCTACCACTAATTTTCCGGCAGTTTGTGATAGATTTAAGAATTTACATGTAGCATCAACCCTATTTTTCTATAATTCAATTTCATCTGCAGCTGTTCTTCATCAAACTCTAGTTATTCTTCTTCTATTATATCAAACTTTAGTAAATCTACACTACGGGAAAAAAACAACGTTTACAACACAATCTAAGAGTTGTAGTACCCCTACGACAACTCCATTTCATGCGTTATGGAAGGGGGGTATTGTAGAAAGTCCAAGCTTTTCTACAATACTTGACTAAGAGTTGTAAATTGTGTTGTGATTCATGGTTCGACAATATTTTGCCAAAGTTGTGATTCTCTTTCGATTTTTTTTGAAAGCCTAACACAACTCTTGCTTGTGTTGTAGGACTATTTTACACAACAAAGGATGTGTATCGTAAATATATGTAACACAACACTTGTATAAGTTGAAGGTTTATCTTAGACAACCTAGAATTTGTATCGTAAAAATATATAACACAACACTTGTATAAGTTGAAGGATTATCTTAGACAACCTAGGATATGTATCATAGAAATATGTTACACGACACTTGTTACTATTATGAATAAGATTTGCACGACACTTGTTAGAGTTGTAGAACTATGTTAGACAACACCTAGTTATGTCGTAAAGACATTCTTTCACAACCATTGGTTCGTGTAGTTGAAATATGGAACACAACTCTTATTAGAAGTTGCGTGCATAAAAATATTTTGAAAAAAAAAAATTATAGCTGAAACCGAATTGCCGAAAGTATTTCACATTAACCTGCCAGTGTAACACGTCTACATTCATTCAAGTTAACATGCCACTCCAATTGCATTACCTAGCTAACTTCAAATCACCTTGTATGATAGTGTGTTGCGCAACAAAAGAAAATAAAATGATAGATTCTTTGGACATGACTAAAAATACCATATAAATCCATTTGTTACAGCTCATATCACCCATTCAGCTCATCAGACTCACACTTTGCTCAACCCTTCTTGCACATCCATCTCCTTCAGCTGTGCCTCAAGCCATCTCACCAACAACACCTCACTTTCTCCGGCAGAAAGTATAAACCACTTAACCAAAATCCAGTCTAACCACATCAGCTTCTTCTGCAATTCAGATCCCCACCAGCTCATAGAAACAACTCATATTCTCAACCAGACAACTACGGCTCCACTACAAACCCATCTGCAATCCTCCTTGTTCTCATGTTCACCTGGAACAGGAGATTGGAAAAAACCCATTTCCATTAGCAGCAACACATTACTTTCATTTTTAAATGCAAGATACCAGTTGTCACTCGACAAGGCTTTGAACAACATGAAATGACAAATGAATTTCTTGACACACAAATTCAAACAAGTAATAAATCGATAATATCAAATGGTAAATCACTATATTACATGCAATAATTGCTTACACGTATTGGGGTGTCAGCGACTTGTTTGAAATATATGACCTCATCATAGATTGAGGTCCAATTCCACATTAGGGTTCTCAAGTACTTCCACAAGGTATAATCGCCATAATAAAATTCTGCAAAGGAAACATGAGAATTAAGAAACTGTCTATGGTCTAATACAGCTTACACATCACATTTAACTACTACATATGAATTGTTTAATACACACAAAATGCAATCGACAATAAAAAGGTTTAATTTTGACCAAGCAACATTTTTTCACTTATTGATAAGAATTAGCATCCCAATAAGTTATGCTGATTGCTATTGCCATGGTTTACATGACAGGCTTTTAAATTTATCACAGGATACTCTAAAAACCCAATTTATTTCTCTATGCAAAATGTTAATTTACTGTAAAGGGACGAGTCAAAGTACAACAAGATGCAAGTAGGAACACGACAAGGGGTTGTTTTCACTAAAGCCAGAGAAATAAGAAAACTGTACTACGAAATTAACCACTAAAAGTGAGCATAAGGTATTTGAGCCATCATTTGTTTTCGTATCAAAATGCATGTTCATTTATCATGCTTTTAGAGACAAATACTTCTTTACTAATCTCTATATTAAATTCAAACAAATGACAAAATGACTCCAAAATGTTCTGTACCTTTAGACCCTGGCTCCCTTAAGGGAGATAACTATCACGTTTGACCCAAGCAAAACAATCCATATGGCAAGCAAATTTAGCACGACATTCCCCTTGATTTCGGTCACATAAAAATCCTATCTCCTGCAAACACAACGTGCAAACATTATAATTTGGGCCATAAAGAACTTCAATAGACCAGCAAACACATTTTAAAGACAGTTTATGGAACTAATATCAAGCAACAGGGGAAACATAATGCAAAAAGAAAAAACCAAATTCCCAAACAAGGCTAACGAATTTGAATAAGGTACATACTCTTTCCTTGTGAAAAGTATATGGTAAGCTAGTAGGCCTATCTCCCGAATCTGAACAATTTTGGCCATTTTGGGTATAACATCTCTTCCATTTCTGTCCTCATCCTCATCATTGCCACTATCTTCTGGTGATTTATCTGTATCCATGCCAAACAGATCAGTAAGCCATCTAGACCAGTTACCAACCTGCATAATAGTTGACCAACAATCATTTAAGCAACGAAACATGGACCAAATACTAGCATTGTATTGTACAATTAACGAAACAAAGAAGAAAGTGGCGCATACAGAATTTTTCAGTTGTGCACCAGATCCGAAGCTCAAGTTTCCATCTAGAATTGGTAGAACCTTCGAATCAACTATTGGGTCAGAGAGAGGGTCCGTTGGGATTTCATTAGCTGACTCACGTAAAATTGCATTGGACATGGCAACATCTAATCTCCATCCACAAATTGCAGTTTCTTGTTCTCCTTCAGACTTCTCCTTATTAATATCTCGCAATCAACAACTCTTTTCTTCCCATCTCAATCCCGTCTCCATTCTATGAATCCATTGCACCATTATCAAAATGCATATTTGATTCTAAACAAAACTTCTCATTGCGACATGAGTACTATTTCAACAAGGGTGGAAATCTACAGAATAAAATTTATATCGCACACAAAAAAGATTCCACAGATTGGCTTCACAAAAGATTAAACATGCTACAAAAGAGGTACGGCTTTGCATGATTGAACAGGGTGACATAACCACTAAGAAACTACCCAACAAAATTGATGTCCATAATAAGAAGATACTGAATATGTACAACAAACCTTGAAAGTAATTATTAAGGATTGAGTGATAGATAGAAAACTAGAGCGACAAATTAGGATGCTTTGCACAAATGAAAATGAAATAGGAAACTGTAACGCATGAGTACAATAAACATGTAAGAACTGACAACATTTCTATTTTCTTACCACACAAAGAAGCTGCCGCTTTCCAGGAGTGTCGGCTCCGTGGTTGCTAAATTTTGCTTCCAGAACCGCTATTAGCGCGACATTATCCTATACAAAATTGAATGGTCACGTAGAATAACACAGGGAGTAAGATTCTGGGGAAGAACCTAAGCACTAACTAACTTCATAAGAGACACAAAAGAAGAAAAAGGTCACCTTAAGAAGTCGAGATAAAGCAGCTTTCTTCTGAGTGATTGGGACCACAGCATCTGTCAGTGACTGTCTGACTGAGCAGCCTTGTTGAATTCAACCTACATATAAAGTAAACTGTTTATGAACCCCCAAATCCCATTTCGGTAATATCCACGAACCCCTAAATACACTCAATTCGGCCAATATTTCAGCTGAATTCCCAGCTAAGAAAGTCCCAAGAACAGCTACCAATGTATCCAATCTTGGATTACAGATAAAACTCCCAAAATAGATCATATGATAACCTAAATTCACGACCTGGTACTGCTGATTTTGATAGTAGACCTTGAACTCAATCTGAGACAACCAAGAAGACATCATCTATATTTTTCAACCCAAATCTCTTCACCATTGAAACTGACAGTGATGGCAGCTGCTCGGATGATCAAGGTGATGCTCTCAATTCCTTATTTTCTGTAATCAATTCCACTAATGCAGCCACCGTAATTACTCTGAGTACCTGACTCAGTGATTCCTTGTAAACCCCATATCTGCAAACACAATCACAGAAATACTCGATTATCAGCAGAAACCTCCGTATATTTGCTTTGCTGCTCTTGAACCTTAATTTCACCAGATCCCCTTTTCTTCCACCTGAATTCATCTCAGCATCTCAAATCCGTCAGACCCATTAACTCAACATATCATACCAACAACAACCATCTTCTAATTCATCACCAACAGCTTCAGAATCATCTTCCTAACACCACCAGATTTCAATTCCAGAACCACTAAATCATCTACTGAGATAATAAGGTTGAAGAAATTGGTTAGATTTCGTTGAAGAAATAATAGGATTTTACTGAAATTTGGTTGAAGAAACTGGTTAAGTAATCTGATTGAAAGAATTTGGAGTTCGATTTTGACTTTTAATTGAAACATTTTGAGGAGATCTTGAGATTTGGTTTCGTTTCTTGAGGATGGCGACGATGTCTTGTAACACCTTCAGCTGAATTACGACAAAGCACCAAATTGTGAATAAATCTAATTAGACTTGAGGTTGAATTCAGTTAGGGTTTGAAGAACAGGGAAGAAGAAATTCGAGTTCCCAAACGAATAATAAGTGGGTTTGTCTGCTAAGGGTCAGTATCGTATTTGGGTTTTGATGATTGTGTTGTTGAATAGAGTATCAGATGAGTTGTAGGTGGTCTTGAAGTATGCTGTCCATTTGTGATGAACTCAGAGAAGATAAGAATGGAGATCCGGTGCAATTAAGAGATGGGTTTGTTTATTTTCATCTGAGAATTGTTAAAAGTGCTGAGTTGAATTGAATCTGGCTAAGAAGAACAAAATTGAAGAATGGGTTTTGAAATCTAGGGTTTGTTTATTTTCAGCTCAACATTGAGATTTGTGGGTTTTTACTTTTGTTTTGAAATCTAGGGTTTGAAATCTACGACATCCGTAAGTTTTTTACAAAGAAATTGAGAGCGAGAAAGAGATTTGTTGGTAGTTAGAGATTTTTTGGTTAAGGTTTTCTTCTGTTAGGAGGCGGAAAGAGGGAAAAGAGGTTAGAGATGAGGGAAAAGAGGGAAGACAAGTGAGAAAAGTGAGAGATGGACGGTAGAGATTTAGTTAGGGAATGTCATACGGATTAGGGATATATTTGGACGGTAGAGATTTGACCAGGGAGTATCATACGGATCATGGAAATTGTGTTCATTTTGTGCTAATATGAACTCATGTATTCGGTTCTATTATCAACATTCGACACGAAAAAAATTCCAAAAATAATATTAATAAATTTATGACATTGATATCGACATTCTGATGTAAAAAAATCCAAAAAATGTATAAGAATGAATCGGGAAAATAAAAATGAATTCGATAATCGGTGTGTTTTTTTGTGTTTTCGTGCTTTCTCTTTGTATAACGACAAACAAACTATGAACCGAGAAAATCCGAGAGGGTTCAGACTTCAAACTTAGCAGGATATATCATCGAAATCGATAAATATGAAGCTCAGTGTTGATTCCATCTTCAAATGTGGTATAACGACAAACAAACTATGAACCGAGAAGCTCCGAGAGGGTTCCGACTTCAAACTTAGCAGGATATATCATCGAAATCGATAAATATGAAGCTCAATGTTGATTCCATCTTCAAATGTGGTATAACGACAAATAAACTATGAACCGAGAAGCTCCGAGAGGGTTCCGACTTCAAACTTAACAGGATATATCATCGAAATCGATAAATATGAAGCTCAGTTGATTCCATCTTTAAATGTGGTATAACGACAAACAAACTATGAACCGAGAAGCTCCGAGAGGGTTCGGACTTCAAACTTAGCAGGATATATCATCCAAATCGATAAATATGAAGCTCAGTGTTGATTCCATCTTCAAATGTGGTATAATGACAAACAAACTATGAACCGAGAAGCCCCAAGAGGGTTCAGACTTCAAACTTAGCAGGATATATCATCGAAAACGATAAATAAGAAGCTCAGTGTTGATTCCAACTTCAAATGTGGTATACCAATAAACAAACTATGAACCGAGAGGGTTCGGACTTCAAACTTAGCAGGATATATCATCGAAAACGATAAATATGAAGCTCAGTGTTGATTCGAACTTCAAATATGGTATAATGACTCCGAGATCGAAACCTGGCCGCTAGTTGACTACTGCAAGTCGGAAACTTCGTTAGAACGATGAATCCATTCATTTACTGGTAAGATTCCTTCAGAATATTCTTCAAAACCTTAAACAAACCCTATTCTGGAATATTATATGCGTACCTTGGCTCCAAGAACGGAACCTGGTTCAGAGAGGACTACTATAAGTAGGAAAATTGGTAAGAACGACGAATCCATCCATTTACAGGTAAGATTCCTTCGGAATATTCTACGAAACCTTAAGGAAACCCTATTTCTGCATATTGTATGCAAACCAGGCTCCGAGATCGAAACTTGGCCTCGAGATGACTACTCTAAGTCAGAAACTTGGTAAGAACGACGAATCCATCCAATTACAGGTAAGATTCCTTCGGAATATTCTACGAAACCTTAAGAAAACCCTATTTATGCGTATTGTATGCGTACCAGGCTCCGAGATCGAAACTTGGCCTCGAGATGACTACTCTAAGTCAGAAACTTGGTAAGAACGACGAATCCATCCATTTACAGGTAAGATTCCTTCGGAATATTCTACAAAACCATAAGAAAACCCTATTTATGCATATTGTATGCGTACCAGGATCCGAGATCGAAACCTGGCCGTGAGTTGACTACTCTAAGTCAGAAACTTGGTAAGAACGACGAATCCATCAATTTACAGGTAAGATTTCTTCGAGATATTCCCCGAAACATTAAACAAACCCTATTCTGGCATATTGTATGCAAACGCAGGCTCCCCGAAATATGAAGCTCAATGTGGACCACTATAAGATGGAAACTTTTAAGAACGATGAATCCATTCATTTACAGGTAATATTTCGTCGGAATATTCTTCTAAACCTCAAACAAAATATCTTCTGGCAACTTCGAGGCATAACCTGGCTCCCAGATCGAAACCTGGTCGTGAGTGGACCATTATAAGCCTGAAACTTGGTAAGAACGATGAATTCATCCATTTACAAATAAGATTCCATAGGAATATTCCCCTAAACCTTAATTAAACACACCCATTTTCGTCAACTTCGATACTGAACCTGGCTTCGAGCTCAAAACCTAGCCGCGAGTAGACTATTATAAGTCGAAAACTTCGTAAAAACGATGAATCCAACCATATACAAGAAAGATTCCTTTGGAATATTCCCCTAAACCTTAAACATATCCGTTTTCATCAACTTTGAGGCATGAACCTGGCTCTGAGCTCGAAACCTGGCGGTAAGTGGTCTACTATAAGTCGGAAACTTCGTAAGAACGGTAAATCCAACCATATGTAGGAAAAATTCCTTTGGAATATTCCCCCAAACCTTAAACTTATCCTTTTTCGTCAACTTCCAGGCATGAACGATGAATCCTTCCATTTACCGGTAAGATTACTAGGAATATTTCCCAAAACCTTAAACAAGCCTTATTCTGTCATATTGTATGCATACCCTGGCTCCGAGGTCGAAACCTGGCCAAGAGTGGACTACTATAAGTCGGAAACTTGGTAAGAACGATGAATCCATCCATTTACATCACAGGCTCAAATATTACTAGAGTTGGACCTGAGTTTCTCACTCGGATGAACTGAAAATGAAATATATCAGATTTGAACATCACAGGTTCGAAGATTACTAGAGTTGGACCTGATTTTCAAATTCGGATGAACTGAAGATGAAATTTATCATATTTGAACATCACGGGTTCAAAGATTACTAGAGTTGGACCTGAGTTTGTCATTCGGATGAACTGAAGATGAAATTTATCAGATTTGAACATCTCGGGTTCAAAGATTACTAGAGTTGGACCTGAGTTTGTCATTCAGATGAACTGAAGATGAAATTTATCAGATTTGGTGCAATAAATATTATGGAGACTGTGAAAATGTCCAGACTACCCTTATTGGAAATATGTAAAGTAAATATTACAGAATGTGAAAATGACCATATTACCCTTATTCGAAATAAGTGCAATAAATATTATGGAGGCTATAAAAAATGACCAGACTACCCTTATCGGAAATAGGTAAAGTAAATATTATATAATGAGAAAATGACCATATTACCCTTAATGGAAATAAGTGCAATAAATATTACGGAGACTGTGAAAATGACCAGACTACCCTTATCGGAAATAAGTATAGAAAATATTACAGACTGTGAAAATGACCATATTACCCTTAGTGAAAATAAGTGCAATAAATATTATTGAAACTTTAATAATGACCAGACTACCCTTATCATAAATAAGTAATGTAATTATTACAAACTTTGAAAATGACCATATTACCCTTGATGGAAATACGTGCAATAAATATAATGGAGACTCTGAAAATGACCATATTACTCTTAATGGAAATAAGTGCAATAAATATTATAGAGACCGTGAAAAATGATAAGACTACCTTTATCCGAAATAGGTAAAGTAAATATTACAGAATGTGAAAATGATCATATTACCCTTGATGGAAATACGTGTAATAAACATTACGCAGACTGTGAAAATGACCAGACTACCCTTATTGGAAATAAGTAATTTTCAGAGAAGGCTTCGCGCTGTTTGCGGCTTAGTCACCTGAGCCTTTTTTTTTGAACATTATATTTTGTTTTACAACTCTTATAAAGGGTTGTCGTAAAGTTAGTATATTAAAGAACCACAAACTTGACAGAACTTGTGATAGTGTAGGAATGGTTAGTGGTGTACACTTCCATGCAGAAGGCTAAGGATCAAATCCCCCCATCCTCATTTTTTTCCAACATTATATATTTTTACTTCAACAACACTTATAAGTGTTGTTATACATTTTTATTAAAAAAAAAAAGATCCAAAACTTTTGACCGGTAAGGATGGTTGATAAGATACACTTCCATGCCTTAGATTCATGTTCGAATCTCCCCTCTAACTTCATTTTTTCCAAATTCTATATTTTTACTTCAACAACACTTATAAGTGTTGTTATACGTTTTTATTAAAAAAAAAAGAAAAACAAACAGAACTTGTGAACTGTAAGGATAGTTGATGAGCTAGACTTCCATGTCGTAGGTTTATGTTCAAATCTCCCCTCTAACATTATTTTTCATCATCATATTTTGGTGTTCTTCAACAACTCTTGTAAACATTGCGATAGGCTTAGTCACTACATTTATGGAACAGAGTTGTTATAGCTAAATGTCGTCACAACTCATTTTCTTAAGGAGTTGTCGTTTGTTTTCTTAGTGCAACCCCTTGTTCCTAAGGGTTGGTAGTGATGATATACGACAACGCTTCCTTTGAAAACAGTTGTAAAACATAGGACTTTCTACAATGTTTAGAAAAGAGTTGTAAAACCCCAGTTGTAGATGTATATTTTTCCCATAGTGCTATCAGTTTTTTTTATTACTTCTTGTCAATCTTTCTCATTCCTCTTCTTCTTACCCATATGTTTCTTTTTTACTAAATGGAAACCTGAAGTCTTGATCAAATAGAAAATGATTCTCCTGGTTTATTTTGAAATAGAATCTTGAAAGTAATCAGATATCTCCATTTATCTTTTAACTTTAGTATCGATTGGTCAATTTTAAGAAAAATTTAGTCTGCAGGGCTTTCTGTATGTTTTTTTGTAGATCTGTAAGTTTAGGAAGAATGAATGAAAAGTCCTAACTTTTTCAATTAAATTTGTCATCTATTTGAGACTAATGGCTTCATTCTTTTTTGCAGGGTTGTGATGGTTCCGTCTTGATCTTACCAACTGATGATAACAATTCTGAGAGAAATGCCTCGATCAATCACTCTTTAGCACGGGATGCATTTGAAGTCGTTGAAAATGCTAAGGAAGCATTAGAAAAGGAATGCCCGGGGATCGTATCGTGCGCTGATATTCTGGCGATTCTGGCTCGGAATGTTGTTGTTCGGGTAAGAAATGGTTGATTTACTTTTATATTGATATAGTCTAAGGCATATTTTCTGTTCTGAGAATTTGATTTCTGTATGGTTTCCAATGTGGCAGTGGGGCGCTCAATCTTGGAAGGTTGAGAAGGGGAGAAGAGATGGATTAATATCCAATGCAACAGAAGCTCAGCTTCTGATACCGAAGCCCAATCAAAATATATCAAGTCTAATCAGTGGATTCCAATCAATTGGCCTTTCAACTGCGGATCTCGTCACCTTATCCGGAGCTCACACAATTGGGTTTACCCATTGCAAAGAATTTGGTAGCCGTATTCCGCGTTTGAACTCCACTATAAGATCAAAGGTATTCGCAAGTTGCCATTATCCTAAGATTGATGAAAATAGTTTTGCTCCACTCGATCATAATTCTCCATTAAATTTCGACAACAACTATTATCAAAATTTGCTTGAACGAAAAGGCATGCTTTTGACGGATCATGAGTTGGCTTTTGGTGAAGACCATCTCAGTCGGAAATTGGTTTATCGCTACGCACAAGATCAACAGTTCTTTTTCCGCGAATTTGCTAAGGCTATGGTAAAATTGGGCAGAGTGGGGGTTAAGACTGGGAATGACGGAGAAATTAGACGGAAATGCAGCAAATTCAACGATTAGGGTTTCTTTATTGATATGAGAAAAAATAAGTGATTGTGACAGAAAAGGGTTATATATCAAAAGGAAAGGGACAAATCTGTACTTTGTACTTTGTTCTTTACATATTGTCTTTAGCGATTTTGATCGCTTTTAGTCTTTTGCTGGTGCGGACTCTGAAGATGCATTACTAGTTTTTGTTTCTTATTCTTGGTCACTTCAATTGAATCAACTGTGCATTGACTATGCTTACACCTTTGTGTTCTTGGTTTGTTTTTCAAGATTGCTATTAAGTGTACCAAGTTACAAGTCTTACATAAATCTTAACCCAACGGAGCTGTTATTTGTAATGAATGCCACAAACTATAAATATGGTTTGATGTTTTGAAACAACTTAGCACCGATGGCGGAAAGGGAGAATTGTTTTTACCGGCATATATACATGCCTTTCCCCCACCGGTGTTGAGTCGGCATGATGTATTTTTTTTCCGAAAGAAAAGGGTTATATCAAAAGGAAAAAACCAAGCCAGTTACATACACAGAGGAGACGGTTATATATGCATTATCATCTCCCAGCTATTAAATTTTGGATTAGTATCAAGGTGTCTAGAATTTTTTTTTACTCGGCAAAAGAGAGATTGAAAATGCTTACGAAGAGTAAGCATAGAAAGGGGGACACAACCCAAATGAGGAGGAAGTACATGCTCAACCTCCTCAAACTTGACGGAACCTAAACATCTTTAAAAGAACCCAATTATAAACAGGAAAATTAAGTTACAAAAATAAAAGAATCCCAGTTAGCATTTACTTGATCAAGAGAGACATCTATCAAAGAATCCAAGTTTTTACACCAAAAGAAAGTTTGGGTTTTTATGACTTCTATAACATTCATAAAGCTGGCCGTCCCATTGTTGATAGTGATGTCGTTTCGGCAATTCCAAAGAGTGAAACAAAAAGTTACGAAAATGTAGCATGATGGTTTAAATAAAGTGTATCATCCGTTCATAAAATGTTGCACTCTAAAAGTTTAGATGTAATTTGTATGGGTAATTTGGGTTTTGTTATCTTGAATATGGATCAATGTATTCAATTTCACAATCATGGACATATATATAAGCATAAAATGAAGGGTCAGTGAGGATCCGTCAACAATCTTACATCAGTATTATCTTACCAAGTTTTATCTAGTTTCTTTAAGTCCAAACCACAATGAATTTCAAGTCAATACTTTGGTAAACACGTTTTTCTTATAAAACTGGATAATTTTGTTCTTATGGGAATTATAAAAAAAAAATCATAAGTTGTGAGATCCATGGAATTACAAATTTCTTGGAATCACAAACACACAATTAGTCTTTCCAATGGGTTCAATTGTGCGAGTACTAGTGGCTTGTAAATATTTTTCTTTAACTTTCATTTCCCCGAAAGAGGGAAAAAAAAAGTGAAAGCGCAGATGGTCAACATGGAAGGGCAAATGGGAACAAACTAGTGAGCGACTTAGCAGTTAGCAATACCCGGAGAAGCCAAAGCATAATTGCCAAAATGGTCATCCAGTTTAGATATTTGCAAGATCTACTTGACCAATTGACTATGACAACAAAATCAGACAACTCGCTCAATTCAATTTATTTGAAAAATCGCTGGAAAAAATGAATGATTTGGCTGCTCTAATCTTTAGTTCTTTACAACTCGGGTTCGCTGAGAAATGGAAAATAAGATCACTAAAATAGTAGATCTACGCGTAGCGAGTACTCAATAGGAAATCGGTCGAGGAGGACTGGACGATTTGTACTACATGAGTTGAGCCACAGTAAAATCCCAAAATTTTAGGGTTTGTTTGCTTCTCAGTATGACATCATTTTTTTTTATATAAACCCCCACTTCTCTCACTTTACTTTTCACTTTCACCGTAAACGCTGATCAAGCTTCCCCTTTTCATCCCATCTTCAGAAACCCTAGATCTCGTATGAAATCTCTCTTCTTCTTTCATATCCATTCTTTAGTTAGGTTTTGTTCCCATTCTTACTAACACTGATTGTGTGATCTGATGCGATCTGTGTTAATAGTATAATTTTGATCTCTGATCTAATTTTTTTTCTTTCTTTTTGCTGTTTGTGTATGACTTTTTGTCCGAACTACGTTGATGGTAGTCTAAGTTGGCCATGACCATCAACGCTTTGATTGTAAACAATTACAGAGATATTGCCGATCAAAAAAAAAAAAAAAAACAATTACAGAGATATTTTGTGTGATTACATTTTTCAATTTTAACAAATTTCTGTGTTAAATCTGTCTGTGATGAACAATTTTATTTGGAATTACCGTTTGACACTTGATGTTAAACTTCGGCTGATTTTCTGAGGCATTTTTGTATGTTGTATTTTGTATTTTGTTAAATTCTATAGAAAAAAATGAAATTACTGGAAAAATAGAGTACCAAATTAGATGAGTGGAAAATTCATTGTGAGTTGTGACTACTTGCAAACAGGAAGTAGTAAAATTTCAGAATTAGTAATGAATTTGATGTGAGTTTTCACCGTGCACAATGAATTTCTTCCCATCTTTCTGGTTTTTCCCCTCTAGATTATCTGGTGGTTTATTTGTTTTTTCCTGTAAAGTCTTAGTCCTGTTTAGTAGTTCTACTGTTGATTGTTTAAGTCTTGCATTTGAGATGATGATTACACTGGAAAATAGTACCATATTAGATGAGTGGATATATCATTTTGCTCTGTGGGTATGAACAAACTCAGCCGCAGCAGCATCAAAGATCAGGATATGAAGTAATTTCATGTTTGTATTCCCCGATCAGAATGATTATCCTCCCATCTTACTGAGTATGTTTCTAGTTTATCTGATTGTTTAGTTTGGTTTGAATTGGATTATCCAAGAAGTCTGAATATCTGCTTAGTGGTTCAGTAATCTAACTTTGCTAGGTCATGATTAAGAGTTGTAGTGTTGATAATTGCTTAGTCTTGTATGTGCAGTATGATGATATCTCTAGAAACGAGTACCAAACTAGATGAGAGTAAATATCATAATGCTCTGTGAGTATGAACAAACTCAACAAAGCAGCAGCAGCGTAGATCAGGATATGAAGTTATGGTAATTTCATGTTTGTATTCACTGATCATGATGATATTTCTCTCATCTGACTGGGTATGTATCTGATTGTTTGTCATCTCATTGTTAATTATCGGTGGGGGAGATTTCGGCAAAAAATCTCTCTTTCACAGATCCGAGCAAACCAGTTAATGTTTTTAAAATGTGTCTGTAAATGTCGTAGAAAAAACTTTAGGTGTTGATAATCGAAAGATCGATCTTCATCTGAGGTGGTCTCATATTCCATTGCCTTGGGGAGCTGCGTTGTGGCCACTACCTCTTGGGACTTTCCATGAGACATGCATTTTAGCATCTTCTTTTTAATGAAGAGTAGCTTAGATCATGCAGCCCATATGATGATATCGAATTATAAAGAACACCGTCTTCAGGGACTGAATGCATTTCACGCCTTGGTGACATGTTCTGCAATTCAGAGGCTTTTAACTTCAATTTCTTTGTATGTGGTCTTTACAAATTTCTCTTTGTCTGTGTTCTTTATAAATTGTTGCTTGAAAAGGTGGAAGCACAGATTGTAGAATGTAGTAATGGTGAAGTAGCATATGTGGGCATAGTTCTGCCACTGAAAGTCCCTTTAATACAATTAGGGGTTCTCTGTATTGAATTTTGATGGTTTAAATTTGTATCCTTATCCTCATAGCTTAATCTAGTCTCAATTTTGCTGTAATTTGTGATATGATCATAATAAGAAAAAGAATGCAGGACACTACAATATATCTTCCAGTTTGAAACCACTAAAATGAGTGATCCTGATCAGCTGGGAAGAACGCACATTTACATGTTGTTTTGGACTTCATACTAACATAAATTCATTCATTAAATGAGTTCTGAGTTTTCAGAAACATCCAGTTCTCTTACATGTAGGTGACAAATCTGTACTTTGTTCTTTAAATATTGTCTTTAGCTCTTTTTGTTGCTTTCTTTTAGTCCTTGCAAGTTGGAAGTCTGGACTCTGGAGATGCTTTCTTTTTTGTTGCTTTCTTTTAATCTCTTAATCAGGATCTTTGGCAAAACTGCTACCTTAATCCCGTTTACTCAAATTAAATATGTTTTGATATTTGAAACAAGGGAACCTGATATGGATTGGGCTGCTCCGAGTCACTGACCAATGACTATGCTCTTTTTTATCCGGAAGCATATGACTATGCTCTTACACCTATATCTGAATCTTAGCAAGTTCCAAATGACAATCAACAAAGCTTGACTAGTCTATTCTGCCATTTGATTCTCATTGGGATTCTGTTTGTGTCTTTTCAAAGTACTTAGGATGTAGTGGTACCAGGTTGTTGGACTCATTAAGCGAATTGAAAGTTGGTCCTTCCTGTGTTAAATGCCTAGAATTCTAAGACCTTTTAATTTTCCAGCCAGTTGTTGGTGTAGTTGTTTAAACAACAATTTAAGCTGGTATGAAAATTTAAACAACAATTCAATGTTGGCATTTATTTCCTTTTTTCAAATAACTAGTTTGGACACAGCCTTAGACCAAATTTAATTTTGTGCTCTTTTTGCAGTGTGCATAACAAATGCGTCTGACAGCTGCATTGACTATGCTTGCTCCTTTCCTTAGTACGATTGTATTCTTCCGTTTGATTTTAATTAAGTCAAGTAAGATCTTAAAACCTCCTAGAACAACACTTTGTTGTTGGACTCGGTGGTTTCTAGTCATTAATGATTTTATGGATAGTGGTGTCAATTCTGTACCTATTCAGCGGATGATTTTATGGATAGTGGTGCCGATCCTGTACTTATTTAAAGGGAAACTAGTACATGTGATGGTCATGACTCCTGAGGTAAGAACCCTTTCAATAGTCTAATTGTGAAACGCCAATCGGAGTTACCCCAACTTGGTCTCCTTATGACATGTGCAAAATGTTCACGGACACATCACACATATACAGGCACAAAATGTAAATGTAAATAAAAGTTAAAATGTGAACCGTTTGTTTTGATGAGTGCCCAAAAATTACATTTTACACTGTTGTATCAGCAACCATTTTACTGGAAAGTCCAAGTTTTGTCAACCATTCTATTAATTACATACACTTCTTAAGTAAGCATGGATGTACTAATCTTGGCCAGTTTCATTCTAGAATAGATAAAATTGGTTATATTTTTAAGATCGGGTTTACTAATGAACCCTTTTTAACATCTAATTTCATACGAAATTTGGGATTTGAGTAATGCTGTACAAGTTTTTGAAGGAATGCTTGAGGAAGATGATGGTAGCTAAGTGTAAGCTTTTAACTGAGTTGTTTTGGGCTGTTGGTTGTAATTTTAGTTCTTTAGTTGTTACATGCCGAAAAATCCGAAACCTTGTTGTAGCCCGGGGTTTGCTAATCAGTAGTCGATGGGTTCCTTACAGTAGACTTGTATCCCGATCTAATTTTGTACTCTGCTTGCAATGTGTAGTGGTTTGATTGACCACCTGCCCGGACCATGCATTGAAACAGAAAGTTAATTCATTTTAAATAGTTTCCAAAAGTATCCAAGTCACTTGCCTGATGAGAATTAACAAACTATTCATTTAACTTAGTTAATGGGATTTGCATAAATAAACAGATCATAAATTGATCCAATAAATGATTTTAATATTGTCTTTTTTTTTCTTTTTTGAAAGTAAAAAATAAAATAAAAGACAGGGAATTGCTTTACTATAAGACCTATAATATAGTAAACCATTTGCCTTTTGTAAACCATGTGCTGCACTGAGTCACCACTGACTATGCTTACACAATTCCTTGTATTTGATTTTTTCTAAGGTCCAAATGTTACTTAGATTGGCAAAACAATGAGCACGGCACTTTTTTATTTTTCCCATTTGATGACATTATTGGTGCTACGTCCATAGATGCTGACAACCAATATATTTCAGATGAAGTAATAGCGACTTAATAGTTGCAGGCTTGCAGCAGCTAAGATCATAAGTGGTCTACTTGCAAGCTTTGCAGCTTTTAGGTCTTGTCATTTGTTACTATCTGTGTTTGGTGGTTGAGGACTTATTTACTTTCGATTTACTGGTGATTTTGGACCCACACCGTAATAACATAGACTTCTTTTCTGAGTTTCTGTGATGACCAAAAGTTTTATGGCAGAAGACGGACATTGATTGGATTCCACCCCGGAAGTACATAGTTCTTTTGGAGGACATTTGAAGGAATTGGCCACGATGTACTTCATCCATGCATAATATCATAAGATATATAAGTACAAAATGTAAATACTAGTTTTAGTTTATTTTCGGGTAGCCGAAGCCTCCGGTATTACATTTGGTTTTGGGCAGTGACCCCTATATTTTAAACATGACATGCATGTTATTCCCAATGCTTGGAATCAAGACTACCTAGCATTCATGGAAAATTCTTATTGTATTTCTGACAACAATTCTATCAACATCTATCTAAGTAGGGTTTCATAGGAAAATTGGACCAAAATGGTCGACTACTATGTCGCACGATATTTTGAGATACCTAATTGCGGTTGTTTATCCCATTCAGATGTACTTATATGTTGAATCCGCTGGTACCTCATAACATAATATTCGGAGGGCTACAATGGGCTTTTGTTCGGGATTAAAGCCTCGTACATGTCGTGCATCATACTGATGATCAAATAAAGGTTGTACCTGAAAAAGCTCAATAATAATCCTTTGAGTCAAGTTGCACCCATGCAAAATCTATGCTAAAAATATGCATCAGAATACACATCCATCATAACACAATCATGCCTCATCTTGTGGTGGTAAAAGTAACGACTTCGTCACATCCATCTTCCAGTGAAAACCTCTTTTTGGCTCTAAAGGCCTAGGTATATATTGTCCTAGTACGTAATTGCAACATAAAGTTTTGTCGCCTTCTAGCATCATTTGACCCTTCATCCAATTGACGCAAAATCTCTTAATACGTTTCTTGCTCTTTTTCGTACAGTGTTTCATCCATTTCCATATTTTTCTCAGAATAACTAATATCAGAATTCATTGTTTAAAAATTTAATTGATTAAATTTGAGAGAAAGTTTCTATGCGTAAGAGTTTTGTAATTTTGTACGAGAGATCTGGGTCATGTTATATTACGAAAAAAAACTGTTAAACTTATGTTTAGCTTACGCTTAAACTTAGGCGGTTGGCGTCTTTTGTACAAACGCACGACTTAACCTCAGCAGCATGCTTCTTAAACAGTTCCCGGTTGCATTTTTACCACAGTAGAAATTACTTTTATCCCATCCACATGGCTGACCAAAATTCTAGATTTGAAAATTCCCGTAAAAATTGCCCTAACATGACATATATGTAAATGGAAACATGTACTTAACCCAATTGACTACGACAACATATAAAATCCAATATATACTTGACCAATGACCACAACAACAAAATCAGATAACTCGTCAACTTTGTTTGTTTGAAAAGTCGCTAACGATCTTCTAACGATCGGCTAAGGAATTGATGACTGGATCGCTAATACGATATTCGAGAGGAAATCGTTCATGGAGGTCGATTTTGACTACATATTTGAGCGTCAATAGATGTTTACACTAAAGTGTCATGTATTTGTGTTGAGATTATTAGTCCCACATTGTCTGGGTTATCTAACATCATGCGGTTTATAATCCTTAGGGCTTCTCCACTCATTTCCAATTGGTTTTGAGTTGGATTCCCATATTCTAACATGGTATCAGAGCAGGCTATTTGCGATGAGTCATTGATCGCGCCTTTACTCTGCGTCACCCAATTTAATTGTCCATGTGTTAGACCCAGCGAGGCTACACGTGAGGGGGCGTATTGAGATTATTAGTCTCATATTGTTTGGGCAATCTAAGATCCTGCGATTTATAATCCTTAGGGCCTCTCCACTCATTGCCAATTAGTTTTGAGTTGGATGCCCATATTCTAACATGGTATCAGAGCAGGCTATTTGCGACGGGTCATTTGACTGCGCCTTTACTTCGCGTCACCCGATTTATTTGTCCACGTGTTAGACCCAACGAGGCTACACGTGAGGAGGCGTGTTGATATTATTAGTCCCATATTGTTTGGGCAATCTAAGATCATATGGTTTATAATCATTAGGGTCTCCCCACTCATTGCCAATTTTTTTTGAGTTGGATGCCCATATTCTAACAATTTGGACGTTAACTTTCAAATGTCTTCACATTTCAATTCAGAAATGGGATACGAAAGCGTCTTTCACGGGATCATAGAAGACGTCTTGGAAGTATTTAACTTAAGGCCGTAAGACTTACTCTTCTAGGATTTTTCAACATTTTTAAGCACCTGGATTCAGGTATGTCAATGGATAACAGAATATTCGACATTCGTCCGAGTCTGTACCGAAAATTTAAGATATTATATGAATTTTCGGATACCGAATACATATCGGATATATTCGGTTATCAGATATGGATAAGGAATTGCCAATATCCTATAGGATTATCCGATATCCTATAACATAAATACATATATAAAAAACTATTATTAGGCCGACCGAGCGAAGCGAGGAAGGACTCTATATATGGTGATTTTGTGTCAAATGGGACATGACTTTTTTTTCCAATTTCACAAAAAAGATTGGATTTGGTTCAACGATGAAAAGACCTCACTGTCCCTCCTTGATTTTTTTCCTTCTTTAAACAGACGTAAATAATCAATAATGTTGAGGACATTTTTGTAAAACGAAAAAAACAAAAACACGGAATGCAGTTAGGGGTCCTGGGGTCGAATCCCGGCCACCTCCAAAAAGTTTAGTTTTCCTCCCTTTTTGTTCTTCTCTTCTACCTATCCCTAATCTTTTCTTTCTACCAAATCGAACAGCAGCAAAAATCTCTCTTGAAACCTTTCTTCTTCATCGAAATCGAAATCCAGTTTCATCTTCATCAATTTCACACCTTAAATCTCCATTCATCTTTACTCAATTTCGACTTTAGAGTACAGAGTTTGGATTTGGTTGATTGGATATTCAATCTTCTCTAACCTGTAACCCAAAATTCAAAATTGGGTGAATTGATTTAACCAAATACACCATCACCAAGTTCATCCTCTTCTTTCTACACCACATTAACGGTATGGTTCATCAATTGTAAATCTCTGCTTTCAATTTGATTCTTCATTCTGTATAAAACTATGGGTTGAAGAGTTAATTATGGGTATGTGTTGATGAAACCCTTAGTCTATTTCATCAACCCTTAATTTTGATTCGGTTCTTCGTTTTAAATTTCAGTTAAAACTTAGAAATCAAATCCCTTTCATTTTAGGGTTAACTGTTAAATTTGTTTTCTTCCATACTTCTAATTGCTTTGGGTTCTTGAAGGAGCCATGTGTTTTTGCAAAACTAACTAATGTCTGACTTTCAGGTGTTGATCCTAGAGTGTATGGTAATGGAGTTTACTCAAGGTTGAGGAGTTCAGGTGAGAATTTCTTAATCTCATCTTACAAATTAAATGGAAAGATTTTGTTTCTGTATGCTCATAGTGTGCATATATTTTGTTTGGATTGTAACTACATTATTTGATCTCATGTGGTAAGAAGATATATGTATAGTTCTGTTTTTTACTAAAGGGGTTTGGAATTCATCACAGTAGGGGTAGTTTGATGTCTTTGTTGTATATTTAATGAATCTTCCTGCAAATGGTTGTGTATAATTTACCCTGCCATAGGGCTAAGCAGTTTGATACTACGTTTTTATCTACTATTTTTTGGTGCTATATTCACAAGTAATAACTAATAATCAATGGAGAGAATTTGGCCTTATTGTCTTCGTCTAGCTAGCGTTCCTTGTTTTGCAAATTCCAAATTTTTTTCGTCTATAGTCTTCGGTCTTTCATAATATCGAAGGCCATGTATACATATTGTCTTTTAGCTCAGCCCTTTACCAACACTTGCAGTTGGCATTCTACTCCTGCTCATTGGTTTAGCTGGTGGGTTAGCTACTTCTGTGATTGCAATCATATTTGCTCTCACCCATAAAACATAAATTGCATATACTAAGAAGACTTAAAGCTTATTGTTGATTTTTTCGGTCGGTCATCCCACCGTGGCAGCGGTCATCTAATTTTAAGTTAGGATATATCTTATTTTTGACATGTGTGGATGGTTTTGATTGAAAAAAAAAACAAAATAACGACAAATTCATCAAATTGATTTGGTCTTATGATTATAAAATCACGAAAAGAAGAAGTGATTTAAAAAAAGCAAAATAAAATAAAGTGTTTTTTTCTTCTGTAAAATGTAATATTTCAGATAACTATAGGATATTACCGGATATCCATTGATGAAACAGATGTAAACATTAACTTTCAGTATCAGTTGGATAAATATCATATTAGAAAATCCGTATATTCTTATCGGATACGGATACAAATTTGGCAATATCTGTTCCGAATATATACCGTTGACACCCCTATAAAATGGATTTCACCGGCGATAGGGCATTTTTTCTTTACCATTAGAATCTAATTAGATGGACCATATCTCATACCCATATGTTGTCTATTTGACTACACGGGCTAAGGTCCATTGAGTAGCCTCACTACAATCCCAAAAATTTAGGGTTTGGTTGCTTCTCAGCAAAGACAAAAACTTTATAAAGCCCCCACTTCTCTCACTCTTGTTTCACTTCACTTTTCACTACCACTCTAAACGCTGATCAAGCTTCCCCTTTTCCTCCCATCTTTAAAAACCCTAGATCTTCTATCAAATCTCCCTTCTTCATCCATAACTATGTTTCAGTTTTGTTTTGATTCAATTCTTACAAACAATGTTTATGTGATCTGATGTGATCTGTGGTAGTAGTATAATTTTGATCTCTGATCTAAGTTTTTTTATTTTTCCGGTTTGTGTATGATTTTGGTCCGAGGCACGTTGATGGTAGTCATAATTTGGCAATGACCATCAATGTTATGATTGGACCTAGAAAAAAATTCTATATTTCACATTCATGACATGAATTTGTTTACTGATTTATAAATCCATTCATTTACAGATCCGTATTGTGTGATTACATCTCAAGTTTTATGTATTTTGCCAGTGATGAACAATCTTAATTGGAATTACCGTCTGAAACACTTGATGTTAAACTTCGGCTGATTTTCTGAGGCATTTTTGTATGTTGTGTTTTGTTTAATTTCATTGGAAACATATGATTTTACTTGAAAAAAAAAATGACACTGGAGAAAATAGAGTACCAAATTAGATGAGAGGAAAATTCATTGTGAGTTGTGAGTACGTGGAAATAGGGAGCAGTATGAAGGTAACATAATTTGATGTTTGTATTCACCGTACACAATGAATTTCTTCCCATCTTTCTGGTTTATCTCCCCTCTAGATTATCTGGTGGTATGTGTTTTTTTTTCTGTAAAATCTTAGTCTTGTTTGTGAGTTTTACTGTATTGTTTAAGTCTTGCATATACAAGATGATGATATCACTGGAAGATAGTACCAGATTAGATGAGTGGATATATCATTTTGCTCTGTGAGTATGAACAAACTCAGCAGCAGCAGCAACAAAGATCAGGAATTCAGGATTGATTGAAGTTTATGGCAATTTCATGTTTGTATTCACTGATCATAATGATTATCCACCCATCTTACTGAGTATTTTTTGTAGTTTATCTGATTGTTAGTTTGCTTTGAGTCTTGAATGTGAAAAATGAAGATATCTCTTGAAATTAAAGACTACCAAACTAAATGAGAGTAGATATCATAATGCTCTGTGAGTATGAACAAACTCAGCAGCAGCATATACCAGGATTTCAAGTTATGGTAATTTCATGCTTGTATTCACTGTGCATAATGATATTTCTCTCATTTTAATGGGTATGTTTCTAGATATAAGCCAATGAGGATATAGAATTATAAAGAACTCCATCTTTCTGGAGTGAATAGCTTTCACCCCTTGATGACATGTTCTGCAATTCTGAGGCTTTTAACTTTAATCTCATTGTCTGTGTTCTTTACAATTTTCTCTTTGCAATTCTTGGGATTTTAACTTCAGTCTCTTTGTTTATGTTCTTTACAAAATTCCCTTTGCCTCTGTTCTTTACAAATTGTTATTTGAAAAGGTGGAAGTATGGATTGTTTTAGTATACTAATGGTGTATTATACATAAAAGTAGCATATATGGGCATAGTTCTGCCGCTTAAAGTCCCGTCAACTCAATTATGTGTTCTCTATGATGAATTTTAGTGGTTTAAATTTGTATCCTCATAGCTTAATCATATTAAAAAATAAAAAATAAAAAAAGTTTAAAATTGTAATTTGATCGTAATAAGAAAAAGAATGCCAGACACTGTAATATGTTTCCCGGTTTGAAACCACTAAATGTGTGATCCTGATCAAATGGGAAAAACGCACATTTACATGTTTTGGACTTCTGATCAATGACTATGTTTGCACATTCCTCTGAAAGTCTTAATGTTAGTCTCTTAGAATCCTACTAATAACTAAATGAGATGCAACAAAGCTTGACTAGTCTATTCTGCCATTTTGATTCTCCATGGCCATGGGACTTTGTTTGTAGTTTCCGTTAGTAGGTCATGGTTGTTGGACCGAATTGAATTTTGAACTAACTAAACGAATTGAATGTTGGACTCATTAAGCCCCTGATACCTTATTTAATAATGACCACCTGCCCCGGAGTAGTATTTATTTAGCATAACAAAACATAAATAAATGAGTTGCGAGTTATCAGAAAGATCCAGTTGTCTTACAGGTCTGGATTCTGGAGATGCATTACTAATTTATTGTTTTTGATTCTTTTAATCAGGATCATTGGCCAAACTGCTACCTTAATTGTGTTTACTCTAGTTAAATATGTTTTGATATTGAAACAACCAGAAGAGTGAGCCTGATATGGATCGGACTGCACTGAGTCACTGGCCAATGACAGTAAGTTCTAAATGACAATCAACAGTCTATTCTGTCATTTGATTCTCATTGGGATTTGTCGTTTGTACTTTACCTTTTCTAAAAAAATTAGGAAGTAGCAGTAGGGGTACCAGGTTGCCATTAGGACTCATTGGTGTAGTTGTTGATTAGTTCTTTATTGAAGCCGGTGTGAAACTTTAAACAACCAATTCAATGTTAGCATTTATTTCCTTTTTCAAATAACTAGTTTAGACAGCCTAAACCCCACTTTGATTTTGTGCTCTACTTGCAGTGTTGCAGTGTGTCAGCGTTTTTATTGACCACCTGCCCGGACCATGCATTGAAAGTTTGAAACCATCTTATAGTTCCAAATTTGCGCAACAAATGTGCCTGACAGCTACATTGACTATGCTTGCACCTTTCCTTGTATTCTTCTCATCGTTTGTTTGTGTTTTATCAACTCTAAGTAAGATTTTATAGTCTCTTAGAACAGAACTTTGTTAGATTGGTAACACAATGAGCACAACACTTTGTTGTTGGACTCAGTGGTTTCTAGTCATTGATGATTTTGTGGGTAGAGTTGCCCATTCAAGGGAAACTACTCAAACGATTACATGTGATGGTCATGAGACTCATGACTCATGAGGTTAGAAACTTAGAACCTTTTCAATAGTATACCCCGACTTCATCTCATTTTGTCATGCCTTTTCATAGCGTGGCTCAAGTAATCAGTGGCCCACTAGGTTCACAAGAAAGCGATTCTTTCTCCTTTTTTTTCTTTTCTTTTTCTTTTCCCAAAGGAAGAAGTAATAGATTTCCATATATCATATTCATCAAGTACATAAAAAGTGAATGTTACGAAAGAATACAAAAATTTTGTATCACAAGACAAGAACAACAAGTTATTTGTAATATACACTGTACATACCAAGCATCAAAAGCCTGAATTTTGTATCACAAGACCAACAAATGACTTATATATTACACATCTTAAGCATCACATGAGGATACAATGCAAAATGGGCTCAAAGGGGCATTTTATCAATGCTTATTTCTGCGGTGTGCTGGGCCCTAGAATGAACGAAATAGCAGAGTTATGGCTCACAAAAGACAAAAAAAAAAAAGACGAAGAATAATCATTGAAGTGAAGAAATGTAATACACTAGGTATCACAGGGGCCTTACGTCCCCGGCTCAACCTCCCATGTTAGCGTCAATTTACAAAATTTATTTCTTTCTCATTCCAGGATACTCATAATTTTATAACATTATTAAACACCTAATGAAAAAATTATATGAGTTCGTACATGCCTCTTTAATAGAAAGTCCATACTAAAAATCCAAGTCAATAATAGGACATTTCCCTAATGTTTCAGAGTATGTGAATCTCAAGGTCTCCAAGTAGTTGGTGCTTGGATAGGTCTCCATAAATCTTGATCACTAAGAATAGTAACAGACTTAGTAACCTCAATACCACCACCATTGCCTCCCTCCTCCTCATATTTTCTAGATGGATTGCGCTGTAGTTTACGATCAAATGTGTACTACAATAACACATTAAGTTGTTTAGTGCACAGTATCCGGCTATCAGATTGCAGAGGCAAGCGGGATACGGTGAAATTAGCAATCTAAAACTTCCCATGTCACCTGTATGATAGTAAATTGGCAAGCGGGATGCGGTGAGGCGCCTTATTATGGAGACTCCACTTATGGGATCAAAAACCGGGAATTAGTTGTAACTCTGCAATACAATGGAGGCACCACTTATGGGATCAAAAGCTGGGAATGAGTTGTAACTCCGCAATACAATACATTATGCTACTACTACTGGAAAGTATACATGAACGCGTATTTCCATACCTTTCAAGTTCACAATGCTAACCTGGTAATGGTTTAGGCTTTCTTTCAAACACTTTGTGTATTTCAACCGGTGGTATTATTTTTATCTTCATGTCTCAATTAGTTACTTCAAATTGATTTCCCTGCAGAGAATTCGCATCCAAAGCAAGCCCCATATCTCTTGATCGTATACATGGACTCAGAATACTCAATATTTTATCCATTGAAATCACTTGAAAAGATGGCAGCAAGATCACATTTCTTCCCTATTCTCTCCGCCAAACAATAACTCGGAATTCTTATAACTCGATTTCTTGGTCCGAATTGATTTGCCTACAAAGAATTCAATCCCAAAACAAACTCATAATTTCTTTATCAGGCAATATCGAGAATTTAGGATACACGCTTCTTCCTTATCTAGTGTCATTATTTCAGAGAAAGATACAGAAACAAAATCAGCATGCGGTTGAATCAACAACCAAAATCAAAATTTAGAATACATCCACAATTCATTGTGTTAAAAATAATAAAAGAAATATATTTTTATATGCACTGAAAATTAATCATCGACAATTCATGTACTGGATAGAAGGCATGCAAACATTGCCTGTTGTAGCCAGTGGATGTCGCGAAGAAATGGTCGCAGCATGTCTGAGGAGATGGCATATAATTCTAATAACTCGAATTGCCAATGGAGCCTATTATTGTATTATCTTTTATTGCATATTCACTAATATTGAGTTTACTAATAGTGAGTAAAATAAAAAAAATAGAGAAGCTTTACTTGTGGTAACCCAAGTCAGGGAAAATAAATCACTGTATGCAATCACCTACCAAGAAAAATAAAAAACCACATCAAATAGCCGGTAGAAGGCAAGCGCAAACAAATATCTCGACTGCATTGGAGAAACGCTGAATAACCGACCCAATGGGTTGAACTTCATATACCTAACTCTGCAACCTCTTGCCTACTCCAACATTTTTTTCATCTCTGTTTTTTCCAGTTTTTCCTTTATATTAAGTGCACACACACTATACTCAACTATATAGGCCTTGACTTAATTAGAAACATGCCAAGATATCATTTCTCATAAAAAAATTAAACCCTGGTGACTTAGCAAAGTTCAAGATGGATCCCCCAAAATATATTTAACTCTACAGAGTTGGCTTGCCCTCCTTGTGACACAATATCATCCCCCATCCGCTTCAGCCCCTTGGCTAGGTTACCCATGAGGCTCTCTGGTAGGCTAGCACGACAACATGTTCAATTAATGTAGTAGTACGTTGTTGGATCTTAGCATTGTTAAGCTTCCAACTAATTAATGTAATACTCTTTATATAAATGTTCTAAAAATAATAAAAATATATATACAAGATTGTCACGATATCGAGAGGTACCGAGACTCAGGATTCCACCAATTCTCACATTCACGTGGTTTAACTAATAATTCTAGACATTTAATTATAGCTCAAATAATAATAATTTATTGACTCTAATTCATTGCCGAAAGTAGATTTTGAAAGTAACGACTATATATCTAAAGCATGAAACATGAAAACACTTAAGAAAGCATGACCCATCAATTGAAATCACAATCATTCAAAATTGATATTCATAGCTCAAAAAGTGTTTATAATGGTGAAAAGGGAGAAACAATAAAAAAGATAAATTGCAACACTTTGTTGGAGTTACAGTTCGACTGTTACAATGGGATAATTGGATAAAGCCCATTCTCAGTCGTCGCAAGCTTATTGCGACTATATTAAAAGCAACACTTCAGTTATACAGACTGCTTTTGCGACTATTATGTTCTACTATTTTCTGGTTTTCTTTTTTTCCTCCCTGTTGATGATGAACATGCCTGCAACTCTTGATTTTTGCTATGCAGCTCCTCCAAACCATCCATTCGGTCCCTAAACTCCCGATCAAATCTCGGCCAACTCTTTCGCTGCTTCCAACTAAAAACTCGAGACCAGTTTTATCTCCAATCGGATCATCTAGCCAAATTCAATTCATTCCAACACCCATATCAGGTCTGTTTAGGCCTAGGAAATACATCCCAAAGAAATTAACCCTTTTGTCTCTCTAAATCAAGTCCAAATCGCAAACCCTAATCTGCAACTTATTTTGCCGTCAAAAATCAAAATTTGAATTGGAGAATATGAATGCCCCTTATCCATTCTCGGGGTGCCAATAGTAGTTGTCGTGGAGTTCCCTTATCCAACTGCGGGGTGTCTTTAACAATTTTCTGGGTTGTAAATGTAAATTTTTTGGGGCGCCTCCATCGTATTCCCGGGGTGCCTTTAACAGATCTTATGGGTGCCTTTAGTAATTTTTTCCCGAGGATCCAAATATCACTTTTCGAGCCAATTTCTCCGCAAAAGCTTATTTCTCCAAAAATACCTACAAAGACATAAAATACCAAAATAATTACAAAAACGGGTACTAACAATATATAAAATCGAGAATAAAATAGACACACAAATGCGTCTATCAAATACTTCGGACCTTAGCTATCTACGCAGAACCTTGGAATATCAATAAAGAACCTCTTTGGTTGGCATACTCTCATTGACTACAGGAGGAAGTACCTTGATGCGAAATTCCAATTGATGTACACCAGTTTACACTCACCTACTAAATTTCATATATAAGTGACATAGGTTTACTCAGATAGTCGCACTATGCACATCAATATCCGGAGTCAACAAATCACATGGATGGAAGATGGATATAGAGAAAAATGTGGATGGTTTTGATGTTGACTGGGATGAACGGTGTTTCCCATATCTGTCTGAAGGCCTTTTCCAAGATGAACCTATCATAATGGACTAAGATATTGCTCTGACTAATATCAACATAACTGGCATATACAAGGGAACCACTGGTCTATAATTCTAATTCTTTATCAACTCAGCAGGCATATACAAGGGAACCAGCGGTCAATTTTATTGAATAATTTATTCTGGTTGGTCTGATGGTCAGGTCTAAATTTCTTTTCTTCTTTTTTCAACTTATTTTTTCTTAAAAATTTTCTTCATCTTTTTTTTTTTGCTAGCTCAGTCACTCTACTTCATCCCAGCAGCGGTAACAACTCGATGCGTGTGCCCCACCAAATCACTTAGAGAAACATATTTTACAAAGAATATAAAATAAAAACAGAAGGTCAAACGGACTCAACGAGATATGGAGAAACTACCATGTTATTTCTAACACCTTAGCTATGTGCTTTTATGAATACTCTATTTAGATGTTTCCATCTATCAGATTGGTTCCTCAACTCCTACAACCAAGATGCTTCCATCCACTTAGATTAGTTAGTTCCATCCTTAATAGGCATAAATTTCTAGGCTATAGAGTTTGATAATGCAACTCAAAAGTTTCTCTCATACCCCCAAACTTAAATCTAACATTGTACTCAATGTTCTAAAGATAAAATTAAAAACATGAACTTGGAGAAACTATTACCATTTGAAGCAAAAGAGTTAAGGAAATATATTACTGTGTTGCATGAGCATGTGTTACGTCCCAAGAAGTGCTAACTTTAACGGCCTCATCTGGACATAAGAAAGAATTAATCACCTCGAATCATATAGCAATAGCCGGAATAATTGTGGGTTGTCTATATCAAAAAGTGTTATCACAGACAAAAGGAAACTGCAATAAAAGTGAATAATGGGGCCACCCGAATGAGAGAGGAGAGGAGAGAAATCAGAAACTTCTTGATATTTGATTATGTGATAATTCTTCTAAAGGCCACCCAAGTGTTCTCGGTTATGGTTTCATTCAAAGAAATAATAATGGAACCTTAATTTATGTAGAAGCCAGTGGTATTTGAATAACAACAAATTATGTTGTTGAAATAATAACCTCTATAAGAGTTGTTGAATGGGTAATTTCAGAATTATCTCTGAATTTCACACAGACATTTTGTGAAATTAGCTTCTCAACTTACTTCTTTACTAAGAAGGGTTCTTCTCTTGCCAAGGGTCAAGTTTTTCTTTTATTTCCTCGATCAGATGATCTATATAAGCAGATATAGTCTGGGCCCTAGTTAGCAATTCGAGATATGGAGAGGAGTTCGGGACGACATACATTGGGGTATTATACAAATTCAGATAGGTCGGATTCAGTCAAAAAGTCGGTTAACGGTTCGTTGTTCGGGGTGTAGTTCGGAACGGATACGTACATGTATAATTCTTTTTAGATATGTGAGTTTGGTACTGAAAATTCGGCTTACATCAAACTATAAAAAAAGATATTTCGATATAATTAAATTACTTAGAAATATGGATTGAAATCGAATATATAAAAAGTATCTAATGAGTAATCAACAACCAACACATGGCTCAATGGTTGGAGCTTTTGCAAACATCCCAGAGGCCATGGGTTTGAACCCCATCTCCTTCATGTCTTATATTTTCTTATAAATAATATAACAAACTTTAAATTGGTGATTAACACCGTGGGCCGGTACTGACTCGGCTGAGTCTTATTTTTTCTTATAAACAGTAAAACAAACTTCAAATCGGTAATGACTCGGCAGTAAAACAAACTTCAAATCGGTGGATTAACATAGTGTGCGGGTAGTGACTCGGCTGAGTCACTACCCGAATCTAAGTGGCAAATTAATCATCCTGTGGATTAACACAGTGGACCGATACCGACTAGGCTGAGTCATTAACCGAATCTAAGTGGTGAATTAATCGTCTTGTGGATTAACACAATGGACCGGTTTTAACTCGGCTGAGTCTTATTTTTTTCTTAAACAGTAAAACAAACTTCAAATCGGTACCGTCTCGGCTAAGACTTATTTTTTTGTTATAAACAGTCGGTGGATTAACACAGTGGGCCGGTACTGACTCGGCCGGGTCACTACCCGAACCTATGTGGCGAATTAATCGGTCCGTGGATTAACTCTGTGGACTGGCACTGACTCGGCTGAGTCACTACCCGAATCTAAGTAGCGAATTAATCGGATTCGCTAATAATTCACGGATTATTCGGCATGTTCATATTATACGCGTACCCACTTCGAACGAATAAATCGGATTTGGACAGTTCGGTACCTATCCATATAAAAACAACACAATCTTGACGATTGAATCTCTTACCGGTACTGACTCGGCTGAGTCACTACTCGAATTAATAGGATTCTCTGAAAGTTTCTGGCTATTTTTTTAAACAAAAAAAATATATGTCATTTAGAATTGCCACCATAAAATATTATTTTGGTTTTTGTCTTCTTCTGCTCAGCGAAGTCCTCCACCTCTATAAATCCCCAAATTTTCTTCTAGCTATATAAACTCCAATCAAGACTCTCTTTTCCTCCCATCTTCAGAAACTTATATCAAATCCCTTCTTCATTGTATCTCTATACCTTTTAGTTAGGTTTCCATCATGGTTCAGTTCATACTCATCTTTATGTGTTTTCATCTGATTCAATTTTGATCTGTATTCGTTGAATATTTGTATCATTTTCAGTTCAATCTCTTAGATTATCTTCTTCTAGACACCTGTCAGTGTAATTTTGATCATATGTTGTATAAATCTGACATGAATCTGGTTATTGATTTGAAAACCCATTTATTTACAGAGTCGTTTTGTATGATCACATCATTTTTCTTTGGTATAATCTTGTATAGATTTTGCCAGTGATGAACAATCTTATTTGGAATTACCGTCTGAAACACTTGATGTTTAACTTCCGGTGATTTTCTGAGGCATTTGTATGTTGTATTTTGTTTAATTTCATAATTAGTGTTTGGAAAAAATGATTTTACATGAAAAATGATATTACTGGAAGAAAAAAAGATAAGCACCAAATTAGATGAGAAGAAAAATCATTGTGCTTTGTGAGTACGTGCAAATAAGGCTTTGTTTAGATCAGGATTGGTGAAGAGAGTAGTGAGATTTGATGTTTGTATTCACCGTGCGCAATGATTTTCTTCCCATCTCTTTGGTTTTGTTTTTCTTCTACTAGTTTATCTGATCAATGATTAAGAGTCTTACTGTTAATGATTGTTTAAGTCTTGCATATACAAGATGATGATATCACTGGAAAATAGTACCAGATTAGGTGAGTGGATATATCATTTTGCTCTGTGAGTACGAACAAACTCAGCAGCAGCATATAGATCAGGATTTGAAGTAATTTCATGTTTGTATTCACCGATCAAAATGATTATCCTCCCATCTTACTGAGTATGTTTCTAGTTTATCTGATTGTTTGCTTTGAGCTTGAGTATCTAAGACCAAATCTGATTATGTGCTTGACTTTACTGGGTCATGGTTATGAGTTTTAGTGTTGTTGAGTCTTGTATGTGAAATATGAAGATATCTCTGGAAATTAAAGACAACCAAACTAAATGAGAGTAGATATCATCATGCTCTGTGGGTATGAACAAACTCAACAGCAGCAAAAGCAGCATATATCAGGATTTCAAGTAATGGCAATTTCATGCTTGTATTCACTGTGCATAATGATATCTCTCTCATTTTAATGGGTATGTTTCTAGTAATCGTATTGTTTAGTTATAGGGGGAGATGTTGGCAAAAATTCTCTCCTTCGTAGATTTGAGCAAACCAGTTCATGTTTGTGAAGAGCAGTTTAGATATAAGCCAATGAGGATATAGAACGCCATCTTTCTGGAGTGAATGGCTTTCACGCCTTGATGACATGTTCTGCAATTCTGAGGCTTTTAACTTCAATCTCATTGTCTGTGTTCTTTACGATTTTCTCTTTGCCTCTTTTCTTTATCTGATTGTTTAGTTTGCTTTGAACTGGATTATCCAAGAAGTCCGAATATCTGCTTAGTGGTTCAGTTCAGTAATCTAAGTTTGCTAGGTCACGATTAAGAGTTTTAGTGTTGATAATTGTTGAGTCTTGTATATGCAATATGATGATATCTCTAGAAAAGAGTACCAAACTAGATGAGAGTAAATATCATAATGCTCTGTGAGTATGAACAAACTCAACAAAGCATCAGTCAGGATATGAAGTTATGGTAATTTCATGTTTGTATTCACTGATCATCATGCTATTTCTCTCATCTTAATGGGCATGTTTCTAGTTTATCTGATTGTTTAGTTTTCTTTGAAGTTGAATATAAAAGAAGTCTGAATATGTGCTTGACTTTACTGGGTCATGGTCAAGAGTTTTAGTGTTGTTGAGTCTTGTATGTGAAATATGAAGATATCTCTAGAAATTGAAGACTACCGAACTAAATGAGAGTAGATATCATCATGCTCTGTGAGTATGAACAAACTAAACAGCAGCAGCAGCATATATCAAGATTTGAAGTTGTGGTAATTTCATGCTTGTATTCACTGTGCATAATGATACCTCTCTCATTTTAATGGGTATGTTTCTAGTTTATCTTCATTGTTTAGTCATCTGTTGTTTAGTATCAGTGGGTGGAGATTCTGGCAAAAATTCTCTCCTTCATAGATTGGAGTAAACTAGTTTAGATTGGTCGAAAGATCTCCATTTTCAAGTGGTCTCATATTCCATTGCCATGAGACATGCATTTTCTTTTTAACGAGTTGTAGTTTAGATGTAGCCTATGAGGATATTGAATCATAAAGAACACCATCTTTCGGGACTGAATGGTGACATATTCTGCAATTTTGAGGCTTAATAACTTAAATTTCATTGTCTGTGTTCCATGAGGGTTATCAAATCCATATGTAACCTCTATGGAATAGGAATGTCCATTGTTTTCCACTGTGCTGAAAAGGCCAGCAATTTGTAATTTGTCTTGAGTTGTAATTTGGTCAGAGATTTAGTCTCCTCAGTTGTAATTTGTAATTTGATCATAATAAAATGAGGTTTGAAACCACCAAATGAGTGGTGCTGATATGATTCCCAGCTGAAAGACTCACCTTTACATGTTTTAAACTGAAACTTGATTAAGAGACACTGTATGTGCCTGGCTTGGACTTGCACCTTTCCTATGAAGGTCTTAGTCTTACAATCCCACTAAGTTCCAGATGACATGCAACAGAGCTTGACTAGTCTATGCAGGATATTTAGGAAGGAGTGGTTGGACTCATCAAAGTTGATCCTTTTGTTGTTACTTGTGTTCACATGCTGAAAATCCAAAACCGTTCCATTTTCTAGCCGGAGCCGGATGTTGGTGTGAAAATTTAAATCCTTAATGGTAGAATTTACTTCCTTTCACCATGCATTAAAACAAGAACAAAATATTTACTCAGCTTAATTGATTGCATAACAAAACATAATCCATCCATTAAATGAGTTAAAACAGGTGACAAACTGTACTTGTTCTTTAATATTGCTCTTTAGTTGCTCTTAGGCTTTGCAGGCGTGGACAGCTAGTTATTACTCCCTTACTGGGTATAGGGGTATGGTAATGCTGATCAGTCTGGATAGGCAAATTTGGATATTCAAAGTGCACCATTAAGCTGTACTGTAATTTGTTATTTGATCAAAATAAGCAGTGAACGCCACAAGCTGCATATGTTTGCGATACCGTCTTAGAGTCCATATTGGGATTTGGTTTTACTTTTCACTTTGCCTTTTGTAAAACCATGTGCCTTACAGGAAGCTGCACTGATTATGCTTACACGCCTTTCCTTGTATTCTTCTGGTAGTATATTTGATTTTTGCTAAGACCGAATCTTGATAAGTTCCAAAACTTCCTTTGAATAATAATAAAATGATTAGGAGACCATGTGTGCCTGGCTTGGACTTCACTGACCAAGGACAATGCTTTGCGCACCTTTGCATTTGATGGTCCTAGACTTACAACCCTCTAAGTTCCGGATGACATGCAACATAGCTTGGCTAGCCTTTTCAAGATATTTAGGATGGAGTGGTTCCAGGTTGTTGGACTCATTAAGTGCATTGAACTGAATGCAACCTGGTGCAAACTAAATTGATCCAATAAATGAGTTACCAGAAAACCCACTTCTCTGGCTTGTTGCAGCTAGCTGATCCGTACTTGTTCTTTAAATATTATCTATAGGTTGTAGCTCTTTTTAGTTGCTTTAATTTATTCTTTGTAGGCCAGGAATTGCATCATATATCACATGGCTTACAGCTGCACCTGCACTTACACTGACTATGCTTGTATTCTTGTGGTACTTCATTTTTGCTAAGGTCCAAATGTTACTTAGATTGGCAAAATAATGTGCACAGGCGCTTTTTGATTTTCCCATATCATGACTTTATTGATATCACCAGAGTAGAAACTAGGACATGATGGGCCTGCCAATAGCTAATGAATTTTTGATGACATAATAGCGACTTAATGATAGTTGCAGCAGCTAAGATCATAAGTGCGTGGTCTAGTTGTAGGCAGCTTTTTAGGTTCTTGTCATTTGTTATTATCTGTGTTTGGTGGTTGAGGACTTATTTACTTCACTGTGATGACCAATCAAGTTTTATGGAAGAAGATGCAATGGGATCATTGATTGGTGCTTTATTAAATTGTGTTCATCAAATTAGGATTTGATGGACTTCTGGTAGAAAATCCCCTGCTTGGAACAACACTGTTGAGGCTAAACAAAAAATGTTTCTATCCCATCCTAGAGCCCGATAGAGGCTTGGGGACTCATATTCCTTTGTCTTGGACTATTACCACTTGGCCTTGGGACTTGCCGTGAGGCATACATTTTGTCCTATTCATTTCAACATAACAAACGGTAGTTTAGATGCCTATGAGGATATCGAATTATAAAGAACACCATCTTTCGGGACTGGATGGCTTAACGCCTTGGTGACATAATTCTGCAATTCTGAGGCTTATAACTTATATTTCATTGTGCATGTGTAGAAATTTCCTAACGTAGTTAGAGAACTATAGGAAAAATCAATTGTTGAGCTTGTTGTTTTACAGCTACAGAGGAGTTTCCCAGTTCCATGAAGGTTATCAGATCCATAAGAACTGTATTTGTAAACCCATGTGACTGGGAATTTCCTCAGTGCCGAAGGCTTGCAAGTTGATTGTAGAGTGTACTAATGCTTGCCTTATACATCAAAGTAGCATATTTGGGCATAGACCTGTCACTTGAGTCACTTCTGATTAACTCAATGGTTCTCTATGGTTTAATCTAGAGAATAATCTAGCGGTAGTTTGTAATTTGAGAAAATGAATGCCAGACACTATAATATGCTTCGAGAGTTCACAATATTGATGATACCCAACTTTACATGTTTTTTGGGGGGACTTAAAGTCGAATAATTGCACTAGCTAACCAGTGACTATGTTTACACCTTCCCTATGAAGCTCTTAGTCTTTAAATCCCATTAAGTTTCAAATGACATGTTACAAAGATTGACCATGTAATGGTTCACTTGAGAAACTATGAACACACTATCTTGACGGACCTCAAGGCCATATTTGATTCTGTATTTTAGTTCTGCAGCTATTATGAAGAACCATGCATTGAATTAATATTTTATATAATTACCAAAAGTATAAAAGTCAGGGTGCAAATTTTATTCGAAAGTGCTACACTTCCCCTACTCCTTTCTCCCATTACTTATCATCCTTCTTAGCCCTTGATCCCTGGATTGAGATTAGCAGAGGGTCCTATTATTATTGGATTTAACCAACAGATGCTTGACACATAGTGAGAGGAAATCAGTGGGGGAAGAGAGCGGGGTACGTTTAGCATTTTCGTATTTTATTGCTGGTGACGAATCTGTACTTTTCTTCGAATGTTATTGTCTGTATCTTGCTTTTAGTCTTTGCAAGCAAGGGATTGCATCACTACAGTATTGGGATATGTTCTTTAATTTGATTTTGCATTTTAGCTTTTGTAAACCATGTGTCATACAGCTGCCGCACTGACTAATGCTTACACCTTTTCTTGTATTCTTCTGGTAGTGTTTGAATTTTGCAAAGACCGAACTCGCCAATCTTACTTAGATTGGCAAAAGAATGGGAAAAACACTTTTTCATTTTTTCCTATTTGTGTATTTTCTCCATAAATTTTGTAATTCAACTTCAACAAAGGAGTGGACTGAAATGAATTTTATAGTTGCATCTAATGAATTTCATATGAATTTATAGTTGCAGGTCAGATCATAAGTGGCCTAGTTGCAGCTTTGTCATTTACAGTCTCAGCTCAGACATAAGTGGCCACCATAAATATTAACATGCGTTTAGATATGGATAACACCCAGCTCGTAGTTGACCGGTAGGTTTCGAGCTGAATCTTTTTTGTAGTTGGCCGTAATTGTAGTTGGCTCGCTGAATTTTGTGAGTCAATTTCGTTATAGTCCTGAATTTCTAATAAGCATTAATGGCCCATGAATTTGATTATTTGACCATCTTCTTTTATTAATCGAAATCTAATTCATCTGAATCATTTTTACTGTTAGTTACGAAGTCCTATATTTTTGTGCTGTAGAATGCCAAAAGGACTAAAACTACATGATTTTGTAATAACCTGGACTTTTATTTGTATACGATGTGACTATCAAATACCAAAGTGCACAAAAGGACGAAAACAAAGTCTGTTGGAGGTTGTATGGAACATGGACCATTGGTTGACGCATTAAATTGTGATCGGAATTAGTATCAACTAAGGTTTTGATGAACTTCTGGTTACTTGGACCACCTTTCAGGCTTAACAAATGCTGCCAGTCCATGTTTCATACAGCTTTAAAAACCAACATGGCATGTGTTTGCATTTGAACTAGCAGTGAGATTGAAGCGTTGAATGGTTCAGCACTAAAAAAATGACATTTTCGCTGAACCAAACATCGCACTAGATTTATTTTTTGATCTGACGGTTGAGATTGGTTGCGCTGAACCAAACAGCGATGGCGCTGACGTGGACTGCTAATCTAGCTGCTAGATTAGCACACCATAGGACTAAGCCTAACCCTTTTGTTTCCGCCTAAGGACGCACTGGTAAATTTGATATTTAGAATTAATCTCTATCATTGATTAAAACTATATATTTAGGAGGTAGGGGTGTGCAACGGTTGGACGGTTGTGGATTAGGGGTCACCCGCAACCAAACTGTAAAAGTTGCGGTTTGGGAAAATCAAACCGTGTCCGGTCCAATCACCTGCGGTTTTTTCATCCGCGGATCAGCGAATGATACGGTCCGGTTGCGGATCAACCGCGGATTTACTCAGAAAAAAAAAAAAACAAATGATAGACAAAGAATGCAGTAGATATATTTGTCTTACTTCTTATTTTTGGTTGACATGTCGCTGCATTTATTTGTTGATAATTGGCACCAACGGGACCCTTGATTTTGATATTCATCACGAACCCAGAATCCAACTTAATTACCCATGCTCCCACCATGCATGTTCATCGACTTTCATTGACAGAACTAAAGCTACAAAAAGGCCGGAAGATAGCTTTCCTAATGTCCATCTCCGGAATGGATTTGGGTCAAATACACCACCTAAAACCCAAACTTGTGGCTACACAAGGTGAAAAATACTAGAACCCCCTACTATATGGGTTCAATATATAGAAACCCCATTAAATGGATCATACACTGTCGACTCCATACTTTAGGAAAATGATATTGCTAGGCCCAAAAAATCAAATTTTCTTCAGATATGGCCCATAATTTTATATTATGTATTTTGATATTGACAAACTACCATTTTCTATTTAAAGAAGGGAAATATCATAAGATATTTTCATTTCTCCATCTTCTTTCTCTCTCATATCACTCTCTCTCTCACTCTCTCGGTTGCAGAGAAAAACAATTCTAAGGTTTTATTAGATTTAGTTTCATCTTCTCCTTTTAGATTCTCTACTGCAACAATTCTAGGGTTTCTAAATTGATTTTGAGCAGAGAGGCGACGATAGAGATCATAAATCACCATCAGGAGAAGGAGGAGCATCATTTGTTGTAGAAGATAATGGATCCGAGAAACAAATAACACTTAATGGATCCGAGAAACATTTGTTGTAGAAGGTCATCAGCAAGCTAAGTGCATATAAGTATTCTCTTCTATCAATGATTATGCTTCAATTGAGAGATTTTAGTTTTTTTTTGAAGAATATTGAACAAATTTTCAAATCTGTTATTCGTCTAAATCATCGTAACTCTCAATTTCAAGTTGCGATAAAAAAATTGATTAAGGATTCGATATCAGCGACACATCATCTCTGTTACCCGTTAATTTGATTTGAATTTTATTCACTTTTAATTTTCTATTTCTTGGTAGATATGAAACGGAAGTTGTTTTTGAATGATGCTGGGAAACGACATTTAGATGAAGTTTTTGCTGATAGAGACATTAAATATCAAATAGGCCTAATCTGATATTTGAATTTAGGATATTCTTTTCTCACTATTTTAGGCCTAATCTGATATCCAACTGTGACATTGCTAAATGGGAATTACAAGCTATGCTCATCATTTTTATGGTTCTAAAGGTATACTATCTCTTTCAATCTGTCAATTAAACTGAAAGTTAGACATGCGATGAATGTATAGGGGGACCAAGGTTAATGAATGATTTAATATTAAGAATTTAATCAAGTCAAGAGTCGTTGTTTATTATAATCAACACTAAGTTGATTGCTTAGGTGTCCTTTACATTATTTCGAAGAATTTTCAATTGTTGAAGTAGTTAGATACGTGGTAATATTCAATGTCTTTCATTTCTTATATAAAATAGTGTTTAAGTTTCTTTCTTAGTTCTGTTCTTAGAGTTGATCGTAATTAAATTTTCAGAGATGTGTTTAGAAGATCTTGTTCGTTGCGTTACTGGATTGTCATCAGATGGGCTAGGAATTAGCAGAACAGGTTATCACTTTCAACCACCAAAACCTGGATTAACGGTAAGCTATGATTAAATTCTGCTTCGTCCAAAGCTAGTGCTTATCATTATTTGTAGTTTGTTTCATTTGCATTTAACAAGTACAAAACAGACTGAAGGCTTTAGAATGATCTAGTTTCACTATGTTATCAAAACTAGTACTGTATTGCATTTTCTTTTCCGTATTGTACTAGTAAAACCCCATTTACATATACATCTCCTTATGATTTATAAAGGGTAAGTGTTGATAGAGACTATTAGCTTTAAATATATGACGCCTTCAGACTTTTACGAGTGTTATATGGATGTGTAAATACTAGTTACACATGTTAATTGGATGTGTAACTAGCAGTTACACATGCTAATTAGATGTGTAACTTCTATTTACACAAGCTAAATACATGTGTAGCTACTAGTTACACATGCTAACTAGATGTGTAACTTATAGATACACATGCTAATTGGATAGGATAGAAAGTCTAAGTTTTTTTTCTTTTTTTTTTGTGCAAGCTCTTATGGAATGGGATATCATGCATATTCGATGACACTGTAAATTATAACAATACGATGCATAGTCTAATAAGACTGTTTTGCATCTGCATGAATTTGAACCTAAATTTTTTTATTCTTAATTTGAATATGTGTAGCTGGAGTTATACCTTTCGTTGTAGCAGGAATCGAGTTCAGCAAGAAAATTGTAAGTCTATCTTCTTGTTCAGTATAATACTGTGATGTTAACATTGTGTAGTTAGGTTATACATTCCGATAAATATTAGTTTGTTGCTAATCTGCAACAAAATGTAACTGTATCTGTTCAATAAATGCATGAGAATCTTAAGAATGGATGATGCAGGTAATATATCCTTTCTAGAATTTAGCAAGATATATGTTGGGAGTATTGTTTATGGTTGTTTCTACGGAAATATGTGATACAGTGGACTTTTCTTCTTGGAGTTGTAGCAAAACCAGGAGCTTCTGTGGTGATTTACCCTCTTCTAGGATTTGATGGTAATTATTCATACTAACATGTGAACACATTGTGTGTAATGATAAAATCTTGTCTCCGTGGCAAAACTTGGCCGTTTTTAGTTTGACTTAGTAGTAAATACCCATTGTCTAATGTACATCATTGATACATGAGTTACCTGTCGTGTTGGTTTAAGTCTTATTTCACCTAGTAAATTAAGTTGCGCAGAATTTAAAAGAAGTTGCACTAGCATCTTCTAGTTATATATCTTATATTATGCCACATTTCAGTTGATCAAGTGTTATTTGATCTTATTTATTGAGTAGTCTTCACTGTTTAAGAATCGCAAGTAGCTTTATATGATCCATGTTTCTAACGCTGATGAAGATAACATATATGCTCTGGGTACACAAGGCATATAGATGTGTAACTGCAGGTTACACAAGCCATATGCATGTGTAACTGTAGGTTACACAAACCATATGAGTCAGGCTTCTGCTCTTTGCTCTGCGTATATAGTATTTGAAGCTCGGTAATATCAAGTAAATTTGTTCAGTACCATGGTTGTTCTTGAAACACAAGTGGTCTTCTAGTTGATGTGTTTTCATAGTGTTGTAATAGATGTATTAGCGAAAAATTTCTTGTTTGAGCTTATGCTGGTTGGATAAGTATTAGCTTTGAGTGTCTCCAGATTACATGGGTTATTTTCATAGTGTTGTAATGCTTAGTTGTTTTGCTTTGTCACTGGTCTTGCTGACCTTGTATTTCAGTAGTTATATGGATGTGTAACTACTAGTTACACAAGCTATATGGTGGATGTGTAACTGCTAGTTACACATGCTGTAAAACCACATATATTACTCAAGAAAACTTGCAAGATGGAGTTTATGATTCTTCTGTAAACGTCAATGAAATAATTAATCACGATGTGAATGGAAACGTTCAACATGCTGATGTGTAACTGCTAGTTACACATGCTAATTGGATGTGTAATTGTTAGTTACGCATGCTAATTGGATGTGTAACTGGCAGTTACACATGCTAATTTGATGTGGTTTGATTGAACCTGAAATGATGTAAATATAATTTTACTAGTTCGATGCGTGTGTAATTTATCATCAACATTCAATGTAAGTAATAAGTCTGTTGTGTGCATATATGACTCAAATTCTTCTTTTTTCTTTGCCCTTTCAAGTTCTTACTCAAAATTCTTATTGATTGCAGGTGTATATTCGACTACATTTACATTAACCAACTATTGTAGTTACACGATATGGCCTGGATTGTTAGAAAGTACAGTGTCACCACCACTGGAAACTACAGGCTTCATTCTTCAATAAGGAGAATCCTAGTTGATTTCGGCCCCGGCATCATGGTCAGGTCGTTTTTGAGGACGAACCCTTTGTAGTTAAGATTCTACAATAGGTCAATTCACTTGTGTAATAGGGTGAATGTGGTTCAGGACAGATTGAATGCGCAGGAGGAGGTATCGCGCCACCTGCTACACTGGTAGAGTTCACGCTAAACAGTTCAGGTGGTTTATATTTCTACCATGTGAGTTTAGTCGATGGTTACAACCTTCAGATGTTGGTGGTTCCTAAAGGTGGGTCTGTTGGTAGTGGTAATTGAAATACTACTGGATGTTGTTGATATCAACAGAATGTATCCAACTGAACTGAAGGTGCTCTATCAGATTCATCAATGCCAAATATAGCTTGTAAAAGTGTGTGAAGCATTTCATGAAGATCAGTATTATTGCAGTGGTGCATATGCTAATCCAGACACATGGCATCCGTCTTCGTATTCAGAGATCTTTAAACACGCTTGTCAATTAGAAGCTACATATGTAAATGTCAATTATACTAGATATATGAATATGTAACTCTGAATTACACTTAGACAGATGGCATAAGGATGTGTAACTTACTTCTTAGCATACAAAAAATAATTTCTTAGCATGTGTAACTTTGCATTACACATGTGTAACTAACTTTTTTGTATGCGTCTGCCTTCCTAGCATACAAAAACTAATTTCTTAGCATGTGTAAATTTGCATTACACATGGAATAAGGATGTGTAACTTCTAGATACACATGGCATAAGCATGTGTAACTTCTATTTACACATTCACAATATACTTTAATAATTTTGGGCCTAGATTTAATAATTTTGGGCCTAAATTTAAATTTTATTTGATTAAGGGCTTGACAATATATAAAAGGGTATGGATGTCTTTTAATAACTCGGGGCCTAGATTTAAACTTCTTTTAATTAAGGGCCTCATATTATGGGTTATCCATGGGTCGGGCCTTAGCATAATGTTCCCCTACACAAGCCTACAGAACTAAATAGGGAAGTTAAGGCCTTTACTACCTTACGGTTGCGGTTAAAACCGCGGTTCTACGAATCCAACAGTAACCAAACCGCTAAACCTTGCGGATTTGAAAACTCAACCGTGTTCGGTCCGTAGCCTCTTGCGGTTTGGTTTTCACCCGCAATTTTGCGGACGGTTGCGGGTGAAAACCGCGGTTTCGGTTTTTTTGCACACCCCTATTAGGAGGCGACAATCCATCCGTCAATCTTGTGGGATCTGGGGAACCTGTTGACCTGCCCAAGGAGGCCATCCGTACCATCCTTAAAAGTGAAGTAAAAGAGTCCGTAAAAGGAACTAAAAGATAGGAGGCACTGGGACCTGATACCATCCCTATCGAGGTGTGGAAGTTCCTGGGAGATCAAGGGATAACTTTGTTGACCAAGCTATTCAATAGTATCTTCACGTCAAATTGAATACCGGATGATTGGCGAAGAAGCGTCACCGTCCTGATCTTTAAGAATAGATGGGATATCCAAAGTTTTACGAACTACAAGGGCATCAAACTAATGACACACACAATGAAGATTTGGGAACGCGTCATTGATCGTTGGCTTCAAGGGGAAACTTGCGTAACGACAAATAAATTTGGACTTATGCCTGGAAGATCGACTACATGAGCGATTTTACTGATTAGACATAATGGAACGCTACCGAAAATAAAAGTGAGACCTACACATGGTATTCATTGACCTCGAGAAAGCCGACCATAAAGTCCCACTCGAGGTAATGTAGTGGGCACTCGAACATAAGAGGGTATCCCCAAAGTTCATAACATTAATCAAGGATATGTACGAGGGAGAAATCACAGGTGTTCGTACAAGGGATAGAGTATCGAACGACTTCTCTATCAAGATAGGTTTACACCAGGGATCACCTTTGAGTCCTTATATATTTGTGCTAGTAATAAACCAAGTTACGTGGCACATTACTTGGTGTATGCTCTTCGCAGATGATCTGGCGCTAACTGGGGAATCAAATAAAAAGGAAGAGGATAAACTAGAGTGGTGGCGGAAAACTCTGGATAGACAGGCTACAGACTCAATAGGGCCAAGACGGAGTATTTGAGTTGAGATTTCGATGACACCAGGCCTGATGCCAGAGAAGTCTTGCTTGATGGGAAGATTGTACCAAGGAAAATAATCTTTTCGTTATCTGGGATCTATAATCTTAATTTATGGTGATATCGGCGAGGACATTCAACATAGAACCCAGGCAGGTGGGGAAAATAGAGATTGGCAATGAGAGTCCTGTGTGAACGTAAGGTCCCATCTAAACTAAAAGGAAAGTTCTACAAAAGGGCGATCCAAACTGTTGGTCAACTAGAAACCCGCACATCAGAGAACTCCATCCAACAGACATGCATATGCTTAGGTGGGCCTGTGGACATACAAGACATGACAAAATCATGAATGCTTGTGTTACCAACGAGCTTGGGGTTGCACCATTCGGGGATACACTCACCCAACATCGGTTACGTTAGTTTGGGCATCTCCAACGAAGACCACCGGATGCTCTGGTTCGCTTAGGAAGCATCAAAAAGGGATGAACTGATTATATGAGATCTGACTAGGTGGGCTTGGAGAAAGAGTTGGATTTCGACAGAAGTGCGTGGATGACAGCGATCCAAGTGAACGAGGTACGTGAACTGACCCTATTACTTTCGACTGTCTCTTTAGTAGGACTATGTAAATTGTGAATATGTAAACCACCATGGCAGAATTGTGAATGGGGGACTCCCCTTGTAGCTCTGCAAATCTCACAGGATTGTGATGGGGGAATCACCCCCATAGCTCAGCAGCCGGAACACGGAGTAAGTAGATACATTGCTTTAATAGCCGTGAATGCATAATCTCATTGAACTGATGACTACTGCACCCTCTATACCGGAAACCAATGAGGCACGGAATGTGCCGAGGATTTTATCTTGCATATGTGCAAGCTGCTTCTAAGCAGGCAAGCCGGTGTAAAAACTTTTTGCCACACTTTTATGGGATAATTCTTTACGAGATAATCTCTAGCCTGCCCTGGATTTGTTCTGGGACAACTGGCTTTGGTTCTCGTTTTGGTTTGGGTGTATTTTAAAAATATCTATAAAAAAAGTGTACTTTTGTAAATGCATTATCAGATGGGGGTATGTATTAAAAAATTTTCGGTTTTGTAACTCAACTTCAACAAAATTTGTTGGACATTGCTACATGACTAAAATACCCAATCCCTTTTCCAGCATTCCTATTCCAATATATTCTGGACTGAAATGAATTTTGTAGTTGCACCGGTTGCTACATCCATAGGTGCTGACACCCAATGAATCTCAGAATATTGTTACAGCTCAGTTCATAAGTGGACTAATTAATACTGGCCGGAAATACGAAAGCCGGGTTTCTGCCATAAGTCTAAACACCGTAGCACCTGTTAGAAATTGAAATGTTTTGGGGCTCTGGTGCCATATTGGGAATTTAAATTTTTGTCAAGAACTTGGGACACTCGAGTAATATTTGTGGAGGTATACGAGCATAGGGGTGTTGCTCGTACAGAGCTCCTAGGACTCTAGTAGTGAAGGTGATGAAGCAAGACTTAGTATATGAAATTTCTCTTGTATTGATTTGTTGCTTGCTTGCTTACAAATGAAACGGAGTTGCCTATTTATAGGCTTACACTTGTCTTCTAGCCACTAACATTTTTCTTCTCTCTAGAAGACTCTAGCCACTAACATTTTTATCTTCTCTCTAGAAGACTCTAGCCACTAACATTTCTTGCTTCTAGAGGACTCTAGCCACTAATTATTTTTTTTCACATGTTTTACATTATATTTGACCAACCTCACATTTCTTGTTCTCTAGAATAATCTAGCAAACATTTGACACTCTAGATTATTTGTTTGTTCTCTAGCTTTATCTAGAGAATTATTTTCTTAATTTACCCATTACAAATTACATGTTCCAACACCCCCTCTTAATTTGTAATGGTCTCTGATTGTGATCTTCACCCGTTCTTCAATTTCCTTTAGATTCTTACGCTCGTGTTGGTGAATCCTTTTGTTTTTCCGCTCTCGTCTTCTAACAGTGTCTCCATATCTCTTGTTTTAGATCTTCTTTGGTGACCTGACATTTTTTGCAGACTCATCGTTATAGATTCAAAGGTTCTGCTTTGTTCCGGTACTCTCCTTCTCACTCACGGTTTAGACCGAACTTGACCATCTTAAATTCAGAGGCTTTGCCTTCTGTTGATATTCCTGGCCTTTCACGAAACTTAACCATTATAGGTTCATAGGTTCCGCCCACTCAACTTTGTGAGTAGAATATTTTTACATGATGGCTCATTTTTTTTCCATCTCTGTTATTTGAGGAGGCATTCATTGATGCTCTCTTCCCTCAAATTTTTCTGTAGAAAATGCACCCTTATGTGCATCTCTTTGCGAGGATGGAAACCTTTTTTTTTTTTTTTTTTTTTAAAAAAAAATTAACGGAAAGAGGTGAAACTTGTACTCACTCATTTTTTTGTTTGAAGACATATCATTTCCAGGAACTTTCCTTCTTTAACTTAACTTCACGAGCTGCTATTTTTTTTCTTTTTCAAATATTTTTTTCACACTTGGACATGGGTGATAACTAGTGTCTACGGGGGTTGCAAAATGAACTTGAATCGTTGAGATGTACCTTGCTTCTTCTCACATCTTTATACTTCATTTGTGCGGAATTATAACCTTCAACTTGTAACGGAAAACTTAACGACCATTTGGATGGAACCCGCTCTGATACCATGTTAGAAATTTGAGATGTTTTGGGGCTCTGGTGCCATATTGGGAATTTAAATTTTTGTCAAGAACTTGGGACACTCGAGTAATATTTGTGGAGGTATACGAGCATAGGGGTGTTGCTCGTACAGAGCTCCTAGGACTCTAGTAGTGAAGGTGATGAAGCAAGACTTAGTAAATGAAATTTCTCTTGTATTGATTTGTTGCTTGCTTGCTTACAAATGAAACGGAGTTGCCTATTTATAGGCTTACACTTGTCTTCTAGCCACTAACATTTTTCTTCTCTCTAGAAGACTCTAGCCACTAACATTTTTATCTTCTCTCTAGAAGACTCTAGCCACTAACATTTCTTGCTTCTAGAGGACTCTAGCCACTAATTATTTTTTTTTCACATGTTTTACATTATATTTGACCAACCTCACATTTCTTGTTCTCTAGAATAATCTAGCAAACATTTGACACTCTAGATTATTTGTTTGTTCTCTAGCTTTATCTAGAGAATTATTTTCTTAATTTACCCATTACAAATTACATGTTCCAACACCCCCTCTTAATTTGTAATGGTCTCTGATTGTGATCTTCACCCGTTCTTCAATTTCCTTTAGATTCTTACGCTCGTGTTGGTGAATCCTTTTGTTTTTCCGCTCTCGTCTTCTAACAGTGTCTCCATATCTCTTGTTTTAGATCTTCTTTGGTGACCTGACATTTTTTGCAGACTCATCGTTATAGATTCAAAGGTTCTGCTTTGTTCCGGTACTCTCCTTCTCACTCACGGTTTAGACCGAACTTGACCATCTTAAATTCAGAGGCTTTGCCTTCTGTTGATATTCCTCGCCTTTCACGAAACTTAACCATTATAGGTTCATAGGTTCCGCCCACTCAACTTTGTGAGTAGAATATTTTTACATGATGGCTCATTTTTTTTCCATCTCTGTTATTTGAGGAGGCATTCATTGATGCTCTCTTCCCTCAAATTTTTCTGTAGAAAATGCACCCTTATGTGCATCTCTTTGCGAGGATGGAAACCTTTTTTTTTTTTTTTTTTTTTTAAAAAAAATTAACGGAAAGAGGTGAAACTTGTACTCACTCATTTTTTTGTTTGAAGACATATCATTTCCAGGAACTTTCCTTCTTTAACTTAACTTCACGAGCTGCTATTTTTTTTCTTTTTCAAATATTTTTTTCACACTTGGACATGGGTGATAACTAGTGTCTACGGGGGTTGCAAAATGAACTTGAATCGTTGAGATGTACCTTGCTTCTTCTCACATCTTTATACTTCATTTGTGCGGAATTATAACCTTCAACTTGTAACGGAAAACTTAACGACCATTTGGATGGAACCCGCTCACGATACCATGTTAGAAATTTGAGATGTTTTGGGGCTCTGTGCCATATTGGGAATTTAAATTTTTGTCAAGAACTTGGGACACTCGAGTAATATTTGTGGAGGTATACGAGCATAGGGGTGTTGCTCGTACAGGCTCTCCTAGGACTCTAGTAGTGAAGGTGATGAAGCAAGACTTAGTAAATGAAATTTCTCTTGTATTGATTTGTTGCTTGCTTGCTTACAAATGAAACGGAGTTGCCTATTTATAGGCTTACACTTGTCTTCTAGCCACTAACATTTTTCTTCTCTCTAGAAGACTCTAGCCACTAACATTTTTATCTTCTCTCTAGAAGACTCTAGCCACTAACATTTCTTGCTTCTAGAGGACTCTAGCCACTAATTATTTTTTTTCACATGTTTTACATTATATTTGACCAACCTCACATTTCTTGTTCTCTAGAATAATCTAGCAAACATTTGACACTCTAGATTATTTGTTTGTTCTCTAGCTTTATCTAGAGAATTATTTTCTTAATTTACCCATTACAAATTACATGTTCCAACAGCACCTTGATATGTATTTTCCAACAATTGGCTTGGCTACAAATCCAAATGGCGGCCGAGAAATGGGTGACCATAGATCGTGCTTGCTCTTACCTGGGCCGACGTCCATTTAGTGGCAAAATCCCCAAAATTGCTTGAATTTGTTTTTTAATAATTTGTTTTTAAAAATCCCAATAAGTTTTGGGTTTGTCGTCTTTTGCTCAAAACTCTATTTAAATCCCCTAGTTTTCTTCTATCAGTATAAAAATCAATCCTCCCTTCTACACTCTTATCTTCAGATTCATATCAAATCTCTTCTTCATTCTATCTTCACCAATATTTTAGTTAGGGTTTCATCATGTTGTTCTGATTTAGTTCCTACTCATGTTTATTTGTGTTTTGATCTGATCTTATCTTTCAATTTTGTTCCGTTTTCTTTGAATTATTATATCATTTTCAGTCCAGTTTCTTAGATTAACTTCTTATCTACATTTGAATCATATGTTGTATAAATCTGTTTACTGTTTTGTAAACCATTCATTTGCAGAGCCGTTTTGTGTGATTAGATTTCATTTTTAAACAAATTTGTCATATTTTGCCTGTGATGCTAAACTTTGGCTGATTGTCTGAGGCTCTGTGTTTTACATTTTACTGGCAAAGAAGGTATTACTGGAGAAAAAAGAAGCACCAAAATTAGGTGAGAGGAAAAATCATAATGTACTGTGAGTACCAAACAGATGCGGCTTAGTTTGGTCAAGGAATATTAGTGAAGATTTGATGTTTGTATTCACTATGCATTATGATTTTCCTCCCATCTTTTTGGGTTTTATTTGTTTCTTGATTTTTTCAGTAATCTTATTTTTGTCATGTTTAGGAGTTTTTCAGTGTTGATGATTGTTTGTAAGTCTTATATGTGAAATATGATGATGTCTCTGGAAATGGGTACCAAACTTGATGAGAGGAGAATTTATTATGATTTGTGAGTATGAACAAACTCAGCAGAAGCAGCACAGATGAGGATTTAAAGTTTATTGTAGTTTTATGTTTGTATTCACTGATCGTAATAATTTTCGTCTCATCATACTGGTATATATGTTTCTAGTTTTATCTGATTTTCATGTTATGTTTCTAGTTTATCTGGATTTTAGATTAGTGTTCTGTTTAGATAATTGATATGATGATATCTCTGGAAAATAGTACCAAACTAGATGAGAGTAGATATCATTGTGATCTGTGAGTATGAACAAACTCAGCAGCAGAAGCATACATCATGATTTTGAAGTAATTTCATGTTTGTATTCACTTATCATAATGATACTCCTCCCATCTTTCTGAGTATTTTTCTGGTTTATCTGATTTTTATCTGGATTTTAGATTAGTGATTTGTTTTGGTACTTGTACGGAATCGGCTGAGGAGATTTTGGCAAAATTCTCTCTTTCATAGATCGGAGAAAACCTTTTTATGTTTGTAAACGTCGATAGAAAAAAGCCTGAGATGTTGATGGTCGAAAGATCTCCATCTCAGGTGCTCTCATATTCCATTGCCTAGGGGAGCTGCATTGTAGCCATTACCTCTTGGGACTGGCCATGAGACATATTTTTTATCAAGTTCATTTTGAAAGTAGCCTGTGAGGATACCGAATAAGAAGAACACCATCTTTGGGGACGGAATGGCTTAAACGCTATGGTGAAATATTCTGCAATTCTGAGGCTTTTAGCTTTTAATTTCATTGTCCAAATTCTTTATAAATTGTTGAGCTTGTTTAGTTGTAGGCTTGTAGCTATAGAGGAGTTCCCAGTTACATGAAGGTTATGAAATCCATAAGAACTGTATTTGTGACCCCGCTGTGCTGAAGGCATGCAAGTATAGATTGTAGAGTGTAGTAGTGTTTTCCTTATCCTGATCATGCATCAAAGTACCATATTTCGATGTAGTTCTGTCACTTAAGTCACTTCTAAATCAATAGTTCTCCCTGATGAGTTGCAATGGTTTAATTTGGATTAATTTAGCTGTAATTTGTAATTTGAGAAAATCAATGGCAGAAACTATGATATGTCTGATATGGATACCCAGTTTGGAAATACACACCTTTACTTGTGTTTTAGCCAACTGAAAGGTTGAACAAGAAACTGTGTATGCTCCCTTGACTGCAAATCACTTAAATTTGGACATGTGGTCAGACCCAGGACTAAGTGATTTCAAGAGTCTTTTTTTTTTATTTCAAGAGAACTCCGTACTTCTATTTTCTATTGCCTCGCGATATAAAGAACATTACAGCCAGGACTACAGGTTCTACTTGTTCAACAAATTGGGAGTACATTTTGCCCAAAAACCTGATATCATAAATTTCATTTTCTCGGCTTGCCTAATGAGCCGAGAATATTCCATATTCATGCCACCTTTACGTGCTTATTGTTTTAGGGGGGCTTTCTTTTGTCTGTCAGATATTCTAGCAGGAGCATTAGAATGTGACTTGAACCGACTTCGGCCTCCTTCATCAGTTTCCTTTTTCTTAACAATCTGAACCACGTCCTTTTTCTCGAGACATTATCCGCAAACTAGTGATTTCAAGTGTCAAATCACTTAAATTTGGACAGACCCCAATGCGTTACTTAATTTTCTGTTTTACTTCTGCAGGTGTTTTCTGAAAGAAATCACTTGCCTGATCAGAATTAACAAAGTGTTTAGTTAGCTTAATTTATTGCCTTAACAAAACATAAATTAATAAGGTTACCAGAAGGGTCCAGTTTTCTTATTGCAGGTGACAAATCTGTACTTTGCTCTTTAAAATATCGTCTGTAGCTCTTTCAGTTGCGTTTAGTCTTTGTATGCCAGGAATCGCATTACTACTTTGGAATATTTGTATTTAGTTCTCATTTTGCAAACCATGTTTGTTTGCAAACCATGTGCCTTACAGCTGCTGCACTGACTATGCTTACACCTTTCCTAGTATTCTTTTGGTAGTATCTGATTTTGGCAAAGAAGCTAAGTTCAAAATCTTACTTAGTTGGGCAAAACAATGAGCACAGCACATTATTCATTTTCCCCATATAATGACTTTATGGATAGTGCCTGGTGCTAATGAATTTTATGGTTGCACCTAATAAATTTCAGATGAATTTATGGTTGTACCTCAGATCATAAGTGGCCTAGTTGAAGCTTTGTCATTTATAGTCGCAGCTCAGGCCGCAAGTGTCCGCCATAAATATTAACATGTGTTTGGCTCAGATCTTTAATTAGGTTGTTCTCTATTTGGCCGCTCAACTGTGTTGAAGCTATTAACATATGTTTTGATTACAGCAAGGAAAGAACAATTTTCAAATGGATACCCACCCAGCTTGTAGTTGGCCGGTTGCTCTAGCGCTGAATCTTAAGAACGCCTTCATGTCAATTATAATTAGCTTGGCAATATGGTCAATTTCGTTGCATTTCTGAATTATAATGATAAGCCCATAAATATGATTGATTGATAAAAAAATTTATTAGTCGAAATGTCTAACACATCTGAATCATTTACTGTTAAAAGATGTCCTACTATGTTTTATGGTGACCCAAACCACGATTTTTTGTAATAACCTGGACTTTTATTTGTATCTGTGTGATGTGACTATCTTATACCAAAGTGCAGAAGGACGAAAACAAAGTAGCACTTCCGCTGGAGGTTGTTTTATGGAACATGGACCATTGGTTGATGCATTAAATTGTGATCGGAAGTAGTATCAACTAAGGTTTTGATGATTTTCTAGTTGATTGGACCACCTTTCAGGCTTAACAAATGTTTCTAGTCCATATTTCATACAGCTTTAAAACTCAAAACTCTTTTTTTGCTACCCCATAATTTTGTTCAAATATTGTCTGCAACTCTTCTTGGTAGGCCTGGAATTGCATTAAAAATGTGGTCATTTTGCCTTTTGTTTACCATGAGCCTTATATGCGTACACTTCCCTTTGTAGTATTTGATTTGAAACTTGCAAAGTTCCAAGTGTTATTAGAGTCTAAAAAACTTTTGAATAGTTAAATTGTATCATCCAACGACAAAGGGGGCTACATCAAATTATTTCATGCCTTTTCCTAGTGTCTTAGTACACTATCCAGTGGAACATTTCATTATCTTTTATACCATTTGCACTATCCAAGACTTGAAACTTAATTTGTGTGATTCTCTATATATTTTCTAATTCAACTTCAACAAAATTTGTTGGACATAGCACCAAGTGGTTCCAAGATGAAATGCTGATATATGACTAAAATGCCCAAATCCTCTTCCAAGTCTGGACTGAAATGAATTTTGTAGTTGCACCAGTTGCTACATCCAGAGATGCTGCCACCTAATGAATTTCAGATGAATTTATTGGTGTTGCTCAGTTCATAAGAGGCCAAGCTAGTTGCAGGAGCTTTGTCATTTATAATTTATTATAAGTGAATACCATAAATTCCCAACAGTTCTGGCTTTTTCTTCATTTTTTTTCTTTATAAACCCGTACCCAAACCTCCCTTTTCCTCCCATCTTCAGAAACCCTAGATGTCATATCAAATCTCTCCTTCATTTCATCTCCATATTTGAGTTTGTGTTTCAGTAGTTCTGAGTTCAGTTCATACTCATGTTTATTTTATTTATGTGTTTTGATCTTATTTATCTTTCAACCTGGTTTTTTTTTTTTTTTTTAATACAGTTCAGTCTCGTAGATAAGATTAGTTTCTTTTATACACAGCTGTGTGTACTTTGAATCATATGTTTTAAACTTTGGCTGATTGTTTGAGGCTCTCTATTTTGCAGTTTACCAGTAATTTCATAGTTGAGTATTGGGAAAAGATAGTATTACTGGAGAAAAAGAGCACCAAAATTAGGTGAGGGGAAAAATCATTGAGTGTTGTGACTACAAACAAATGGGGCTTAGTGATCAGTGAAGTTAGGTTAGTTTGATGTTTGTATTCACCATGCTCGATGATTTTCCTCCCATCTTTTTGGTTACTTTTTCTGGTTTTTCAGTAATCTAACATTTGGTCCTGTTTAAGAGTTTTCACTGTTGATGTTCAAGTCTTGTATGTGAAATATGATGATATATCTGGAAATGAGTACCAAACTAGATGAGAGTAGAAATCATTGTGATTTGTGAGTATGAACAAACTCAGCAGCAACGGCATAGATTGTAATATGATGTTTGTATTTACCGATCATAATGATTCTCCTCTCATCTTACTGAGTATGTTTCTAGTTTATCTGATTTTTATCCGGAGTTTAGATTAGTGATGATCTTACTGTATTTACTTCTCTTAGTCTATGGAACATGAGACCACCTGTACACGTGCTCTCTTTGGTTATTTTTTCTGTTTATATTCAGTAATCTAAGATTTGGTCCTGTTCAGGAGTTTTCACTGTTGATGATTGTTTAAGTCTTGTATGTGAAATATGATGATATATCTGGAAATGAGTACCAAACTAGATGAGGGGAAAAGTCATTTTGACTTGTGAGTATGAACAAACTCAGCATCAGCAGCAACATAGATTGTAATATGATGTTTGTATTCACCGTTCATAATGATTTTCCACTCATCTTACTGAGTATGTTTATAGTTTATCTGATTTTTATATGGACTTTTAGATTAGTGATCTGTCCATGTTCATGTTCTTTCCTTTTTCGTTACAGAGGGGATTCTCATTTCTACGAAGGTTATTAAAGTAGCATATTTCGGCATAGTTCTGTCACTTCTACTCAGTGTTTCTCGGTGATGATTGCTTAAGTCTTGTATGTGAAATATGATGATATATCAGGAAACGAGTACCAAACTTGATGAGAGCAGAAATCATTATGATTTGTGAGTATGAACAAACTCAGCAGCAGCAGCATATATTGTAATATGATGTTTGCATTCACCGATCATAATGATTCTCCTCTCATTTTACTGAGTATGTTTCTAGTTTATCTGATTTTAATCTGGACTTTAGGTTAGTGATCTGTTTAGGTAATTGGCAAAAATTCTCTCCTTCAATGATCAAAGATCTTCATCTCAGGTGGTCACATATTCCATTGCCTTGGGAAGCTGCATCGCGGCCATTATCTCTTGGGCTGGCTACGAGACATACATTCGGTCATTTTTTTCTTCCGAATACTACTATTTTAGATTCTAGCCTATGAGGATATCGAATATAAAGATCACCATTTTTCGGGACTGAATGGTGGCAATATATTCTGCAAATCTGAGGCTTATAGATGTTTATGTTCTTTCTTGTTTTGTTACAGAAGAACTTCTCAATTCCATGAAGGTTATCAAATCCATATAAACTGCACCTGTGCTGGAGGCTTGCAAGTATATCGATTGTAGAGTGCAGTAATGCTTCCTTATACATCAAAGTAGCATGTTTCTCTGTGATGATTTTTAGTGATTTATTATGTATTCTGATAGCTTAATTTGTAATTTGAGAAAATGAATGCCAGAAACTATAATGTCTGATATGGTTAACCAGCTGGGAAGGACACACCTTTACATGTTTTTAGCCCACTGGAAGTTTGAATAAGAAATTATGTAAGCTGCCTTGGCTTGGACTGCACTGGCAAATGACTTTGCATAATGCTTACATCCTTTTATGCCATTTGATTCTCCTGGGGATTTCATTAACTGAATTGAAATATAATAAAAGTCACTTGCCTGATAAGAATTAACAAAATATTATTTTGCTTAATTTATATTGCATTAATAACAAAACATAAATTGATACACTAAACGAGTTATCAGAAAGATCCAGTTTTCATATTGCAGGTGAAAAATCTGTGTACTTAGTCCTTTAAATATTAATGCCTGTAGTTCTGAATCAGTTGCTTTAAGTCTTTGTAGGCCAGGAATTGCATTACTATAGTAATGTACCTTTCGCCCTTTTTCAAATTTTTTGGCCTTTCCATAGTTTTGGTTCAGTGATGTCTTCGGAGGAGAGAAATCTGCAGCAGTTGAAGTCCAGTAAGCACTTGATCCACACCAGACAGGAGTTCATGAGCTTGAATGTTGCAATTTTGAGGTCCCTGAAAGCATAAACAAGTCATAAATCCCAGATTTGGACTACCGACAAATAATAACTACTTTGTAATACTAGCACTGAAACAAACTTTGCGCGCAAGCTTATCCATCTCTTTTTATTAGATCATTCAACTTTCGAAATTGAAAAAGGCGTATTGCTACATGGAAAAGTTATCTATAAAACAAAAGCATAATTGCAGGGTGCCAACATACACTTTCATAATGCAAGCATGAATGACTGTTGAAATATGACGTATATCACTGTCCATAAGATGATGTGATCCAAAAACATGGAAACCGCTGGAACACAAACAATTTCAATCATGGTTATGTTAAATTTACAATTTTACTTTTCGTTAAAAAATAACCTTGGAAGACTAAGAGAACAATGCAATGGAATTTCACAATCGAGGATACATAATTGAGAGTTTAGAGAAATATAGTACCTGTTACTTCTCAATTAAATTTATCATGTCAGCAAAGATTATACCACTAAATTCCTTTGTAATTTTTCAGTTTCCCGAACCTTTCATCGACCAAAGAAATTTGAAAGCTAGCAGGACCCAGAAAATCTGCAAGTAATTAGATAAAAAGATAAGTTGAGATTATAAAACAGAAGTTCAGTAACTTAAGCAAATTATGGTATTGAGGTTCTTCAATGATGAAATCACAAGAACTGTGTACGCCTTGCAAAAATGCAAACTGTCAGACAGAGTGCCACCATGAAAGGATAGAATCTCACCGGATTCTAACCCCTGGAGAACTTTTTAAGAGTCCGAAAGTAGAAAGACAGGTGGACAGAAATAAAGTGCAGAGAGACTGACATTACCACTTCTGTTCAGATTCATCTGAATTTGCTTCCATCTTATGACACGTTGATGATCCAAAAGCGAGCTGATGACTCTTAAATCAACCCAGAATCTGTTGCAATTATCAGACCATGACATACGAGTAGAACTAGCATTAACTGCACATTTTAATAAAGCCCACAAATTAAGATCTCCTTTGACATCAAAACACTTATTTTCCTAGGAAAGATAAATGAAAGAATCAGTACTTAGAAAGAGTGCAATTGAACGGAAACACGTCACCGCACTGGTGTTTTCCATGCCATAATCATCATAGAATAACTTGAGATTTCTGAAGAATAAGAATGACATTACCCTAACCAACCCCCACCTGATCATCCGCCATCCGGGGGACAGTAAGTATTTGTGAACTTACGGCAGCAACCAAAAGCTACTGACGGGGCACGGTTAGGACTGTTCAGGCATATGGGTCAGTTCACAACTCACTGATAAAAAACAAATCTTAAGAATATGTTCCATTAAATGGAATAAGATGACACTAAAAAAACAATTAGCAAGCTGAGGAAGTGGGCTGAGATCTAAAAACAGAACGAGGTCTTGTCTGTTGGCTGTACATCAAACACCCTATCAGTACATACAGAACAAATTTAGGAACCAACCTTTTGCAGTTCCACAAGTTCAACCCCAGGACCAACTTCTGTCACAGCCTTCCTAATATCGTCCCCCCCCCCCCTAGTTTTTCCCTTCCTAATATCGTCCCATCTGGCAAACAATAGCCAAGAGATTATGCAAAGGAACTACCTATCAGCACTAGTATTACTTATGCTTACCATACAGCAAAGAAAACTAAAACAATGAATAATGGAAATACGATAACAACCAAGACATGCGGATTTACTAAATCAATGAGCATTTCTCCTTGCATATACTTCTGGACCAAAAATGTAACACAGTAAGGGGTTTCTCTCTAAATGCTATTACAAATTGACTTTGATGTATTCCTTTCCTAAATATTTATTCACATGCACTGAGATGATTTTGGTCGTTACACAACAAAAATCAATGCCAACGGCGAGTATTCGTGAATAATTACAGCTAGTGAGAAAGTAAAGCAAGTGTCAAAAGAAATGACCATTAACAAATATAGCTCGAAAAATAAGTTGTAGATTTAAGGAGAATTATTTTCATATGTTAATGGAAAGACAATAAACCATGATGATTACTTACTCTAGTGCTCGTGCAGTTCCTAGAGCAATTGTGACGCGGGAACTCCATGTCAATGGTTTAGAGTATTCATCTGAGAGGTGCAAGAAATCATGAAGTGACCCATTCTTGTAAAAATCGTAGATTAAAAGGTGTTGTCCATGCTAAGAACAGTATCCCACAAGGTAGGTCACGTTCGGATGATGCAACCGAGAGATGTTCAATACAATCTCCAAGAAACCTCCTGATGATTGGTTTGGCAGAGCAGACGAATCTATTTTCTTCACAGCATGAACCTATATTGGTTGACAGCACCAACATATTACTGCTGGTAAACATCTCCAGTCATATTCTTTTGGCGCGACTTAGAAGAGACTAGAAAATAATATTCTGACAATAAAAATTGAAACATGGCTCAGCAAGGAGAAAAGAATACCTTCCCCTCATCAAATTGAGCTTGATAAACACGTCCAATAGAACCCTCTCCGATAAGGTTATACACTGAAGCTAGCTGTAGCCATCTGCAGATCCGCTATGGAGTAAACTGTGGCACTAATGGGAGCGGCATTCGCTTTCTTTACCACAACAGGTTTTGTTGAATAGTCTTCTTCATAAAATGATTTGAGTCGTTCAATAGGTGGAGGTCGAAGGTTCACTGCTGCAGAAGTAGTTTCAAATGTCTTTTTGGCAGGTTCCGAGGGGGCCTGCATAGACTTCATTTCTGCAAATAGATATTGAGTTACTATCGTGACAAATAGATGAATCCCTGTGAAATTGAGAGTGCATTCTTATCCACTAATAATAAATCAGCATAAATCATTGGAGACGGATATTGCTAACGGTAGATGGTTCATGAGCAAACTATAAGTTTACCTATATTGAAGATAGAATGTAAGTTACCTTTAACTTCATTTGAAGCGAGAGGAATGAAGTGATGATCTTCTTTGTGCTTTTTGTTAAGAGACATGGTGTTGTCATCTTTGGATAGAGTATATTGCATATCTCTTCATATCTTCTATCTTTAATCTAGAGTATACAACGTATATATTAGTTTCCTTGCATGTAATATATGGTGTAATATTCTCATTTACTTCTAGGATCATATCTCTTGTATAAGTAGGAACTATGTTCCATTGTAAGACAAACCGATTAATCAATATACTCTCAATTCCATGACTATCTTTGTCATGGCATCAGAGCCAACCAAGATCCAACCTTCCGCTGCAAACAACCAGTAATCAAATCCCTTGTCAAGAGACTGAAATTCCGTTAACCTTCTCATACTGATAATTTCTTCTACTTTGTTAGCTTTTCAGCCATCATCATGTCTCGAGAAGATTACCAACCAATTACAACCAAGTTCGATGGAACTAACTACAATCACTGGTCTTTCCTCATGAGAAGTTTTCTCAAGGGTAAAGGCTTATGGAAATATATTGATGGTACTGAAAAATACCCTGTTCAAACTATTCCAGAGAAAACTATTCCGAGAAAACAGATAAAGTTGAATCTTCATTCAGGATCGTCTCAATGATTGGGAGATCAATAATCATAAGATACTCACGTGGATTGGAAATAATGTGATTACATCCATCAGCATGCAACTTACCAGATTTGAAGTTGCCAAAGAGGCATGGGATTTTCTTTCCAAAAGGTATACACAAATTAATTTTGCTCAACGTTACAAGCTTGAACAAGACATTCGATCCTTGAAACAACAAAGCGACCAGACAATATCAGATTTTCACTCTGAGATGTCTATTGTGTGGAATCAGCTGGCTTTAATGGAACCCAAATGGACTAGTGACGCACAACTGTGGGAGAAATACCGAGAAGAATCAAGGTTAGTTCAACTTCTCATGGCTTTGAAAGATGAATATGAATCTGTTAGAGCATCTATTCTGCACCGAACACCTCTTCCTACAGTGGAAGCCGCTTTGTCAGAGCTTATCACTGAAGAAACAAGGAAAAGAATTAAACCTGATATTTCTGCTGTATTTGCTGCTTCCTCACGATCAAATTACAAGAACCAGACAGCTTCAACAAGTCGTGACATGTCCCAGGTTCAATTTCACAATTGCAAACAACTTGGACACATGGCCAAAAATTGTACTCAACCACCTTCAATGTCACCAGGAACATCACAAACTTCGTCTCCATATCAATGCAATTACTGCAAGGAGATAGGACATACAGTGAACAACTGCACATCACCAACATCCAGAAATATGCGTGAAAAGAGGAGAAACTCAAATGCAACATTGACACGTTTCATCAGCACCATCACATCTGAGATTGAGAAGAAACATGCACCATCTCTAGCTGATATCCAAGACATGATTAGACAAGCTTTGTCTATTGGTAATAATCATAATGTAGCCTCTGCACTTGCAATTCCCCCAGGTATTTACTCAACTGGATGGTTCCTAGACTCAGGTGCATCCAACCATATGACATTTAATTCACAGTACTTTGAGAAATTACATTCCATAATAACTCCCAAAATACATACTGCTGATGGTTCGGAATTAGCGGCAACACACATTGGATTAGTTAAATCTTCAGACAAACTATGTGTTCCTGACGTACTCTTAGTACCAAAGATTACCATGAATCTTATTTCTATTGGACAACTATGTGATCAAGGATTTAATGTTCACTTCTTTCCTTCTGGTTGTGTTATACAGGATCCCAAGACGGAGAAGCTAGTTGGGATAGGGCGTAGAGTGGGTCGATTATATCTCCTTGAATCTCTAGTTATCTCTCCACAGTCGAAAAATCATGTTGCTGCTGCTACAACTTCAACACAGTCATTCACTGTTTCTCCTTTCATGTCTTGGCATTCTAGGTTAGGTCATATTTCGTTTTCCCGTCTTACATATATGATTAATAAAGGTCTCTTAGGGTCCGTTCAGCTAGATAAAGAGCCCTGCTGCATCACATGTAAGCTTGCTAAACAACCGGCACTACCATTTAATAAAAGTATCACTTCTTCTACTGCACCTTTCGATTTAATTCATTCAGATGTTTGGGGAAAGTCACCTGTTGTTTCTAAAGGAGGGGCTATATATTATGTGTCCTTTATCGATGACTATACAAGATACACTTGGGTTTATCTTTTCAGTTCAAGATCCGACTTCTTAAAAATATACACTGAGTTTGCTGCCATGATCAAAACTCAATTCACAAAAACCATTAAAATCTTTCGTGCTGATCAAGGGGGGGAATATATATCTAATCCATTTAAATTTTTTCTCAAATCAGAAGGTACTCTTCTTCAACTTTCTTGTACTGAAACTCCTGAGCAAAACGGTGTTGCAGAACATAAACATCGTCACATTATTGAAACTGCTAGAACCCAATTACTCTCTGCATCTGTTCCTTCCAATTTTTGGGGAGAATCTGTCCTCACTGCTGTCTATATAATAAATCGTAGTCCAACTGTTGTTATTGGTGGAGTGTCTCCATATGAAAGATTATATGGAGAAATACCTAACTACTCAGAACTCCGTGTCTTTGGTTCAACATGCTTTGTTCTCCTTCCAGAACGAGAGCGTAACAAACTTAGTAAAAAGAATGCAGTTTGTGTGTTTTTAGGTTACGGTATAGAATAAAAAGGGTATCGCTGTTTTGATCCTGTCAGTCAAAAACTCCGTATATCTCGTCATGTAACCTTCTGGGAGAAAATACCATATTACTCTCTCCCAAACAGTAAGAACTCTGAGAGCTTTACGTATCTTGATCCTTTTGATATCAGTTCCTCTTCAAGTTCTACATCTGAACCTATCGTTTCCACCCCCGAGATCACTACTCCAACCTTAGAAACCTTTCCTACCCTAGAAACAACTGATACTGTGGATGATTCGTTCTCTAACCACTCTATGCCTCATCATCATATTGCTTCTCCTGAACAGGATCCTGCACCTCAAGAGATTACTCTTGCTCCTCGAGAAAGGCGTCCACCAGCTAAGTTATCAGACTACCATTGTTACTTGTCAACTATATTGCCATTATATGAACCTAAAACTTACAGGGAAGCATCAGCCATTCCGGATTGGCAATGTTCAATGAAGAAAGAGTTAATTGCACTTGATAAAGCTGGAACATATGACATGGTAGACTTACCACCTGGAAAGTCTGTGATTGGATGCAGATGGGTGTACAAGATAAAAACAAAGGCTGATGGTTCAATAGAACGCTACAAGTCTCGTCTTGTTGCAAAAGGATGTACTCAAGAGTATGGAATCGATTACGAGGAAACATTTGCACCTGTAGCTCGAATGACAACTGTGCGTACCCTTCTTGCTGTTGCTTCTGCTCGTGGATGGGATCTTCATCAAATGGATGTTACTAATGCCTTTCTTCACGGAGATCTCCAAGAAGAAGTATACATGCAGCCACCCCCGGGATTGTCTCATGCTCCAAATCAAGTTTGTAAGTTACGTCGAGCACTATATGGTCTCAAACAAGCACCTCGTGCTTGGTTTGAAAAGTTTAGCAGTGCTATCACTAAATATGGGTTTAGTCAAAGTGCCTATGATTCTGCTATGTTCTTTAGAAAATCGGAAAAAGGGATTGTTCTTCTTCTTCTTTATGTTGACGACATGGTTATCACAGGAAGTGATTTGGCAGGTATTAATGCACTGAAGTCACAGTTAAGTTCATCTTTTGAGATGAAAGATCTTGGTCACTTGCGGTATTTTCTTGGTATAGAAGTGGATCGATCATCCACAGGCTGTTTAATCTCCCAGGTAAAATATGCTTCTGAGATTCTAAGTCGTGCAGGGCTAGTTGATAACAAGACAGCTGATACTCCACTAGAATTAAACGTAAAATACAATCCTATGGATGGTGATGTCTTATCCAATCCTACATTGTATCGCCAGCTGGTTGGTAGTCTAAACTATTTAACTATCACTCGACCTGATATCAGTCATGCAGTTCATATTGTGAGTCAGTTCATGTCAGCTCCACGATCAACACATTATGTTTTTCCTTAGAATATTGCATACATCAAAGGTACATTATACCAAGGATTGCATTTTCCTTCTACTTCTGATCTTACTCTCAGGGCATACTCTGACTCTGATTGGGCTGGTGATGTTACTGATTGACGTTCCACCACTGGGTATTGTGTGTTTCTTGGCAATTCTCTAATCTCCTGGCGAAGTAAGAAACAATCTGTTGTTTCCCGTTCGAGTGCAGAAGCTAAGTATCGAGCCCTTGCTCACACCACTTCTGAAATTGTCTGGCTTAGATGGCTTCTAAGTGACATGGGAGTTCATCTTTCTGAACCTACTACATTATATTGTGACAACAAATCAGCTATTCATATTGCGCACAATGATGTTTTCCATGAACGAACAAAGCATATTGAGATTGATTGCCACTTTGTACGACATCATTACAAGAAACAGACTGTTGATCTACAGTTCACCAAATCGGAGTTACAGATAGCTGATTTGTTAACTAAATCACACCCCTCTCATCGTCTTCAGTTCCTAGTATCCAAACTCAACATGTGTTCTCGACCATCTTGAGTTTGAGGGGGGGTGTTAAGAGACATAGTGTTGTCATCTTTGGATAGAGTATATTGCATATCTCTTCATATCTTCTATCTTTAATCTAGAGTATACAACGTATATATTAGTTTCCTTGCATGTAATATATGGTGTAATATTCTCATTTACTTCTAGGATCATATCTCTTGTATAAGTAGGAACTATGTTCCATTGTAAGACAAACCGATTAATCAATATACTCTCAATTCCATGATCAATATACTCTCAATTCCATGACTATCTTTGTCACTTTTCAATATCTGTCGATGACTTTTTGGATCTCTTCTTCTTTATCAAAAAGAATACCACTGCTGCCCCAACAACAACCAAAAGTGCTACCAATATTCCAGCTATGCCTCCAGCTCCAAGGCCTGATTTCTTCCCATCTCCGTTAGAATCAGATTTGTCATTGCCATTTTCATCAGATTTCGGTCTTGGCTTGGCACGTCGAGGTGGCCTAGGTGGTGCTGGTGGTGCAGGCCCTGAGTACCATTGATTACCACCGGTCCTGCAAATTATTGTCATAAGCATAAGAATCAAACCAAAGAGATTATCTCCTTGGTTAAATATAACAATAATCACGCCTCACTGCAGTTCGGAAATGCTTACTTGAGGCTCTTTATGCCTTTGAACTGGGCAGGAACCCAACCAATAAATTGGTTATTCTCAACGTTCCTAAAAAGCACAGCAAAAAGGAGTTAACCAAACATGAAATAGTGAAAGAAGCGAAAAGGTTTATAGCATGATATTAGTATGAATCACTCACAGATTTTCCAAGGGAAGATTCGCAAGGACATCAAGTGTACCCGTGAATTGGTTATTTTGCAGATATCTGCATTACAATCAACAAGCAAACGAAAGAAAGGAGTTAGTCCTAAGACACATAATCTAAGCTTCTCAGAACAAACAACAAATTCAACCATACAGTTCAAGTATTCATTGAACGAACTGACTAAATGCAAAAGAAGAGAAGCTACAACATCATCCCCCGTTTAAGCGAACAAAAGTGTTACCTGAAGTCGCCTAGAACACTCCCTTGCTGCAACTGCCATATGACAAAACAAAATTAACCGTCTTCAAAACCAGTGTTGTATTAATATCAAATTGACCACCAAAATATAAAATCTCAAGAGTACTACACCTTATTAGGAGCCTTCCTGGTACTAACAGTGTCGTTCTCATTAAATGAAAATGTTCTTATTTCTTAATTTTACCTTTTGCCCTATCTCCTCACTGTGGGATCCATTCAACCATGAATTTCATGTAAATTATAATTCTATAGCGTCCTGTATATTGTGTAAATCATATAAAAGAGTATTACATATTCAAAAGCTGTAAATTCATTATCAACAGGTGTAATTCCAGAAGCCAAGTCTCCATTAGGCACCACAAGGAAACAATTTCTAATCAACTAATCCAGTATTCATGTACCTCAAGAGACATCCACAAATAGGTACTCTAAATACTAAGTTAGAGTGAGTTGCAAATGATTTCCACCTCAATTTCTCACTGAATCACAAGAATTTTTCTCCTAATATCAAATCGATCTCTATAAACAAACCAATCTACCAAGTAAAAGTAAAAAACTAAACAACCTAAATCAATGACTTTATGGATAGTGCCTGGTGGTAATGAATTTTATGGTTGGACCTAATAAATTTCAGATGAATTTATAGTTGCAGCTCAGATCATAAGTGACCACCATAAATACGGACATATGTTTGGCTCAACTGTGTCACAAAGAATTTAAGAGACTATGAAAGTATGTTTTGATTAGAGTGTAAGTTATGTGTCTTAAAATTCATTAAGATTTTTGTACAAAAGGCACGGAAAAACCAATTTTGATATGGATACCCACCTAGCTTTTTGAATTATAATGAATTAAGCCCATAAATTTGATTATTGATTGATAAAAAAATTTATTAATCTGAATCATTATTACTGCTTGAAAATGTCCTACTATGTTTTATGGTGTCCTAATAGTTAAGAAGTTCTATATTTTTGTGTGCCAAAAGGACCAAAACTATGATTTTTTGTAATAACGTGGACTTTTATTTGTATCTGTGTGATGTGAGTATCTTATACCAAAGTGCAAAAGGACGAATCAAAGTAGCACTTTCACTAGAGGTTGTATGGAACATGGACCATTGGTTGATGCATTAAATTGTGATCGTAAGTAGTATCAACTAAGGTTTTGATGACCTTATGGTTGCTTGGACCACCTTTTAGGCTTAGACAAATGTTGCTTCCCCATGGTTCATACTTCATACAGCTTTAAAACGCAAAACTCAATTTTAATGCACATTGCATTGAAACTTAACTAGTCTTTTGTGTGATTCTCCATAAATTTTGTAGTAATTCAAACTTGAACAAAATTTGTTGCACATAGTGGTTCCGAGATCAAATGCCAAGCATTTCGTTTCAAAATATATGTTGCTTGGTTGGTTTGTGAACCGGTCTAAACTTAAATGAATTTTATAGGTGCACCTAATGAATTTCATATGAATTTATAGTAGCATCTCAGATCATAAGTGGCCACCATTAAATCCCAATAACTTTAGGTTTGTCTTCTTCTACTCAGCCAAAGCGACTAACTTTATTATATAAACCCTCCAATCCAGCCACTCTTTTCCTCCCATCTTCAGAAACCCTATCAAATCTTTTCTTCATTTTATCTCCTTACTTTTAGTTAGGTTTTCATTTCATATAGCTCTGATTCAGTTTTCCTACTTATCTTTATGTGTTTTCATCTGATTTTGTCTTTCAGATCTGATTTATATCTTCTTTATCATTTTCAGTTCAGTCTCTTATTATTACTGAAAAATATGGTATGACTGGAAAAAAAATAATAGAGTACCAACTTAGATGAGAGTAAAAATCATTGTGTGTTGTGAATACTAACAAATGGGGCTTGGTTCGGTTCAAGATTAGTGAAGTTAGGTTAATTTGATGTTCTGTATTCACCATGCATAATGATTTTCCTCTCATCTCTATGGTCTTTTTTTCTGGTTTTATCTGATTTTTTCATTATTTGATCTTCTCTGTCATGTTTAAGAGTTTTCACTATTGATGATTGTTTTAAGTCTTGTACATTATATGATGATATATTTGGAAATGAGTACCAAACTAGATGAGAGGAGAAATGATTGTGCTTTGTGAGTATGAACAAACTCAACAGCAGCATAGATCAGGATTTGAAGTTACGGTAATGTCATGTTTGTATTCACCGTGCATAATCATTGTCCCCTCATCTGACTGGGTATGTTTCTAGATTATCTGATCGTGTAGTTGTTTTCGGAGGGGGATATTTTGGCACAAAAACTCTCTTTCACAGATCGGAGCAAACCAGTTATGTTTGTAGCCATTTGTAAACGTCGTAGAAAAAACTTTAAGGTGTTGGTGGTCGAAAGATCTCCATATCTCAGGTGGTCTTATATTCCATTGGGACTGGCCATGAGATATATACATTTTTTCATGTTCTTTTCGTTTTGCATGCATATGCAACAAACCTATGAGGATATAGAATTATAAACAACACCATCCTTCGGGACTAAATGGTGACATATTCTGCAATTCTGAGGCTTGTAGTTTTTTTTAAATTTTTTATGTTTTTTTTTTTTTTGCTTTGATGGATATTGCACTGTGCAACATTTGTAAACTGCAATAGCAGTACTATTTAATTTTCTTATTGGCTTTCAAATCATCTAAACAATAAGATAACATAATTTGTCCGGGCTATCAGAAATATTAAGTTTTCTTACATAGTATTTGTTTATCTATGGAGTGTTGAAGGCTAGTGTTTGAGTGGATGATAGTGAAAAGTGAAAGCAACAAAGTATCATATGTCTGGAATACAGTCTTGCAGTCTATAGTGGGATATGTTTTTGAATTTCCATTATGCCTTATCTACACTATGTAATGTGCCTAACAGCTGCACTGACTATGCTTACAAATTGCACCTTCCTTTCATTCATCTGTTTGAATTTTGCAAAGACCAAATCTCGCTAAGTTCCAATTCTTACTTGGATTGGCAACACAAAATGAGCATAACACTTTTTCAATTTTTCCATTTGATGACTTTATGGATAGTGGTGCTAATTCTTAACTTATTCAGTAGAAACTAGGACATAGGTCATGAGATTTCAAAAGTCCTTTCAATATAAGAACAACTTCTTTCCGGGACATAATGGCTTAACACCTTGGTGATAGACATATGTTGCAATTCTCAGGGCTTATAACTTCAATCTCATAGGGCTTATAACTTCAATCTCATTGTCCATGTTCTGTCTCTTGTTTATTTTCTTTTGAGGCTTTCAGGGTGTTGGTATTTTGCATGTAAGAAATGGTGAAGTGCCTTAATGCAACTCTACCATAGAGGATGCTGACAGCAATGAATTTCAGATGAAGTAATAGCGACTTAATACTTGCAGCATTGTAGCTTTTAGGTTGTGTCATTTGTTAGTACTATGTGTGTTTGTTTTAGGGAGATGGGATATAATTTAAGAGTCATTTTGGACCCAGACCCTGAACTCCACAATAACTTGGACTTCTTTCTTGTATTTGTTGTGATGACAATGGGAGAATCTTATACCAAAGTGCACAAGGAGTCAAGGACTAAAAGAGAGAAAATTTTCTTTTCCATGGAAGTCGTATGGAAGATGGACCACTGTTCAGGCTAATTAAACAAATTTTGCTACCCCATCCTATGATCATATTCCATTGCCTTGGGGAGCTGAGTCGTCGGAATTACCTCTTGGGACAGTCCATGAGACATCTTTTTAACGATTAGTAGAGGATATCGAATTTTAATTCAGCTGAGGCTTATATTTTACTTTCATTGTCCATATTCCTTATACATTGTACTTAGAAGTAAGTACCAAATCTTAGACTGTCAACACAATGAGCGCAACACTTTTTTTTTTTGTTCTGTTGATGATATTATGGATAGTGGTGCTGATTCTTAACTTATTCAATTCTAGGATGATAGTAATTTCGTGTTTGTATTCACCTGCATAACCATTTTGATTGTGCAGTCATCCGTTTAGTTACATAGAAATGTTATTGGCGGGGGAGATTCTTGGCAAAAATTCTTTCTTTCACGGATCGGAGCAAACCGGTTAGAGTTTGTAAAATCCATCTGTAAACATCGTAGAAAAATTTTAGGTGTTGATGATCGAAAGATCTCCATATCTCAGGTGGTCTCATATTTCATTGGGACTGGCCATGAGATAGATATACATTTTTTCATGTTCTTATTACTTTAGATGCATGTTTGTTTTGGTACTGTATATACAACAAGCCTATGAGGATATAAAAATTATAAATGGTGACATATTATGCCACTCTGAGGCTTATAACTTCAATTTCATTGTCCATGCATGTTCTTTGTTCATGCTTGTTTATTTGCTTTGATGGATTACACTGTGCAACATGTATAAGAAATGCAAGTGTAAATTGTAAAGTGCGTTTAAAAGCTGCATTACGCATCTTTATCATATTTTGACGACATTGATACTCTCGGTTTGATAGGGCCGTGTATGTGAGTAGTGACTAGTGAGTTGCATGGATGTCCAAATGACTGTGAATAATCTCTCATCAACATGTCTAAACGATTGCATGGATGTCCACACCGACATTTTGTATCACCTAAGCAATAAATTCATACCGTGGGAGATAAGAATACACCTAGTATTTAATTTTCATAATTGCATAACATAAATTTGGAGACATCAATTGGGTTATCATAAATTTGGATCTGGAATACAGAGTCTTAAAGTCTATTATAGTTGGGATTTTAATTTTCATTTTGCTTTTTGTTTGTAAAACCATGTGCCTTGCAGCTGTTGCACTGACTAAGCTTACACCTTTCCTTGTATTCTTCTGGTAGTGTTTGATTTTTGCAAAGACCAATTCCCGATAAGTTCCAAAACTTACTTAGATTGGCAAAACAATGAGCAAGTGGTTTTGCATAGAGGCCCTGCAGGTGTTGGTTTTGCATTCCTGAATGAGATAGCACTGTGCTGAATCCGTATGAAATGCAAGTGGTAATGGGAGAGGTGGCATGCACCAACTGCTACATCCATAGACGCTGACAGCAATGAATTTCAGATGAAGTTAATAGCGACTTGATGGTTGCAGCAGCTTTGATCATAAGTGCTCTAGTTGCTTCCAGGTAGCTTTTAGGTTGTTTCATTTGTTAGTATATCATTTAATGGGATTTTGGACCCACTTTTTTTGTACATATGCTGTCATATGTGACAATGGAGAATCTTTTGTGCCAAAGTGCACAAGGAAGTTTCATGGAAGTGGCATGTATGGAAGATGGACCATCGATTGATGCACTCAACTGTGATCAGTTGAAGGAGAAGTAGTGTCAAGTAAGGTGTTGATGAAGTTCTGGTAGAGAAAGCCCTGCTTTGATGGATATTGCACTGTGCCACATGCAAGAAATGCTGCATTGCACATACAGCATCAGATTTTGACGACATGGATAGTCAGCTGACTCAGCTAGAGAGAGCCATTTTCTCTCTAGCGAATTGGTGACGTGTATATATGTGAGTTGCTTGGATGTCCGAACGAGGAAGAATAATTTTTTCTCTCATAATCAGAACTTGACCAGACTGCCGTTTGAATTTTGATACAGTTCTAGCAGTTCCATGCTACATGCCATTGTTGATTTATTTCTAGCTTAGTCATTCATTGGTGGTCTCTTTAATATTGTAGTTGGTGTAAATCATTAAGCCACCAATCCTGCATTTAAAACTGTTAAATTACTTAAATTTGGACAGACTCCAATACCCTGTTTAATATTTTTAGTTTTGCTTGCAACAATTGTTTTGAATGACCACATGCCTTTTGTAAATTATGTGCCTGCCTCATAGCTGCACGCTTATACCTTTCCTTGTATTCTTCTGTTTGATTTTTGCGAAGACCGAATTTGGCCAAGTTCCATTTCTTAATTAGATTAGCAACACAATGAGCAGAACACAATGTTCATTTCGATATTTGTAAAAATGCAAGGAAAGAGCGATTTTGAAATGGATTTTTTCCCAGCTTGTTAGACTCGGCGAATGAGTTTTGTCAGACTTAGTTCAATTAGTTCCGAGATCAAATGCTACATGCCTAACACCCAAAATAGATGTTGATTGTTGATTGGTTTCTTAATGTGCGAATTGGCACCACCGATTGCTACATCCAAATATAGATGCTGACAGCCAATAGGTAATGAAAGATGAAGTAATAGCGACTTAACTAATGGTTGCAGCAGCTTAGATAAGAAGGTGGCCTAGTTGCAGACAGCTTTTAGGTTCTGTCATTTGTTAGTATGTGTGTTTGGTTGAGAATAATTCACTTCTTACTTTTGGTTGGTAGTATATCCTTATCATTTAATGGGAATTTGGACCTCCTTTTTATTCTTTTCTTTTTGTATTTATTTTGATGAGTCTGATTATGGGAGAATCTTGAACCAAAGTGCAAAAGGATGAAACTAAATAGCTAAAAAGAGACTAACTTTTTTTTTTCTACGGAAGTTTCATGGAAGTTGCAAGGAAGATCAGGGGCGGAGCTAGTGTATAGCAAGGGTGTGCACACCCTTCCAAACTAGCTCCAAACCCTAAATTAGCCCAATTTTTTTAATTTATTGGGGTTTTAAGCCTATTTTATCATTGTTGCACCCCTAGAATTTTTTTGCTCCCCTTAGTTGCACCCCCAAGAATTTTTTTGCTACCCCTTAGTTAAATTTCTGGCTCCGCCCCTTAGGAAGATGGAATAGTTTCAAGTAGGGTTTTGATGGTATCTTTTAGTTTAGATGCCTATGAGCATGAGGATATCGTATTGTAACGAACACCATCTCTCGGGACTGAATGGCTTAATTCCTTGGATACATGTTATGCAATTCTGAGGTTTATACCTTAAATTTCGTTGTCCATGTTCTTTATAGATTCCACTTAGAATCTTGCTATCTCGCTAAGTACCAAATCTTACTTAGATTGGCAACACAGTGAGAACAACACCTTTTTTTTTCCGTCGGATGATTATCTCAGTGGTGCTGGTTCTTTATTCTGTTCTAGGACACGTATAGTAATAATGTTCTTGAGTTTCTAAAAAGTAAAAACCCCTTTTTCTTCAAAACTACGAAGGGAGCTATGTTATGCCTTTTCGTCTATTATGCAACTTGGTGGCCCATTATGTTGTACCAATTTGGGCTATTAAGAGTTGAACAAGAAAAAACAAACAAAAAGTTCACTGGTTTGTAGTATAGTATTATTTTTTTTGTATATCATTCTCTCGAAAGATAACAAACAAGAGATCAAAATCCATTAGAGGGAGGTGCGTAAGACAGCTAGTTAAAGAACGAATTCGATCATGAGTGTGTCGGGATAATTGAGCTCCCGAGAGATGAACTTGAGACAACAAATCTAGACTCGTCCATGAATCCCATTGTGAGGTAACCATGTAGGGAACGGAGGTCCTAGTGAACAAGCTAGAAAGTTAGCAACCGGAAGGTGAATGGGAATCACACCGTGTAAAATAAAATTAAATAGAGAATGCACCTGTAAGTTTTTCTGACTTAAAGAATTTAAGATTCTTGAAACTCCCCAATTGAACTTAAAGAACTTCAAGCTAGAAGCTACTCCTAGATAGTGCTAATTACCTGTAGTAGATGGCATCGTTCCTATCTGGTACCCGTATCAGATTGTACGTCTTCACCAATCACTAGAATATACATATGTATCCAGGATAGGTCATAGGTTGAATAGGAAAGCAGAAACTGAAAGAAAACTAAACATATCAAAAAAGGCTAAGTAATAAACGACAGCTACCAATTAAACGTAAAACATCTGGTTCGGATAATTAACGCAGGAAAATAAACCTCGCCATGTTCATCAACCACTTTCTCAAGTTCGGTCGGTCCTAATGTGTTCTGGGACGCGAGAAGCCCTCAAATCTTCCATCATATATTGAAAAACTTGGGAAGGGATTTCGTGGCACTGATACTCTTTTGTTCCCCGCACTTGGCAAGAAAATCAGCAGCTCTATTCTGTGTCTTATAAACATGACTGATCAACTCACCATAAGTGGTATAGCAAGGAGTAGCACCCAACATTATAATCTCCTTCAAGACTTGCACCACATGTAAACGCTCTTCCCCGGCACTATTCTTATCGCAACAAGTAATGCAAAATGTATCAAAATCCTGGTGAGGAGCCAAACCATTACGGTTATTGAAACATCCTTCCTTATATGATTCAAGGCAATTCCAAACATCGGCGGCAACCCGGCCATTGTTGCACGCCACATAATACTTTTTGAAACCATATTTTTGGCTAGCCTAAGAGCTGCTTCTATCCCCTCTAAGGTATGAAGATATTCGGATACAGCTCCAAATTTAGAGAGCCCACTTAGCGCCAAAACTGGAGAACCAGGGTGATCAGTTACAACTACTCCATAACCTCCCTTAGATAAATGCTTTCTATAGTAACCATCTACAAGGACAAAGTAGGATTTTTTTTCATCAATTTTAGGCTTCGAAAGATTCATGTTAATCGACTTGAAACCTTGAGTGAGCTGATCAACTTGAGAGCTAGGATCTGCAAGTATCTGAGGCTGAGCATCAGAGTTTTCAACAGGATAATCTTCCAATACCCATCCAAAGGATTCACAGCTGCTTTCATCAGAATCATGTTCTGCACAGGATTCAGATCTGCTTTCATCAGAATTATTGGCAGGAGTTTGCTGAGACATGTCGGAGGGATGATAATGATTGTTGTTTCCTTCGGCCATGACACTGTGTTATAAAAAATTAATCGTTCGCCTGTAAAAATTCTCTCTGTAAAACCATATATATATATATACACATGGTGCACCGTGATTTCCGATCAATCTCTTTTCTTGTGTGTCAAGCAATAACTGAATTTAGATTTCGCTGCTACAGTTAGCTCTGAAAGTTGAGAGTTTTACGGAAAGAAAGTTCCGGGCTGAAGTGAAACTTAGTTAATTTATTTGAGAATATTCTGCAACATATAAATTCTGGGGGACAGACATATAAATTCGGCAATTCTGAGGCTAATATAACTTGAATCTTTTGTTTTATGTTTCGTGTTCATTGTAGCTTTGATGGATTGCACTGTGCAACATGTGTAAGAAATGCAAGTGTAGATTGTAAAGTGCCTTTACGCTGCATTGTACATTAAGTATCATATTCGTAAAGAAGCTACAGAACTATTAACATATGATTGAGATTTAGTTCGTTGGACAACTCAGCAGCTTGATAGAGCCATTTTGTTCAGCGAATCGGGGCCGTGTAAACGATCGGGCGAAGGACCTGAAATTGATCACCATCCAAACTTAAGAACTTCAAGCTACTCCGAATACGAAAGAGAAGAAAAAGATAGCAAAACTGGTACAACAAAAAGAAACGCTAAAGCCACTTTGGCCAAAAACAAAAATAAACAAAATAGCTAGGTTTCCAATTTCTTCTTTACTGAATTTCTTTTTCCTCTACCAAGTTTCTGATTTTTCATCATTTTTTTTTTTTTATTGGAAGAGAAGATTTTATTAAAAGGATGAGGAATATACAAACGCTAGTAAATAAATGAAAATGACAAATGACAATGTTAATTACACGGTTGTCGGGAAAAGCAAATGTCCCCATAAAACCCTACCAAGTATTACCATACCACGAACTGATAGTTCTCCTTGGATGTTAACAATGCTCGAGTACAAAAACCCAAGCTCCAATGCAGAAAATAACCAAAGAAAGGAATCCGAGGACCAAAATTACTCGGCAGCTAGCAATCGATGGTACCCTAAGCCATAAACCCGTCAAAAACCAAATCCACTTCCAGTGAAAGGAAATAATCATGTTGGATAAGGCCCACCCAAGTTGCAAACCTAGCTTCCAAAAAGTAATGTGTTTTAGTGACACCGACTGCCACAAACCGCGGTCATTATACCAACGCCCCACCCCACCTTAGTGACTCAACCACCACTTAATCGGTTTCGGTACACCAAAGGGCCTTAATAACCCAAGCCCAATATAGAATCGCATTAAAACTAACCCAAAATGAACTGTTGGGATTAAAGTATAAATTATTCTCTAACTTTTTCTTGTTTGTCGGCATTTTTCTTTTATGTCGACATCTTTCATTATGCATCTCGACATATTTCATCATGCATCTTCTTGTTTGTCGGCATCTCGACATCTTTCATCATGCGCTTATACTTTAATCCTAATATGAACCCTAACCCTAACTGATCGCCACATAATACGCCGCCACTTTGAGCACGCGAACCACCGCCGAATGCTTTCACACTACCAATATGATTGTAATGTGATCTGTTTTGGTTATGGAAACCATCATTGTTGAAGAAAAGACGTTGATAATCAGGATTTGGTGCATATGCTAGCTAGAGGATGTGGTGGTTCTTATGGATACCCTAGTGGTGGATAACGAGAACCATACCTAGGTTTTGCATAAGAAACCGGTTCATGAGCATGTCCAAAAGGATAACTCACCTTGATTAAGAGAATGAATAGCACCATGTACCACTTTTTCCAATACCAACTAGAGCATTCCATGATCTCCATCCTCTGATTAACGCAAGCGACACAAGACGTGATTAAATCACCTCTTCCCGCAGCAGGGTAATAGATCCATGAAATAAACACCAATACGCACCATCTTCAGGCAATAAACAAAACCAGAAAGAAAATAAACCCCAAAGCCCACCATCTTCAAGCAGTTGTAGTCATCAAACGAGCACAAGCCAGTGGAGATGGTGACTTCCAACTATTGAATATGACACCCACACCAACATCTTCAAACCCCCCAAAAATATAGATAACCGAAGTGAAATCAGATTAGTAAACCAACCCAAAACATTAAGACCCCCAAAAGTTACACCATTCCAAACTAAATTCCGATCAAAGACCATCAAAATAGATAACTCCCAAACTGCTGAGGATCGGTATAGAAGCACCCATTACAACCCAAAGATCACAACCCAACCTTGCACAGAGATACGAAACACCCAATATAAATACAAAGCAAACGTTTTCTCCAGTCGATACAATCAAAACGCTTGTACGAAAAACTCGATGTTGAGAAAACGGATGTTGCATACCACATAAACTTCAACCCCTCTTAAACAACAAACATAAGTGTAAGATCTATAGAAACCCCTATTGGAATAGACCGAAGAACCATTCATCACGGAAAAAAATAGATCAGGACTAAAAATAAAGATACAGGAAACTAAAAAGAACCAAAATAAATTACAAACCACACCTGGATATGAAAGACCAGCTAAGAAATCGAAAAAGGAAAGTGGACTGCCCAGATTCGTTTCATTTAGATCCGATCTGGGCAGAAAAGGGGGCCGCCGGGGAAGAGGTTTTCGTTGAAAGAGAAAAGGAGAGCGAGGAAAGAGAAAAGGAAAAAAGTCTTTCCTATCACCCCTGATTTTTCATCATAGGATCACTTGTCAACTTGATTGTAGCCAGCTCCAAGTTCTTGGATCTGATTTGACGATTGGCAGATTCACTTAAAGGTATTTCTCCTCGTTTAATTTCGCTACCGTGTTGCCTCCAAGCGAGGCACTAGCCATCGCAAAACCTGACGGATTTGCTAATATGTTTCCCTTAAAGTAGTTAGGGAAATGCTGTCCCGCGCGACAGTGTAGGACTGAGTTATAAACTAGCACGGGACAACTGTTGGATTTCATTTTTCATTTATTTACAACCTTGATGATTAATGGACAGCTGTCAGTTAATATATTTGTCAATAAGCCCTCTAATTATTATATCAAGTTTGAACCAGCCCTTATACATTTTAATATTTTATTTACAAAACCTTTTCATTAAGAAAAGTGAACTTTATCTTCCACTCGTTTTCGTTTTTCCCCTTTTCCCTTTAGGGTATTTGCTCCGTTCTTTCAAAAAAACAATGAATCGTTGTCTAAATCTTACAAATGCCTTCGATTCTTGTAAACCTAGTGCTGATAACGATTGGGAGATATCAGTAGACAAAAATGGTATACCCATATCGATCACTTATCTAACGTAACCAAAGAATTTGTTTCAGAATTTGGAAATTGCTTATATGGATATGAGACAATTGATCAATTTGAGCATGGCTGGACAACAATGCTTGCGAATCACGAATTATAGGATAATAAGTGGTTGTTAACCTTATATCAAAATCGTGAATACTGGGCATCAGTCTACACGCGTGATGTTTTTTGTGCAGACATGATACAACACAACGCAGTGAAAGCATAAACTCTTTTTTTGATGGATTTTTGAAAAGAGATTTGCCTTTGTGTGAGTTTGTGGTTCAATTTGGATGGGCAGTGGTTACAAGACGAGAATATGAAAACAATATTCTTGGATTTGATGATAATTTCCTTGAGGAGCCATGTTCCTCTTTGCTAGAATATATATAAAACATCATAATATCTTTTGTGTTTACAACCCAAATTAATGGAGATAATCTCTTAAAGCTCAATAAAGTAAGAGGATAATATATAGTCTATTGCATCCCCTTAGTCTGAGCGGGAGAGGAACAAACGCTAAGACTATAACGAAAACGAACAAATAGCTGTCGAGGAAGCCCCTTGGTAAAGATGTCAGCATATTAGTTCTCAGAGGGAACATGTAAGACTTGAATGGCACCAATACGAACTCGTTCACGAACAAAATGTATATCAATCTCCACATGTTTGGCGCGTTGATGTTGAATAGGATCTCCAGACATATTTATCGCACTTACATTGTCACAGTAAACAATAGTAGCACTTCGTAGAGGTAGTCGGAGCTCTAGAAGAAGATTGCAAAGCCATGTTATTTCAAAGAACCTCATTTTCTACTCCCAGGTATTCAACTTTCAACACTGGATCGGGAGACTGTAGCTTGACGCTTGGAGGACCAGGAGATGAGATTGTCACCAAGAAAGACACAAAAACCAGATATCGATCGTCGAGAATCATGACAACCCTCCCAGTCAGCATCAGAGTATGCTATTAAGCAAGAGATAAAGGAGACCGAGAGAAACAGTCTGTGGTTGATGGTGCCCTGAAGATAGCGAAGGATTCGCTTAAGGGCATGCATGTGAGGCTCACGGGTATCATGCATAAATAGACATACCTGCATCTGGCCGAGTAAAAGTGAGGTACTGAAGAGCACCCGCTAGGATTCTGTATAGAGTGGGATCCTAAATTTCCGGGCCAGAGGTAGCACTGAGCTTAGAATCTGTGTTGACCTGAGTAGTCACTGGATTACATTTTTTCATGGAGGCACGCGCGATGATATCATGTGCATATAATGACTAAGACAAAAATAACCCTGAGGATGAACGAGTAACAGTGATGCCTAGAAAATGATGTAGTGAACCAAGGTCAGACATAGCATACTCTCTCTTCATAAAATCAATGAAGTGGCATAGGAAAGCATCAGTAGAAGCAGTCAAAATAATGTCATCAACATATAAAAGTAAGTATGTCGTTTCGGATCCTGATTGATAAACAAAAAGTGAGGGATCACATACACTACCACGGAAACCACAACCTGTGATAAACTTGGCAAATCTCTGAAACCACGCCCTGGGAGGTTGCTTGAGGCCATAGAGAGATCTACGTAATCTACATACATAATCAGGGTAAGCAGGGTCAACAAATCCTGGAGGATGATGCATATAGACTGTTTCGGTTAGATCACCATGAAGAAAAGCGTTCTTGACATCTAGTTGATGTATGGTCCAAGATCGTGATGTATCAATAGTGATAACAATACGAATAGTAGCAGTTTTAACAACCGGACTAAATGTTTCAAAACAGTCAACTCCAACTTGTTGAGATTTGTCATTGGAAACAAGACGAGACTTGTAACGCTGTAAGGATCCATCGGCATTATATTTATGACGAAACAGCCACATAGAACGAATAACATGAGCATCACGAGGTCGTGGTACAAGTTCCCAAGTATTAGTTTTCAACATAGCATTGTACTCATATTTCATGGCAGCATTCCAGTTTATGTCCCTAAGAGCATACAAGTGAGAACGGGGAATAGGGGAGATATGACGTAAGGTTTGGACATGAAGATTAAGACGATTTATAGGGCAGAAAATTCCACGAGAGGCACGAGTGATAGGTCGAGTGGGAGTTGTAGGTATGGTAGGAGACGAAGGTGCGGTGGCAGAGGGTGATGTTGTAGTGGTAGTGGGAGTTGGAGTGAAGGTAGTGGGATGTTGATCTGTAGTAGAAGTAGGAGGTGGTAACACCGCACCATGCTATGCTATGTTGGGAGTTAGAGTGGAGCCAGGTGATATTGTAGTGTGGAAATAAGAGGGCGGAAGATTTGATGTGGACTGGACGGTGGAAGTAGGAGGTGGCAGTAGATTGATTTGATGCGAAGTAGTCGGAGCATATTTCTATGGATTTTCGGAGGTAGTGGGACGGTTTTTTGTAGAGGGTATAGTGGAAGTAGGAGGTGGCAGCGAATTGTTGTCTGTAGTGGGGACAACGAACAGTGCAGTGGAGGAGGAAGTTAAACAGTCTATGGGGATGGCGCTATGGCGTCGGTGAGGTGGAGTGTAGACTGTAGGATTAGTAGTGGGATAACTGTAGGAAATGTGGTGAGAATCAAAAGGGGAAGAAGAGGAGGAATCATTAGCATACAAGGGTGTTGGAGGATCAGTGAAAGGGAATACTTTCTCGTCAAAATTTACATGACGGGAAATGATAATTTTGTTGGTGGCAAGGTCAAGGCAGCGGTAACCACGGTGGTTGGGAGGAAAACCAAGGAAGACACATTTAGTGGAGCGGGGGGCAAGTTTATGAGGAGTTGTGGAAGAAATATTTGGATAGCAAGGGCAACCAAAAGTACGAAGATTGTCGTATGTTGGTTGGCGTTGATAGAGAATAGAAACGGGAGAAGAAAAATTTAGGATTTTTGTGGGAAGAATATTATGAAGATAAACAGCCATAAGGAGATAATAAACCCAAAAATTTGGTGGAATGGAAGCATGAGACATAAGGGTGTGGGTGATATCATTGACACGGCGAATCATGCGTTCGGCCTTGCTATTTTGAGAGGAAGTTTGGGGGCAAGAGAAGCGAAAAACTAGACCATTAGTACGAGCAAAGTTGTGAAAAGAAGAGTTGTCAAATTCACGTCCCATGTCGCATTGAAAACTTTTTATTTGATGCTCAAATTGTGTTTGAACAAGAGAACGAAATTCCAAAAACTTGTCATAGACTTGGGATTTAAATTTTAAAGGATATACCCAAAGATAGTTGGTGAATCATCCAGCCTTGCCGGGGTGGAGAGGTCCATAAATGTAGAGGAGAGGTCCATAAATCACTATGAATGATATCAAATGGAGCAAAAGTATTGGAATTTGATTCATAAAACGGTAATCGAACATGTTTACTAACTTGACATGAATGACAAAGTTTAGAATGTTGATTCTTATTACAATGAATATAATTATTGGTACGAAGAACATCTAAAACATCCTTGCCGGGGTGACCAAGGCTGCTATGCAAATATCCGCGAACGAGACAACAAGGGAAATTGGGGTAGACTGAGACGATTTTTGAGCTGGCACGGCAGAGTTGGTTATAGGTTAAAGCTCCCTGGAACTATTACACCGAAGGATAATCCTCCTCGAACTCAGATCTTTCACAGAAAAACCAGATGAATCAAAATCAACAGACACACTATTATCAGTGGTAAATTTACAAACAGAAACTAAGTTTTGATATTATCGGGAACAACAAGAGTATTTTTGAGTTGAAGGGTGCGAGAAGGGAGGTTTATGAGCTTGGTACCACTAGTGGTAACTGGAATGCTATTTCCATTACCAACTAAGATAGATCGTACAGTACTAGAATTGGTAACGTTATGTAAAGTACCTGAATCAGCAGTGAGATGCGAGGTAGCACCGGTATCCATGTAGAAAGCATCATCGGGTTGTTGTAGATGCATAGAACTATATGCCTCAGCAATGTCTGTGAGCTTCAGTTGTTCCGTCGTCATTGATTTTAATGGTTTAGAGAAAATAGGATCGCAGGGGCTCTGACACCATCTTGGATTTGATGATAATTTCCTCGAGGAGCCATGTTCCTCTTGGCTAGAATATATATAAAACATCATAATATATTTTGTGTTTACAACCCAAATTAATGGATATAATCTCCTAAATCTAAATTAGGTAAGAGGATAATATATAGTCAATTAAATATGGATTATTAAACAAATTGTTTTAGACAAGTGTTGAGAGTTAGAATGGGTATTGAAGAACATGCATCTTTAGTGTATACAAAGGAAATTTTTAAGAAATTTCAAGAACATTTAACTCAATGTTTTTTGTTATTCTCATGATATAGTCGAAAGAAGTGGATCAAAGTCGATTTATCACTTATCCAAAGTTAAGAATGAACGCAAACATAGGAAGTGGTGTTTGACTCTATTGATAAGAGTGCTCAATGGAGCTTGCTACATTGTATGAATTTGCGGGTTATTTGTGCAGACACATCTTGAAAGTTTTTATAGTTGAGAATATTAAAAATCTTCCATCTCAATATGTACTAAAACGTTGGACAAGAGATGCCAAATCTGGAGCTGTAGTATTCGACCAGGGAAAAGAAATTATAGTTGATCGTCGAGACGAAGTTACAATAAGATATAGTAAACATTGCCAAACTGATTATCCACATTGAAATCCCTATCTTATTTGAATTATAATTGAAGTTTTTTTGGTTCATATCATCATTCCATTCATTGTATCTGCATACTGGTTCATGATGTGTTGGGATACCAAAGTGATTTTCATGAGATGTTTGCTTGGACTATCAGATCCAACTACCATTTCTTGTTTTAACGCTAAACACAGACAAAAGAAATAAGTTCGGTGCAGAACTCAACTAGCTAAAGATGTTATGGAAAAAAGACAGGTCAATTAGCTTTCATCTCGCTTCAGACGCATAAAAATAAATAGGCCAACTAGTTTTGCTAGCTTTCATCAAGTAAGATAAAAGCTGGAGACGGAAAATAGAGTAATTAATAAACATTAATTAAGTTTGAGGACCTTTTTTTTATAGCAAGTTTGAGGACCTGATATAAATTATATATTTCTTAACAGCTGTCACCAGTTATAGTTTCATAGAAAGAAACAAAATATAAAGATGATTCACATCTGACGGTTCTAAGGTTGCTAGCTTATAAAGCTAGCATGCACTATCGTGCGGGGTAGCAATGCCCAAGTAGTTATCTGACATGATAATGCACCTGATGCCAGGCAGAGTTTTCATGGCAACGTCATGCATGGGGCAATAATTTAGAAAGCAAAGATTTAGGTTAGAAAGCAAAATGTACTCCAAATTTTTACATTTAAATTCACTTGATTAATTATAACATAAAAACCGACCCAGTGCAAATGAAAGCCCGGGTATGTACTTACTTTTATTTATTTATAACTTAATCAATATAGCATACATGTTACAACTATGGAATTGATTCAAAGCTTAGATGATAAAGCGGATTTGATATCCACAACAAACCCTGACTTGAAATTGGCAACAAGCCGTAAGAATTCACAAATTTCAGGAAATGAATTCATCCTGATATCAGCATAAGCTTCACCATTCCATTTATTGGATCCCAATTTTACTGCCATTTTCGTAGCAGCTTCTTTTGTTTCCTCAAAATTATCATAAGTAAAATCTATAATCCCCATTTCCACAGCTTTTTCCGCTGTAATTTTCATAGATTGGAGTAAAACATCTCTTCGAACCCTCGGAGAAGGAATCTTTGATTTCAAGAAAGCCATGAAATAATCAGGACCGTTTAGCCCAATATTCAATTCACTCATATACATAACCCCTTTATCTTTCCTCATAAATACGTAGTCATGGCCCAATGCAAGAAGGAATCCATGCCACAAAGATGACCTTCGAGACAAGCGGCTGATCGTCATTGGAAGCCAGACCAGATCAAGAACAACGAGTTTGAAACTATCTGACATCCCACTAAGCCGATCATGAGACCGCTGGAAATTTCCTTAGATGTCTCTTTTGGTTTAGTTATTGCCAAAAATATTCTAAATTCCCAAAAATGTTTGCTACAGTGTTTCTATTAGTAAATTAGACAAAGTTTGCTATACATTTACAATCGTGCCATATCTTAAGGAATGTGTACCCAATAGACAATAGTCGTGTTTTAACAGTTTACACGGACACACTGGATATCACTACACCAAACCCCTTTCTCTCTATCGTCTAACAACTCTTCTTCTTCTCCTTGTTCCTTTCTCTCCGCCGTTAACACTCCTGAGAGTGTAAAATTTGCAGTTCAAAATTCATCCGCAAAAAGAAAACCCTAGTTTAGAATCGATCAATTATAGACTGATTTGTGGTTGTTGTTGTGTATATCGATCGATTTGACATAAAATTTGAACGACGATGGTGATTGGTGAAGAAGATGGTCCACAGTTGATTCTGGTGATTAAATTTCATGATTTCATCTTCTTCTTTGATGGGGTAAGTGATAAACCATGAGTTCTTTTTTTCTTCTGAATGAATTGATTTATTAGTTATGTTTCATGATATTGGGAGAAAGATTACAGCAAAAATTAGGGATTTTCTAAATTTTGGATTGTTAGACCTATGTTCAGTTATTTTTGAATGATTTAGGTTCGTTTTTTGGTGGCTTTTATGAAACATTTTATTTAGTAGATTCGGTTGGGTATGTTGCTCGAGATTAAATTATTTCCTGCGGGAGAATGTATGCATTATCTTGTTCCGATTATGCGATGTTCCTTAGGTTAAAGTTTGAAGTTATGCCTTCCTTTCCTTTGATTTGGTTTGGGTCATGGTTGATGTGTTGGTTAAGTTTTCTGTGCTTCCTAATCAGTGAATGCAAGTGAGTCTAAAAGACATTGATTAAGTTTTCTTGATGTAACAGAGAATGTAGTAGTTTGAACTGGAAAATCGAATTAATTTGAGTATTTGAGGCCTTTGATCCCTTATTTTGTACTACATTGTCGCAACTGAATTCTATTACCCCTGCCTGTATCATCATGTATTCTGTGTTTCTTTTCCAGGCGATATTTGAGAGACACAGTTTTCATATGACATCATTGAAGACAAAAGATCCTACCATCGTTTCAGTTGGTTGGAGAAGGTACCAAACGACACCTATCTATTCCCTGGAAGACTTGGGGTGAAATGCTGGAATTCACTCCTGAAGACAAGCACTGTTCTGCAACGTCTTGGGGCCCTTTTGCACCTCCTGGAACTGAAGTTGATGTTGTACAGAGTCTGGAAGATAACAAGGCATGATGTATTCTATCTTCTATTAGTTTATATTTCCTTGGTAATTAGGTTATGCTTCAGTTTAATTCTTGGTCTGTGTATAGAGTGGATTCTTATTATATTTTCTCAGTAACTTGCATTTTAAACCACATGCAGCTTTTTGTGTTTTAGCAACTGGTGAAATACTCTATTTTATCAAGGACATGTTTACATCAGATATTGAAACTGATCAGTATAAAGACGCAACAACTAAGACTGTGACTGGGATTGTGGGGAAGGTTAACGAGGTTGGTGTAGCTCTTTTCCATCTTTGCTCGAGTGTTGTTATTTTTTTATCTTAATTATGGTACAATAGGTAGAGAACCATCCATTTATTCATGTTGTGGTAAAATTTGTGAATAGGCTTAATTATGGTACAATGGTCATTTCTTTTCTTGGTTCTCAGTGATTGTGTGTGTTAAGAGTTCAAGACCTTCACTAACAGGTTTTAGATTTCACAAGATTTGTATCTCTCAAGTTAATGTCCAAATTGCATACATGCTTGTGTTGGTTTGTTTTGTTGTGTTTCTAATTGAAATGTCATTCTTCAGGCTGCAACAAAGGAGTGCTTAAGTCAACTAGAATGGAAGGATGGTCGACCTAGAGAACAGATTGCTAAATGCATATTTGATCGCCAAATTATTTTGAGTGATACCGTTTACATGGAGACCCTTTATGGTGTTCATAGAATATTCAACCACGACATCCCTGGAACCCCAAACGGTATTTGGACATACGACGCAGTTATCTTTTAATCATGACTGAGATTTAAGCTAATTCTTGCAAATTTCTGCCGTTAATATCTGACTATTTGGTGTTTGAGGCACACTTGTGGTGTAGGCTTCTCGGAATCTTGACTGAGATGTAAAGTGCTTAAGCCAGCCCAAGTCTCTATACCATGTCTCTTGCCCTGCACGAAGATAGACTGTGTGTGTAGTACTTCAATAAAAGTGATAGATAACACTTTAATTTTATGTTTTCCGTCTTATTTATTTTGTATGAAAATCTGAGTTACATGTGCTTATTGGTCTAGATTTCATCTCAACTTTAACATATGATGGGTTCTGGTGCCTTTGCTAACCTTCCCCTTTTGGTTCAAATGAAGAAGGCTTTACTCCAACATCAGTGGATGAGCCTGTTGACCTAATCATTTGCCTATGAATGACTCGTAAAAGACTCATTTCAGAACTGTGAGTGGAAGCACACAAACTCGTTGTAGCAGCTGTCGGGTGTCATTTCCCAGTCAAGCACATTTTTCTCTCTGAGACAAGCTAAACAGATTGAAATAACGTTGATTTTGTACTACGTCTACTTACGGCATCTATATAGGCAACTAAAAAGCTAACGTGATTATTCTTTTTTGGTTCTTATATGACACTCTTGTCCACCATTGCTTTACAGGCATTTCCCGGTCATGGAGGCCGTGGTATCATGTTTGAATTTTAGAAGGAACTTCCCAGTTAATTTCTGGGTCATATGATCGGACAATCAATTTATGGAATGTGGAAGATAGAGCTTACATGGACACTTTAGTTGGTCACCAAGGTGAAGTTTTGACAATCGACTGTCTTCAGAAAGAACGTGTATTGTCTGTGGGACGTGATCGGACTATGCGCTTATTTAAGCTGAGAGCCCATTTTTTCTAGATGTTTCTACTTAAACATGACCCATCTGGATTCCTACTCATTTCAAAGGATTGAAACATCCATGGGTGGACTTTTGGTCCAAATATATTGATTCTCCCTGCCATGTCAGTTGTCTCTCCTGCGCCAGCTTCATGTCACAACCATTGAATTTGATCTGAAATTGGAGTGTAGGTTCCAAGTTTTACTTTCCCATTGTTCACGTTCTCATATTATGTACTGTCTGTCTCCGTTTAGTCAGGTAGGAAATTAAAAAACTACCACAGTTAATGGTTTATGGCCGTGTAGGGGCCTGGTTTCGCACGCTTTCACTCATATGCCATTCACAGTTTGGGATTTTCAAAATTACAGGTTGCTGAGGAGTCTCAACTAGTTTTCCGTGCTCCAGAAGCATCTTTAGAGTGTTGTTGTTTCATAACTTTCATTAGCAATGATGAATTTGTAAATCGGATCCGATGATGGAAGTATTAAGCTTTGTAATCCAATGCGGAGAGAGCCTGCATTTATTGTAGAAAATGCACATCCGATATTGCCTTGTTATGATGAGTTATCTACAAAAGATAACAGAGTTTCCAATAGAAATGACACGGGTATGGATGTTTCCCAGTTTCAATTTTAGAGTGGTGTAACCATTATAACTTGTATTTGGTAAATATGTCTAAAAACTATCAATTCCCTACCCTGTTCCAGCCGGAAATGGAAATATAAAAGATGAAGGACTCTCTTCAACTTTGCGATCTTGCGTTGGTTCTGTCGCTGTGTGTAGAAGCAGTGATCTCATTGCATCAGGAGCTGGTAATGGTTTAGTAAATCTATGGGGAATTGATGGTGAAGCCAAAACCATTCGACACTTGCATGATCTTCCACTTGTAAGCTATCCTCCCTTTGAATCTTCCTCTCATTCTGCTTATGATGAACTTGAAAGCTTTCTGGGTGCTTCGGTTAACGATTTTCATTGTAGTGTTTCCCTCCATAGATACTGCTTTTCTTAAATGTCATGACCTCTATACTTCTCATATCCTTGCGTTAGTTGAATCCTGATTGGGTATCATCTTGTTGAATTTATTTCCGCGTTAAGAGTCATTTGTATTCTTCATATTATTTATGTAAATACTCCAAGTACCCTTGTACAGGTGCGAGGTTGGTTTGAGCTTATACCCTCCCATGTGCATCCCTAGGCACTTAACCTTTTCTCTATATATTTTAAAAAAAATTTAAAGTTTTTGTTTTTGGCAGAAACTCAAGCTTGCTTAGTAGGATTTTCCTATATCCAGGACATAAAATGCTTATTCTATGGATGAACTCTTTTAATGTTAAGAAAAATCCCAGATCAGATTCATTGTCAATCGTTCTTTAACAATAGAAAGCTAACAAAAGTAAGTATTTAATAGATTTAACGAATTATTAATTTAATACGATGAAAAACAATGTGTATACATTCTTATTGTGAATTAAAATGGAAAATTACCTTATTGTGAACACAATGGGATATAGTGGGTACACATTCCAATCTTAGGTAAAACCTAATAGTACCTTCCCATTCATCAGAACTCCATTAAGATTACTTTTGAGTTCGTTAAAAGATCCACCCGATATGAAGTTTTCATAAATTCAAATACTTCACTGTGAGCAAAATCCACCATGTTATCTCTGCGATACCGCTCTTTTGCCAGTAACTCCTGCAACATTTAAATATAAACAATTAATCCATTTTGATCAAGTCTAAATCACTAAAAAAGAAATGGGGAATTTTTTTTACCATGGTCGATTGGGTCATGTCCTTAGGATTAGGGTTGTTTTAGAATGCTTGTTTTTGTTGGAAACGAAGGCTAGAAAGTTCAAATTTGATTAATCTGCACCTATCCTTTATGTGCTTTAAATTTATTCCCCTTTCAGTTCCATACTCCCCCTTTCAGTTCCATACTCCTCCATTTTGGACCCAGACCCTGAACTCCACAATAACTTGGACTTCTTTCTTGTATTTGTTGTGATGACAATGGGAGAATCTTATACCAAAGTGCACAAGGAGTCAAGGACTAAAAGAGAGAAAATTTTCTTTTCCATGGAAGTCGTATGGAAGATGGACCACTGTTCAGGCTAATTAAACAAATTTTGCTGCCCCATCCTATGATCATATTCCATTGCCTTGGGGAGCTGAGTCGTGGGAATTACCTCTTGGGACAGTCCATGAGACATCTTTTTAACGATTAGTAGAGGATATCGAATTTTAATTCAGCTGAGGCTTATATTTTACTTTCATTGTCCATATTCCTTATACATTGTACTTAGAAGTAAGTACCAAATCTTAGACTGTCAACACAATGAGCGCAACACTTTCTTTTTTTTTGTTCTGTTGATGATATTATGGATAGTGGTGCTGATTCTTAACTTATTCAATTCTAGGATGATAGTAATTTCGTGTTTGTATTCACCTGCATAACCATTTTGATTGTGCAGTCATCCGTTTAGTTACATAGAAATGTTATTGGCGGGGGAGATTCTTGGCAAAAATTCTTTCTTTCACGGATCGGAGTAAACCGGTTAGTGTTTGTAAAATCCATCTGTAAACATCGTAGAATTTTTTTTAGGTGTTGATGATCGAAAGATCTCCATATCTCAGGTGGTCTCATATTTCATTGGGACTGGCCATGAGATAGATATACATTTTTTCATGTTCTTATTACTTTAGATGCATGTTTGTTTTGGTACTGTATATACAACAAGCCTATGAGGATATAAAAATTATAAATGGTGACATATTGTGCCACTCTGAGGCTTATAACTTCAATTTCATTGTCCATGCATGTTCTTTGTTCATGCTTGTTTATTTGCTTTGATGGATTACACTGTGCAACATGTATAAGAAATGCAAGTGTAAATTGTAAAGTGCGTTTAAAAGCTTCATTACGCATCTTTATCATATTTTGACGACATTGATACTCTCGGTTTGATAGGGCCGTGTATGTGAGTAGTGACTAGTGAGTTGCATGGATGTCCAAATGCCTGTGAATAATCTCTCATCAACATGTCTAAACGATTGCATGGATGTCCACACCGACATTTTGTATCACCTAAGCAATAAATTCATACCGTGGGAGATAAGAATACACCTAGTATTTAATTTTCTTAATTGCATAACATAAATTTGGAGACATCAATTGGGTTATCATAAATTTGGATCTGGAATACAGAGTCTTAAAGTCTATTATAGTTGGGATTTTAATTTTCATTTTGCTTTTTGTTTGTAAAACCATGTGCCTTGCAGCTGTTGCACTGACTAAGCTTACACCTTTCCTTGTATTCTTCTGGTAGTGTTTGATTTTTGCAAAGACCAATTCCCGATAAGTTCCAAAACTTACTTAGATTGGCAAAACAATGAGCAAGTGGTTTTGCATAGAGGCCCTGCAGGTGTTGGTTTTGCATTCCTGAATGAGATAGCACTGTGCTGAATCCGTATGAAATGCAAGTGGTAATGGGATAGGTGGCATGCACCAACTGCTACATCCATAGACGCTGACAGCAATGAATTTCAGATGAAGTTAATAGCGACTTGATGGTTGCAGCAGCTTTGATCATAAGTGCTCTAGTTGCTTCCAGGTAGCTTTTAGGTTGTTTCATTTGTTAGTACTATGGTCGTTGAGACTAATTTACTTTTGACTTTAGGTTGCTAGTATATCATTTAATGGGATTTTGGACCCACTTTTTTGTACATATGCTGTCATATGTGACAATGGAGAATCTTTTGTGCCAAAGTGCACAAGGAAGTTTCATGGAAGTGGCATGTATGGAAGATGGACCATCGATTGATGCACTCAACTGTGATCAGTTGAAGGAGAAGTAGTGTCAAGTAAGGTGTTGATGAAGTTCTGGTAGAGAAAGCCCTGCTTTGATGGATATTGCACTGTGCCACATGCAAGAAATGCTGCATTGCACATACAGCGTCAGATTTTGACGACATGGATAGTCAGCTGACTCAGCTAGAGAGAGCCATTTTCTCTCTAGCGAATTGGTGACGTGTATATATGTGAGTTGCTTGGATGTCCGAACGAGGAAGAATAATTTTTTCTCTCATAATCAGAACTTGACCTGCAGACTGCCGTTTGAATTTTGATACAGTTCTAGCAGTTCCATGCTACATGCCATTGTTGATTTATTTCTAGTATATCATTCTAGCTTGGTCATTCATTGGTGGTCTCTTTAATATTGTAGTTGGTGTAAATCATTAAGCCACCAATCCTGCATTTAAAACTGTTAAATTACTTAAATTTGGACAGACTCCAATACCCTGTTTAATATTTTTAGTTTTGCTTGCAACAATTGTTTTGAATGACCACATGCCTTTTGTAAATTATGTGCCTGCCTCATAGCTGCACGCTTATACCTTTCCTTGTATTCTTCTGTTTGATTTTTCCGAAGACCGAATTTGGCCAAGTTCCATTTCTTACTTAGATTAGCAACACAATGAGCAGAACACAATGTTCATTTCGATATTTGTAAAAATGCAAGGAAAGAGCGATTTTGAAATGGATTTTTTCCCAGCTTGTTAGACTCGGCGAATGAGTTTTGTCAGACTTAGTTCAATTAGTTCCGAGATCAAATGCTACATGCCTAACACCCAAAATAGATGTTGATTGTTGATTGGTTTCTTAATGTGCGAATTGGCACCACCGATTGCTACATCCAAATATAGATGCTGACAGCCAATAGCTAATGAAAGATGAAGTAATAGCGACTTAACTAATGGTTGCAGCAGCTTAGATAAGAAGGTGGCCTAGTTGCAGACAGCTTTTAGGTTCTGTCATTTGTTAGTATGTGTGTTTGGTTGAGAATAATTCACTTCTTACTTTTGGTTGGTAGTATATCCTTATCATTTAATGGGAATTTGGACCTCCTTTTTCTTTTTCTTTTTGTATTTATTTTGATGAGTCTGATTATGGGAGAATCTTGAACCAAAGTGCAAAAGGATGAAACTAAATAGCTAAAAAGAGACTAACTTTTTTTTTTCTACGGAAGTTTCATGGAAGTTGCAAGGAAGATGGAATAGTTTCAAGTAGGGTTTTGATGGTATCTTTTAGTTTAGATTCCTATGAGCATGAGGATATCGTATTGTAACGAACACCATCTCTCGGGACTGAATGGCTTAATTCCTTGGATACATGTTATGCAATTCTGAGGTTTATAGCTTAAATTTCGTTGTCCATGTTCTTTATAGATTCCACTTAGAATCTTGCTATCTCGCTAAGTACCAAATCTTACTTAGATTGGCAACACAGTGAGAACAACACCTTTTTTTCCGTCTGATGATTATCTCAGTGGTGCTGGTTCTTTATTCTGTTCTAGGACACGTATAGTAATAATGTTCATGAGTTTCTAAAAAGTAAAAACCCCTTTTTCTTCAAAACTACGAAGGGAGCTATGTTATGCCTTTTCGTCTATTATGCAATTTGGTGGCCCATTATGTTGTACCAATTTGGGCTATTAAGAGTTGAACAAGAAAAAACAAACAAAAAGTTCACTGGTTTGTAGTATAGTATTATTTTTTTTGTATATCATTCTCTCGAAAGATAACAAACAAGAGATCAAAATCCATTAGAGGGAGGTGCGTAAGACAGCTAGTTAAAGAACGAATTCGATCATGAGTGTGTCGGGATAATTGAGCTCCCGAGAGATGAACTTGAGACAACAAATCTAGACTCGTCCATGAATCCCATTGTGAGGTAACCATGTAGGGAACGGAGGTCCTAGTGAACAAGCTAGAAAGTTAGCAACCGGAAGGTGAATGGGAATCACACCGTGTAAAATAAAATTAAATAGAGAATGCACCTGTAAGTTTTTCTGACTTAAAGAATTTAAGATTCTTGAAACTCCCCAATTGAACTTAAAGAACTTCAAGCTAGAAGCTACTCCTAGATAGTGCTAATTACCTGTAGTAGATGGCATCGTTCCTATCTGGTACCCGTATCAGATTGTACGTCTTCACCAATCACTAGAATATACATATGTATCCAGGATAGGTCATAGGTTGAATAGGAAAGCAGAAACTGAAAGAAAACTAAACATATCAAAAAAGGCTAAGTAATAAACGACAGCTACCAATTAAACGTAAAACATCTGGTTCGGATAATTAACGCAGGAAAATAAACCTCGCCATGTTCATCAACCACTTTCTCAAGTTCGGTCGGTCCTAATGTGTTCTGGGACGCGAGAAGCCCTCAAATCTTCCATCATATATTGAAAAACTTGGGAAGGGATTTCGTGGCACTGATACTCTTTTGTTCCCCGCACTTGGCAAGAAAATCAGCAGCTCTATTCTGTGTCTTATAAACATGACTGATCAACTCACCATAAGTGGTATAGCAAGGAGTAGCACCCAACATTATAATCTCCTTCAAGACTTGCACCACATGTAAACGCTCTTCCCCGGCACTATTCTTATCGCAACAAGTAATGCAAAATGTATCAAAATCCTGGTGAGGAGCCAAACCATTACGGTTATTGAAACATCCTTCCTTATATGATTCAAGGCAATTCCAAACATCGGCGACAACCCGCCATTGTTGCACGCCACATAATACTTTTTGAAACCATATTTTTTGGCTAGCCTAAGAGCTGCTTCTATCCCCTCTAAGGTATGAAGATATTCGGATACAGCTCCAAATTTAGAGAGCCCACTTAGCGCCAAAACTGGAGAACCAGGGTGATCAGTTACAACTACTCCATAACCTCCCTTAGATAAATGCTTTCTATAGTAACCATCTACAAGGACAAAGTAGGATTTTTTTCATCAATTTTAGGCTTCGAAAGATTCATGTTAATCGACTTGAAACCTTGAGTGAGCTGATCAACTTGAGAGCTAGGATCTGCAAGTATCTGAGGCTGAGCATCAGAGTTTTCAACAGGATAATCTTCCAATACCCATCCAAAGGATTCACAGCTTCTTTCATCAGAATCATGTTCTTCACAGGATTCAGATCTGCTTTCATCAGAATTATTGGCAGGAGTTTGCTGAGACATGTCGGAGGGATGATAATGATTGTTGTTTCCTTCGGCCATGACACTGTGTTATAAAAAATTAATCGTTCTCCTGTAAAAATTCTCTCTGTAAAACCATATATATATATATATATATATATACACATGGTGCACCGTGATTTCCGATCAATCTCTTTTCTTGTGTGTCAAGCAATAACTGAATTTGGATTTCGCTGCTACAGTTAGCTCTGAAAGTTGAGAGTTTTACGGAAAGAAAGTTCCGGGCTGAAGTGAAACTTAGTTAATTTATTTGAGAATATTCTGCAACATATAAATTCTGGGGGACAGACATATAAATTCGGCAATTCTGAGGCTAATATAACTTGCATCTTTTGTTTTATGTTTCGTGTTCATTGTAGCTTTGATGGATTGCACTGTGCAACATGTGTAAGAAATGCAAGTGTAGATTGTAAAGTGCCTTTACGCTGCATTGTACATTAAGTATCATATTCGTAAAGAAGCTACAGAACTATTAACATATGATTGAGATTTAGTTCGTTGGACAACTCAGCAGCTTGATAGAGCCATTTTGTTCAGCGAATCGGGGCCGTGTAAACGATCGGGCGAAGGACCTGAAATTGATCACCATCCAAACTTAAGAACTTCAAGCTACTCCGAATACGAAAGAGAAGAAAAAGATAGCAAAACGGGTACAACAAAAAGAAACGCTAAAGCCACTTTGGCCAAAAACAAAAATAAACAAAATAGCTAGGTTTCCAATTTCTTCTTTACTGAATTTCTTTTTCCTCTACCAAGTTTCTGATTTTTCATCATTTTTTTTTTATTGGAAGAGAAGATTTTATTAAAAGGATGAGGAATATACAAACGCTAGTAAATAAATGAAAATGACAAATGACAATGTTAATTACACGGTTGTCGGGAAAAGCAAATGTCCCCATAAAACCCTACCAAGTATTACCATACCACGAACTGATAGTTCTCCTTGGATGTTAACAATGCTCGAGTACAAAAACCCAAGCTCCAATGCAGAAAATTACCAAAGAAAGGAATCCGGAGGACCAAAATTACTCGGCAGCTAGCAATCGATGGTACCTGGAAGCCATAAACCCGTCAAAAACCAAATCCACTTCCAGTGAAAGGAAATAATCATGTTGGATAAGGCCCACCCAAGTTGCAAACCTAGCTCCCAAAAAGTAATGTGTTTTAGTGACACCGACTGCCACAAACCGCGGTCATTATACCACTGCCCCACCCCTGTAGTGACTCGAACCACCACTTGATCGGTTTCGGTACACCAAAGGGCCTTAATAACCCAAGCCCAATATAGAATCGTCAGAAAACTAACCCAAAATGAACTGTTGGGATTAAAGTATAAATTATTCTCTAACTTTTTCTTGTTTGTCGGCATTTTTCTTTATGTCGACATCTTTCATTATGCATCTCGACATATTTCATCATGCATCTTCTTGTTTGTCGGCATCTCGACATCTTTCATCATGCAGTTATACTTTAATCCTAATATGAACCCTAACCCTAACTGACTGCCACATAATACTGCCGCCACTTTGAGCACCGCGAACCACCGCCGAACAGTTTCACACTACCGAATATGATTGTAATGTGACTGTTTTGGTTATGGAAACCATCATTGTTGAAGAAAAGACGTTGATAATCAGGATTTGGTGCATATGCTAGCTAGAGGATGTGGTGGTTCATATGGATACCCTAGTGGTGGATAACGAGAACCATACCTAGGTTTTGCATAAGAAACCGGTTCATGAGCATGTCCAAAAGGACAACTCACCTTGATTAAGAGAATGAATAGCACCATGTACCACTTTTTCCAATACCAACTAGAGCATTCCATGATCTCCATCCTCTGATTAACGCAAGCGACACAAGACGTGATTAAATCACCTCTTCCCGCAGCAAGGTAATAGATCCATGAAATAAACACCAATACGCACCATCTTCAGGCAATAAACAAAACCTGAAAGAAAATAAACCCCAAAGCCCACCATCTTCAAGCAGTTGTAGTCATCAAACGAGCACAAGCCAGTGGAGATGGTGACTTCCAACTATTGAATATGACACCCACACCAACATCTTCAAACCCGCCAAAAATAGAGATAACCGAAGTGAAATCAGATTAGTAAACCAACCCAAAACATTAAGACCCCCAAAAGTTACACCATTCCAAACTAAATTCCGATCAGCACCATCAAAATAGATAACTCCCAAACTGCTGAGGATCAGTATAGAAGCACCCATTACAACCCAAAGATCACAACCCAACCTTGCACAGAGATACGAAACACCCAATATAAATACAAAGCAAACGTTTTCTCCAGTCGATACAATCAAAACGCTTGTACCTGCCGGAAAAACTCGCTGTTGAGAAAACGGACGTTGCATACCACATAAACTTCAACCCCTCTTAAACAACAAACATAAGTGTAAGATCTATAGAAACCCCTATTGGAATAGACCGAAGAACCATTCATCACGGAAAAAACTAGATCAAGACTAAAAATAAAGATACAGGAAACTAAAAAGAACCAAAATAAATTACAAACCACACCTGGATATGAAAGACCAAAAGAAATCGAAAAAGGAAAGTGGACTGCCCAGATCCGTTTCATTTAGAGCCGATCTGGGCATAAAAGGGGGCCGCCGGGGAAGAGGTTTTCGTTGAAAGAGAAAAGGAGAGCGAGGAAAGAGAAAAGGAAAAAAGTTTTTCCTATCACCCCTGATTTTTCATCATAGGATCACTTGTCAACTTGATTGTAGCCAGCTCCAAGTTCTTGGATCTGATTTGACGATTGGCAGATTCACTTAAAGGTATTTCTCCTCGTTTAATTTCGCTACCGTGTTGCCTCCAAGCGAGGCACTAGCCATCACAAAACCTGACGGATTTGCTAATATGTTTCCCTTAAAGTAGTTAGGGAAATGCTGTCCCGCGCGACAGTGTAGGACTGAGTTATAAACTAGCACGGGACAACTGTTGGATTTCATTTTTCATTTATTTACAACCTTGATGATTAATGGACAGCTGTCAGTTAATATATTTGTCAATAAGCCCTCTAATTATTATAGGAAGTTTGAACCAGCCCTTATACATTTTAATATTTTATTTACAAAACCTTTTCATTAAAAAAAGTGAACTTTATCTTCCACTCGTTTTCGTTTTTCCCCTTTTCCCTTTAGGGTATTTGCTCCGTTCTTTCAAAAACAATGAATCCTTGTCGAAATCTTACAAATGCCTTCGATTCTTGTAAACCTAGTGCTGATAACGATTGGGAGATATCAGTAGACAAAAATGGTATACCCATATCGATCACTTATCTAACGTAACCAAAGAATTTGTTTCAGAATTTGGAAATTGCTTATATGGATATGAGACAATTGATCAATTTGAGCATGGATGGACAAAAATGCTTGCGAATTACGAATTATAGGATAATAAGTGGTCGTTAACCTTATATAAAAATCGTGAATACTGGGCATCAGTCTACACGCGTGATGTTTTTTGTGCAGACATGATACAACACAACGCAGTGAAAGCATAAACCCTTTTTTTTATGGATTTTTGAAAAGATATTTGCCTTTGTGTGAGTTTGTGGTTCAATTTGGACGGGCAGTGGTTACAAGACGAGAATATGAAAACAATATTCTTGGATTTGATGATAATTTCCTTGAGGATCCATATTCCTCTTTGCTAGAATATATATAAAACATCATAATATCTTTTGTGTTTACAACCCAAATTAATGGAGATAATCTCTTAAAGCTCAATAAAGTAAGAGGATAATATATAGTCTATTACATCCCCTTAGTCTGAGCGGGAGAGGAGCAAACGCTAAGACTAGAACGAAAACGAACAAATAGCTGTCGAGGAAGCCCCTTGGTAAAGATGTCAGCATATTGGTTCTCAGAGGGAACATGTAAGACTTGAATGGCACCAATACGAACTCGTTCACGAACAAAATGTATATCAATCTCCACATGTTTGGCGCGTTGATGTTGAATAGGATCTCTAGACATATTTATCGCACTTACATTGTCACAGTAAACAATAGTAGCACTTTGTAGAGGTAGTCGGAGCTCTAGAAGAAGATTGCAAAGCCATGTTGTTTCAGCAACCTCATTTTCTACTCCCCGGTATTCAGCTTCAGCACTGGATCGGGAGACTGTGGCTTGACGCTTGGAGGACCAGGAGATGAGATTGTCACCAAGAAAGACACAAAAACCAGATATCGATCGTCGAGAATCATGAAAACCCTCCCAGTCAGCATCAGAGTATGCTATTAAGCAAGAGATAAAGGAGACCGAGAGAAACAGTCTGTGGTTGATGGTGCCCTGAAGATAGCGAAGGATTCGCTTAAGGGCATGCATGTGAGGCTCACGGGTATCATGCATAAATAGACATACCCGTCATCCGGGCCGAGTAAAAGTGAGGTACTGAAGAGCACCCGCTAGGATTCTGTATAGAGTGGGATCCTAAATTTCCGGGCCAGAGGTAGCACTGAGCTTAGAATCTGTGTCGACCTGAGTAGTCACTGGATTACATTTTGTCATGGAGGCATCTGTGATGATGTCATGTGCATATAATGACTAAGACAAAAATAACCACGAGGATGAACGAGTACGTGATGCCTAGAAAATGATGTAGTGAACCAAGGTCGGACATAGCATACTCTCTCTTCATAAAATCAATGAAGTGGCATAGAAAGCATCAGTAGAAGCGAGTCAAAATAATGTCATCAACATATAAAAGTAAGTATGTCGTTTGGAACCCGATTGATAAACAAAAAGTGAGGATCACATACACTACCACTAAACCACAACCTGTGATAAACTTGGCAAATCTACTGAAACCACGCCCTGGAGGTTGCTTGAGGCCATAGAGAGATCTACGTAATCTACATACATAATCAGGGTGAGCAGGGTCAACAAATCCTGGAGGATGATGCATATAGACTGTTTCGGTTAGATCACCATGAAGAAAAGCGTTCTTGACATCTAGTTGATGTATGGTCCAAGATCGTGATGTATCAATAGTGATAACAATACGAATAGTAGCAGTTTTAACAACCGGACTAAATGTTTCAAAACAGTCAACTCCAACTTGTTGAGATTTGTCATTGGAAACAAGACGAGACTTGTAACGCTGTAAGGATCCATCGGCATTATATTTATGACGAAACAGCCACATAGAACGAATAACATGAGCATCACGAGGTCGTGGTACAAGTTCCCAAGTATTAGTTTTCAACATAGCATTGTACTCATATTTCATGGCAGCATTCCAGGTTTATGTCCCTAAGAGCATACAAGTGAGAACGGGAAGAGGGGAGATATGACGTAAGGTTTGGACATGAAGATTAAGACGATTTATAGGGCGGAAAATGCCACGAGAGGCACGAGTGATAGGTCGAGTGGGAGTTGTAGGTATGGTAGGAGACGAAGGTGCGGTGGCAGAGGGTGATGTTGTAGTGGTAGTGGGAGTTGGAGTGAAGGTAGTGGGATGTTGATCTGTAGTAGAAGTAGGAGGTGGTAACACCGCACCATGCTATGCTATGTTGGGAGTTAGAGTGGAGCCAGGTGATATTGTAGTGTGGAAAGAAGAGGGCGGAAGATTTGATGTGGACTGGACGGTGGAAGTAGGAGGTGGCAGTAGATTGATTTGATGCGAAGTAGTCGGAGCATATTTCTATGGATTTTCGGAGGTAGTGGGACGGTTTTTTGTAGAGGGTATAGTGGAAGTAGGAGGTGGCAGCGAATTGTTGTCTGTAGTGGGGACAACGAACGGTGCAGTGGAGGAGGAAGTTAAACAGTCTATGGGGATGGCGCTATGGCGTCGGTGAGGTGGAGTGTAGACTGTAGGATTAGTAGTGGCATAACTGTAGGAAATGTGGTGAGAATCAAAAGGGGAAGAAGAGGAGGAATCATTATCATACAAGGGTGTTGGAGGATCAGTGAAAGGGAATACTTTCTCGTCAAAATTTACATGACGGGAAATGATAATTTTGTTGGTGGCAAGGTCAAGGCAGCGGTAACCACGGTGGTTGGGAGGAAAACCAAGGAAGACACATTTAGTGGAGCGGGGGGCAAGTTTATGAGGAGTTGTGGAAGAAATATTTGGATAGCAAAGCCAACCAAAAAGTACGAAGATTGTCGTATGTTGGTTGGCGTTGATAGAGAATAGAAACGGGAGAAGAAAAATTTAGGATTTTTGTGGGAAGAATATTATGAAGATAAACAGCCATAAGGAGATAATAAACCCAAAATTTGGGGGAATGGAAGCATGAGACATAAGGGTGTGGGTGATATCATTGACACGGCGAATCATGCTTTCGGCCTTGCTATTTTGAGAGGAAGTTTGGGGGCAAGAGAAGCGAAAAACTAGACCATTAGTACGAGCAAAGTTGTGAAAAGAAGAGTTGTCAAATTCACGTCCGATGTCGCATTGAAAACTTTTTATTTGATGCTCAAATTGTGTTTGAACAAGAGAACGAAATTCCAAAAACTTGTCATAGACTTGGGATTTAAATTTTAAAGGATATACCCAAAGATAGTTGGTGAATCATCCGGCCTTGCCGGGGTGGAGAGGTCCATAAATGTAGAGGAGAGGTCCATAAATCACTATGAATGATATCAAATGGAGCAAAAGTATTGGAATTTGATTCATAAAACGGTAATCGAACATGTTTACTAACTTGACATGAATGACAAAGTTTAGAATGTTGATTCTTATTACAATGAATATAATTATTGGTACGAAGAACATCTAAAACATCCTTGTCGGGGTGACCAAGGCGGCTATGCCAAATATCTGGCGAATAGACAACAAGGGAAATTGGGGTGACGAGACATTTTTGGAGCTGGCAATTTACGAGAGTTGGTTATAGGTTAAAGCTCCCCGGAACTATTACACGAAGGATAATCCTCCTCCTGAACTCAGATCTTTCACGAAAAACCAGATGAATCAAACTCAATGGACACACTATTATCGGTGGTAAATTTTACAAACGAAACTAAGTTTTGATATTATCGGGAACAACAAGAGTATTTTTGAGTTGAAGGGTGCGAGAAGGGAGGTTTATGAGCTTGGTACCACTAGTGGTAACTGGAATGCTATTTCCATTACCAACTAAGATAGATCATCTGATACTAGAATTGGTAACGTTATGTAAAGTTTGAATCAAGCGGTGAGATGCGAGGTAGCACCGGTATCCATGTAGAAAGCATCATCGGGTTGTTGTAGATGCATAGAACTATATGCCTCAGCAGCAATGTCCGGTGAGCTTCGATTGTTCGATCGTCATTGATTTTAATGGTTTAGAGAAAATAGGATCAGGGGCTCTGACACCATCTTGGATTTGATGATAATTTCCTCGAGGGGCCATGTTCCTCTTGGCTAGAATATATATAAAACATCATAATATATTTTGTGTTTACAACCCAAATTAATGGAGATAATCTCCTAAATCTAAATTAGGTAAGAGGATAATATATAGTCAATTAAATATGGATTATGAAACAAATTGTTATAGAAAAGTGTTGAGAGTTAGAATGGGTATTGAAGAACATGCATCTTTAGTGTATACAAAGGAAATTTTAAGAAATTTCAAGAACATTTAACTCAATGTTTTTGTTATTCTCATGATATAGTCGAAAGAAGTGGATCAAAGTCGATTTATCACTTATCCAAAGTTAAGAATGAACGCAAACATAGGAAGTGGTGTTTGACTCTATTGATAAGAGTGCTCAATGAGTCATGCTTCAGTATGAATTTGCGGGTTATTTGTGCAGACACATCTTGAAAGTTTTTATAGTTGAGAATATTAAAAATCTTCCATCTCAATATGTACTAAAACGTTAGACAAGAGATGCCAAATCTGGAGCTGTAGTATTCGACCAGGGAAAAGAAATTATAGTTGATCGTCGAGATTTTAATTCTGATAAGATATAGCAAACATTGCCAAACTGATTATCCACATTGAAATCCCTATCTTATTTGAATTATAATTGAAGTTTTTTTGGTTCATATCATCATTCCATTCATTGTATCTGCATACTGGTTCATGATGTGTTGGGATACCAAAGTGATTTTCATGAGATGTTTGCTTGGACTATCAGATCCAACTACCATTTCTTGTTTTAACGCTAAACACAGACAAAAGAAATAAGTTCGGTGCAGAAATCAACTAGCTAAAGATGTTATGGAAAAAAGACAGGTCAATTAGCTTTCATCTCGTCGGTACGCATAAAAATAAATAGGCCAACTAGTTTTGCTAGCTTTCATCAGTAAGATAAAAGCTGGAGACGGAAAATAGAGTAATTAATAAATATTAATTAAGTTTGAGGACCTTTTTTTTTATAGCAAGTTTGAGGACCTGATATAAATTATATATTTCTTAACAGCTGTCACCAGTTATAGTTTCATAGAAAGAAACAAAATATAAAGATGATTCACATCTGACGGTTCTAAGGTTGCTAGCTTATAAAGCTAGCATGCACTGTCGTGCGGGGTAGCAATGCCCAAGTAGTTATCTGACATGATAATGCACCTGATGCCAGGCAGAGTTTTCATGGCAACGTCATGCATGGGGCAATAATTTAGAAAGCAAAGATTTAGGTTAGAAAGCAAAATGTACTCCAAATTTTTACATTTAAATTCACTTGATTAATTATAACATAAAAACCGACCCAGTGCAAATGAAAGCCCGGGTATGTACTTACTTTTATTTATTTATAACTTAATCAATATAGCATACATGTTACAACTATGGAATTGATTCAAAGCTTAGATGATAAAGCGGATTTGATATCCACAACAAACCCTGACTTGAAATTGGCAACAAGCCGTAAGAATTCACAAATTTCAGGAAATGAATTCATCCTGATATCAGCATAAGCTTCACCATTCCATTTATTGGATCCCAATTTTACTGCCATTTTAAAGCAGCTTCTTTTGTTTCCTCAACAGTATCATAAGTAAAATCTATAATCCCCATTTCCACAGCTTTTTCCGCTGTAATTTTCATAGATTGGAGTAAAACATCTCTTCGAACCCTCGGAGAAGGAATCTTTGATTTCAAGAAAGCCATGAAATAATCAGGACCGTTTAGCCCAATATTCAATTCACTCATATACATAACCCCTTTATCTTTCCTCATAAATACGTAGTCATGGCCCAATGCAAGAAGGAATCCAGCTGCCACAGCATGACCTGAGACAGCAGCTACAGTCGTCATTGGAAGCCAGACCAGATCAGCAACAACGAGTTTGAAACTATCTGACATCCCACTAAGCCGATCATGAGACCGCGGAAATTTCCTTAGATGTCTCTTTTGGTTCAGTTATTGCCAAAAATATTTTCAATTCCCAAAAATGTTCGCTACAGTGTTTCTATTAGTAAATTAGACAAAGTTTGCTATACATTTACAATCGTGCCATATCTTAAGGAATGTGTACCCAATAGACAATAGTCGTGTTTTAACAGTTTGCACGGACACACTAGGATATCACTACACCAAACCCCTTTCTCTCTATCGTCTAACAACTCTTCTTCTTCTCCTTGTTCCTTTCTCTCCGCCGTTAACACTCACGAGTGTAAAATTTGCGATTCAAAATTCATCCGCAAAAAGAAAACCTAGTTTAGAATCGATCAATTATAGACTGATTTGTGGTTGTTGTTGTGTATATCGATCGATTTGACCTAAATTTGAACGCCGATGGTGATTGGTGAAGAAGATGGTCCACGATTGATTACGGTGATTAAATTTCATGATTTCATTTTCTTCTTTGATGGGGTAAGTGATAAACCATGAGTTCTTTTTTTCTTCTGAATGAATTGATTTATTAGTTATGTTTCATGATATTGGGAGAAAGATTACAGCAAAAATTAGGGATTTTCTAAATTTTGGATTGTTAGACCTATGTTCAGTTATTTTGAATGATTTAGGTTCGTTTTTTGGTGGCTTTTATGAAACATTTTATTTAGTAGATTCGGTTGGGTATGTTGCTCGAGATTAAATTATTTCTGGGGAGAATGTATGCATTATCTTGTTCCGATTATGCGATGTTCCTTAGGTTAAAGTTTGAAGTTATGCCTTCCTTTCCTTTGATTTGGTTTGGGTCATGGTTGATGTGTTGGTTAAGTTTTCTGTGCTTCCTAATCAGTGAATGCAAGTGAGTCTAAAAGACATTGATTAAGTTTTCTTGATGTAACAGAGAATGTAGTAGTTTAAACTGGAAAATCGAATTAATTTGAGTATTTGAGGCCTTTGATCCCTTATTTTGTACTACATTGTCGCAACTGAATTCTATTACCCCGCGTATCATCATGTATTCGTGTTTCTTTTCCAGGCGATATTTGAGAGACACGAGTTTTCATATGACATCATTGAAGACAAAAGATCCTACCATCGTTTCAGTTGGTTGGAGAAGGTACCAAACGACACCTATCTATGCCTGGAAGACTTGGGGTGAAATCTGGAATTCCTCCACAGAAGACAAGCAATCGTTCGCAACGTCTTGGGGCCCTTTTGCACCTCCTGGAACTGAAGTTGATGTTGTACAGAGTCTGGCAGATAACAAGGTATGATGTATTCTATCTTCTATTAGTTTATATTTCCTTGGTAATTAGGTTATGCTTCAGTTTAATTCTTGGTCTGTGTATAGAGTGGATTCTTATTATATTTGCTCAGTAACTTGCATTTTAAACCACAGGCAGCTTTTCATGTTTTAGCAACTGGTGAAATACTCTATTTTATCAGGGACATGTTTACATCAGATATTGAAACTGATCAGTATAAAGACGCAACAACTAAGACTGTGACTGGGATTGTGGGGAAGGTTAACGAGGTTGGTGTAGCTCTTTTCCGTCTTTGCTTGAGTGTTGTTATTTTTTTATCTTAATTATGGTACAATAGGTAGAGAACCATCCATTTATTCATGTTGTGGTAAAATTTGTGAATAGGCTTAATTATGGTACAATGGTCATTTCTTTTCTTGGTTCTCAGTGATTGTGTGTGTTAAGAGTTCAAGACCTTCACTAACAGGTTTTAGATTTCACAAGATTTGTATCTCTCAAGTTAATGTCCAAATTGCATACATGCTTGTGTTGGTTTGTTTTGTTGTGTTTCTAATTGAAATGTCATTCTTCAGGCTGCAACAAAGGAGTGCTTAAGTCAACTAGAATGGAAGGATGGTCGACCTAGAGAACAGATTGCTAAATGCATATTTGATCGCCAAATTATTTTGAGTGATACCATTTACATGGAGACCCTTTATGGTGTTCATAGCATATTCAACCACGACATCCTGGAACCCCAAACGGTATTTGGACATACGACGCGATTATCTTTTAATCATGACTGAGATTTAAGCTAATTCTTGCAAATTTATGCCGTTAATATCTGACTATTTGGTGTTTGAGGCACACTTGTGGTGTAGGCTTCTCGGAATCTTGACTGAGATGTAAAGTGCTTAAGCCAGCCCAAGTCTCTATACCATGTCTCTTGCCCTGCACGAAGATAGACTGTGTGTAGTACTTCAATAAAAGTGATAGATAACACTTTAATTTTATGTTTTCCGTCTTATTTATTTTGTATGAAAATCTGAGTTACATGTGCTTATTGGTCTAGATTTCATCTCAACTTTAACATATGATGGGTTCTGGTGCCTTTGCTAACCTTCCCCTTTTGGTTCAAATGAAGAAGGCTTTACTCCAACATCAGTGGATGAGCCTGTTGACCTAATCATTTGCCTATGAATGACTCGTAAAAGACTCATTTCAGAACTGTGAGTGGAAGCACACAAACTCGTTGTAGCAGCTGTCGGGTGTCATTTCCCAGTCAAGCACATTTTTTCTCTGAGACAAGCTAAACAGATTGAAATAACGTTGATTTTGTACTACGTCTACTTACGGCATCTATATAGGCAACTAAAAAGCTAACGTGATTATTCTTTTTTGGTTCTTATATGACACTCTTGTCCACCATTGCTTTACAGGCATTTCCCGGTCATGGAGGCCGTGTATCATGTTTGAATTTTAGAGAAGGAACTTCCCAGTTAATTTCTGGGTCATATGATCGGACAATCAATTTATGGAATGTGGAAGATAGAGCTTACATGGACACTTTAGTTGGTCACCAAGGTGAAGTTTTGACAATCGACTGTCTTCAGAAAGAACGTGTATTGTCTGTGGGACGTGATCGGACTATGCGCTTATTTAAGCTGAGAGCCCATTTTTTCTAGATGTTTCTACTTAAACATGACCCATCTGGATTCCTACTCATTTCAAAGGATTGAAACATCCATGGGTGGACTTTTGGTCCAAATATATTGATTCTCCCTGCCATGTCAGTTGTCTCTCCTGCGCCAGCTTCATGTCACAACCATTGAATTTGATCTGAAATTGGAGTGTAGGTTCCAAGTTTTACTTTCCCATTGTTCACGTTCTCATATTATGTACTGTCTGTCTCCGTTTAGTCAGGTAGGAAATTAAAAAACTACCACAGTTAATGGTTTATGGCCGTGTAGGGGCCTGGTTTCGCACGCTTTCACTCATATGCCATTCACAGTTTGGGATTTTCAAAATTACAGGTTGCTGAGGAGTCTCAACTAGTTTTCCGTGCTCCAGAAGCATCTTTAGAGTGTTGTTGTTTCATAACTTTCATTAGCAATGATGAATTTGTAACTGGATCCGATGATGGAAGTATTAAGCTTTGTAATCCAATGCGGAGAGAGCCTGCATTTATTGTAGAAAATGCACATCCGATATTGCCTTGTTATGATGAGTTATCTACAAAAGATAACAGAGTTTCCAATAGAAATGACACGGGTATGGATGTTTCCCAGTTTCAATTTTAGAGTGGTGTAACCATTATAACTTGTATTTGGTAAATATGTCTAAAAACTATCAATTCCCTACCCCCGTTCCAGTAGGAAATGGAAATATAAAAGATGAAGGACTCTCTTCAACTTTGCGATCTTGCGTTGGTTCTGTCGCTGTGTGTAGAAGCAGTGATCTCATTGCATCAGGAGCTGGTAATGGTTTAGTAAATCTATGGGGAATTGATGGTGAAGCCAAAACCATTCGACACTTGCATGATCTTCCACTTGTAAGCTATCCTCCCTTTGAATCTTCCTCTCATTCTGCTTATGATGAACTTGAAAGCTTTCTGGGTGCTTCGGTTAACGATTTTCATTGTAGTGTTTCCCTCCATAGATACTTGCTTTTCTTAAATGTCATGACCTCTATACTTCTCATATCCTTGCGTTAGTTGAATCCTGATTGGGTATCATCTTGTTGAATTTATTTCCGCGTTAAGAGTCATTTGTATTCTTCATATTATTTATGTAAATACTCCAAGTACCCTTGTGCAGGTGCGAGGTTGGTTTGAGCTTATACCCTCCCATGTGCATCCCTAGGCACTTAACCTTTTCTCTATATATTTTAAAAAAAATTTAAAGTTTTTGTTTTTGCAGGAAACTCAAGCTTGCTTAGTAGGATTTTCCTATATCCAGGACATAAAATGCTTATTCTATGGATGAACTCTTTTAATGTTAAGAAAAATCCCAGATCAGATTCATTGTCAATCGTTCTTTAACAATAGAAAGCTAACAAAAAGTAAGTATTTAATAGATTTAACGAATTATTAATTTAATACGATGAAAAACAATGTGTATACATTCTTATTGTGAATTAAAATGGAAAATTACCTTATTGTGAACACAATGGGATATAGTGGGTACACATTCCAATCTTAGGTAAAACCTAATAGTACCTTCCCATTCATCAGGAACTCCATTAAGATTACTTTTGAGTTCTGTTAAAAGATCCACCCGATATGAAGTTTTCATAAATTCAAATACTTCACTGTGAGCAAAATCCACCATGTTATCTCTGCGATACCGCTCTTTTGCCAGTAACTCCTGCAACATTTAAATATAAACAATTAATCCATTTTGATCAAGTCTAAATCACTAAAAAAGAAATGGGGAATTTTTTTACCATGGTCGATTGGGTCATGTCCTTAGGATTAGGGTTGTTTTAGAATGCTTGTTTTTGTTGGAAACGAAGGCTAGAAAGTTCAAATTTGATTAATCTGCACCTATCCTTTATGTGCTTTAAATTTATTCCCCTTTCAGTTCCATACTCCCCCTTTCAGTTCCATACTCCTCCATTTTGGACCCAGACCCTGAACTCCACAATAACTTGGACTTCTTTCTTGTATTTGTTGTGATGACAATGGGAGAATCTTATACCAAAGTGCACAAGGAGTCAAGGACTAAAAGAGAGAAAATTTTCTTTTCCATGGAAGTCGTATGGAAGATGGACCACTGTTCAGGCTAATTAAACAAATTTTGCTGCCCCATCCTATGATCATATTCCATTGCCTTGGGGAGCTGAGTCGTGGGAATTACCTCTTGGGACAGTCCATGAGACATCTTTTTAACGATTAGTAGAGGATATCGAATTTTAATTCAGCTGAGGCTTATATTTTACTTTCATTGTCCATATTCCTTATACATTGTACTTAGAAGTAAGTACCAAATCTTAGACTGTCAACACAATGAGCGCAACACTTTCTTTTTTTTTGTTCTGTTGATGATATTATGGATAGTGGTGCTGATTCTTAACTTATTCAATTCTAGGATGATAGTAATTTCGTGTTTGTATTCACCTGCATAACCATTTTGATTGTGCAGTCATCCGTTTAGTTACATAGAAATGTTATTGGCGGGGGGAGATTCTTGGCAAAAATTCTTTCTTTCGCGGATCGGAGTAAACCGGTTAGTGTTTGTAAAATCCATCTGTAAACATCGTAGAATTTTTTTTAGGTGTTGATGATCGAAAGATCTCCATATCTCAGGTGGTCTCATATTTCATTGGGACTGGCCATGAGATAGATATACATTTTTTCATGTTCTTATTACTTTAGATGCATGTTTGTTTTGGTACTGTATATACAACAAGCCTATGAGGATATAAAAATTATAAATGGTGACATATTGTGCCACTCTGAGGCTTATAACTTCAATTTCATTGTCCATGCATGTTCTTTGTTCATGCTTGTTTATTTGCTTTGATGGATTACACTGTGCAACATGTATAAGAAATGCAAGTGTAAATTGTAAAGTGCGTTTAAAAGCTTCATTACGCATCTTTATCATATTTTGACGACATTGATACTCTCGGTTTGATAGGGCCGTGTATGTGAGTAGTGACTAGTGAGTTGCATGGATGTCCAAATGCCTGTGAATAATCTCTCATCAACATGTCTAAACGATTGCATGGATGTCCACACCGACATTTTGTATCACCTAAGCAATAAATTCATACCGTGGGAGATAAGAATACACCTAGTATTTAATTTTCTTAATTGCATAACATAAATTTGGAGACATCAATTGGGTTATCATAAATTTGGATCTGGAATACAGAGTCTTAAAGTCTATTATAGTTGGGATTTTAATTTTCATTTTGCTTTTTGTTTGTAAAACCATGTGCCTTGCAGCTGTTGCACTGACTAAGCTTACACCTTTCCTTGTATTCTTCTGGTAGTGTTTGATTTTTGCAAAGACCAATTCCCGATAAGTTCCAAAACTTACTTAGATTGGCAAAACAATGAGCAAGTGGTTTTGCATAGAGGCCCTGCAGGTGTTGGTTTTGCATTCCTGAATGAGATAGCACTGTGCTGAATCCGTATGAAATGCAAGTGGTAATGGGATAGGTGGCATGCACCAACTGCTACATCCATAGACGCTGACAGCAATGAATTTCAGATGAAGTTAATAGCGACTTGATGGTTGCAGCAGCTTTGATCATAAGTGCTCTAGTTGCTTCCAGGTAGCTTTTAGGTTGTTTCATTTGTTAGTACTATGGTCGTTGAGACTAATTTACTTTTGACTTTAGGTTGCTAGTATATCATTTAATGGGATTTTGGACCCACTTTTTTTGTACATATGCTGTCATATGTGACAATGGAGAATCTTTTGTGCCAAAGTGCACAAGGAAGTTTCATGGAAGTGGCATGTATGGAAGATGGACCATCGATTGATGCACTCAACTGTGATCAGTTGAAGGAGAAGTAGTGTCAAGTAAGGTGTTGATGAAGTTCTGGTAGAGAAAGCCCTGCTTTGATGGATATTGCACTGTGCCACATGCAAGAAATGCTGCATTGCACATACAGCGTCAGATTTTGACGACATGGATAGTCAGCTGACTCAGCTAGAGAGAGCCATTTTCTCTCTAGCGAATTGGTGACGTGTATATATGTGAGTTGCTTGGATGTCCGAACGAGGAAGAATAATTTTTCTCTCATAATCAGAACTTGACCTGCAGACTGCCGTTTGAATTTTGATACAGTTCTAGCAGTTCCATGCTACATGCCATTGTTGATTTATTTCTAGTATATCATTCTAGCTTGGTCATTCATTGGTGGTCTCTTTAATATTGTAGTTGGTGTAAATCATTAAGCCACCAATCCTGCATTTAAAACTGTTAAATTACTTAAATTTGGACAGACTCCAATACCCTGTTTAATATTTTTAGTTTTGCTTGCAACAATTGTTTTGAATGACCACATGCCTTTTGTAAATTATGTGCCTGCCTCATAGCTGCACGCTTATACCTTTCCTTGTATTCTTCTGTTTGATTTTTTCCGAAGACCGAATTTGGCCAAGTTCCATTTCTTACTTAGATTAGCAACACAATGAGCAGAACACAATGTTCATTTCGATATTTGTAAAAATGCAAGGAAAGAGCGATTTTGAAATGGATTTTTTCCCAGCTTGTTAGACTCGGCGAATGAGTTTTGTCAGACTTAGTTCAATTAGTTCCGAGATCAAATGCTACATGCCTAACACCCAAAATAGATGTTGATTGTTGATTGGTTTCTTAATGTGCGAATTGGCACCACCGATTGCTACATCCAAATATAGATGCTGACAGCCAATAGCTAATGAAAGATGAAGTAATAGCGACTTAACTAATGGTTGCAGCAGCTTAGATAAGAAGGTGGCCTAGTTGCAGACAGCTTTTAGGTTCTGTCATTTGTTAGTATGTGTGTTTGGTTGAGAATAATTCACTTCTTACTTTTGGTTGGTAGTATATCCTTATCATTTAATGGGAATTTGGACCTCCTTTTTTTCTTTTCTTTTTGTATTTATTTTGATGAGTCTGATTATGGGAGAATCTTGAACCAAAGTGCAAAAGGATGAAACTAAATAGCTAAAAAGAGACTAACTTTTTTTTTTCTACGGAAGTTTCATGGAAGTTGCAAGGAAGATGGAATAGTTTCAAGTAGGGTTTTGATGGTATCTTTTAGTTTAGATTCCTATGAGCATGAGGATATCGTATTGTAACGAACACCATCTCTCGGGACTGAATGGCTTAATTCCTTGGATACATGTTATGCAATTCTGAGGTTTATAGCTTAAATTTCGTTGTCCATGTTCTTTATAGATTCCACTTAGAATCTTGCTATCTCGCTAAGTACCAAATCTTACTTAGATTGGCAACACAGTGAGAACAACACCTTTTTTTTTCCGTCTGATGATTATCTCAGTGGTGCTGGTTCTTTATTCTGTTCTAGGACACGTATAGTAATAATGTTCATGAGTTTCTAAAAAGTAAAAACCCCTTTTTCTTCAAAACTACGAAGGGAGCTATGTTATGCCTTTTCGTCTATTATGCAATTTGGTGGCCCATTATGTTGTACCAATTTGGGCTATTAAGAGTTGAACAAGAAAAAACAAACAAAAAGTTCACTGGTTTGTAGTATAGTATTATTTTTTTTGTATATCATTCTCTCGAAAGATAACAAACAAGAGATCAAAATCCATTAGAGGGAGGTGCGTAAGACAGCTAGTTAAAGAACGAATTCGATCATGAGTGTGTCGGGATAATTGAGCTCCCGAGAGATGAACTTGAGACAACAAATCTAGACTCGTCCATGAATCCCATTGTGAGGTAACCATGTAGGGAACGGAGGTCCTAGTGAACAAGCTAGAAAGTTAGCAACCGGAAGGTGAATGGGAATCACACCGTGTAAAATAAAATTAAATAGAGAATGCACCTGTAAGTTTTTCTGACTTAAAGAATTTAAGATTCTTGAAACTCCCCAATTGAACTTAAAGAACTTCAAGCTAGAAGCTACTCCTAGATAGTGCTAATTACCTGTAGTAGATGGCATCGTTCCTATCTGGTACCCGTATCAGATTGTACGTCTTCACCAATCACTAGAATATACATATGTATCCAGGATAGGTCATAGGTTGAATAGGAAAGCAGAAACTGAAAGAAAACTAAACATATCAAAAAAGGCTAAGTAATAAACGACAGCTACCAATTAAACGTAAAACATCTGGTTCGGATAATTAACGCAGGAAAATAAACCTCGCCATGTTCATCAACCACTTTCTCAAGTTCGGTCGGTCCTAATGTGTTCTGGGACGCGAGAAGCCCTCAAATCTTCCATCATATATTGAAAAACTTGGGAAGGGATTTCGTGGCACTGATACTCTTTTTGTTCCCCGCACTTGGCAAGAAAATCAGCAGCTCTATTCTGTGTCTTATAAACATGACTGATCAACTCACCATAAGTGGTATAGCAAGGAGTAGCACCCAACATTATAATCTCCTTCAAGACTTGCACCACATGTAAACGCTCTTCCCCGGCACTATTCTTATCGCAACAAGTAATGCAAAATGTATCAAAATCCTGGTGAGGAGCCAAACCATTACGGTTATTGAAACATCCTTCCTTATATGATTCAAGGCAATTCCAAACATCGGCGACAACCCGGCCATTGTTGCACGCCACATAATACTTTTTGAAACCATATTTTTTGGCTAGCCTAAGAGCTGCTTCTATCCCCTCTAAGGTATGAAGATATTCGGATACAGCTCCAAATTTAGAGAGCCCACTTAGCGCCAAAACTGGAGAACCAGGGTGATCAGTTACAACTACTCCATAACCTCCCTTAGATAAATGCTTTCTATAGTAACCATCTACAAGGACAAAGTAGGATTTTTTTTCATCAATTTTAGGCTTCGAAAGATTCATGTTAATCGACTTGAAACCTTGAGTGAGCTGATCAACTTGAGAGCTAGGATCTGCAAGTATCTGAGGCTGAGCATCAGAGTTTTCAACAGGATAATCTTCCAATACCCATCCAAAGGATTCACAGCTTCTTTCATCAGAATCATGTTCTTCACAGGATTCAGATCTGCTTTCATCAGAATTATTGGCAGGAGTTTGCTGAGACATGTCGGAGGGATGATAATGATTGTTGTTTCCTTCGGCCATGACACTGTGTTATAAAAAATTAATCGTTCTCCTGTAAAAATTCTCTCTGTAAAACCATATATATATATATATATATATACACATGGTGCACCGTGATTTCCGATCAATCTCTTTTCTTGTGTGTCAAGCAATAACTGAATTTGGATTTCGCTGCTACAGTTAGCTCTGAAAGTTGAGAGTTTTACGGAAAGAAAGTTCCGGGCTGAAGTGAAACTTAGTTAATTTATTTGAGAATATTCTGCAACATATAAATTCTGGGGGACAGACATATAAATTCGGCAATTCTGAGGCTAATATAACTTGCATCTTTTGTTTTATGTTTCGTGTTCATTGTAGCTTTGATGGATTGCACTGTGCAACATGTGTAAGAAATGCAAGTGTAGATTGTAAAGTGCCTTTACGCTGCATTGTACATTAAGTATCATATTCGTAAAGAAGCTACAGAACTATTAACATATGATTGAGATTTAGTTCGTTGGACAACTCAGCAGCTTGATAGAGCCATTTTGTTCAGCGAATCGGGGCCGTGTAAACGATCGGGCGAAGGACCTGAAATTGATCACCATCCAAACTTAAGAACTTCAAGCTACTCCGAATACGAAAGAGAAGAAAAAGATAGCAAAACGGGTACAACAAAAAGAAACGCTAAAGCCACTTTGGCCAAAAACAAAAATAAACAAAATAGCTAGGTTTCCAATTTCTTCTTTACTGAATTTCTTTTTCCTCTACCAAGTTTCTGATTTTTCATCATTTTTTTTTTTATTGGAAGAGAAGATTTTATTAAAAGGATGAGGAATATACAAACGCTAGTAAATAAATGAAAATGACAAATGACAATGTTAATTACACGGTTGTCGGGAAAAGCAAATGTCCCCCATAAAACCCTACCAAGTATTACCATACCACGAACTGATAGTTCTCCTTGGATGTTAACAATGCTCGAGTACAAAAACCCAAGCTCCAATGCAGAAAATTACCAAAGAAAGGAATCCGGAGGACCAAAATTACTCGGCAGCTAGCAATCGATGGTACCCGGAAGCCATAAACCCGTCAAAAACCAAATCCACTTCCAGTGAAAGGAAATAATCATGTTGGATAAGGCCCACCCAAGTTGCAAACCTAGCTCCCAAAAAGTAATGTGTTTTAGTGACACCGACTGCCACAAACCGCGGTCATTATACCACTGCCCCACCCCTGTAGTGACTCGAACCACCACTTGATCGGTTTCGGTACACCAAAGGGCCTTAATAACCCAAGCCCAATATAGAATCGTCAGAAAACTAACCCAAAATGAACTGTTGGGATTAAAGTATAAATTATTCTCTAACTTTTTCTTGTTTGTCGGCATTTTTCTTTATGTCGACATCTTTCATTATGCATCTCGACATATTTCATCATGCATCTTCTTGTTTGTCGGCATCTCGACATCTTTCATCATGCAGTTATACTTTAATCCTAATATGAACCCTAACCCTAACTGACTGCCACATAATACTGCCGCCACTTTGAGCACCGCGAACCACCGCCGAACAGTTTCACACTACCGAATATGATTGTAATGTGACTGTTTTGGTTATGGAAACCATCATTGTTGAAGAAAAGACGTTGATAATCAGGATTTGGTGCATATGCTAGCTAGAGGATGTGGTGGTTCTTATGGATACCCTAGTGGTGGATAACGAGAACCATACCTAGGTTTTGCATAAGAAACCGGTTCATGAGCATGTCCAAAAGGACAACTCACCTTGATTAAGAGAATGAATAGCACCATGTACCACTTTTTCCAATACCAACTAGAGCATTCCATGATCTCCATCCTCTGATTAACGCAAGCGACACAAGACGTGATTAAATCACCTCTTCCCGCAGCAAGGTAATAGATCCATGAAATAAACACCAATACGCACCATCTTCAGGCAATAAACAAAACCTGAAAGAAAATAAACCCCAAAGCCCACCATCTTCAAGCAGTTGTAGTCATCAAACGAGCACAAGCCAGTGGAGATGGTGACTTCCAACTATTGAATATGACACCCACACCAACATCTTCAAACCCCCCAAAAATAGAGATAACCGAAGTGAAATCAGATTAGTAAACCAACCCAAAACATTAAGACCCCCAAAAGTTACACCATTCCAAACTAAATTCCGATCAGCACCATCAAAATAGATAACTCCCAAACTGCTGAGGATCAGTATAGAAGCACCCATTACAACCCAAAGATCACAACCCAACCTTGCACAGAGATACGAAACACCCAATATAAATACAAAGCAAACGTTTTCCCCAGTCGATACAATCAAAACGCTTGTACCTGCCGGAAAAACTCGCTGTTGAGAAAACGGACGTTGCATACCACATAAACTTCAACCCCTCTTAAACAACAAACATAAGTGTAAGATCTATAGAAACCCCTATTGGAATAGACCGAAGAACCATTCATCACGGAAAAAACTAGATCAAGACTAAAAATAAAGATACAGGAAACTAAAAAGAACCAAAATAAATTACAAACCACACCTGGATATGAAAGACCAGCTAAGAAATCGAAAAAGGAAAGTGGACTGCCCAGATCCGTTTCATTTAGAGCCGATCTGGGCATAAAAGGGGGCCGCCGGGGAAGAGGTTTTCGTTGAAAGAGAAAAGGAGAGCGGGGAAAGAGAAAAGGAAAAAAGTCTTTCCTATCACCCCTGATTTTTCATCATAGGATCACTTGTCAACTTGATTGTAGCCAGCTCCAAGTTCTTGGATCTGATTTGACGATTGGCAGATTCACTTAAAGGTATTTCTCCTCTTTTAATTTCGCTACCGTGTTGCCTCCAAGCGAGGCACTAGCCATCACAAAACCTGACGGATTTGCTAATATGTTTCCCTTAAAGTAGTTAGGGAAATGCTGTCCCGCGCGACAGTGTAGGACTGAGTTATAAACTAGCACGGGACAACTGTTGGATTTCATTTTTCATTTATTTACAACCTTGATGATTAATGGACAGCTGTCAGTTAATATATTTGTCAATAAGCCCTCTAATTATTATAGCAAGTTTGAACCAGCCCTTATACATTTTAATATTTTATTTACAAAACCTTTTCATTAAGAAAAGTGAACTTTATCTTCCACTCGTTTTCGTTTTTCCCCTTTTCCCTTTAGGGTATTTGCTCCGTTCTTTCAAAAACAATGAATCCTTGTCTAAATCTTACAAATGCCTTCGATTCTTGTAAACCTAGTGCTGATAACGATTGGGAGATATCAGTAGACAAAAATGGTATACCCATATCGATCACTTATCTAACGTAACCAAAGAATTTGTTTCAGAATTTGGAAATTGCTTATATGGATATGAGACAATTGATCAATTTGAGCATGGATGGACAACAATGCTTGCGAATCACGAATTATAGGATAATAAGTGGTCGTTAACCTTATATAAAAATCGTGAATACTGGGCATCAGTCTACACGCGTGATGTTTTTTGTGCAGACATGATACAACACAACGCAGTGAAAGCATAAACCCTTTTTTTGATGGATTTTTGAAAAGAGATTTGCCTTTGTGTGAGTTTGTGGTTCAATTTGGACGGGCAGTGGTTACAAGACGAGAATATGAAAACAATATTCTTGGATTTGATGATAATTTCCTTGAGGATCCATATTCCTCTTTGCTAGAATATATATAAAACATCATAATATCTTTTGTGTTTACAACCCAAATTAATGGAGATAATCTCTTAAAGCTCAATAAAGTAAGAGGATAATATATAGTCTATTACATCCCCTTAGTCTGAGCGGGAGAGGAACAAACGCTAAGACTAGAACGAAAACGAACAAATAGCTGTCGAGGAAGCCCCTTGGTAAAGATGTCAGCATATTGGTTCTCAGAGGGAACATGTAAGACTTGAATGGCACCAATACGAACTCGTTCACGAACAAAATGTATATCAATCTCCACATGTTTGGCGCGTTGATGTTGAATAGGATCTCCAGACATATTTATCGCACTTACATTGTCACAGTAAACAATAGTAGCACTTTGTAGAGGTAGTCGGAGCTCTAGAAGAAGATTGCAAAGCCATGTTGTTTCAGCAACCTCATTTTCTACTCCCCGGTATTCAGCTTCAGCACTGGATCGGGAGACTGTGGCTTGACGCTTGGAGGACCAGGAGATGAGATTGTCACCAAGAAAGACACAAAAACCAGATATCGATCGTCGAGAATCATGAAAACCCTCCCAGTCAGCATCAGAGTATGCTATTAAGCAAGAGATAAAGGAGACCGAGAGAAACAGTCTGTGGTTGATGGTGCCCTGAAGATAGCGAAGGATTCGCTTAAGGGCATGCATGTGAGGCTCACGGGTATCATGCATAAATAGACATACCTGCATCTGGCCGAGTAAAAGTGAGTTACTAAAGAGCACCCGCTAGGATTCTGTATAGAGTGGGATCCTAAATTTCCGGGCCATAGGTAGCACTGAGCTTAGAATCTGTGTCGACCTGAGTAGTCACTGGATTACATTTTGTCATGGAGGCACGCGCGATGATGTCATGTGCATATAATGACTGAGACAAAAATAACCCTGAGGATGAACGAGTAACAGTGATGCCTAGAAAATGATGTAGTGAACCAAGGTCAGACATAGCATACTCTCTCTTCATAAAATCAATGAAGTGGCATAGGAAAGCATCAGTAGAAGCAGTCAAAATAATGTCATCAACATATAAAAGTAAGTATGTCGTTTCGGAACCTGATTGATAAACAAAAAGTGAGGGATCACATACACTACCACGGAAACCACAACCTGTGATAAACTTGGCAAATCTCTGAAACCACGCCTTGGGAGGTTGCTTGAGGCCATAGAGAGATCTACGTAATCTACATACATAATCAGGGTGAGCAGGGTCAACAAATCCTGGAGGATGATGCATATAGACTGTTTCGGTTAGATCACCATGAAGAAAAGCGTTCTTGACATCTAGTTGATGTATGGTCCAAGATCGTGATGTATCAATAGTGATAACAATACGAATAGTAGCAGTTTTAACAACCGGACTAAATGTTTCAAAACAAATCAACTCCAACTTGTTGAGATTTGTCATTGGAAACAAGACGAGACTTGTAACGCTGTAAGGATCCATCGGCATTATATTTATGACGAAACAGCCACATAGAACGAATAACATGAGCATCACGAGGTCGTGGTACAAGTTCCCAAGTATTAGTTTTCAACATAGCATTGTACTCATATTTCATGGCAGCATTCCAGTTTATGTCCCTAAGAGCATACAAGTGAGAACGGGGAAGAGGGGAGATATGACGTAAGGTTTGGACATGAAGATTAAGACGATTTATAGGGCGGAAAATGCCACGAGAGGCACGAGTGATAGGTCGAGTGGGAGTTGTAGGTATGGTAGGAGACGAAGGTGCGGTGGCAGAGGGTGATGTTGTAGTGGTAGTGGGAGTTGGAGTGAAGGTAGTGGGATGTTGATCTGTAGTAGAAGTAGGAGGTGGTAACACCGCACCATGCTATGCTATGTTGGGAGTTAGAGTGGAGCCAGGTGATATTGTAGTGTGGAAAGAAGAGGGCGGAAGATTTGATGTGGACTGGACGGTGGAAGTAGGAGGTGGCAGTAGATTGATTTGATGCGAAGTAGTCGGAGCATATTTCTATGGATTTTCGGAGGTAGTGGGACGGTTTTTTGTAGAGGGTATAGTGGAAGTAGGAGGTGGCAGCGAATTGTTGTCTGTAGTGGGGACAACGAACGGTGCAGTGGAGGAGGAAGTTAAACAGTCTATGGGGATGGCGCTATGGCGTCGGTGAGGTGGAGTGTAGACTGTAGGATTAGTAGTGGCATAACTGTAGGAAATGTGGTGAGAATCAAAAGGGGAAGAAGAGGAGGAATCATTATCATACAAGGGTGTTGGAGGATCAGTGAAAGGGAATACTTTCTCGTCAAAATTTACATGACGGGAAATGATAATTTTGTTGGTGGCAAGGTCAAGGCAGCGGTAACCACGGTGGTTGGGAGGAAAACCAAGGAAGACACATTTAGTGGAGCGGGGGGGCAAGTTTATGAGGAGTTGTGGAAGAAATATTTGGATAGCAAAGGCAACCAAAAGTACGAAGATTGTCGTATGTTGGTTGGCGTTGATAGAGAATAGAAACGGGAGAAGAAAAATTTAGGATTTTTGTGGGAAGAATATTATGAAGATAAACAGCCATAAGGAGATAATAAACCCAAAAATTTGGGGGAATGGAAGCATGAGACATAAGGGTGTGGGTGATATCATTGACACGGCGAATCATGCTTTCGGCCTTGCTATTTTGAGAGGAAGTTTGGGGGCAAGAGAAGCGAAAAACTAGACCATTAGTACGAGCAAAGTTGTGAAAAGAAGAGTTGTCAAATTCACGTCCGATGTCGCATTGAAAACTTTTTATTTGATGCTCAAATTGTGTTTGAACAAGAGAACGAAATTCCAAAAACTTGTCATAGACTTGGGATTTAAATTTTAAAGGATATACCCAAAGATAGTTGGTGAATCATCCAGCCTTGCCGGGGTGGAGAGGTCCATAAATGTAGAGGAGAGGTCCATAAATCACTATGAATGATATCAAATGGAGCAAAAGTATTGGAATTTGATTCATAAAACGGTAATCGAACATGTTTACTAACTTGACATGAATGACAAAGTTTAGAATGTTGATTCTTATTACAATGAATATAATTATTGGTACGAAGAACATCTAAAACATCCTTGCCGGGGTGACCAAGGCGGCTATGCCAAATATCTGGCGAACAGACAACAAGGGAAATTGGGGTAGACTGAGACGATTTTTGAGCTGGCACGGCAGAGTTGGTTATAGGTTAAAGCTCCCTGGAACTATTACACCGAAGGATAATCCTCCTCGAACTCAGATCTTTCACATAAAAACCAGATGAATCAAACTCAACAGACACACTATTATCAGTGGTAAATTTACAAACAGAAACTAAGTTTTGATATTATCGGGAACAACAAGAGTATTTTTGAGTTGAAGGGTGCGAGAAGGGAGGTTTATGAGCTTGGTACCACTAGTGGTAACTGGAATGCTATTTCCATTACCAACTAAGATAGATCGTACAGTACTAGAATTGGTAACGTTATGTAAAGTACCTGAATCAGCAGTGAGATGCGAGGTAGCACCGGTATCCATGTAGAAAGCATCATCGGGTTGTTGTAGATGCATAGAACTATATGCCTCAGCAATGTCTGTGAGCTTCAGTTGTTCCGTCGTCATTGATTTTAATGGTTTAGAGAAAATAGGATCGCAGGGGCTCTGACACCATCTTGGATTTGATGATAATTTCCTCGAGGGGCCATGTTCCTCTTGGCTAGAATATATATAAAACATCATAATATATTTTGTGTTTACAACCCAAATTAATGGAGATAATCTCCTAAATCTAAATTAGGTAAGAGGATAATATATAGTCAATTAAATATGGATTATGAAACAAATTGTTATAGAAAAGTGTTGAGAGTTAGAATGGGTATTGAAGAACATGCATCTTTAGTGTATACAAAGGAAATTTTTAAGAAATTTCAAGAACATTGAACTCAATGTTTTTTGTTATTCTCATGATATAGTCGAAAGAAGTGGATCAAAGTCGATTTATCACTTATCCAAAGTTAAGAATGAACGCAAACATAGGAAGTGGTGTTTGACTCTATTGATAAGAGTGCTCAATGGAGCTGCTTACTGTATGAATTTGCGGGTTATTTGTGCAGACACATCTTGAAAGTTTTTATAGTTGAGAATATTAAAAATCTTCCATCTCAATATGTACTAAAACGTTGGACAAGAGATGCCAAATCTGGAGCTGTAGTATTCGACCAGGGAAAAGAAATTATAGTTGATCGTCGAGACGAAGTTACAATAAGATATAGCAAACATTGCCAAACTGATTATCCACATTGAAATCCCTATCTTATTTGAATTATAATTGAAGTTTTTTTGGTTCATATCATCATTCCATTCATTGTATCTGCATACTGGTTCATGATGTGTTGGGATACCAAAGTGATTTTCATGAGATGTTTGCTTGGACTATCAGATCCAACTACCATTTCTTGTTTTAACGCTAAACACAGACAAAAGAAATAAGTTCGGTGCAGAAATCAACTAGCTAAAGATGTTATGGAAAAAAGACAGGTCAATTAGCTTTCATCTCGTCGGTACGCATAAAAATAAATAGGCCAACTAGTTTTGCTAGCTTTCATCAGTAAGATAAAAGCTGGAGACGGAAAATAGAGTAATTAATAAATATTAATTAAGTTTGAGGACCTTTTTTTTTATAGCAAGTTTGAGGACCTGATATAAATTATATATTTCTTAACAGCTGTCACCAGTTATAGTTTCATAGAAAGAAACAAAATATAAAGATGATTCACATCTGACGGTTCTAAGGTTGCTAGCTTATAAAGCTAGCATGCACTGTCGTGCGGGGTAGCAATGCCCAAGTAGTTATCTGACATGATAATGCACCTGATGCCAGGCAGAGTTTTCATGGCAACGTCATGCATGGGGCAATAATTTAGAAAGCAAAGATTTAGGTTAGAAAGCAAAATGTACTCCAAATTTTTACATTTAAATTCACTTGATTAATTATAACATAAAAACCGACCCAGTGCAAATGAAAGCCCGGGTATGTACTTACTTTTATTTATTTATAACTTAATCAATATAGCATACATGTTACAACTATGGAATTGATTCAAAGCTTAGATGATAAAGCGGATTTGATATCCACAACAAACCCTGACTTGAAATTGGCAACAAGCCGTAAGAATTCACAAATTTCAGGAAATGAATTCATCCTGATATCAGCATAAGCTTCACCATTCCATTTATTGGATCCCAATTTTACTGCCATTTTCGTAGCAGCTTCTTTTGTTTCCTCAACAGTATCATAAGTAAAATCTATAATCCCCATTTCCACAGCTTTTTCCGCTGTAATTTTCATAGATTGGAGTAAAACATCTCTTCGAACCCTCGGAGAAGGAATCTTTGATTTCAAGAAAGCCATGAAATAATCAGGACCGTTTAGCCCAATATTCAATTCACTCATATACATAACCCCTTTATCTTTCCTCATAAATACGTAGTCATGGCCCAATGCAAGAAGGAATCCAGCTGCCACAGCATGACCTGAGACAGCAGCTACAGTCGTCATTGGAAGCCAGACCAGATCAGCAACAACGAGTTTGAAACTATCTGACATCCCACTAAGCCGATCATGAGACCGCGGAAATTTCCTTAGATGTCTCTTTTGGTTCAGTTATTGCCAAAAATATTTTCAATTCCCAAAAATGTTTGCTACAGTGTTTCTATTAGTAAATTAGACAAAGTTTGCTATACATTTACAATCGTGCCATATCTTAAGGAATGTGTACCCAATAGACAATAGTCGTGTTTTAACAGTTTGCACGGACACACCGGATATCACTACACCAAACCCCTTTCTCTCTATCGTCTAACAACTCTTCTTCTTCTCCTTGTTCCTTTCTCTCCGCCGTTAACACTCCTGAGAGTGTAAAATTTGCAGTTCAAAATTCATCCGCAAAAAGAAAACCCTAGTTTAGAATCGATCAATTATAGACTGATTTGTGGTTGTTGTTGTGTATATCGATCGATTTGACCTAAAATTTGAACGACGATGGTGATTGGTGAAGAAGATGGTCCACAGTTGATTCTGGTGATTAAATTTCATGATTTCATTTTCTTCTTTGATGGGGTAAGTGATAAACCATGAGTTCTTTTTTTCTTCTGAATGAATTGATTTATTAGTTATGTTTCATGATATTGGGAGAAAGATTACAGCAAAAATTAGGGATTTTCTAAATTTTGGATTGTTAGACCTATGTTCAGTTATTTTTGAATGATTTAGGTTCGTTTTTGGTGGCTTTTATGAAACATTTTATTTAGTAGATTCGGTTGGGTATGTTGCTCGAGATTAAATTATTTCCTGCGGGAGAATGTATGCATTATCTTGTTCCGATTATGCGATGTTCCTTAGGTTAAAGTTTGAAGTTATGCCTTCCTTTCCTTTGATTTGGTTTGGGTCATGGTTGATGTGTTGGTTAAGTTTTCTGTGCTTCCTAATCAGTGAATGCAAGTGAGTCTAAAAGACATTGATTAAGTTTTCTTGATGTAACAGAGAATGTAGTAGTTTAAACTGGAAAATCGAATTAATTTGAGTATTTGAGGCCTTTGATCCCTTATTTTGTACTACATTGTCGCAACTGAATTCTATTACCCCTGCCTGTATCATCATGTATTCTGTGTTTCTTTTCCAGGCGATATTTGAGAGACACAGTTTTCATATGACATCATTGAAGACAAAAGATCCTACCATCGTTTCAGTTGGTTGGAGAAGGTACCAAACGACACCTATCTATGCCCTGGAAGACTTGGGGTGAAATGCTTTGAATTCACTCCACGAAGACAAGCACTGTTCTGCAACGTCTTGGGGCCCTTTTGCACCTCCTGGAACCGAAGTTGATGTTGTACGAGTCCGCGATAACAAGGTATGATGTATTCTATCTTCTATTAGTTTATATTTCCTTGGTAATTAGGTTATGCTTCAGTTTAATTCTTGGTCTGTGTATAGAGTGGATTCTTATTATATTTGCTCAGTAACTTGCATTTTAAACCACAGGCAGCTTTTCATGTTTTAGCAACTGGTGAAATACTCTATTTTATCAAGGACATGTTTACATCAGATATTGAAACTGATCAGTATAAAGACGCAACAACTAAGACTGTGACTGGGATTGTGGGGAAGGTTAACGAGGTTGGTGTAGCTCTTTTCCGTCTTTGCTTGAGTGTTGTTATTTTTTTATCTTAATTATGGTACAATAGGTAGAGAACCATCCATTTATTCATGTTGTGGTAAAATTTGTGAATAGGCTTAATTATGGTACAATGGTCATTTCTTTTCTTGGTTCTCAGTGATTGTGTGTGTTAAGAGTTCAAGACCTTCACTAACAGGTTTTAGATTTCACAAGATTTGTATCTCTCAAGTTAATGTCCAAATTGCATACATGCTTGTGTTGGTTTGTTTTGTTGTGTTTCTAATTGAAATGTCATTCTTGTCTGCAACAAAGGAGTGCTTAAGTCAACTAGAATGGAAGGATGGTCGACCTAGAGAACAGATTGCTAAATGCATATTTGATCGCCAAATTATTTTGAGTGATACCATTTACATGGAGACCCTTTATGGTGTTCATAGCATATTCAACCACGACAGCCCTGGAACCCCAAACGGTATTTGGACATACGACGCAGTTATCTTTTAATCATGACTGAGATTTAAGCTAATTCTTGCAAATTTATGCCGTTAATATCTGACTATTTGGTGTTTGAGGCACACTTGTGGTGTAGGCTTCTCGGAATCTTGACTGAGATGTAAAGTGCTTAAGCCAGCCCAAGTCTCTATACCATGTCTCTTGCCCTGCACGAAGATAGACTGTGTGTGTAGTACTTCAATAAAAGTGATAGATAACACTTTAATTTTATGTTTTCCGTCTTATTTATTTTGTATGAAAATCTGAGTTACATGTGCTTATTGGTCTAGATTTCATCTCAACTTTAACATATGATGGGTTCTGGTGCCTTTGCTAACCTTCCCCTTTTGGTTCAAATGAAGAAGGCTTTACTCCAACATCAGTGGATGAGCCTGTTGACCTAATCATTTTCCTATGAATGACTCGTAAAAGACTCATTTCAGAACTGTGAGTGGAAGCACACAAACTCGTTGTAGCAGCCGTCGGGTGTCATTTCCCAGTCAAGCACATTTTTTCTCTGAGACAAGCTAAACAGATTGAAATAACGTTGATTTTGTACTGCGTCTACTTACGGCATCTATATAGGCAACTAAAAAGTTAACGTGATTATTCTTTTTTGGTTCTTATATGACACTCTTGTCCACCATTGCTTTACAGGCATTTCCCGGTCATGGAGGCCGTGTATCATGTTTGACTTTTAGAGAAGGATCTTCCCAGTTAATTTCTGGGTCATATGATCGGACAATCAAGTTATGGAATGTGGAAGATAGAGCTTACATGGACACTTTAGTTGGTCACCAAGGTGAAGTTTTGACAATCGACTGTCTTCAGAAAGAACGTGTATTGTCTGTGGGACGTGATCGGACTATGCGCTTATTTAAGGTGAGAGCCCATTTTTTCTAGATGTTTCTACTTAAACATGATCCATCTGGATTCCTACTCATTTCAAAGGATTGAAACATCCATGGGTGGACTTTTGGTCCAAATATATTGATTCTCCCTGCCATGTCAGTTGTCTCTCCTGCGCAGCTTCTTGTCACAACCATTGAATTTGATCTGAAATTGGAGTGTAGGTTCCAAGTTTTACTTTCCCATTGTTCACGTTCTCATATTATGTACTGTCTGTCTCCGTTTAGTCAGGTAGGAAATTAAAAAACTACCACAGTTAATGGTTTATGGCCGTGTAGGGGCCTGGTTTCGCACGCTTTCACTCATATGCCATTCACAGTTTGGGCTTTTCAAAATTACAGGTTGCTGAGGAGTCTCAACTAGTTTTCCATGCTCCAGAAGCATCTTTAGAGTGTTGTTGTTTCATAACTTTCATTAGCAATGATGAATTTGTAACTGGATCCGATGATGGAAGTATTAAGCTTTGGAATCCAATGCGGAGAGAGCCTGCATTTATTGTAGAAAATGCACATTCGATATTGCCTTGTTATGATGAGTTATCTACAAAATATAACAGAGTTTCCAATGGAAATGACACGGGTATGGATGTTTCCCAGTTTCAATTTTAGAGTGGTGTAACCATTTTAACTTGTATTTGGTAAATATGTCTAAAAACTATCAATTCCCTACCCTGTTCCAGCCGGAAATGGAAATATAAAAGATGAAGGACTCTCTTCAACTTTGCGATCTTGCGTTGGTTAAATCATGTGTGTAGAAGCAGTGATCTCATTGCATCAGGAGCTGGTAATGGTTCAGTAAATCTATGGGGAATTGATGGTGAAGCCAAAACCATTCAACACTTGCATGATCTTCCACGTGTAAGCTATCCTCCCTTTGACTCTTCCTCTCATTCTGCTTATGATGAACTTGAAAGCTTTCTGGGTGCTTAGGTTAACGATTTTCATTGTAGTGTTTCCCTCCATAGATACTGCTTTTCTTAAATGTCATGACCTCTATACTTCTCATATCCTTGCGTTAGTTGAATCCTGATTGGGTATCATCTTGTTGAATTTATTTCCGCGTTAAGAGTCATTTGTATTCTTCATATTATTTATGTAAATACTCCAAGTACCCTTGTGCGGGTGCGAGGTTGGTTTGAGCTTATACCCGCCCATGTGCATCCCTAGGCACTTAACCTTTTCTCTATATATTTTTAAAAAAATTTAAAGTTTTTTTTTTTTTGCAGGAAACTCAAGCTTGCTTAGTAGGATTTTCCTATATCCAGGACATAAAATGCTTATTCTATGGATGAACTCTTTTAATGTTAAGAAAAATCCCAGATGAGATTCATTGTCAATCGTTCTTTAACAATAGAAAGCTAACAAAAAGTAAGTATTTAATAGATTTAACGAATTATTAATTTAATACGATGAAAAACAATGTGTATACATTCTTATTGTGAATTAAAATGGAAAATTACCTTATTGTGAACACAATGGGATATAGTGGGTACACATTCCAATCTTAGGTAAAACCTAATAGTACCTTCCCATTCATCAGGAACTCCATTAAGATTACTTTTGAGTTCTTTTAAAAGATCCACCCGATATGAAGTTTTCATAAATTCAAATACTTCACTGTGAGCAAAATCCACCATGTTATCTCTGCGATACCGCTCTTTTTCTAGTAACTCCTGCAACATTTAAATATAAACAATTAATCCATTTTGATCAAGTCTAAATCACTAAAAAAGAAATGGGGAATTTTTTTTACCATGGTCGATTGGGTCATGTCCTTAGGATTAGGGTTGTTTTAGAATGCTTGTTTTTGTTGGAAACGAAGGCTAGAAAGTTCAAATTTGATTAATCTCCACCTATCCTTTATGTGCTTTAAATTTCTTCCCCTTTCAGTTCCATACTCCTCCTTGTAACCTTGGAATACGCGAAACCAAAAAAATTTATCACTTACGTTTCCTCTTCTATAGGATTCACCATTAAATTCTTCCACCCATTTTTTCATTATTACAAGATGTTCAGCGGTATCAAATTCATACATTGTAGTTTATGATCTGAGAGGCTTTATGAAAGCAGTAAGTTTGAAGTGTGAAATATGTTATGGTTACCCGGCCATCTATAGGTACCATCTTACAATTTCGGGTGAAAATATTTTAAAAACAATTCAATAATGTTCATATATACCCTTTACTATTTTAAATACCCCTTGGATGATGGGGAAAGACCTATCACCGACACCCACCGACATAATAAAAGGCCTTCCTTTCCCTGTTGTTGCTCCGAACAAATCAAAAGGATCTATCAGTCACCCACCCAACGACATTAGGAAATCTATCAAGTATTTAACTTTTGTTACCAAATCTACTTAAATTCGCCACATAATCCAAAAATCCATAACCAAAATCTGCAGAAGGTAAAGAAAAAGAAATAAAAAGTACTGGACAAATTTGAAGTGGGTCGTTTTCTATAACACGCGAGACAAAAAGATAGTGATTAGTCGAATTATATAGTGAATTTCCAGACAAAAAGTTAGTGAGTACACTGAAATTTCTAGACAACAATTAGCTAGTGTGTGGTGGTGATAACCAGTAAGGGTAACATGGTTATTTTCACATTCTCCATAATATTTAGTGCACTTATCTTCAATGAGGGAAATATGGTCATTTTCAAAGTCTATAATATTTTCTTTAAATACTTATAATAATGATAGGCTGGTCAATTTATGTAGTCTTCATAATATTTATTGCACTTATCTCCAGTAAGGGTAATATGGTCATTTTCAAAGTGTCTAATATTTACTAAAATTATTTCTGATAATGATAGTCTGGTCATTTACTAAAATTATTGAGGTTGATGTATTTTGATGTGTATTTTTTCTTGCACCCTCTCAGAAAATTATGGCTCACCGTGGAAATGGGTAGACATTCAATACAATGGGTACACAATGTGAAGATGGGAATGATTGTATATATTGCACACACAATGTAAAACAATGGGTACACAATGCGTAGAGGGGAATGATTTTTGTATATATTGCACACACAATGTGAAACAATGGGTACACAATGTGAAGAGAGTAATGATTTTTGTATATATTGCACACACAATGTGAAACAATAGGTATACATTCAATACATTGCATACACAATGTGAAACAATGGGTACACAATGCGAAGCGGGTAATGATTTTTGTATATATTGCACACACAATGTGAAACAATAGGTACACATTCCATACATTGCATACACAATGTGAAACAATGGGTACACAATCCGAAGCCGGTTATGATTTTTGTATATATTGCACACACAATGTGAAACAATAGGTACACAATGTATATATTGCATACACAATGTGAAACAATGGGTACACAATCCGAAGCCGGTTATGATTTTTGTATATATTGCACACACAATGTGAAACAATAGGTACACATTCCATACATTGCATACACAATGTGAAACAATGGGTACACAATCCTAAGCCGGTTATGATTTTTGTATATATTGCACACACAATGTGAAACAATAGGTACACATTCCATACATTGCATACACAAAGTGAAACAATGGGTACACAATCCGAAGCTGGTTATGATTTTTGTATATATTGCACACACAATGTTAAACAATAGGTACACATTCGATCAATTAAAATATTACTAAAAAATATTTTTTTTTCAAAAAGTTATTGCACACATAATGTGAAACAATGGGTACACATTCGATACATTAAAATATTAATAAAAAATATTTTTTTTTCAAAAAGTTGTTCAGAAAATAATAAAAAATTATAATGTGTAGGACTTAAATGTCATAACAATAATAATCAAGGATAAAATAGACCAAAAAACAATTGATAAAACATTTTTGGTAATTTTGAAAAAACTAGACATTTTTGGGCATTGGCCCGTTGTGACCAAAACTGAACCAGGTTTTGCATTAGTGCGAACTTGTTTAAGTGCGTTTCGGATTGATTCTATTAGCATCGCATTTAGCCGGTGTTCGTCATCACCAGTTAAGGTTAGAATGAAAATGTTACCACTCTTCTCTAAACTGCACATTGTGTTGCTGGAGAAGATGATCACACTGGCATTGTCGAGACATTCGGAGAAACTTATAACTGAAAAAAGATACAACTGCATGTGTGAGTGTTTAAGTGAGACAACATGTATAGCCGAATTTTAGTAAATATCTGCATCAAGCAAGATGTCCAAGTCTAACCAACTCCACATGTTGCTAGCTACTCTCCACTTGCATGATCAACAGGTGGAAGAGAATTTAAAACAACTACTGGTACTATCGTGAGGTCCAATTTTACAGCCGATTTTAACCACTACATATTAGTTTTTACTATTTATGTAGAGAACCCTCCTATTTTGGTGAAATATGTTTGTTTGGTTCAAAATGATATTGATTTTGATGAATGAATGAATGAATAAAAAATCGAAGAAGAGAGATTGAAGAATAAGAAGGAAAAGGCGACTGCTAATATGTATCTATGTCATTACAAAGAAAAGCAAAAGAAGAAGGAAATTGCAGCTGGTGAAAAAAATTTATATCATGGCTGTAATAGGGGTGCCAACATTATTACATTTTTGATTGTTTTCATGTTGGTGATGGCAATGGCTTGTGATCAGGTTGAAGCAGGTTTGTGTTACCCCGATTGCAAGGAAGCATGCAGTCTAACCAGAGCCGTTTGTTTTAGTTATTGTGTAGGCAATTGTCTTCAAGGTGATGGTGGTTATAATGCAAAAGCTTTCGCAACCACTTTTATACAAGATAAATAGGTTTCGGTCTTCTTCTTCTTCTTCTTTTAATTGTATTTTACTGGCCTCTGTTGTTTCAGATTCAATTTGATTCAATTTTGGTTAATGTATATGCGTGGAAATTATGTGTAGAATTTTGATATGCAATTTTGGGTATGTGGAATCTCAAGAACCATCATGGATAAATTGTAAGCATTTTGATATATATTTGAGTCTCGCACGAAAAGAACATTTGTAAGCTTCAAGTCCGGTGCCCACTTCTCTTTTCCAATACTCTCGACTACTGTTTGTTTGCAAGTGCGGTTTTGTTTTAAATTAAAAATAGCTCGGCTAGCTAGCTTTCCACCTCGTCTGAATATTTACAAGCGATACTATGGAGCGTATTTCACAGTGTAAGGCAATTGAATCACTTGAGCTTCTCTCGAAGTTGCCCTCATCAGCATAAGAAACGTTGCCCTCATCTAAAACAACCTTTTTTCCTATGTGCCATTGGAGCTAATTTGATACTCTTTCCGTTCTGGAAAGTATCACTTTTCCTGTTGATTATCCTTCCGTTCATATTATTCTCATATTATAGTTAAAATGATGTCATTTGTTGAAGTGGCTTCAAAGCAGGGTTTCTTTGCGAACGAACTGCTTAGGATATTGATTTCCTAGTTGCTACAATACAGATGTGATGTTCTGTGTTTTTAAATATTTCTATGCGTGCAATTCCAACAACGTTGATATGGCCGAGTTGGTCTAAGGCGCCAGCTTAAGGCGCTGGTCCGAAAGGGCGTGGGTTCAAATCCCATGTCAACAGTTAACTATTTTATCATAGTTTTCAGTCCGTGGTTCGTTTTTGGATCTAGAAGTTTGCCCTTCAGTGGAGACTGGAGCATATCACAGTGTAAGACCTTGTTTGTTTGCAGCTAACTTAACTATTTTACCATAGTTTTCAGTCGTTCGTTTTTGGATCTAGAAGTTTACCCTTCAGTGGAGCGTATCACAGTGTAAGACCTTGTTTGTTTGCAGCTAACTCGGTATCTTTGACAATTCCATTAGTCCTATATGGTCGGACTCTTCTTTTAGTCATATGCAGTCATACACTTCCTTTAGTCTTTTGTAATTATGCTACCAGGAAAATCGGACAATTACTTTAGTCAGGTGCATTTGGGAAATTCCTTTAGCCCTCTTTGTGTCAACATCACATCGTTGGATGCTCCCCCTGATGTCGACATCCCCTCATGATTTGCATTTATGGTATTAATGTTGTCTCGTTAAAAACCTTGTCGAGTAACAAAACCCCGTGGAAAAAAGTAACCTCGAAGAAAGGAAAAGAGAGCTCAACATACCATTAGAAGCTCCCTCTGATGTAGGAAAATTTCTTTAGTCCATAACGGTCATGGGAGTTTTAGACAATTCCTTTAGTCTGACGCATGCAATCATGGGTTTTAGACAATTCCTTTAGTCATGCACTTTTCTCATGTAGTCATGGAAGTTCAGACAGTTTCTTTAGCCCTATACTTCTCACATGTTTTTCAAATGTGGACTTAAGTAATGACTTAGTAAATAAGTCTGCCACATTTTTGTCAGAATTTACTTTATTGACTTGAATGTTTAGAAGACATTGTTGTTGCTGATTGTAAAACAACTTCGGTCATATATTTTTCGTATTATTACCCTTAATGTGCCCTTGCTTCATTTGTTCGATGCAAGATGCATTATCTACATAAATGAAAGTTGGTTCTTTTGTGGTAGAACTCAAACCACACGTCCTTCGAATATGTGTAATGATAGACCTTAACCATATAACTCACGAACCGCCTCATGTAGGGAAATGATCTCAGAGTGGTTCATGGAGGTAGCCACAAGGGTTTGCTTGGTCGATCTCCAGGATATCATTATATTCCCTATGATGAACACGTATCTAATTTAGGATCGACCTTTGTGTGGGTATGAGAAGTACCCAGCATCAGCAAAACCAACCAAAACATTATTTGAGGTTTCGGTGTAAGGAGAAGAAATTACATTAGCAGCTCTCCTTTCGTCATCATAGGGATAAAACAAACCCAAGTCAATGTTTCCCTTTAGGTATCTCAAGATATTCTTTATACCAATCTAATGATGTTGCGTTGGTGCTGAGCTATATCTAGCTAACAAGTTCATTGAGAACAAGATATTTGATAGAATTTTAAATAGTGGTAAGAAGGTTGTCGTTCACTCGGACTTGATGAGATTGATTTTAAGAATTAATAAACTAAAATAAAAGAAAAATATATACAAAATATTATCATAGGATGAAGAATTTTACTGGGACCCGGGAGTTTACTGTTTTTCATGTTCATGGGTTCATAAATTAATCCTAGACATTTATAGCTCAAAACAAAAGAAACAATAACTCTATTCTTTGCCAAAGTAGATTTCACAAAACATTAGTTGTAAGTTGTGATCATGATGCATCAAAAGTAATTAAAACTAAGCATGCAACATCAAACAAAATAACAAATAATTAATAAAAATCATAAAACAATTAAATTATATGCAAATAGTTATAAAAGAATTATTTTAATTACCACATGAACGAAAAACAGCCTCCTCCGTCATCCCCAATGCTGGGTTTAGATCATCATTGTGTAAACTTGCTCAAAATATCGATTCATGCTCAAAAATTGTTTACAAAGATGAAATTGAGAGAAAATGATGAAAATCGGGTATTTGCAACGCTTATGAATTGTTGCAAAACCTCTGTTACAATATACGATAGTAGGAAATTGATGTAGTCACTGTTGATATGTCGCTACAAATACTGTTGCAAAACCGAGAAAATACCACGGTTTATGAACGCCAGTCTTTGGCAGCAGTTTCTTCTTCGTCTTCTTCACAGCATATACCAGCAGAAAAATGTCTGCAACTCTTGATTATCACCCACTGTTCTCTACCCAACTATCCATCCCCTTCTCATATCACTCAGAACCATTTATATACTCTTCCGAATCGAAAATACTCGACAGTAACTCAATATAAATTCTCCATTTACTCGGAAGTAAAGAATATCTCCTTGGGAATATTTTCTTCTTTTTCTTTTCTTCTCTTCTCACGCTGCCAACCAGTGCTGAATCTTCCTTATTTATCTTCTTCACGCTTCTACATCGACCAATATCTATCCAAACACGATAAGAACTCATACCAGCCCGTGATTATCTCAACTGCACACATACTCGCCATGTTTTCTTGCTTGGTGAATTATCCCTCTTTTCTTACGATTCTGGGAGACTTACCATTCATGTTAAGCCTCAATAACTCATCTGCAATCCATTTGCTGAAGGAAATCACGAGAAAATCTCTCCAAAACTCATGTGATCACGTGAAATATTTCTCCCATGCATGAACTGTCCTAAATTCATCTGTTGGATTACCTAGCCAAATTCAATAGAAACAAACAATCATACCACGGATGTTACGCTCAATCAAGCTATCCTTAAGAAACTCATCCATTGCATCTCTCTAAAACATCTCCAAAATTTAAACCCTAATCATGTTCTTCCGCTGTAATTATTTCCCGCCAAAAGTAAATTTCAAACGAAGAAGAAAGGGTTGCCTCTTATCCAACATACAGGGTGCAAATATCACTTGATTCCATGGGGTGCAAATAGTAAATAGGGTGCCCCTTAGTAATTGAGTGCCCCTTATCCAAAGCAGGGTTTCGTTTAGTAGTTGTCCTCCGGGGTGCGCTTAACAACTTTTCGAGCCGAATTTTCCAAAAATGTTTATTACCCAAAAATACCTACAAACAAATTTATTATTGATAAAATAAGTCCTAACTAATGTACTTATGGGTGAAAATGCGTCACACTTGCCTGCTCATCAAATTCCCCCACACTTACATTTTGCTAGTCCTCGAGCAAAACAGAAAATTGGCCCGATACACATCTGGTCATATAAAGAGAGAGTGAGACCCGCTACACAGCTGGTCATGACAAATGCCATACACAAGACCCGCGACACAAAATATTTTTTAGAGACCCGCTACACAGCTGGTCATAAATATTTTTTTTCCAGACCCGCTACACAGCTGGTCACAATATGCAAGAAAAATTCCTGAAAAACAAAAATAAAAAGTTAATAACCACTCCCCTACACTTAAATCTAACATTGTCCTCAGTGTTCTAAAGATGAAATTAAAAACATGAACAAGGAGAAATTTTCACTATCTAAAATAAGTGAGGAAGGATATTACCAAAGTATTGAAAACATGGGTTACCTCCAAGCAAGTGCTAATTTTAAAGTCTTCAGCCAGACTAAGAAAAGCTTACTCACCTCATAGAATCATAAAGAAGTAACTTGAACAACTGCGGGTCATCTGAATCAAAAAGTGTTACCCAAAGGAAAAGGAAATTACAACAGACCATTAAGATACCGAACATACCCTTATTTAATTTTTTTATTAAGACAACTATATCTAGTTGTGGTTCAGGTTCAGGTTCTATAAAAGGGTCTAGATAAAAAAATAATCAAGGATCAAATTTCCTCAATGGTAAGATCATGAAGGTCAGGTTAAAGAGTCTGGAAATAATTAACTAAGAACTTAGAAGCACATAACAACAACCTTAATAATTGGGGATCCTCTAAGTCAATCAGATTTGACTCACACATTTGACCACAGTAGTGGTCATTCTTAAGGAAATGTGTCGACCCAAATCTCCTAAAGTAATTAGGTTTAGTCTCAAAACTTAATAATTGGCACATCTGAAACTTATACGTTCCCACAATTGGTTGAAAAATATTTGGTGGGAAAACAAAGTCAATTTGGGAATTATCGCATGGGTAAACCACATCAACCAGAGGATGGGTTTCTAACAACTGAACTTCTTCCTGGACATTATTAGGTTCGGAAGACCTAGTATGAAGGTAATCTGGCACAATGGTTGAGGCACCTATATCAAGTCCCAAGTTAGGGACCTTTCAAGAGTTAAAGCACATGGAGAATAATAATCACCCCCAAACTTAGATTTTTCAGTGTCTCTAGAAAGACTAGTCACAACTTCCCTAATTTTAAGGTCCTGAAAATGGTCAATTGATTCTTCTAAGTCTGGTTCATCCTCACTCATCGATATGAGTTCATTTTCTTTGCCTAAGACTATAGTTTCTAAATCGCTAGACTCAAAATAAACTCGTTCCTCTAAACCATCATTGGCTTCGTGAAAAGGAAATACTACATCGTCTAAAACGGGGGTATTTCTAGTCAAATCCCCGTCCTTTTGAATATGTGAATAATTATTAAAATTATATGGATTTGTACTAGACATAATATTATCAGTATAAAGCTCAATCGGAGTAACAAATTCCTGATCACCATGCCTACATATTTCAGATTCTTCATCAATACTATCCTCATCATAATCATCATTATAATAACATGAAAATGATCGAACCTCATCTAAACAACTAGTGTTACCAATTCTAACCTCGTTATCTTTATTATGTGAATAACTATCTTCATTCTCAAGGGTATTATTGGATACACTATATTGGAAATTCAAGTTATTTCGAGCAATACTTTAGTTCGTCTCTAACTCAAGTCTACGTGTCGACTTAGCTATCCTCTCGAGGGTCTTTTCTAAAGAAAGTTCCCTTAGTGTTGGATCTAAGTTTTGATTTAATCTATTGATGATATTTTCTAAAAAAGATTCAGTCGTTACTGCAGTCCTTTCATCCATAACTACGTTATTCGCCTCAGCTAACTTATATGTCGATTCAGCTAAATACCTGAGGGACTCTTCCAAAGAAGGAATGGGAACAGAAGGATCATAAAAAGGACTACTTTTCAAAATTTTAATTGTTTCCTTTAAAGACGAAGAACTAGTATTATAATCTTCTTGCTCGTATGACCGATGCGCGTGTGGATAGTAATTTTGCTCACCGTGGTATGACCCATAACCTTCAAAAAGTTGGTGTTCCCAACCACTATCTACACTATGGTCATAAAAAGTGTAATGTCCATATTGTTCAGTTAAATATTCATTGTATTGGCTATACCAGTTTGACATTCTCAATATGAAATACAACCCACTGATTGGGGATTCGTTGGTGGATAGAGTCTTACCTCCCGTACGAGACGGGCGATGAACCCTTGAAGTCGACTCAGGCCACCGACTCCAATGCCAGTGTACGAACCTGAAGGGCCGAGACAGTATCATAACTTTCGTCCTTCCCTGCAGCAGTTTTATTAGAATTCACCCTACTTAGGGTTTAAAAATAATAATGTCCAATATTCCAAAAATAAAGTTCAAAAATGTCCAAAAAATAAAAGATTACAAAAATAAAATCCTAATTACAGTTTCTAAAAATAAAATAAAATAAAATCTAATAAAAATGAAATAACTATATACAAAAATATTATTCTTTACTCCTTTGGATTTCTATTTTCTTTCTTTCTTTGGCTTCGCTTTACTTTTCAACACTTTCTTTTTTTCATAAGCTCCACACCAAATCTTAAAGCAAACAGAAAATACCAAAATGCGTAAAAAGGAACAAAAATAATAAAAATAAAACTAAAACATAAAAACAAGTCCTCGTCAGCGGCGCCAAAAATTGATCGAATTTTATATAGTGGTAAGAAGGTTGTCGTTCACTCGGACTTGATGAGATTGATTTTAAGAATTAATAAACTAAAAGAAAATAAAAATATATACAAAATATTGTCACATGATGGAATTTCACTGGGACTCCGGATTTTACTGTTTTTCATGTTCATGGGTTCATAAAGTAATCCTAGACATTTATAGCTCAGAATAAAAGAAACAATAACTTTATTCTTTTCCAAAGTAGATTTCTAAGTTGTGAGCATGACGCATCAAAAGTAATTAAAACTAAGCATGCGACATCAAACAAAAAAACAAATAATTAATAGAAATCATAAAACAATTAAATTCTATGCAAATAGATATAAAAGAATTATTTTAATTACCACATGAACGAAAAATAGCCTCCTCTGTCATCCCCAATGTTGGGTTTAGCTCATCATTGTGTAAACTTGCTCAAAATATCTATTCATGCTCAAAAATTGTTCACAAAGATGAAATAGAGAGAAAATGATGAAAATCGGGTATTTGCAACGCTTATAAATTGTTGCAAAACCTCTGTTACAATATACGATATATAGTAGGAAAGTGTTGTAGTCACTGTTGATATGTCGTTGCAAAGACTGTTGCAAAACCGAGAAAATACCATGGTTTATGAACGATAGTCTTTGGAAACAGTTTGTTCTTCGTCTTCTTCACAACATACACCAGCATAAAAATGTCTGCAAATCATGATTCTCACTCACTGTTCTCATCCCAACTCTCCATACCCTTCTCATATCACTCATAACCCTTTATATACTCTTCTGAATCGAAAATACTCGACAGTAACTCAATATAATTCTCCATTTACTCGGCAGTAAATAATATCTCCTTGTGAATATTTTCTTCTTTTTCTTTTCTTCTCTTCTCACGCTGTCAACCAGTGCTGAATCTTCCTTATTTAACTCCTTCACGCTTCTACAGCGACCAATATCTATCCAAACACGATAAGAACTCGTACCAGCCCGTGATTATCTCAACTGCACACGTACTCGCCCTGTTTTCCTTCTCGATGAATTATCCCTATTTTCTTACAATTATGGGAGACTTGCCATTCCTGTTAAGCCTCAATAACTCATCTGCAATCAATCTGCTGAATAAAATCACGAGAAAATCTCTCCAAAACTCATGCGATCACGTGAAATATTTCTCCCATGCACGAACTTCCCTGATTTCATCTGTTGGATTATCTAGCCAAATTCAATGAAAACAAACAATCATACCACGCCTGTTACGCTTAATCATGCTATCCCTAAGAAACTTAGCCATTGAATCTCTCTAAAACAGCTCCAAAATTCGAACCCTAATCATGTTCTTCTGCTGTAATTATTTCCCGCCAAAAGTAAATTTCAAATGAAGAAGAAAGGGTTTCCATTTATCCAACATCCGGGGTGCGAATATCACTTGGTTCCATGGGGTTCAAATAGTAAATAGGGTGCCCCTTATCCAAAGCAGGGTTCCGTTTAGTAGTTGTCCTCCGGGGTGCGTTTAACAACTTTTCGAGCCGAATTTTCCAAAAATGTTTATTACCCAAAAATACCTACAAACAAATTTATTAGTGATAAAATGAGTCCCAACTAATGTATTTATGGGTGAAAATGTGTCACACTTGCGTGCTCATCAATATTTTGTCGAGTACATTGCCAACTACAATAATGCGCCTATTGCACTTAGATAGGGACATCCTTATCCCAATACATTTTCGTCACCTTCCTTTATACGAAATGGATCTTTATGTACATCTAAATTTTGACCATTCATGGGAGTGCTAGCCGGCTGCACATTGTCCATATTAAATTGCCTGAATATCCAATGGACATATGCATACTGGTGAATTAATATTCAACAATCTCGATGTTCTAGTTTAAGTCTTAGAAACATTCGAGTTTTCCCAAGATCTTTCATCTCAAATTTGGATTTCAAATAGCTTGCGATTTCTTTTAATTTGTCAAGAGTTCCTACTATGTTCATACTGTCGACATAGGAAGCTATACATGCAAATTTAGAACTTGTTTTCTTTACAAATACACATGGGAACAATTATTTATTTGAATATCCTTTCCCATTCAAATAATCACTTAGACGGGTATACCACATCCGACTGGATTGTTATAATCCATAAAGTGAGCGTTTCAACTGGATTGCAAACGCACTCTGTGGTTTAGAGTTACTTTATTTGGGAAATGAAAGGACATCTAGCACTTTCATGAATATCTCTGTATCTGGATCCCCATATAGATATGACGTAACCACATCGATAAGTTTCATTTCAAGCCCTTCTAAAAAATGCCAAGCTCATACAATTAGCAGAACATTATGATGTTCACTACAAAAGAATAAGCGATCCAGGGGTTTATGAGAAACCTAGCTCCACAAGGTAAACCTATCACTACGCTTTGTTACAAATAATCATATATGTCCCACAGGCTTTACACTTGGTGGGTTAGCACTACCATACCAAATACTTGTATATTTGTCAAAGAACTAAGTTTTTCCTGGATTATGAAGGCCAAGTATGCTATTTTTTTATAGATTAATCAATATAGAGCATGGTTCGATCTCGTTGTGCTCTGCTTTTGGAGAAACTATATATGAATTATATCATCAACATCCATGCATGATCCTCATTGACTCATGCACATTCTCATAATCCAATAGGATTTCATTATTCTCTAGAATCATCTAAAACTTCGGAACGTCCTCCTGTATGATTCATGGACATATTTAGAGACAATATTATGAGATAATTATGGATAATATAAATATTAGATTGTTCCTTACTCACCCACTTCCTTTCTATGTGAGCATTTGTCGAACCTGATGGTCTCTCCAACTTCTTTTTTGGAGCCACGGACTCAACCACACTTCCATAAAATGTATTTGCAACACCTTAGTTTATGTTTCATATCCTATATTAAGGATTTATATCCTTGGAGGCATGCTTGCAATTGGTATATGTGATCTCGTCACTTTACTGATATCAATAAATGCATTAGGAAATAGAATCGGCCACATTCAAAATATTGATAACTCTTTTCACTTTACTTTCACATTGGAGTGCGGGGATCAAGATGAGACAACGTGGGAACACACCACGACAATTCATGTCGTTCCCTTTGGAAGTCGTTTTCCCTACCTCCCCCTAACGCCGGGAAGGTTGTCACATCAAAGTGACAATAAGCAAATCTAGCGGTAAAGAGATCTCCTGCCAAAGGTTCTAAGTAGCGGATAATTGTTGGGGATTCATATCCAACATAAATACCTAGTCGTCTTTGTTGACCCATCTTAGTACGTTGTGGGGGCGTAATAGGCACATATATGGCACAACCAAATATGCGTAAATGTGAAATATCAGGCTTATATCCAGTTGCCAGTTGGTACGCAAAAAATGGTTAGCTAGCAGTGGGTCTAAAATGAATAAGTAATGTTGGATACAATATGGCGTACCCCCGGGCAGTAATAGGCATGTTGGAATGCATAACCAATGCCCTGGCTATCATATGTAACCTTTTGATGGTAGCTTATGCGAGACCATTTTGAGTGTGTACATGGGGTACAGGATGCTCTGCGTCCATTCCTTTAGACTTACAGAAATCATCAAATCCTTTAGATGTAAATTCTCCAGCATTATCCAGTTTGATAGACTTGATTAGATAATCAGGGTGATTAGCACTTTATCGTATAATCTGTGCTGCGAGCTTTGTGAATGCAACATTTTTTGTGGACAACAATGCAACATGCGACCAATGGGTGGTAGCATCATACAGAACCATAAAGTAAATAGCCGCATTTTTGGATGTATAGGTCCACCAATATCACCTTGTATTCTTTGTAAAATACTTTGTTTTGTATCTTTAGCATATATAGGATGGTATCGATCCTATCTTTGCTAAAGAACAAGATTTGCAGAATGAATGATGTGCCTTTGATAAGGACATCGAAGAAGAATGAGACAAAGTTGTTCTTCAATTACTTTGGAAGACGAAGGTTGCGCTTCTCTTACTTTAGAAGGCATAAAATGTGCATCATTTACTTTAGAATGCACATTGTTACTATGCATTGTAACAATATTTTGTTTAATTTTCTTTTTCATTCAAAAGAAAGGATGTCCGTGTGAGTTCTTCAAAACACGGATCATCATATCACGACCTAGATTCCCTAGTTGATCGTGCCAAAGCTTATACAAGTCACTAGCCAACAGTTCATCATTGGAAACCATATGGGATTTGATAATCCTAATAGTGGTGATATACAATCCACTAGAGTGACTCATTAGTTTCTCTAATATGCGTTTCCTTCCGCATTCACTAGAGGTCACATATATGTATTCAATTCCATTTTCACAGTGAGTTTCCAAGTGTTAACCATTTGCACGGATATCCTTGAAGCTCAACAAGGTGAGGTTAGCTCTTGGTGCATATAGATCTTTTGTGAATTTAATCATTGTGTCGTTTGGCAACAAAAATTGAGCCATATGTCATCCAATTATTACTTATGATGATCAAATCATCGTAGTCACAAAGGTATTACAGGGAGTAAGATACAACTAATTTTCTATTTCTTAGGATAGTGTGGGTGCTTCCACTATCACCTAGTCATTATATTTCTCCTTAAGACATTATTACAAGCACATTAGGAAGGAATGTTATTAAAAGGAACGATATATCTTACTTTCTTTAGAGATTTCTATCCCATTAGATTGATGTCCTTTTCATTATAATATACATGCTAAACAATAGAATATCATAAACAAAGTAAAATTCTACATACATTAATATAAAAACAAGTACTTATAGATAAACTATACATGTAACATCAAACAAATCGTAGTCTAAGACAACATAAAATACAAGAGACTTAATGTATTTAGGCTCACAAAAATTCAGGTACTTCAATTGCTGGGGAAAAGTCTGAATTGCCCAAGAAGATTAAAATTATGAAGCTGGCGTCAGGGTTAAGATTATTTTAATTCGTGTAGTGAACTTCTTGCTCGAGAGTTTCCCGATACATTTTGTATCTCGTAGCTACGTTGACACTAGACTTACATTGCTTTTATCAATGTCCGGTAAATCCGTACTTGTAACAAGACGCATTTCTATCTGAGGCCTTTTTAGTAGAGGGATTCTTAGTTGTTTTCTCGAACTTAGGGCCGCTAACACTATGGCCAGAATTTACTTCTCTGTGCCCATTAATATAGTGCTCAAGTCCTCCTGAGTCCACAAAAATGACAAATTCTGGTATCATTTTCCCGTGGCCAAATTTCTTTATGGACGAGATGGATTATCAAAACCAAATTTCCTTATGGTTATGTGGGTAACACGGATATGTCATAGTTTAATTTATGATCATAACCCAGTCAACATAATTAAATAACCAAATTTCTTTATGGTTATCAAAGGTGTAAAGAATAAACCAAATTTCGTTATGGATATTAGAAGTGCAAACCATAAACCAAATTTCATTATGGTTATAAGAGGTTCAAACTGTAAATCAAGTTTCGTTATGTTTATTAAAGGAGCAAACCCGTAGACCAAAATTCGTCATGGTTATCGAAGGTTCAAATAGGTAAACCAAATTTCGTTATGGTTATCGAAGTGGAAACCGCTTGTAAAACAAGCGCCCTGTTTGTGAACCATTTTTTTATGGTTATAACAGGGACCAATCATTTGCTTACCAACTTTCTTTATGGTTTAAAGATTGCAAACAATTTGATAATAAGGATGAAAAAATAGTCAATTGACAACATGTCCATTAAAAAAAGTAAACTATGGGCTCATTTATCATTTACATGCGCATAATTATGAGGATTTAATTTGCAATCCGTTTGCATGTTTTAGTAGCAAACCATCTGCGGGGAAAATATTTAAAGAAAATTGATAAATGATTTTTTATTATTATTTTGGTTAATATTTATAGCATGGATTGGTGATATTAAACAAGGATAAAATATGAATATTAATTATTATATAGCATTAGTTGTATATCAGGACAATATCATGATTTACTAAAAAAAATCCATGACATAAATTAGAAAGCATGCAATGCATACATACCATACATAAACTATATATATATATATATTTAATGACAACATATTAAAATATCATAAAGGTATAACTCAATATGGTAAAAAAGAAAATCAAAAAAATTAAAGATGCTTTTGTATATCACATGACTAAATTAATGAGGGTAAAAATACAAACATTCATTACTTTTAAGAGAGATAATTAATAGTATATATGATAAAACCAAGTATGTCTCTTTCAAGGGGACAAACATGCATGTATCAAAAGAAAAATTCTCCCCTCTCTCCATAACCGTTTTTTTTCCAAAAAACTCTATGAAACAAATATTTATAAATCTTTGATTCTCTAATATTGTAATCCAAATCTGTTGGATATTATCTGGATTATTAAGATTTTCCAAATAGATTTGGATACAATCCATATATATTATTATTATTATTATTTTAATTATTATTATTATTATTATTATTATTTTAAGAATGCATGTGTAGAAGAATACATGGATTTTCTTAACAAATAAAAAAAAAGTCATAGTTTAGATATACCTTCTTTAGCTTTGCTTACTTGATCTAATTAGAAAACAAGAAAAACTATAGTGGTGAAGGATCACTTCTCAGTAGAACTAATAATTGTAGTTTATGTAAAAAAAAAACACTCAATTTTGGCTAAAGCAAGGTGCTGATAACGTGTTTAAGTATATTGGAAACAAGAGACAAACATAATAGAAGCAAAAGTAGAGTAGAATGAGAATAAGAGAGTTCCATTCATTTCCTTTGTCTTGTACACTTTAAATACATAACATTAAATGCATGTCGTAGTATAGGTGTTGGGATAATGTATGATATGTGTTTAGTGGGAAGAGAAAACACAACATATGTCTAGGAGAAGAGGGGAGGTGCACATGCACTTTGCCACATGTGGTCAGACATTATTCCCCACATATTCCTACAAAAACACCCTTTCTTCTTCTTTTTAAGCATGAAGATAAATAATACAGACCTACATCGCTATTACATGTGGGTATCTGGTACCCATAGAATCAATTAATATAATTTGGTTAAGAACTCATAATCAAAGTCATCATATCCTCAGAATCAATGTTCAAGTTGAAAAATAAGAATCATAGTGTGTGACTAACAAAATCTTAATACTATCCACACACAAAGGCACTACTAGCCAAAGAAACACCTTTTTTTTTTGAAGCATGAGGATAAATAAAACAGACCTAGATCGCTATTACACGTGGGTATCTGGTACCCAAAGAATCATTTAATATAATTTGGTTAAGAAAGGATGGAGTTGCATGGTCCCATATTGTTGTTGAAATATTTCCCGCTTGGCTTCCGTCCGCTGCATAATTTGCTAGATCATCTGCTATTTGATTCCCTTTTTTTATAGTTGTGATGTATATCGCACTAATGGATTTATCGCATTCTTTGTTTCAATCATTCCAAAGATATACCAAGGAGATTCAATGATGATTTTATGAAGCGCATGATATTTTCTGAGTCGGTCTCAAATAAAACTTTTGTTCATTGTCTCTTTGTTGCAGTCCTGATTGCAATTAGTGTTTCCCACATTTTGGACGTTAGTGCAGTAGTTATTCCTAAAGGTTGAGCATAAGCCATCACAGTACGCGCATTCGAATCCCTCCAAATGAAACCCGCTCCTGTCATTCCTGGGTGACCCCTAGCAGCACCATCAATGTTGATTTTTATCCAATCTGATTCTGGTATGGACCATCCTGCTGATATAGTTGTTGTTGTTCTAATATTGGTTGATACAATTATGGAAGGTGATTCTCCAGGGACAAATGGGGGTGATATCTTTTTTCCCATTTAAATTCTCATTGTTGTATCAAAGACCTTGTCAATATGTCTTCTGGAGGAGTATGGCATTGTTTGAAAATTAGTTCATTTCTAGTAGTCCAAAGATTCCATAATAGGAAACAGTATGCCGTGATTGAAGATTTAGGGGCATATTCTTGCAAAATTTGTTAAATGGTTTTCTGAGGAGTTAATGTGGTCGGGGAGTTGCGAGTGGTGGGCCAGTTTTATGAAAGGCTATTGAAGATGTTATTTCCGGTAGTTACTGATGGTGTTGCTAGGGGTCCAAAAACACCTCTCTACAGATAACTTACCAACGGAGAAAATAAAAACATATTTTTCGAATAAACTTACTTAAACATCACTTTTTCTTATGGAATCCTTTTTCATCGTCACTTTAATGGAAATTGCAATACCATCGTTCTTCTCTGATTCGAACCCATCCTCCCATGACTTGCTATTCGCCTTTTTCTTCCTCTCAGTCTCCATACTATGTTTTGAAGCTCCACCTTCAATATCCATTTTAATTTTTTCTTCATCTGCAAACTCATTACAAATAAGTGAGGTACAAACCAGACCATTAAAAATGGACATCGATTAACCAGTATTATTTCATAAAGTTATTAAATAGGTTTACCTAAGTAAATAGCAAATAAAGGAATTAACAAAGAAAATGGACTCTAAAGACTCACTTACTGGACTTGTGACTGCATCTACTGTTCCTCGTCCTTGGCTCTACAAATGGTAGTATAAGATAATTTTCATAAATACGCAAATTCATAAAAATGAACAATATTTGTTTTTGATAAATGAAGTAGTATTTCAGTCAAACATCGCCAACTTTTGAATAGGCACATAAACCTCACCAGCGAGTTCACTCAGACTTTTCTATCTCAAAAACTACAAAATCATATGAATATCAAATTGATGAAAATTTGGTTGTGTATTCATTCTTGTTCCTGACATGGTAAGGTCTGACTTTTTCTTATCATCATCTAAGATTTTGGCATTTTGCATAACAGTATCCATGGACATGGACATCTCGTCCTCGTTATCATCATAAAATTTTCATCCTCGTAATCATCATAAGTATCACAATAATCTGTATCTAGAAACAAAATTATTACTTTGAATAACTGCGTTAAAATCGACACTACGAGACTCTTCCTTCTGTTTCCTTGCCAAATCATCTGCATCGTGGAGAACCATTATGTTGATGAAAAGAAATAACTGGAAAACGGAATTCCGGTCGGAATTAGGGACTAATGAATTATGGTCCAGGCTTAGCAAGGCGGAAACATGCGGATGTTGAAGGAACTCTGGTCGTCCTCTGGCTCTAACTCTGCTACTAGCGTACACTCAGAGCCAGAGGTTGGTGCCCTAAATTTACAAGGGGTTAATAGGGAATTTTGGAGACATTCCAAATCACTTGTTAGTCGATATGGAGTCTTTATAAATATTTGAGAGTTTTTGTTATTGGATATAGTGATTTTCTGAAAGTCTTTAGAATTCTCTGTTAATGGATAGTGCCTTTTTGAAAGTCTTTAGAATTCTCTGTTATTGGATTTGGATTTCCAAATCAATGATTTAAGGTTATGGGAGATTTTTAGATACTTTTAAGTGAAAATACACCATAAAAAACTGAAAACAAAGTCTCTCCAAAATAGGTGATATTTGGAGAGACTTTAGGATATTTAAAAAAATAAAATAAAGAAATAATAATAAACCAAATAGTAGATATAATAAATTCCATGCGTATAAATGTTTTTTATTATTTCCCAAAAACTCCACATTATGCGAGATGTTAACCCGTGCATTATGTTCATGTTCAATTTGGTTTAATTTCGAGTTGACAAAATAGTCACAATTTCTATTAGGCACGCGTAAATTTATAATTTTTCATTGATTATATTCTTCCATTTTCTTGTATTAAATCTATAAATTATTTATTATATATTAATTTTACAAAATGATTTAATTTTTTTTTCTTAATTGATGTATGTAAGGAAAATTCCAATATATTTTTTGTCTCAGTGACTCACTGAGATTTTCTAAAATTCTCTCAGAAAGTCCCCCAAAATCAATAAACTTACAGAGAGTCTCGAAATCTCTTATAAAAAAATTCTCTCGATATTTATAAAACTCCCAATTGACTAAACCCATGTTAAACTCCCTTCCCGAAAGTGTGTTTCCTGGATAAATCCTAGGGGTTAGCCTGATTTTTTGACCTTGTTTTTGAAAGGTATAATGGTGTGGTGCCTTCCCGGATTCTCTAGCTTTATCTAAGCTAGAGCATTATACTGGACATAATCGGGCTATATTTCTAGAATGTGGAGAAGAGTAACCAGTGTGGCATTCATCTTTTCCTACTGTCTGGTAGATAGCTTAGCCTAAACTTCCAAACGATATATTTTTGTCCAATACGGAATCCTAGTCTCTACCGCATTCGAAATTAGGAAAAATACACAACTGCATCTGGATACAAATGTCTAAACCAAACGGCTAACCAATCTTATCATAATACCCCCCAGTCACAAATTTCTTGTGGACTTTACCATGTCCACGAAAAAATCAAATTTTTTTGTGGAAAGTGATTAGCGATGGTCTAACGACATGCATTATTCTAAAATGCATCTAACTCAGCATTTCCAACTTATGCCCCAATGCAATTCTGATCCAGAAATGGCTGAGCATATACTCATCTACTTCCAAGTTGCAACTACTTCTAGGAACACCCTTCTCACTCGCCTTTCAACCAACCCAGATTCTATAGCTCCGCAAACAACAATCTCACAATTTACACAAGCTAAATCCCTAACCTCAACCATTACCACTTTTATGTTTTTTAATTTGGTTTTTGTCGAAATCCTGAAAATAAACGTATATAGCGCCAAAAGAAATCAACACTGTAAAGTATTTTACTAGTGGTGTTAAAGTAGCAGAAGGATTACGCATGGGCGAAGGACCCTACCTTTTTTATTACCTAATAATCTACCATCTATTGTGCCATCAAGTACCACAAGAATAACATATATTGATAAGATGACCTAACATGGACATGACTAAGATCAACACAAATATGGGACACCTAGGAATTACATGTGTGAGCCTCATTTGCATTTGAAAATTAAGCTTAATTCAATTTAATCCAATCTTAAATTAGAGAGACATTTAAACAAATATTAAAACTTAGGACTTAGACTAAGTGGACAATGAAGAAATCAAAAAATAAATATTGGACAATATTTGGGAAAGTATCTTAAAATCTCGAAACAACTTCCAAATGCAAAGTATTTTTCGTAGATGCGACGATATTCCGCACGAGCCCATTGTTGAAGTTCCATCATGCTTTCACCACTCCTCAAGTTTCGACCTTCTTGATGAATTAAAGCAACATACCTAGTAACTTCCTGATTGATTGTAATGATGCGTTCACTCAACTCTGTAAAATCACGATTGTTGAGGTTCATTGTTTGTTCTTGAAATTTCCCCAAAACCCTTTGCCAAACTATTTGGGGGTGTAATGCATCTCCAAATAAAGTTACAGTAAAAGAAATATTATTCCTGCAAATACATTCATCTTCCGCAATAATGAATTTTGATTTTCGCATCCTAAATTGCCTTCTCTTAATTTGACTTCTCCTAATTTGACTTTGCTCATTGGAACGATTAACAACTTTTTTTATTTTAGGCAGCTTGTTCGTTTGCTACTAATTCAGCCATGTTCACATTATCATCCATGCTCTCTGAGGAATTGGAAGAGTGATGAAAAGAGTTGGAGATTGAGAAATGAGAAATTCTATAGAGATTTAGAAATTATGGTGTGAGTTGAAATGAGATTGAACTTAGGTATTTATAGAGGGAAAAAATAGCGGTCGTTGGATAAAAATCTGATAAGCGATGATCAGACAGCCGAGCGATAGCTTGACTAGCGCTGGCGCTTTAAAGACCAACGAGCGCTGGCTTGACCGTCGAGCGATGGACACTCTATCGCTCGCTGGAAACTCCATCGTGTATGCCTATATGTTGTTCCTGACATATAGGCATATGAGTTTGGCAGTTTATCATAGAGGTGTAAAACATGTCGGCCTGGCACAGCCCGGCACACGAAGTCGCGTGCTTCACGTGGCATGTGCAGTGCTGTGCTGTGCCAACGATTTAAACGTGTTGTGTCGTGCTATGCTTTACTAGTCAAAAGCTAGGCACAACACAACCCACGGGCACATCACACGAATAAACGTGTCGTGCTGTGCCGTTCTAGCACACGTGCTATAAATAATTTGAAATCACTTAATGTATACATTAAGTCGGACATTATCACAAGAATTTAATTAGACAACATATCATTTGAAATTATTTCAAGTAAAATTAACAAGTTTATTCAATAAAAATAAATAGCCCATCAAATATAAAATTGGATTATTGTCATGTAAATTAATGTTTTAGTTAAATATAGGTGACGATATTATAACAACGATATTGAAATATATTTTCCAAATATTAAGGTATTATATGTGTTGTTATAAATAAGTCAGCATAAAATGTTAAAAACTAGCTAGAATAGTGACTCTTTTGTGAAATATACAAAAAATGTGATGTATTATGCCTTTTTATATGGTGTATTTGTACATGTTATGACGTGCTTTCTTAACGTGCTGTGCTGGGATGGGCCACGTGCTTATCCGTGCCGCGTGATACTGTGCCAATTTGTCAAACCCAGCACGTCCCATTTAACTAACGTGTTGTGCCGTGCTGGGCTGGGATGTGCTCAAATTTTAGCGTGTTGTGTTTTGCTCGTGCTAGCATAACCCAATTTACACCTCTAAGCATACCCACAATGGGTACATATATGCCAAATATTATCTTTTGGCATATGCATAGGAATAGGACTTAGAAAAGTTCCTACGGCAATGGCCAAACATAAAATTATGTTCAGCCAGGTGGATGGCCAAAGTGGGTTTTCCACTATGGGAAAACATTGGGCGTCAGCCAACTAGGCGCGCATCATTTAGGAAAACGGTGGCGCTCAGAAGAAAAATGCTGGAGTCAAGGGAGAAAACACTGGCGACAGGAAAGTTGTCGCCCGCGTCACATGCTGTGTCGCCGAAGTTTTCATTGGTGGCGCCAACGGGTAGTTTTAAAATTTTGAATTTCACCTTTCTTTCTGTAAATTGTCGTAATCTTCGAACAATTAAGTACACCAAAATTCACCTGAATTTCTCTTATAAAAATGGCTGAAAAAACGATCACACTTTTCTGCGATGCAAAACTTGAAGCTGATGTTTCTAAGATATGTGGGAGTTTTAAAAAGATTGAAAATTGTAAAAGGAAAGTGAAAGTTTTAGAAGTTGCTCCAAGAAAATGTTCCGGTAAAAGGCAAAGAAAAGCTCATGTTTTGAAACTTAACAACCAAAAATTGAAAAATAAAGGTGAAACAGTCAAAGAGCGTGTTGAATGGAAAATACGTCAAATGAAGATAAACATGAGGCCTAAACTTGTACTTGATTTTTATTAATTTTTTTAATATTGTCGAAGTTTATATCTTGTAAAATTGGCAGTAATATCAATGAATGAAAATGTTTATATTTTAAAATAGATTTCCACTTCAAATTACGTGAAATTTATTACCATTTATTTAAACTTGCAAATAACATCAAACTACATTTTAACAAACCACAACAAAAACATCAAACCACATCAAATCCAACCACATTCTCACTGTAAAGTTCATAGCATTCAAAATGCCTAAACTCTCTCCCGTCTCTTAGGTAAACTTGGTCAGAGCGATGGTTTTCAGTTCTTCGTTGGATAATCCAGAATTGTTACGATGAACCATCCACAATCTTTCCGTATAATGTTTGATTTCATTACTTATGAATGCAATTCTTAGTTCTAGGCTCTTACTGTTTCTTATTGCTTCATTCCGCGAAAATACAAAATGTCCCAATACTCTTTCCCAGAAATGGTCATGGTTCATTGGTCTCTCCATACGATGTAACCAACATCGAACTAAAGCAACATCTTCTTCCATTGTCAATTCCGGCAGCGACACTCGAGTGCAGTAACGATGTACTTGAGATGGGCCATCTTTTAGAATTCTGAAACACGTTTCGAAACGAAAAGCCTTACCGTGAGCTTCCTCTCAATCAATTTCCATTACATGTTCAAGAAATGGCTGGACTACAAGCCTAATAAGCTGAAAACGAGCACGCAATTGATGAGCATCTCAGTTTCCTGGGTTTTCCGTCAATGAGACGAACATTGAAAACACGTTCTCCCAAAAAAAACTATCATGAGAAATAACAACACCAGTGATTACCCTATGAAAGAAATATGCTTTGCATAGAGTTATATCCTCTTCTTCGGTAAACTTGGGACCACAATTTCTAAGAGACATTTCTGTAAAGGAGGAGGATAGATATAAGATATAAGAAAGAAGAAGAAGATGTGATTTTTGAGATACAATGAATGAATTTTATAGGATTTGAGAACGGAAAATTTGCCGTTGGGAATGGAAATTTAGCCGTTGACGGTTGATATAAAGTCTCGGGCGACATTAGTAAAGTCACGGGAGACATTTGTAAAGTCGCCCAAGAATTTCCTACGAGCGCCCGTTTGAATTACCAACGCCTATTTTCTATTATAAATACTTCACTAGATTTTATTCAAAACCAAAACAACCGATTTCTCTCTCATCATCCACCATGTTTTCTAAAGGCAAAGCGAAGCAAATATTATGTGTCGAAGCAAAAGAGGTTTGCCCATTATGTTTCATGGATAACCACAGTCTTATGCAATGTCCTTGGATGTATTCAAAGTGTCCGCAGAAAGGTTGTTCACGCATCAGAATGGTGATTGAATCACAACCGGAAAAGATCAGGTATTTGCAATGTCAAGATCCCAATTATCCAGATGAACCACATATGCTAGATGATGCTATGAAGATTAAAAAAGAATAAGAAGAAGAAAAGATTGCAACAATGTGCAAAAACTTCAAACTTAAAGCCAAATTGAAGAAAGAGTTATTACACTGCAATCATTGTGGATATGGAAATCACGAATACAAACATTGTCCACAGAGAATCAGTTCATGCTCAAAGCCCGGTTGCAAGACTTTTATGTATTTGTGGACTTCTTCTGAAGAAGACACATATGGAAGGCATTTTTGGGAATGTCCCATGTGTTTTTTGGTGGAGTGGGCTGATTGAAGTTGTAGGACAAATCGATTCATTATGGTATTATGTTATTTAATTTGTTGTTTATTAGGTGTTATTACGATTATCTAAAACCATCAATATCATAAATAAAAACATACTGCATTGAACAACCACATCATACATGAGAATAAAAGAAATACATTAAATTAAAACAACTAATACATATGCGTCAATTCTCAGCGGGTGGTGGAATTCCTAGGTTGATGTAGGGATCGTATCTATTGATCACCCTAAGAATGTTGAAACAAGCATGGAAGGAGAAAGGACGACCGCGGTGAGATTCTGGCCACATCACTAGAGTTCTGGGTAACACTTCGTGTTCGGCTTCACCGTTCAGCTTATTTTGGTGATTCAACATTAGTTGGGAGACAAACTCCAATATTTTCATTCTAATTACACTAAAACGATGGACCAATTCATGAGAACCACGCCCACGGATGTTCCCAGTTTCAGTGGTGAGCATTCTATAACATTTTTACCAGAAAGTGAACATCGAATCGGGTACATTATGCATTACAACTTCTTGTGTGTGAAAAACAAAGGCTCTACAAATAGCTAAATCCTCTTGTTGTGAGAATCCAACACAAACTGTAGGAGGCATTTTTGAGAGTGAATTTAGAGTAGGAATTTTGAGTTGAAAGTAGAATATGTGAATTTAGAGTTAAAAGTATGAGTATTTATAGAATTCAAAAACTATAGCCGTTGGATCAACATGTTTTGCAGCCGTTCAGATGGAGCCGTTGGCTCCATCGAGGGAGACGCTGGAGTCTGCGCTGAAGTTGCCAGCGTCAGCGTAAAAAATGCTCGACAAAACGATGTCGCGCATGGCGCGTGCCATTGGAAATCTCTAGAGTGCTCGTCACCTATGATGTCGCCCGAGTTATTTGTCATGGCGGAAAAAAATTAAAAAAATAACTAACCATTTCACCTATGGGTGAGCACACACCTACTAGAGTGTCTCATGGTTCAAATGAACAAATCTGTTCATTTGAACATCCATTTTCTTGGTTTGTTTATCCCATAATGGGATTAAAATGAACAAATTCTAGGTTTGTTCATCTTATAGGAACTACCCTTATGGGCTTCCAATCCTTCTCGGAAAAAAATTAAAAAAATAACTAACTCGCCTTCGGACTTATGACTTGTGAGGTTTAAAGAAAAATTCTATTCCTCAAGTGGCCCAAAGGGAAAAAAGCCCTGAAAACTGAACAGGGACCGACGGACCCAAATTTTAGGGTTTTGTTTTGTTAGTCTCGTATATATTTCCCCTTTACTTCATCTACCAATATCAGTTCCCCTCTCTCTTCCGCCTCTCGAAAACCTAATTTGTTCTTTCGTTTTCGTTTGATTTCCATTCTGTTGTTTGATGTTCTGTTGATTGATAAATCCCGATGAGGAAGCGAACCCAAAAGATAGGAAGTGCCGTATGACACTCTTAAACGCAGCAGTTTGATTTCGTTTCTTCCTATTAAACCAAGAAACTTCTATCGAGATTTGGACCGATTTTGATCTGTTTGATTAAGGATTTCCAAAGAATTCTTTTGATTTCAGATCAATTCAAGTTCGATCTCCCTAGATTAGTATTGGCGGTGGTGGTTGTTTCGATTCATTCTGCTGTGTGTATGATTTGGAAAGGGAATCTGATGGTATTTTCTATTCTTCTAATTTTTTCTGTAATTTTCTTTTGCTGTGACTGTGATTTGTGAATAGAAATTCTATACTGTTTAGGGTTTTCATTGTTTTATGATGATGATATGTCTGGAAACGAGTACCAAATTAGGTGAGAGGACATACCATCATGCTTTGTGAGTATGAACAAAATCAGCATAGAAAGGATCAGGATTGAATTTATTGTAAATTGATGTTTGTATTCACCGTGCGTGATGATAATCCTCTCATCTTAATGTGTATGTTTCTGGTGTCTGATTTTTAGTGATCTGTTTTAGGGATTTGTATGATATCGGCGGGGGAGATTTTGGCAAAAATTCTCTCTTTCATAGATTGGAGCAAACCAGTTATGTTTGTAAAATCCATTTGTAAACGTCGTACAAAAAACTTGGGATGTTGATGGTCGAAAGATCTCCATTTCAGGTGGTCTCATATTCCATTGCCTTGGGGAGCTGCGTTGTGGCCATTACCTCTTGGGACTGGCCATGAGACATACATTTATTCAATAAATTTAGTTATATAATTACATGATTACTTGGTTTGGTATATATAGCCTATGATGATATCGAATTATAAAGAACACCATCTTTCGGGACCGAATGGCTTAACGCCTTGGTGACATATTCTGCAATTCTGAGGCATGTATGTTCGAATTTCGTTTCTTAATTTTATTGGCGACCCAGTAACAAAGTGCTTGGTATTCAACTATCCTGCTGGCTTGATTCAAACCTGAATCTGTGTTAGATTATGAGTACATGTTTTATGTTTTAGTCTATTCATAAATGGCTATGTTTACAAATACCCTCGCTTCTGAGAGTTATCTATGAAGCCAAAAATGTAAAAATGGTTGAATTTCTTGATATGAGCCATATTTTATAGACTAAATGATCTTAGGATATTTTCTTCAGTTATGTTATTGAATTAATGGTGAAATTGGGCTGTGATGATCATTACACAGCTTTATGCCAGTTCTGCTTCAGAAAATTTTTGATAGAGAGAGCTGAAATATGTCTGAGCCTAATTTTGTTTATCTTTTTATGGATGGATTTGTATGAAGTATTTATAAAGATTTATTAGTACTAATTGAGCAGAGCCTATGATGATGTTATCCAATTGTTGAGATGTAGTGGAACTGAGACCCTGTTTTCAGGGAGAACCCCTTGGGGAAATTATATTCATATGACAATAATGGATTTAACTGAGGCATTATTGCATTTTCATACTCATTTGGCATGAGTTTTTTTTTTTTAAATGAGTTTTAGCTCTTGCTAATTGTTTGGTTTACTCCTGTATCTGTTTTCCGGTAAGTTCTGGCATGAGCTTCTTCTTTTGTTAACGAGTCTGGATCTAAGTCAAAATTCTTGACTGTATTAGTTAAGGTTTTCATGTTTGTATTTTGATTTGAGGTTGAATGATTACTCCCGATGTGGAAGCAAACCCAAAAGATAGGAAGTGCCGTATGACACTCTTAAACACAGCAGCTTGATTTCCTTTCTTCCTATTAAACCTAGAAACTTCTATTGAGATTTTCCTTTGTAAAATTGATGTTTGTATTCACTGTCCATGATGATGTTCTTCCCATCTTAATGTGTATGTTTCTGGTGTATCTGATTTTTATTGATTTGGTTAGGGACTTGTATGATATCGGCGGGGGAGATTTTGGCAAAAATTCTCTCTTTCATAGATTGGAGCAAACCTATTATGTTTGTAAAATCCATTTGTAAACGTCGTACAAAAAACTTGAGATGTTGATGGTCGAAAGATCTCCATTTCAGGTGGTCTCATATTCCATTGCCTTGTGGAGCTGCGTTGTGGCCATTACCTCTTGGGACTGGCCATGAGACATACATTTATTCAATAATTTATTTACATAGTTAAATGTTTCGGTAGGATATAGAATTATAAAGAACACCATCTTTTGGGACTGAATGGCTTAAAAGCCTTGGTGACATATTCTGCAATTCTTAGGCTTGTTTGTTTTAATTTTGTTCACATTCTTAATTTATTGGGAACCAGTAATTGCTTGATATTCTCTTATTTTGATGCTTTTACTTCTGTTTGTATTTTTAACTATGCTTTTACTTTTTATTATGATCAGTGTGTTAATTGAGATGCTTACGATCTGTTTACAGGGAGAGCCCTTTGGAGAAACTATATTTGCATGACAATAATGGATCTAACTGAGGCACCCATGGCATTTTTAACACTGTTTGGCCTGGCCTGTAGTTCTTTTTTTGTTGAGTTTATGTTACATCTTGGTAATTTTTTAATTTGCTCCTGTGTAGCATGTTTTGAGTTTCAACTTTCAACTGTTCTTTTTGTCCTGTTAACTGGTGTGTTGTCTTGCAGAATGTGTAGCATGAAGACTGAAAGAACTCGTAGAGTGTGTTGTCTTGCAGAATTCGTAAGCCCAGACTTTAATAACAGCACCACATTTTCCCCTAGTTTTGTTTATCATTTTTTTTTTTTTAATTTGGGACTGTTAGTTATCCCATTTGTTGAGATTTAGTGGAACTGAGACCCTACATGAAGGCACTCTCCAACAAGGAAAGATGAAAATCTATAACCATCTTCGCATTTTGGACCTTACCAACAGCAAGACAACTCGTCTTTGAAGAATTCGTTTGCAAACCAGCAGCAGGAATTGTTCCATTGCATTTCATTGCTCCATTGCTCAAAAGTTGCAAGCAAGCATTTGGGTTTACTTTAGATCGTATGTTCACATGGATTGGGCGATACCGAATTGGATAGATTTAATCACCAAGGGATTGAGGGCTGGAAATTATCTTCCATAGGCAATGTTTTCTTTCACTTGGATGGTCTGGAGCTATCGAAACGAAGTCTTTCCATGAAGCATCCTAGGTAGGTAAAGATAAAAAAAAACGTTCCACTGAAATATATAAGTTTCTTCTGTTTCCTGCTAGTAACTCATGGTGGATCTATGTTGTTTGATATATATGCAAGGCGCCAAGCCAATCGCCCCAAAATCGCGCCTAAAACGATGTAAATTATACGAGTACCTTGTTACCTCTCTAAAAGTTGGATCCGTAATGTAAAAGGGAGGAGAGGGGCAACAAGGTGCTGTCCATGGAGCGGTGGAGGCAGTTGCGGGATTAGAATTCTGACAGTGAGGAGGCCAGAAAAGAATTTTACATTATTTCTCCTAAAAACAATAGGAAAAACAAACTTATACATATCAGTGACTTGAGTCTAGGCTGCTACATGGAAAAAATTCCTTTCTGAAACTTATACATCAACGAATATTCCTATACTTTCATTAGAGACCCAGGAAGCATGCATACGCTTAAAATCTTTATGGGCGTCAGATGCGTGTGGTAATAACTTAAATTTATGCATGGCGCAAACCGCTAGCTTGTAGCTAGGATGTGAGTATGATGCTATAACATGTATGTTCTTCCCATATAAACTCCATGATGCAAGGAATCTGTGTACAATCTAAGTCTAAATTAAAAAGATCGATGAATACGATTCAGTAGACACATATCTTAGGACCGTATCATATAACTCCATTCATTTCGTTATATTATAAGAGTACTAACTTGCAATTACCACAGTTAAATGGCATGATGCAAGGATACAAACTTAGTCCACGCTGCTAAAAACCCTGAATTTTTTCTTCTGGAACTGTAGCTAGTACTGTCCCCGAAATTTGAGTTGCTTGGATATGCAGTGCCAACCCACACAGATAAGCTTCATCGAATAAGTACCTCAACTACAAATATGCTTTACGAACTCTACCACTGCAAGCTATGCATCTATTAATTGTGTCCACTTTTAGTAATTGTGATAGTAGATTATCGAGGTACTAGCAGATCAGGTCTAGGCTTGTCTAAATTTAGAGCTTGGATATGCAACTAACCTTGCATTCTTGTTCCGCTAACCATCATAAATATATATACACAACTTAAGATTTTATGTGTCCATCACAAAATCGAGTCTTTTTTTTTTTGAAGCGTATTGAGTCTGTTGTATACTACATATTACAGATGTGCTTTAGTGCATCTCATCTCATGCATTGTCAGCCGATTATAACACCTTTATTATTTTTCTTTATTTACCCGTTTAATCAAAGATGAGCGGTCCAAGCTAGCAGTGGATTCCAAAGTTCTAAATATCATTTGCACATTTCTCCAAAATCAAGTCACTGCGTGTAGAGTCAAGTTTCTACACCGAAGTTAAAACCGTGGATAAATGAAAGAAAAATTATTGTGTTTGTTAAGAGGCTGCTGTAATATACAATTTTATAGTGTTTCCTATACTGACATCCCTTAAGGGAGTTTAAAAAGTCTAACTACTCATCCAACATACTTAAATAGTATGTGGGCAATCGTTAAGAAGTTCGACCATTTTGCTTGAATAAAACAACGAGCAAATAGATTATATGACGGTACACTTAATAGACTAAGCAGTTCATGCATCCACATTTCTTCTGATACGATAAGGATCAATGGATCATTTCATACGCAACAAACTAAATAAGACCTGGTCCAAGCGATACAAATTTCGACTAGCAGGTTCCATATTTTCCAAGCTCAAGTCGCTGTTGAATGAGGTTTCCAAACCCACTTGATATGAAAAACTATGGTTTGATTTAATTTGTTAATTCGACTTATATTTACATTCACCATTTTATATAGATTTGGTTGTCTCTTTATATGGAATTAAGATCATAAGTTAATTATTCTTATAATCTCTATAAATAGCGCAATCCATGAACCTCATATTTCATCAACCAAAACCAAAGAGATATCTCCTCTAGATATACTTAAAAGATCAAAGCAAGTTTCGTTCATAGTTGAGTTTTGCACTAGCAGCAGCAATTATGAGTTTCAAAGTGATTTTTATCCTAGCCTTATTAATCCATGTCTCTCAAGCCCAAACCTCACCAGAAGACTATTTAGCTCCACATAACGAAGCTCGTGCTGCGGTCAATGTTGGACCTATGGAATGGGACGATACTGTTGCAGCATATGCTAGCGACTATGCCAACCAGAGAGCCGGGGATTGTGACCTTATTCATGTTGGAAAACAATTACTAAAAAATAATTTTTAAGGTTTTAATAAAATTATAATTTATTGTTTTTTTTTGTGAATGAAAAACTTATTAGTCCCACATTGTGGAGTTTCCACTTTTTAGTTGTTTTAAGAGACTATATAAGCTTTTTAGTCCCACATCGGGGAGTTCCTCTTCTTAAGTTGTTTTGTTCCATTATATAAACAAATTCACTACTTTTGTAAAATCTATGGGAAAGGGGTTGCTCTATATTTTAGAGGGACCCCCCAAGGGAAGATATTTTATATGTTTTCTCAAGCGTTCGCGATTTTCCTTTATGGTTTTTCGGAGTTGCCAAGCTCAAGATTGAGCATCTACTACATATGCTAGTAGTAGGTGTATTAGGGTGTTTTATCCTGGAGATATCCGTCCTGTGAAGGCTATAGCATCACTCTTGAGTGTATCCGGGCGCTAATGTAATAAGGGCAACGTGTTGAACATGTGACTCACTCTGTTTTTCCAAAGTTTTGCCTTGTTGCTGTTGTGGAGATATGGGAAGCTCGCTCGTTTCGTCAAATCCATCACTTCCATTACAAAGGAGCTAAGTATCATAACTTTTGCTTATTTGATTTTTCTTTGTTATGATTATTGCACCCAACAATCTTAAGACATTATTATTTTTAATAATCATGGATGTTAATTATGGAGTGAAAAACAAAAACGAATTTTTGGCCAGCTGTAGAGTTTCGAATTTATCTCTCAACCTAGAAGGAATTTCGATGAACCCTTTTGACACAATGTAGTGGACATCCTGATTTACCCACGTAAAATTTCAGAATTTTTAGAGTTGTAAAAGTATTTTTTTGATATTTTACAAAACAGAGAAACATTCCTGAAAAATTCTGACGGGTAGAAATTTGTTGTTAACTAAAGTAGTTTTTATAGGGTAACCATGAGTTTTTTTTTGATATGGTGGTTCAAACGAAGTTTGTAAATCTAGATATTATCTTCAAAACTCATATTTTATCTTCCGTTTCGGAACTAAGGTTTGTGAGATGTGGTGTATTAGGTGATTGGGAAATTACCGTGACCGTGGTCAAAGTATAAACGAAGATTGTGAATGAAATTGAAAAGGAACATGGCTACCAGACGCATATGGATGAACACAAGTCTTCCAAAGCTGACAAACGCGAGAACATCAAACACAAATCTAAGTGTAACACCATCGTAAAAGTGAAATTGTGTTTATATTTGCATTCTATTTAGCTCAGCTCCACGAAGGGAAATTAACTTCTTAAGTCTAAATAGTGATACAACAAAACGTGTCTTGGATTTTATAATCAGCCATTCCAATGTTAATGGACTTTACTTCATTCCTATGCAAGTCTTATTATTGTCTTATGCTTGGAAAAACAGGGTTTGGATAAGTTTGTCTTTGTTAGTGGTGGTTAGGATTTGTCTGGACAAGGATAAATCAACGGTTGTGGTTCTCCTGACCACCCCCTACATCTCGCACGTGTGGCGTTACAGGGAGGTTCGAACTCATGACCTATTATGTCATAAGAGTTGCCTCTAACCAGTGTTCCACCTTGGTTGGAATTGATAGAAAATATAAATCAACAATGGTGGTTTGTTCAACTCAAATACCATAATTGCTTTATTAATTAGTATTTCACTAATTGCACATAATAAATAATCCATTCATTATAAAGTGTTTTATTAATTAGTGTTTCACTAATTGCTCATAATAAATGACTAATCATTTTTTAATTATAAATGTTTTCTTAATTAATTATAATATATATTTCTATTAATAAGTAATTTTGATAAATAATATCAATAGACATTTTCTCATGACAATGAATAGTAGAAGAGGTGGAGGCCGAAAGATTAATGGTGGTTAAGGGAAGAGCTAAGCACAATTATATTTGTTCCATTATCGTAAAATGGGATACAAAGTCCATTTTTCACATGTATCCAACTTGCCAAGAATTTTTTATCCCTCTCTCCTCAAAATCATGGCTCCGCCCCGGTTTGTGGTGGAATAAGTAGTGACGGTGAATGCTGGTGAGTAGTGATGGACAATATTAATTTTATGTTGTCATTACCACATCGATAACATCGTAGTGTGGAATATGTGGTTGGTTGTTTTTAACACTTATTTCAGGGATGATATCATATAAGATAATATTTCATGATCGTAGTTGGATCACACAGATGGTGCCCCTGTTATCTTTGGTACTATATCGTATAAATCATGATTTTTTAATGTTAAAATAAAATTGATTAAAATACAAAAAAAGAATTTAGATATCACCTTCTTCTCACATTTTACTACATATATTTTTTAGTTTATTTTATAAATAGTATTTTTTCCATATATATTTATGGTTTAGTCCACCAAAGTTTACATGTTTCTTTAAAAAAAAAATAGGCCTCCTCAATGTCAATTTTTGACTCCACCACTGCCACCATCCACAGGGTTTGGATAAGTTTGCCTTTGTTAGTGGTGGTTAGGATTTGTCTGGACAAAGATAAATCAAGGGCTGTGGTTCTCCTGACCACCCCCTACATCTCGCACGTGTGGCGTTAATTCCAATATTATGAATGAAAAATGAATACTCAAGTCAGGATATGGAAATTCAAAAATTATACAGGGAGGTTCGGATTTGTCTGGACAAAGATAAATCAAGGGCTGTGGTTCTCCTGACCACCCCCTACATCTCGCACGTGTGGCTTTAATTCCAATATTATGAATGAAAAATGAATACTCAAGTCAGGATATGGAAATTCAAAAATTATACAGGGAGGTTCGAACTCATGACCTATTATGTCATATACAGGGAGGTTCGAACTCATGACCTATTATGTCATAAGAGTTGCCTCTAACCAGTGTTCCACCATGGTTGGAATTGATAGAAAATATAGATCAACAATGGTGGTTTGTTAAACTCAAATACCATAATTGCTTTATTAATTAGTATTTCACTAATTGCACATAATAAATAATCCATTCATTATAAAGTGTTTTATTAATTAGTGTTTCACTAATTGTTCATAATAAATGACTAATCATTTTTTAATTATAAATGTTTTCTTAATTAATTATAATATATATTTCTATTAATAAGTAATTTTGATAAATAATATCAATAGACATTTTCTGCGACAATGAATAGTAGAAGAGGTGGAGGCCGAAAGATTAGTGGTGGTTAAGGGCTGAGCTAAGCACAATTATATTTATTTTTGTTCCATTATCGTAAAATGGGATACAAAGTCCATTTTTCACATGTATCCAACTTGCCAAGAATTTTTTCTCCCTCTCTCCTCAAAATCATGGCTCCGCCCCTGGTTTGTGGTGGAATAAGTAGTGACGGTGAATGCTGGTGAGTAGTGATGGACAATATTAATTTTATGTTGTCATTACCACATCGATAACATCGTAGTGTGGAATATGTGGTTGGTTGTTTTTAACACTTATTTCAGGGATAATATCATATAAGATAATATTTCATGATCGTAGTTGGATCACACAGATGGTGCCCCTGTTATCTTTGGTACTATATCGTATAAATCATGATTTTTTAATGTTAAAATAAAATTGATTGAAATACAAAAAAAAAAAATATATACACCGAAAAAAATAATGAAACTATAGTATATATGCATACACACAGCCATTCCAATGTTAAGGGAAGTATAACCTTCAGAAACTATCTTGTATACTGTTTTAAGTTTTCATCTAGATGTACCAATGTATGAAGATCAGGAAAGACATCAATGCGAAGAATAAAACCGCAAAAAAAGATCAGGAAAGAAATTGTTGCAAGGATTGAATCCATGAATGATCATCAAATTGAAAGTTGAACTGTGTATTCTACTGTACATTTCTTATTAACATGTTCTTTTCAACGAATAGTAATTGAGAGTAATGCATGTTTTAATATTGAGCCAACTGAGAATACTTGATATAAAGAACACCACCTTTCGGGACAGAATGGCTTAACGCCTTGGTGACACTGACATATTCTGCAAAATTATTTTACTTTCGTTGTCACAGCCAAATACTAAATACCGTAATAATTTTTACCTAAATACTATACTAAATAATAATTTTTATTTATACTAACTAGTAAAGCCGCACGCGCGATGCGAGTGCCTGCAAAATAATTTTTAATAGGTCAATATATTGGTAAATACAATGTAAATGGGGATTATTACAGATTATCAAAATCAGAAAGTATGGATATGGTCATTTCCTTTTTCTTTTCCTTTTTTTGTTGTAAATAAAAGCTACAAAGAAAATTCTGTAGTGCAAAAAGAATCAAACTATGTTCCTAGTTGAGTGGGACTCTAACAAAAACTGATGTGTATTCCTAAGTTACAAATGTGACTGCATGCGCTGGAGAAGCTCTGATTATAGAAGGGACACCCTTGTAAAGGCCAAGCCAGCTTACCCCTCGGTTACCAAGATGCATCTTAAAGCATCAGAGATGCCATTATAAGCATGGTGCTCAACCCCATCTCCATACAATGAGTCCCTAGGAAGCCCTATAATATGGAACCTCTTCTTGACAACATCAAGGCGGTGATAAACAACTTTGTCTCATGTACCGGAAGCCACCCCAAATACAAAAAGCTAAATGTTAGAGAGACTTTCACTTTTAAGTCTGAACCTTGGTCAGATGACCTAAACCTGTTCAACCGCAATTCCAGAGCTTAAAGGTGTCATAAGTGCCAAACTGCAATCCATGCTGAACAACCATAAGAAAATGAGTAGTGGAACAAATTTTTGGAGGACATTTAGAAACATTCTTCTGGGGATTTAAAATTCTGATGAACCTGAACTTCCCTATCCGTTGCGTTGCCATAGCTTATTTGATCGTTGCCCTTTCATTGAACCATGGTTCACAGATCAGGCATTGGAAACCAAGCGACTTTTTTGGGGTTTCAACAAATTGGAGACTCATGACATGTAGTTGTATGTATATACAGTGCCTTATGTTCAGTAAGGTTGATTCACGGGGTCATCTGAGTTCGTATTACCAACTAACCAAACTGATGAGCAATTTTTCTATAGGCATACAAAAGGATACCATGTGATTCAAGCAATTCAATATGTCCGTTAGAAACTGGAGGACTCAAATCTTAGCAATTCATTCAAAGTGGTTAAGTTAAAGTGGCCGGCAGTACATGCTACTAAACAAAATGTAAGTAAAACTGGTGCAAGAAAAAATATTAGCAGCAATATTCCTTGTTCACCGTCTAAAATAGACAATCATCAACTTATCCCTTTGAGTGACTAATTAATTAGCTCTTTCTTAAATGGGCAACAGTTATGATTTCACAACATTCCTCTTTTGCTAATCTGCAGAAAGAGAAATCTTCAAATGACCATAACTTGAAAGCAAAATTAGGAGGGAAATGGTATTAATTGTAAGGGTTGAGAGCATGTATCCTAATAGGTTAGGACCAAATCACACATACAAATAAGCAAAAATGATTGCAGCATGGAGCAGTGAATCCATCTACAAATAAACCCAAAAGTGAGTTAAAATTCTTCATACCAGTTAAAAGAAGATTTTGAACGGAAAATTAGTGCAGAAACTAAAATGGCTTTTGTCAAGCATTTACACAAACATATAGCATTCCGAAACTTACTCTCACAACAGAAACTTTATATTATCACTGAGTACCAAAATCGAATTCCTAATGAAATCAAAAGAACAGAACGAATCTTAATCAAAGAAATTAGGATACTGCCTAATTTTTTCCCGTAAACCCGTTCTCAATCGATACTTCTCACTGATCAAAAGAAAACTTCCTAGAAAAACCACAAAATTAGTTAATTCTGATTCCGATACTTACTTGAGAGGTTTCGACCAACTTTGTTGGAGTTATCTTCTTCATCTGATTCCACTGTTTCCATGGAGGACCCAAAAAATTCCCCAATTGGAGAAGAAAAATTATAAATTTAAAAATTTGAATCCCTAGTTCGCTGTTTTGCTTCGTTCTTGTTTGAGGAGGGGATGAATTACATAGGAAAATGACAATGAAAATGTTGCGAAACCAACTCCTCTCAATGGCTTACCTTAATTAGAACTACTATATTTAGTTACGGTTTCCTAGTTTAAGATAGCTTCCTTTAATTCAGTTTCTTTACGTGTTATTCAAGCAAGGTAGAACTATAAATACTTGCTCTGGTTTTTTTTTTAAAACACAAGTTTATTAAATATAACTCAGTTCAACTGAATTCTTCTCTTAACCTATCAAGCAGAGGTGGCTAACCCCCATAAAAAAGGGTTTTATTTAGGGTTCTTGATATCTTTTCTTTGTTCTAACTAGTATTTGGTCCATAACCCTAACATCTGGTTCAGAGCAGGTTTAGATCATTCTTCAAATTCTACCAATTTTTTTTTTACAATGACGTACACAGAGGACTTATCCCTTCTTCAGCAAAACATTGATGGAGTGGCACCAAAAATTGATTCGTTAGTCACCACCATTAACAACAATCATACTCACGATGAAGAAGCTCGTGACCGGAAGAAATCTGAAGAAAGGCAACTTCATGAGGATGATCGTGCTCTTAGGAAACTGGATTTATTGGAACATACTAGAGAGCTTTCTCAATCTTTGACATCGGATCTTACAACAGCCCTTACTACATCTTTGGGAACTGTCTTACGTGCCGTAATTAGAGAAATTTATCCTCCGCAGACTGAACATCATAGGACTGCTCCACCTCCACCCCCACCTCCTCCTGGTGGTAATGAAGCTAATGTTCGAGCTAGCTCAATAAATCTAAAGTTCCCAACCTTTGATGGTGATGATCCGGATGGCTGGATTTTTACTGCTGACCAGTATTTTAACTTACATGTTGTTGATGACAATATGAAAATTTCCATTGCTTCTGCACATCTTAAAGGAGATGCCAATGCTTGGTATCGTTGGAAGCGAACAACGGTTACGGTTACCACATGGCTGGACTTTTGCTCTCTTGTTCGTGCTCGTTTTTCTCCAACAAAATTTGTTGATGCAACGATGGCAATAAACACCATCAAACAGAAAGGTACAGTTCGAGATCACATCCCTGAGTTTGAACGTTTGTTAAATTTTGTTACAAACTTTCCTGAAGATCACTTGGTTAATTTCTTTATTCATTCTCTGAAACCTGAAATTGGCTCTGTGGTAAAACTGTTGGAGCCACAAACCTTAACTGCGGCTTTTACAAAGGCAATAAATCAAGAGGATGTTTTACTATCAGCTAAACAACCTTATCGCCCTCCTCAGCTTAGATCTACTTCCACTGCTGCACCTGTACAAATAAGAAAACCTAGTTTACCTCCTGGAGCTAAGAGACTTACGTGGGAAGAGCAAAAAGAAAAAAAGGGGAAAAGGCCTTTGTTTTAATTGTGATCAGTTCTTCACCCCTGGTCATGTGTGCTTAAAACCGAGATTGTTGATATTAGAAGGAGCTCCAAATATGGCTGACGAAACTGAGATATTTCCTGATGAATCTATGCACGAAAAAAATGTCGTCTTGCTTGGGGATACCACTTAAGCTAATATATCATTGCATTCTCTTATGGGGTCTTCTTTCCCTAGGACTATGCGCATTGATGGTTTTTCTAAGTCTCAACCTCTCACCATCTTGATCGATTCAGGCTCAACTCATAAATTTATTCATCCTGTTTTGGCGAAAAGGTGTGGTTTTTCTTTCCAAGCACAGGATACTTCCTTATGTGTCACAGTTGGTGATGGTGGAAAACTCAAAACGTTGGGTACCTGTTTCAATGTCCCTATTCGCTTACAAGATTATTCTTTCTCGGCTAATTTTCATGTCTTAGCCATTAGTGGTTGTGATGCTGTTTTAGGGGTACAATGGTTACGTACTTTAGGATCCATAAATTGGGATTTCGAGAAGTTAATAATGAAGTTCAAGATTTATGGTACTGATATCAAACTAATTGGTAATACTTCTTCTGCATTCATGGTTTTGGATACTGTTCTCATGCAAAAATTATTGCTCAAAGAAACTTATGGCGTCTTCTTACAAATGTCTGAAACAAGTACTTCATTTATTCCTCCTCATACAACTTTGCCACCTGAGATACACCAACTACTTTCAAAGTTTGATGATGTTTTCAAAACCCCAGATTCACTTCCTCCAACAAGAGCCCATGATCATCATATCCCTTTGATACCAGGTTCTACTCCAGTTAATGTGCGTCCGTATCGTTACCCACATTTTCAGAAAGATGAGATCGAGAAGATAGTTTCTGAGCTGCAACTAGCAGGTTTGATTCGTCCTAGCTCTAGTCCCTTTTTTTCTCCCATTTTAATGGTTCGTAAAAAGGATGGTTCATGGCGCATGTGTATCGATTATAGAGCTTTGAACAAACTGACAATCAAGGATCATTTTCCTATTCCTATGGTCGATGAATTACATGATGAACTTCATAGTGAATGCATTTTTACAAAACTGGATTTACGTTCTGGCTATTACCAAATTCGACTCTACAAAGGAGATATTCCTAAAACTGCTTTTCGAACACATGATGGTCATTATGAATTTTTGGTTATGCCATTTGGACTCTCTAATGCGCCAGCCACATTTCAAAGTTTGATGAATCACATCTTTAGGCCTTATTTAAGAAAATTTGTTCTGGTATTCTTCGATGATATATTGATATATAGTAAGAGTATGTCAGAACATTTAGAGCACCTATCTGCAGTGTTTGAGATTTTACGACATCATCAATTGTTTGTTAAGCAATCCAAATGCACGTTTGCACAACAGTCAATTGGTTATCTTGGGCATGTGATATCATCTCAAGGGGTTGCAGTCGAACATGAGAAGATATAAAGCATTTTATCTTGGCCCATTCCAAATACAATTAAAGAATTAAGAGGATTCTTAGGCTTGGCTGGATATTAAAGAAAATTTGTCAGGGATTTTGGAAAAATTTGTGCTCCCTTAACTCAGTTATTAAAGAAGGATGCTTTTGTATGGAATGAAGATGCCACTACTGCTTTTCGTCTGCTTCAACAAGCATTAAATACCACTCCAGTTCTCATACTTCCTGATTTTTCAAAAGAATTTTCATTGGAATGTGATGCTTCAGGAAATGGTTTGGGTGAGGTATTAATGCAGTATGGGAGACCAGTTGCTTATTATAGCAAAGGATTGTCTGGGAAGAACATTAATCTATCGGTATATGATAAGGAGATGCTTGCAATAGTTTCTGCAGTTCAAAAGTGGAGACCATATTTACTTGGTAGACATTTCAAGATCTACATTGATCATCAAAGTTTGAAGCATTTTCTGAATCAAAAAATCTCCTCTATGGAGCAACAGAAGTGGTTAAGTAAGATTGTTGGGATACGATTATGAGATTAATTTTCGACACGGCAAAGAAAATGTTGCCGCAGATGCTTTGTCTCGTATTTCCGGGCCATTTTTTTCTGCTCTTTCTACACCGGTACTTACGGGTGTTCATGCAATTATTGAGGAGACCAACCATGACGCTGCTATGCAAGTCTTCATTGATAAACTTTTACAGCAACCTACCAGTATTACTCATTATACGTTTATTGATGGTATACTTCGCTACAAAAATCGAATTGTGGTAGTCTCTACTTCAGCATGGTGTTTTAAACTTCTTCAAGAGTTTCATTCTTCACCGTTAGGGGGTCATTCTGGTTTTCTACGTACTTATAAGAGACTACAACAAAACTTTTACTGGAAAGGAATGAAACACTCGATTAAGGAATTCATTGCTCATTGTGACATCTGTCAAAGAAATAAGTCTGAATCACTAGCTCCTCCCGGGCTGTTGCAACCACTACCTATTCCAGCTGATGTTTGGTTGGATATTTCTATGGATTTCATAGATGGCTTTCCAGTCTCTAATCGTAAAAACTCGGTTTTGGTTGTTGTGGATCGATTATCCAAATATGCACATTTCATAGCTCTTGCACATCCCTATTCTGCTGCTGAGATAGATGATGTTTTTTTCAGAGAAGTGGTCCGTTTACATGGTATGCCTAGGAGCATTGTCACTGATCGCGATGCAATATTTTTGAGTAAATTTTGGGAAGCATATTTCACTTTACAAGATACTCAATTATGTAGAAGTTCCGCCTATCATCCATAATCCGATGGACAGACTGAGGTAACAAATAAAACTCTTGAATGTTATCTTCGTTGCTTTGCTAGTATTAAACCACTTGATTGGTCTAAGTGGTTGCCATGGGATGAGTGGTGCTACAACACCAGTCATCATTCATCCATCAATATGACACCATATGAAGCCTTATATAGTCGAGCTCCTCCAACTATTTCAAGTTATTTACCTGGTTCCACAACTGTTCATGATGTTGATCTCAATTTACGAGCTAGAGATCGTGTTTTGAAGCTCTTAAAATTTCATCTTCAAGATACGCAAACTCGAATGAAGGGTTTTACTGATAAGCATCGAACTGAGAGGAATTTTGCTGTCAATGACTGGGTATATCTACGTCTACAACCTTATAGACAATCAACTGTATCCAATCAATCCTTTTCAAACATTTCTCCAAAATTCTATGGACCGTTCTGTATTATTGCGAAGATAGGGGAAGTTTCATACACGCTCCAATTACCTGCTGCAAGTAGGATTCATCCAGTTTTTCATGTTTCCCAGCTGAAACTAAAACTCGGTTCTTCTATTGTTGCTGAGCCAGTTTTACCCAATATTATTGACTATGATAAATGGGAACCTGAGGCTATTTTGGATAGACGCATGTACAAAAAGGGGACTCAAGCTGGCACCAAATGGTTAATTAAGTGGAAGGATCACACTGACGAAGAAGCTACATGGGAAGATGCTGACGAGATGACCCTGCGTTTTCCAGAACTCAATGCTTGAGGACAAGCAGTTTTTCAACCAGGGAGGGATGTTGCGACACCAACTCCTCTCAATGGCTTACCTTAATTAGAACTACTATATTTAGTTACGGTTTCCTAGTTTAAGATAGCTTCCTTTAATTCAGTTTCTTTACGTGTTATTCAAGCAAGGTAGAACTATAAATACTTGCTCTGGTTTTGTTTTTAAAACACAAGTTTATTAAATATAACTCAGTTCAACTGAATTCTTCTCTTAACCTATCAAGCAGAGGTGGCTAACCCCCATAAAAAAGGGTTTTATCTAGGGTTCTTAATATATTTTCTTTGTTCTAACTAGTATTTGGTCCAGAACCCTAACAGAAAACATAGATTTGATAGGAAACGAAGAAGGGGTAAGCGTTTCTGTGGTTTGGTTTTTGGGCGGAGAAGAAACAAAGAAGAGAGTAAAGAAGACAGCAAAAATGTAGCAGGATTGCGTTTAGGGGAATTCGATGTCAAAACCTCTTTGTACGCACTTTACAGAAATATCCTTTGATTTGTAGAATCACACAATATGTAATTGATATTCGAGGGTATATGAGTAATATCGTGAAAGGCTTCACCAAAATTAGTGACGGTTGAAAAGGCACCCTTTTCTTTATTATAGTAAGATTAATAAGTTTTCATCTATGTTCAAACTTCAAAGAAAAGTGTTACAAACAATTGGAGCTGGTGGAACCAATTTTTGTTTAGGTAAACACTCGTATACTTCTTCCTTTGAGTAGTTTGCTTTCGACAAGTTAAAGTACTTCGGAACCCAATCTTCTCCTTTTGATTTCCTCTCTTTTACGAGTTCTCTTTCTTTCTCCCGAATTTCTTGCTTTGCTTCTCCTGCTTTTTCCCAATCTTTCTTGAGTATGCTTTGGCTTACTTCACTCCACACAACCGCTGATTCACTTGTCCATAATTCCTTTTCATCCTTGACCTCAGGGGTTTTAAGCTTTGACAAGGCTTCTTTTCCATTGTATATAACTGTTTTGGTTTTGTGTTTGTCCATGACATCCTGTATCGTGACAACACTGTCCCAGTGTCCTTCAACCTCATAGATTGTTTTTGTTGTCGAAGTATCGACAATCCTCCCTTTCACTGATCTATTTCTACCTCTAAATCCTAGAAAAGATTTCCCCGTAAAGCATAACTCTGGTAGAAGACCCGATTCTTGACACTGAATTGTAACATTACCGGTCCAATCGGTTCTTGGAACTGGAATGAATCCTATTAATAGTTTAGGAGTATTCATCACATAATTCTCACCATGGTTTATGAGCTTCATTTGTCTCTTGCCATGTACCACTACTTCGACCGAAGTCCCATATAATTTGGGTATTATTTGTTGAGACCAAATCATCTCAAATTTTCTTTTCTCATCTGTCGCATGCAGTGCTGTAACCTGTGGGTGATGCGAGACCTGCTCAAGTAGAACATTTAAGGTTCCATTCGACACATGATGAGTTTCGCCGAGAATTGGATTAAAGGGAGCAAGACCAAATACAACAGGACGTGTTGTTGATATACTCCAAGCAACGACTGCAGTAAATCTATCAATGGGACTCTTTCCATCGCTGCATCGACTTAATATATCGTCACTACCACCGGTGCAATACAATGACTCCCCGAAACATTGCAAAGATGATTTTGGCAAATTGAAGAGAGGTGGAAGCTGGAATCGGGTGAGATCGGATCCAGGTAGTACATTCTTTAAAAGATCGAAAACTCTTTGCATTAAATTTTTAGCGCTGTAGTCAGCTTCTAATAAATCTATTGATAATGGTGGCGTCAGCACTGCTGATTTCTTTGTCTCAGACTTAGCCTTGTGTTCTCATACCATTGTTAATTATTTTATCAATGAGAGAGGATGATGATTGATTAAGCAAGAGACATGCACTGAACCAAGTTTACGTTTTTGATGAAAAAGAAAAGCAATCGATGAGGTTTTGGTTTGGCGTTTTTATGCACTTAACCAAGTTTACATACATATATATATATATAGAATCATAGATGCTTTAAATATATCTTATTTTTTGTAGTTTTCCGAAGGTAAGAAGGAAACGGAAAGTGCTAAACCGAAACTTATCAGAATTTGGAAAAAGGTTTGAATGAAGGTTGGAATAAGGATTAGGAAAGTGCTAAACCGAGTTAAGGAGTTAGGAAGCTGATCAGAATTTGGAAAAAGACTCGACTTATATACCCTATAAATACTTCACAACGCAAAGAAAAGAAGCATAGAGTTAATTGAAAGAAAGAAATAAAACGCAGAAGAAAGAAAGAAAGCGGCAAGGATGTTGAATCTCCAAGCAGCAGCAACAGCAACAGGGGACTCCAACAATTCAATGAGCCGAAGTTGTGGTGAACCGCTTAACACCAGAAGTAGTTCTACTTCTAGTTCTATCCTACCAGGAAAAATCCAGGAAAAAAAGCTTCTGGTTTTGGATTTAGATGAAACTATAGTACACACTGTTGTACGCAGTGAACCATTCGTTGTTGACGTGTGATTTGTCATTTACCATAAGAGATCGCACTTATTACCAGCTGAAATCAACCTTCCAGTATGTTGTTTTGTAGTATCTTTTAAGTGCTTTCTCAGCACTTTATTATTGAATGAATTTTGCTTTTTCCAAAAAAAAAAACTTATTGTGTGAAATCAAGGCCGTATGTTCACAAGTTCTTGGAAAGGGTCTCCGAGTTGTTTAATGTAGTATCTTTACTGCAAGTAGTAACGGTTATGCAGATCCGGTACTTGATTTTCTTGACCCTCAAGGCAAGTTTATTGTTGGACGCTACTATCTCGATTCCGTTGTATTTCATGTCGACGGCAAAGTCAAGGATCTTACTATTTTCGGGGTCGATCTTGCCAAAGTTATCTTGGTTGATAATCGTCCTACAAATTTCGATGGCAAAAAGACAATGGAATTCCGATTGCAAGTTGGTATTTTTATCAACAAGATGCAGAACTCTCTACATTACTACCTTTCTTAGAGAGGTTGGCTTCTGCAGATGATGTAAGGCCTATTATTGCCGAGAGATTCAGTCATTACACAGAGAGATTCACTCGTCGCAAGATAGAACGACAAGAGAGGTGGTAGCACACAATAAAAGAGCTAGAGAAGCTCCCTCATTAGTTGGTAAACGAAGGAAAACATGTGCCAAAAGAAGCTGTATTATCAGGAAGGAAAAACAGGAGCTAGTTGAACTCTGGGGATTAGTATCTGTTTAGAAATTGTCTGAAGTTGTCAGTCTTTGTAATTTGTAATGATTCTTCTCTTCGGAGAATCTGCTATATGTAATCCATCCATTCCTATATTTTAACGGGTTTTACTCCGTTTCCATGAACTGTGAAATATATATGCTAAGATAAATCTTAATATGCAAGGTTTCGAATTCAACACACACGAGCACATTAATACATAATGGGCAATCACATTATTTATTTTTTTGAGTGTAAATTACTTAATAAGAATATGAATATGCCAGTGTAAATTGCTGATACGACTTCTTAAAAACGCAAATCTGGTCATACTATAAAACCAAGTATAACGAGCAAACTGGTTTTCATACTGTCATACGGCACACACAGATAGTCGGCGAGTTAAACGGCCATCAAGCATGCATGTGTTTAGCAGTAGGGAAACAAAAGTAATGAATTTCTTTTTCCGAACTCTCATTATCGGCAACTAGATCAGCGTCCCTATATATTCCCCGCATCAACAACATTATTTCTTTCCTTCAACAAGACCAGCTGCAACAGAGAACCTTCACTAGGCCGTGAGTGGACAAAAAATTCGCACTTCACAGCTTGGAGGTACACCATTTCCCGCATGGGTAAATACATGGAGTATGCCTTTAGCTGATAGATTACGGGAGGAAGTGACCATTGATTCACTCAAGAAGCAAGCAGTGATTGTAGGTAATACAATTACTAGTACTGCCTTTTATGTCGCCATTGGTCGTTGCTCTCTATGATTCTCTTCTCTTGTAATTTATCCTCTAGATCTTACAGATATGTTCCTAGATCAGAAGAAAGACTAGACAGACTCGACATTTTCTACATTAGAAAATTAGACGAAACTAACTAGCTAGCTTATCGATGACTTGTACGTTTAAACTTAAAATTCTACATAGAACTCATGATGAGTTCTCAGATAATACCAAGCACGTGAACTAAAAATACCTACTCTTTATACCATCACAAAAATGGAAAGATATGTAGGTCACTAAAACATAACCATCATCAAATGCATTGGTTTGCATGTCAGATCCCACTAAAAACAAAACCATCGATCATCACACTCAACTTAGAACATGATATTTGGTAGAATATCTTCCACACTCAACTTGTGGAGATAGTACTGTTATTTATATGGAAGAGAAGAACTCTTATTGTTACAAAGTTGTTAAACAGATAAACATATTCAAAACTCTAAACTACGAGATATTAGCTAACCAAAAGGAGCGAGTTATAAGCCTGTCTAGCTGTGCAGTTATAGTCTTCACTTGACTGACTCATCTGGCTAGTCTCCAGGAGATTTTGTAGCTGTATGCTTAACACCTCCCCTCAAGTTGTACCTGAGTTGGAGAATGTGTAACTTGGAACGAAGAAGCTGAAACCTTGGGAAAGACAAGCCCTTGGTGAATATATCAGCTAGCTGGTCTCTTGAGCTGATGAAACGAACTTGTAATTGTTGTATGAGAAAATTGGTGTTTCTCTTCAAATTCATAGTGTGAGATAATCAAAATACCTCTTCAAATGGTTGCGTGAGATAGTAGAAATACCTCTTCAATTGGTAGTATTGATTTGTGTCGGTTAACAGACACAAATGGTAATGGTATTACTATTAATTTGTTTTGGTACTGTTGTTGAAAGGTGTTTAAAATTGGTTGAAATTTGGTTAGAACTGGTTTTTAAGAATGATGATATGAGTAAAGTAGGTGATGGAACTGGTGATATGGATGAAAAACAAACACCTAAAGATGATGTAGAGTTCAAAACTCTCTGAAGTTTTTTTTTTTTTTTTTGAAGCATCTCTGAAGTATTTTGAAGCATCTCTGAAGTATATTATTCCTTTCTCACTGTTGATTTGATTGACTTCACAGCGGAAGAGTGAGAGGATCGAACCCTCCTGATACCAACTTAGAACATGATATTTGGTAGAATATCTTCCACACTCAACTTGTGGAGATAGTACTGTTATTTATATGGAAGAGAAGAACTCTTATTGTTACAAAGTAGTTAAACAGATAAACATATTCAAAACTCTAAACTACGAGATATTAGCTAACCAAAATGAGCGAGTTATAAGCCTGTATAGCTGTGCAGTTATAGTCTTCACTTGACTGGCTCATCTGGCTGGTCTTCAGGAGATTTTGTAGCTGTATGGTTAACAGTTTGCATGTCAGATCCCACTAAAAACATAACCATCGATCATCACGCAGTTATTATATGACGGAAAAACTGTCAGATTTCAGCGGACGGGTTTCCACAACTGGAGAAGCTACCGTTTTATATCAATAGTGTGATTCCTCGGGCTTTAAATATGATTGAAGGAGAGGAGAAGTGGTGGGAAAGCCTAGAATGGGAAGATGAAGCCACAGAATCTTATCTCGCTCCTTATATTTTCGGCAATTACTTGTGTTTCTCTGTTAATTAAAACTTAACTTACTTGTGTTTCTTTGTTAATTAAAACTTAACTTACTTGTGTTTCTTTGTTAATTAAAACTTAACTTACTTGTGTTTCTTTGTTAATTAAAACTTAACTTTCGTGCAAAGTAATTAGCATAAGTAAAGTAAATTACTCTCAAAGACAACTTCAAACTGTTAAAGTTAGGCGTGTACATACAAAATTGCAACTGCCTAAATCAAGATTGAATTAAAACTGGGTTCATAAGTTTGATAGTAAGAACTAACAGTAGAAGCACCGTGCTGTATCTTTCGTTCAGACTTGTCAGAAAGCGAGTCGGCCTGCCTCAACCCGGGAATACCTTGCATCCGTCATCACGGTTGAAAAGTGATATAGGGTGGTTTTGACACATCCAGATTAGTCGTGGTTAGTATTTTAACTGTGGTGAGTACTTTGGGTGTGTTTAAACCTAGAAGAAGGAATTAGGAAAGTGCCAAACCGAGACTGATCAGAATATGAAAAGAGCGTGACCCTATAAATACTTCACAACGCAAAGAAAAGAATCATGTATAAGTAATTGTTTCCGAAGAAAAATAGGAAGAAGGAAAGCAGCAAGGATGTCCAATACTATTAGGAAAATTTACCCATTCTTAGGCAATATATTAGATGTATATAGAGTAGGTTATTATTTGAGTTGTTTTCTTTCTATATGCTGTGTACAGCATCTATATATTTTCTGTGCTTGTAAGGGTTTAACCAAGATTGTTTTAAATACTCTTTTATTCTCTTCTCTAGCTAGATGCGAAATTGGAGAAGTGCTAAACCATTGATCATAATTTGGAAAGAGACTTGACTGACCCGTATAAATACTTCAGAGCGCAGAGAAAAGAAGCATAAGAGTGTTACCAAAAAACGCAGGAAAAAGCAAGAAAGCAGCAAGGATGTCGAATCTCCAAGAAACAGTATGGGCCTCCACCAATTCAATGAGTAGAAGGTGTGTTCAAACGCATAACACCGTAAGTAGTTGTACTTGTAGCTCTAGACTACCAAACCAAATCAAGGAAAAGAAGTTGCTGGTTTTGGATTTAGATGAAACCCTAGTACACACAGTCGTACACAGCAGATCATTACCTATCAAAAGAAAAAACACTAGATCATTTATTAAGACATGTGATTTCTCATTTACTGATGAGGGGTGGAATTATTATATCAAAAAGAGGCCATTTGCACAAGAGTTCTTAAAAAGGGCCTCCGAGTTGTTTAATCTAGTCATTTTCACAGCAGGTGAACAGTCGTATGCTGATCCAGTACTTGATTATCTAGACCCTCAGCGCAAGTTGATTGTTGGAAGATACTATAATGATTCAATTGTATACCTTGTCGACGACTATATAAAGGATCTTTCTATGTTCGGGGTCGATCTTGCCAAAGTTATCTTGGTTGATAATCGTCCAACAAATTTTTGTTTTCAAAGAGACAACGGCATTCCAATTAGAAGTTGGTACTCTGATCCACATGATGAAGAACTCTCTACACTAGTCCCTTTCTTAGAGAGGTTGGCGGCTGCGGATGATGTAAGGCCTATCATTGGAGAGAGATTCAGTCGCAACGCACAAGAGAAATGGTGGAAAATTAACATGAAAAAAGCAGTGAGGCTCTCAAGAAGTTGGTACACAAAAGCAACAAGGAAAATGGGCCAAAAGTTTTATTATCAGGAAGGAGAAAACAGGAGCTCAGTTGAGCTCTATGGATTACTATCAATTGCCATGTCCTATAAATGGTCTGAAATTGTCAGGTCTTTCTAATTTGTAACGACTCTTCTCTTAGGTGAACATGAACCTATGCTATTTGTAATCAGAGAATTCTATTATCTTTTCACAATTCTACCCTCTTCGCGTGATCTTTTAATATTTTCATGGATTTAAAACATCCTGGATAGAAACCCTATCTCGCCTTATTAAGAATAACATTCACAATGAACACTATAGCTACAGTACAATTAATTTAATTCCTCAAAAACAAAATATACAGCCGGTGCTTCAATTATTTGGAATCTACATACTTGTAACTACAAACTAGAGAAACAAAAGTAAACCGCATCTGATACTATTAACGATTGTATTCACGAAAATAAGGAGCGAGATAAGATTTAGTAACTTCGTCTTCCCATTCAAGGCTTTCCCACCATAGCTCCTCTCCTTTAATCATCTTTAAAGTCCGAGGAATCACGCTATTGGTATTAAAGGGTAGCATCTTCAACTCTGGACACCCATCCACTGAAACCTTTTCTAAATGAAAAAATTTCACGTTACAGTCACATATCCATTTTAGATTCCTTAGACTGCGAAAATCCAAGCAACTTAACTTGGATAACATAGTTAATAACATTTCCTCAGCTGCAAATCCATTAGATATTATCTCTTCCAATCCATCCATATCCTCCAACATAAGTACTTTCGAGATTCTGAGCATAGATTATCCATGTAATATCCCTCAACCGAGGACAACCTCTAATTACCACATGTTTAAGGTTTACGGAGCAAAATGATCGTTGATGCACATCCCTTAATTTTGGCATGTGAAAAAGGAACAAGTACTCCAAGGTTGTGTTGGGGGAGGCTTACGAAATCCGAGCCGCTATGCGCAATACGAAACCTACATAAGCAATGACATACAAATGCGGAAATAACACAAACTACGCAATATAGAAGCAATCACACAACACCGGCAATTACGTGGAAACACCCCTCCAAGGTGAAGGGTAAAAAACCGCGGGCAAATCTTCCACTATTACAATAATGGGTTACACAACAATTCTCCCAATTTGGGGATACACTCTTCTTCAAGGTGCATATAGCACTTGGATATCAATTTGCCTAATTACACTCACCCCTAAGGATTGATCAACAATTCATTCACATATTATATGAGATTCACTATCAATTTGAGAATAGAAGTGATTTGAGATACTTACTACTAGGGTTTGAACAAACCCTAGATTATTCCCCCTTTGAAGAGATGAGGAAATCGATAGCTCAATCTTCACCACAATCAACCAAAAGATCCTTAGCTAAGAACCCTTTCTTCTTCTCTTCAAGATGCTTCAATCTCACCAAATAATTGGTGGTTTAATCTCTCTACCTCACTCACTCTCTTTTCTTCTTCCTCTCTTTTTCTTTCTTCACAGAATGAAGAAGTTCGACATAAACTCGTCTCCTGATGCCTTTTGGTATTTATAACCAAAAACAAGGCAACCACTAAGTAACTCCCCCCCATTGGCTAGGGGGCATCCAAAACACTATTGGGTCATAAGGAGTAAACCCAACAATCCCCCCCTTACGACTTATGGTAAGTTACCCGTTACCACCAAACCTGCCCTGCTGCAGAAATACACATGCTTGTATTTTGGTAGCGGCTTTGTCATCATATCAGAACCGTTGTCATCTGTATAGATCTTCTCAATATACAAGACCTTCACTTCGAGAACTTCTTGTATCCACTGATACCTAATATTGATGTGCTTGGACCTCGAGTGAAAACTCGAATTCTTGCTGAGATGGATGGCACTCTGTTGTCACAGTAAACGATGAACCTTTGTTGCTTCACACCGAGTTCTCTGACAAACCTCTTCATCCATATCATCTCCTTGCAACTCTCTGTAGCTGCAATGTACTCTGCATCTGTAGTAGACAATGACACATATTTTTGTAACTTGGATTGCCAAGACACAACTCCCCATGCATAGGTAAATAAGTAACCCGATGTAGACTTGAGATTGTCTTGAGCACCTGCCAAATCTGAATCTGTGTAACCAACTAACTCTGGCTTGTCACCTCCATAGCACAAAAATATATTAGAATTACCCCTTAAATACCGTAGTATCCATTTCACTGCTTCCCAATGATCCATAGCAGGATTTGATAGAAATCTTCTTACCACTCCAACTGCATGAGCTATATCCGGCCTTGTACACACCATTGCATACATCAAACTACCAATTGCGGACGCATAAAGAATTTTCTCCATCTTCCGTTTCTCAACATCATTCACATGACATTGATCACGAGTTAACTTAAAATGGTTTGCAAGTGGACAACTTACCGGTTCGGCCTTGTCCATGTTGAATATTTGCAACACCTTCTCAATGTAGCTTTATTTTGATAACCACAGCTTCCTCGCTTTCCTATCACGAGTGATCTCCATGCCAAGAATACGCATTGCTGCACCCAAGTATTTCATAGCAAAAGACTTGCTCAGATCTGACTTCAACCTGTCAATCTTTTTCTTATCTTTGCCAACAATAAGCATGTCATCAACATATAGCAAAAGAGTAAGAAAATCACCATCAGCAAATTTTTGAATGAATACACAATGATCTGAGGATGTCCTCTTGTACCCATGTTCCTTCATGAACGATTCAAACTTCTTGTACCATATTCTTGGAGATTGCTTCAAACCATATAAACTCTTCTTTAGCTTGCACACCATGTGCTCTTTGCCTTTGACTTCAAAACCATCGGGTTGTGCCATATACACATCTTCCTCCAAGTCACCATGAAGAAATGTTGTCTTGACATCTAGTTGTTCTATCTCAAGATCCAAACTAGAGGTTATTGCCAAGACAACCCGAATAGAAGGAAATCTCACCACCGGTGAGAAAATCTCGTCGAAGTCAGCACCCTTTCTCTGCTCATAACCCTTCACAACTAAGCGTGCTTTGTACCTTGGTTGTGAGTTACCATATTCAGTCTTGTACCCATGTTCCTTCATGAATACACAATAATATGAGGATGTCCTCTTGTACCCATGTTCCTTCATGAACGATTCAAACTTCTTGTACCATCTTCTTGGAGATTGCTTCAAACCATATAAACTCTTCTTTAGCTTGCACACCATGTGCTCTTTGCCTTTGACTTCAAAACCCTCGGGTTGTGCCATATACACATATTCCTACAAGTCACCATGAAGAAATGCTGTCTTGACATCTAGTTGTTCTATCTCAAGATCCAAACTAGCGGTTATTGCCAAGACAACCCGAATAGAAGGAAATCTCACCACCGGTGAGAAAATCTCGTCGAAGTCATCACCCTTTCTCTGCTCATAACCCTTCACAACTAAGCGTGCTTTGTACCTTGGTTGTGAGTTACCATCTTCAGTATTGATTCTATACACCCACTTGTTCTTCATAATTTTCTGGTTCTCAGGCTTGTCAACCAAATCAAAAGTGTCATTCTCATCTAAAGAGACAACCTTTTCTTTCATGGATTTCAGCCACTTCTGACTTTCAGGAACACTAAGAGATTCTTCATAAGAATCTGGTTCACCTGCATCTGTGAGCATCACGTACTCATGTGGTGTATACTTTGTTGAAGGTAATCTAGTCCTGCTGGATCTTCTCCACTCAGCTTCTGGTTGTTGTTGTTGCACTTCTTGCTCAACATAACCCACTGGAACATCTTCATGAGCTTCATCTTCATTGCTATTACCATCAACATCATCATCATGTTGTTCAAGAGTAGGAACAACTGGATTTGGATCCAAGGTCATATCATATTGAAGCTTTGGCATCTCAATCTTCTCAAAGTCTTCAATAGTCTCATCTTCAAGGAATATTGCATACCTACTTCTGATAACTTTCTTCTCAACTGGATCCCAAAATCTGTAACCAAACTTCTCTGTTTCATAGCCTAGGAACACACACTGCTTTGATTTGTCATCAAGCTTTGATCTCTGATCTTTTGGGATATGAACAAATGACCTGCAACCAAACACTTTCAAGTGATCATAAGTAGGCTCTTTGTCTCTCCATACCTTTTCAGCTACTTCTTCATCTAGTGGTATTGAAGGAGATCGATTGATCAAATACATAGCAGTATTCATTGCTTCACCCCTGAAATGCTTCTGCAACTTGGAATGAGATAACATGCACCCGATTATCTCAAAAATAGTGCGGTTCATCCTCTCTGCAACACCATTATGTTGTGGAGTCTTCGGTACTGATTTTTCAAGATGTATACCCATGCTCTTGCAATACACTTCAAGTGGACCAATGTACTCTCCCCCATTGTCAAAACGAAGGAACTTCAAGGTTCTACCTGGTTCTTTTTCCACCATGCTGTGAAACATCTTGAACACATGAACAACATCATCTTTGGTCTTGATTGCATATGACCAAACCTTCCTTGAAGCATCATCTATGAAAGTAACAAAATAAACATCACCACCAAGTGTTTTGACCCTTAAAGGTCCACATACATCAGAATGAACAAGATCAATAATACCAGAATTATGCTTGGGTAAAGCTTTATGAAAAGAGACTCTAGTTTGTTTACCAACTAAACAATGAGTACACTTACCCAATTGCATACCTTTGGCATTTTGAAAAACTTGTCTTTTGGTGAGGATTTGAATTCCCTTGTCACTAAGATGACCAAGTCTTCTATTCCACAGCTCGGAGATTGAATCTTTGTCAACAACATTCAACTCACCTTTCAACACTTTCACTTGTGTCTTGTACAATGTGCCACACTTCTTGACTCTTGCAATAACCATGGATCCCTTGATTAGCTTCCATTTTCCATCACCCAAGTGATTGTTGTACCCTTCATCATCTAACACTCCTGGTGACATTAGATTCAAACAAAGATCTGGTACATGTTGCAAATTTTTGAGAACCAACGTACAGCCAACACTGGTCTCAACCTTTACATCACCCATTCCTACAATCTTTGAAACACCATTGTTTCCCATTCTGACTGACCCAAAGTCACCAGCCTTGTAGGAGGTAAATACATCTTCATGAGGAGTAGCATGATAAGATGCACCTGAATCAACTATCCATTCTGAATCAGAACCTGCAAAACTCACACAAACATCATTAAAATCTGAGAATACAATGATATCATCATTTGTCGCAGTAGCTACAACACCATTGTCTTGGTTATCATTTCCTTTCCCCTTCTTGTGTTCTTTCTTCGGATTCCTGCATTCATTAGAATAATGACCTCTCATACGACAGATCCAACATTCAACTTCCTTTCTGGACTTTGATTTACCCCTTGACTTGCTACGGCCAACTTGTCTTCTGTCTTTTCTTCTACCCTAACTTTCTGTCACAAGAGCTTCTGAATGAGATGAGTCTAGTGACCTTTTTCTAACTTTTTCATTTATCAAACTGCTAGTTGCAACAGTCATGTCCAACTTCCTGTCTAGAGCAGAATAACTGAGACAATTCCTCAATGGCTCCCAAGTTTCTGGTAAAGTATTTAGCAACAAATAAGCTTGAATCTCTTCGGGAATTTTGAGATCCATAGATGTATGCTGATTCATAATACCCTTCATTTCATTTAAATGTTGCGCCATTGAACTTCCTTCCTTGTAACACAACTTTCCAAGCCTTTTGAATAGAAGAGCTTTTGCACAAGGAGACTGCTGATCATATATCTCCTCTAACTTGGTCCACAAAGAATATGCTAGTGTCTCACTAGGCACATGATGAAAAATGCTATCATCAATCCACTGACGAATAAAACCAACTGCTTTTCTATTAGTAACTTTACAATCTTCTTCACTTGTCTTCTCAGGCCTTACTACCTTACTCTCTATTGGACCATAGAGATCTTTATAATATAACCAGTCTTCCATCTTCGCCTTCCATATCACAAAGTTCTCACCGGTCAAATTGACCATTATATTACTAGTGCTAGCTTCCGCCATTGCACATGATTAGCTCAACCCAAAATCTCTGATACCACTTGTTAGGGGAGGCTTACGAAATCCGAGCCGCTATGTGCAATACGAAACCTACACAAGCAATGACATACAAATGCGAAAATAACACAAACTACGCAATATAGAAGCAATCACTCAACACCGGCAATTACGTGGAAAAACCCCTCCAAGGTGAATAGTAAAAACCACGGGAAAATCTTCCACTATAACAATAATGGGTTACACAACAATTCTCCCAATTTGGGGATACACTCTTCTTCAAGGTGCATATAGCATTTGGATATAAATTTTCCTAATTACACTCACCCCTAAGGATGGATCAACAATTCATTCACATATTATATGAGATTCACTATCAATTTGAGAATAGAAGTGATTTGAGATACTTACTACTAGGGTTTGAACAAACCCTAGATTTTTCCACCTTTGAAGAGATGTGAAAATTGATAGCTCAATCTTCACCACAATCAACCAAAAGATCCTTAGCTAAGAACCCTTTCTTGTTCTCTTCAAGATGCTTCAATCTTACCAAAAAATTGGTGGTTTAATCTCTCTACCTCACTCACTCTCTTTTCTTCTTCCTCTCTTTTTCTTTCTTCACAAAATGAAGAAGCTCGACATAAACTCGCCTCCTGATGCCTTTTGGTCTTTATAACCAAAAACAAGGCAACCACTAAGTAACTCCCCCCATTGGCTAGGGGGCATCCAAAAGACTATTGGGTCATAAGGAGTAAACCCAATAGGTTGTGAAAAAAGTATCCTCACCCCGGCTCATGATTCTCAACTCCTCTAATTCATCACTGTTTTGCAGGATAAGCGTGCTTAAACGAATCATGTATGCAAGAGTAAGCATTAATGACAATGGTGGTAAAAGTGTGAGGGATGTAATGCCTGGAAAATGTCTAATCCTTAAATGTCTTGTGCACAATTATAATCTTTGACTCGTTACTAACCTCATAAGTGCAGGACCAGTTCCAATTGTGATGTGAAGATGAATCAAATGTTGTAAGCTCTCTAATTCATGGAGGCTTGGTCCGCCTTCAACTTCCCAGTTATAAGGTCTTCAATTCAAAAAGAAAAGCCAAACTCCATGGTGCTAGAACGACATCCTCACCGTATTCAGGCATATCTAGGATTTGTAACTTCGGCAGTGAAAAAAATGCTTGTTGGGAGTTTCCTGAGTTTGATCTTATACAAATGTAAGACTTTAAGCATAGGCATGAATTGGAAGAAGTCATCAGGTATATCACGAAGTAACAAAGTTAAGAGATTCGAGCAGTTTGGTTGTTTAATTGCTCTATTGCCTATCAAAGAGATCCTCTCAGCCTTTTCCCATTCATAGAGCTTCAGTGTGCTTTGTGCTTGTAACGTTAAATACGCACCTTTTTTTCTCCCAAGAACTGAAGCTATCCAAATGGCCAAATCACGAACTACATCGTGCATTTTTACATAAAACTCCATCTTTACGCCAATCTGAGTACCAGTTTCTAACAAACATGCATCTTTAAGACATTTAATCAAGTTTGTGACCTTCATTTTGAGCTTGGACAATATTGTCAATGTTATCTAAAAACCCTTCACCTACCCAAACTGCGATGACTTCGTCTTTAAAGATTGAATAGTCTTCTGGGTATAATGAGCAATATAAGAAATAGGACTTCAATTTTTGGTTTTCTAGATTATCATAGTTGAACTTCATAATACCTAGTAATACTTTATCAGCCATACCTGAGAATACAAAAAAATGTGGAATTATGTTAATTTTAGAGATTAAAGAAGGATACAAGTATCTCTCTAGCTAGTAGTAGACTATGCTTGAGAAACAATACCATAAGAATCTCAAAAACTTTTATTAAAATCTTAGAACAATTACAAAGATGTAAAGAAACCCTAACTGGGGGAGCAAATAACACTACACCAAAATCAGGATTTTATCATAGTGTAACCCATCACAGTTTATTTTTCAGCCACTGATACACTTGTAACAAATCCTGCAACAATTATAACCGGTAATAAATTTCGTATTCGTGATAATGATTAAGAATATTAATTTTTTTTTTAATTAGTAACAATAATATTTGTTGACAATTTTACAGACAATCACAATTAAAATTTAAAATGATGATTCCACCTAAAATTTTCACCTATATATATAAAACAACCCCAAAATTACAACTATTTGAATTTTACTTGTCACTACTTTTCCCATATTTATACAAACTAACAATTACATTTCATTTAATAAATTAAAATACATTTTTATTTTTATTTTTATTTTTCTTAATATTAGAAAATAGGATCAAGGCCAAATCAACAAGTCATGACTTTGTAGGAAATTTGTCTTTGACAAATACCAACTTTTTCTCTCGATTTTGACGACAAAACCACAACAGAAATATCTACTTCTTCCGAAGACAATGAAAATTACCATACTACCCTTATCAGAATAAGTGCAATAAAAATTCTGAAGATTGTGAAAATGACAGATTATACCCTTACCGGACATAAGTGCGATGAATATTCTGGAGACTGTGAAAATGACCAGATTACCCTTACAGAAATAAGTAAAGTAAACATTATAGATTTTAAAAATTACCATATTAAGTGCAATAAATACTATAGAGACTGTGAAATTGACCAGGCTACCCTTACGAAAAATAAGTAAATAAATATTACAGACTATGAAAACAGCTATATTACCTTACAGGAAATAAGTGCAATAAAGATTATAGAGACTGTGAAAATGACCAGACTACTCTTATCGAAAATAAGTAAAGTAAATATTACAAACTGTGAAAATGACCATATTACCCTTATTGGAAACAAGCGCAATAAAGCTTCTGGAGACTTTGAAAATGATCAGATTACCCTTATCGGAAATAAATAAAGTAAATATTACAGACTGTTAAAATGACCATATTACCCTTATTGGAAAAAAGTGCAACAAAATATTATGCAGACTGTGAAAATGACCAAACTACCCTTATCGAAAATAAGTAAAGTAAATACAAAAATTAAAATGACCATATTACCCTTAATGGAAATTAGTGCAATAAATATCATGGAGACTGTGAAAATGACAAGACTACCCTTATCGAAAATAAGTAAAGCATATATTAAAAACTGTGAAAATGACCATTTTACCCATACTGGAAAAAAAAATACAACAAATATTATGGAGACTGTGAAAATGACCAGACAACAATTATCAGAAATAAGAAAACTAAATATTAAAGACTGTGAAAATGACCATATTAAGCTTAATGAAAATTAGTGCAATAAATATTATGGAGACTGTGAAAATTATCTGACTACCCTTATCGGAAATAAGTAAAGTAAATATTACAGACATTTAAAATGATCATATTACCCTTAATGGAAATTAGTGCACTAAATATTATGGAGACTGCGATAAAAAGTAAAGTAAAGTAAATATTACAGACTTTGAAAATTGATTATTTTACCCTTATTGGAAATAAGTGCAATAAATATTATGGAGACTGCGAAAATGACCATATTACCAATACTGGAAATAAGTGCAATAAATATTATGGAGACTGTGAAAATGACCAGACAACCCTTTTCTGAAATAAGTAATGTAAATATTAAAAACTGTGAAAATGACCATATTACCCTTAATGGAAATTAGTACAATAAATATGATGGAGATTATGAAAATGACGATATTACCCTTAATGGAAATTAGTGCAATAAATATTATGGAGACTGTAAAAAAGACCAGACTACCCTTATCGGATGTAAGTAAAGTGAATATTACAGACTGTGAAAATTGACTATTCTACTCTTACGGGAAATAAGTGCAATAAATATTATGGAGACTGTGAAAATGACCTGACTACCCTTATCAGAAATAAGTAAAGTAAATATTACATACTATGAAAATAGCCATATTACCCTTACTGAAAATAAGTGCAATAAATATTGTGGAGACTGTGAAAATGACCATACAACCCTTATCATAAATAGTAAAGTAAATTTTATAAATTGTGAAAATGACTAAATTACCCTTAATGGATTGGTTTAAGACTTAAAAATAAAATAAATAAAATATATACACAAGTTTTGTCACAAATATCGAGAGGTACTCAGGATTCCACCATAAAATTCATTCATGCGATTCATATATTTATTCTAGACAATTATAGCTCAAATAATAATAAAATATTGACTCTATGTTTTGCCAAGGTAGATTTTTGAAAAGCAATGACTGCAAACATAAAGCATGGATATCAAAAGACTTAACCTAAGCATAACCCATCAATTGAAATCACAACCATTCGATAAAAATCATAAAACAATTATTAATCAACGCAAAAAGTCATACAAGAAATAAATAGAATTACCACACGCATGAAATATGACCTCCTCCTTTGTCCCAGTGTTTGGGTTTAGCTTCTCATAGTCAAAACACGCTCAAATGATAGAAACATGGCTCAATAAGTGTTTTTATTGAAGAATTATAACGGAACAGAGATTCGTAACGCTGTATTACTGTTACAAACGTCATTGTTATAATTTCGTGGCTGTTACAAAGAAAAGATGACTATTGTATTAAAAATGTGATCTATTCGTCGTGTTCTTCTTCTTTTTCTTCTCCGGCAGTCTCGCCTGCAACTCCACCCGCAGCTACCCTGCAACTCTGTTCGGTCCCCCAAATTCTCGACAGACCCTACTGTGACTCCGAACACCTCTTTTTATACGTAATATGGTCCAACAAATCCGTAAAATCCTCTTCTTCATCGGAAGTCACGGCTTCTTCTTCTTTCCTTTTTATTCTCCTACACATCCCTAACAGAGTCCCTTTCTCACCAAAACTCTTTCCAAATATAAACTCAATCCAAAAGGGAAGATATTCTCCCTTTATTATTATTTCTCGTTATTGCCATATACAACTCGAGAATAAACTCATACTATGTTTCAACGTGAACCGATCAAACCTATGCTTTTCTTCTAAACCAAACCTTTTACAGTCCTCGTCTAATCCAAACGGGCCCAAATAGAACTGAACCCATGAAGAAACCCAATGACAACTTCCATAGGAGATAACTAAGACCCGAGAAAAGTCTTCACCTCTGTTTTATCAAAACTCGGCGCATCTCCCTATTTTTTCGAATACACAAGCCTTTCCAATCTTGTTTGTATTAAACAGGCCCAAACCAACCTAAATCAATGAGAAATACCCGTGAAAATTAGTTGCAGACATCCTCAGAAAATTTCGCAGGTGGAAAATTGTTTTCCCGCTTTTTCTGCTTTTGAACGTGAAGAAGACAAGACAGCCCCTATCCAGTACGGGGGTGCCAATAGCAGTGGGGTGTAAATAGCATTTAGAGTGCCCCATAGCAGTGGAGTTCCCCTTAGTATTTGAGTGCCCCGTATCCATTGTTCGAGTGCCTTTACAAATTCTTCTCGGAGATGCAAAAGTCCTTTTTTCGAGCCAATTTTTCCGCATAATCCTATTTCTCCAAAAACACCTACAAAAACATAAAATAATCAAATAACTACAAAATCGAGCACTAATAATACATACAATTGAGATTATAGCAGACACAAAAATGTGTCTATCATCTTGTCACTTTAGCGATATCAGTAAATGCATTAGGAATTGAATCTGCCACATTTTGAAGATGGATAATTCTTTTCAGTTCACTTTCGCATTGTGGAGTGTGGGGATCAAGATGAGACAATGTTGGAACACAACACGACAATTCATGTCGTTCCATTTGGAAGTCTTTTTCCATACCTCCCCTAACGACGGGAAGGTTGTATCATCAAAGTGACAATCCGCAAATCTAGTGGTAAAGAGATCTCATGTCAAAGGTTCTAAGTAACAGATAATTGTTGGGGATTCATATCCAACATAAATACCTACTCGTCTTTGTGGAACCATCTTAGTACGCCGTGGGGCGTAATAGGAATGTATACGACACAACCAAATATGCGTAAATGTGAAATATCAGGCTCATATCCCGTTACCAACTGGTACGCATAAAATGGTTGGCTAGAAGTGGGTCTAAATCAAATAAGTAATACTTCATGCAATATGGCGTACCCCCAGGCAGTAATAGGCAAATTGGAACGCATAACCAGTGCCACATCTATCATTTGTAACCTTTTGATGGTAGCTTCTGTGAGAACATTTTGAGTGTGTACATGGGGTACGGGATGCTCTACATCAATTCCATTAGACATACAGAAACCATCCAATCCTTTAGATGTAAATTTTCCAGCATTATCAAGTCTGATATACTTTATTGGATGATCAGGGTGGTGAGCCCTTAGTCATATAATTTGTGCTAGGAGCATTTATTGTGGACAACAATGCAACTTGTGACCAACGCATCGTAGCATCAACCAGAACCATAAAATATATGAATGGTTCGCATTCTGGATGTATAGGTCCACAAATATCACCTTGTATTCTTTGTAAAAATGCAATATTTTGTTTGGTATCTCTAGCATAGAATGGTCTCGATCATGTCTTTATTAAAAAAACAAGCTTTGCATAATGAGCGATGTGCCTTCGCCAAGGACAATGAAGAAGAATGTGACAGGCGGTGCGCTTCAATTACTTTGGAAGATGAAGGTTGCTCTTCTCTTACTTTAGAAGGAATAAAATGTGCATCATTTACTTTAGATAACACATTGTTACTTTGCATTGTAACAATATTTTGTCCCATTTTCTTTTTCATTCGAAAGAAAAGATGTTTGTGTGAGTTCTTCAAAACACGGATCATCATATCACGACCTGGATACCCTAGTCGATCGTGTCAAAGCTTATATAATTCACTGGCCAATAGTTCATCGTTGGAAACCACATGAGATTCGAGAATCCTAATAGTGGTGATGTACAATCCACCAGAGTGACTCATTAGTTTCTCTAAGATGCGTTTCCTTCCGTATTCACTAGAGTTCACATATATGTACTCAATTTAATTTCCACATTGAGTTTTTAAGTGATAACCATTTGCACGGATATCCTTGAAACTCGACAAAGTGCAGTGATCTCTTGGTGCATATAGAGCTTCTATGACTTTAATCATTATACCGTTTGGTAACAATAAATGAGCATTACCTCGCCTAATTATTACTTGTGATGATCCAATCATCGTAGTCACATATGTATCATAAGAAGTAAAATCGAAAAATATTGTCTATTTATTAGGATGGTGTGGGTGGTTGCACTATCAACGAAACATTCAATTTCTCCCGAAGACATTCCTACAAGTACATTAGGCAGGAATATTACAAACAAAGAAAAATGAATAATTTATCTCACTTCCTTTAGAGAATTTTTTTCTACTAGAATGGGTCCTTTCCCTTCTATTTTACATGTTAAATAACAGATTATCATAAACAAAGTAAATTTCTATAGAACATCATAGAAAATAAGAACTTATAGATAATCCATAAACATAAAATGAAGATGGTAATAACATGTTCAGCAATGGTAACACCTACTCAAACTATTAAACAAACGATAGTCTAAGATAACATAAAAACTTCAAAGCATCTAAAAATAGACATAGTCTAGTAAGCCAGAAACTAAATTCTTAGGCCCAAGCAAAATCAGGCACATCCATAGTTGGGAAAAGTTCTCATTTCCCAGGAAGTCTGAAATTGTAAGGTTGACGTCAGGGGTTACATCATTTTCTTCCATATAGTTAGCCGCTTGTTCGAGAGTTTCCCGGTACTTTTTGTAGCTCGCAGCTACATTGGCACTAGCCTTGCAATTCCTGTACCAATGTCCGGTAAATCCACACCTAAAATAATGCGCAATTTTGTCTGCAACCTTTTTGTTAGCGGAATTTTTTGGTGTTTTCTCGAACTTAGGATCACCACCACTATGGACATAAGTTCATTCTCTATGCAAAACATTAGAGTGAACTTTACGTCCTCGACCTCGATTATGTCCCTTACGTCCTCTTCTATGAGAGGTGTTATAGCTCTACGTGGGTGTGGATCATGTGGATATGAATCAGAATGTCGAGCCCTCTTTCCTTTGGGGTTCTTTTCTTTATCGACGTCCTTGCCATGATTAGCTTCGGGAACTTTCTTTTTTCCGACAACTCTGGTATTATTATTGACAAGAATCTCACTGTGCCTTTCGTCCACTTGCAGTAAGTTTATCAACCTACTGAATGTGGTGATTATTTTGTTGTTAACCTCTCAACAATATTGGTTCGCTAGTATGATGGGCGAGGTGGGAAAGGTCGATAGGGTTTTCTGAATCATTTCCTCATCTGTGAGTTTATTCCCACATAAGTTCATACGTGCCTGAATTTGCAGCATGTTTTTTTGGAAATCATTCACTTTTACATAATCGAGGAAGTGGATTTCGTTCCACATGATGTTCAATTGTGGTATTAAGGAATCATGAATGTTCCCAAAATGTTTATCTAGAGCATGTATCCCACGGCTTTTTTGGTGTCTTCAAGTGATGATAACCCTAACGTAGGTTAGGATCGATATGCCTCTTAAGGAACATAAGAGCATGAGATTTGTCTGTCTCAGTTGAAGGAGCAGCGTCGGCAGATGGCTTGACAATGGAGGTGTAGTCCTTTGCCACGAAGGTGGTTTCTAGATCAGATACCCAACGATGGTACTCAAGTCCCGCTGAGTCCAAAAGTTCGAATTCTGGTCAAATTGGATCCATCTACATAGAAAAAATAAAGGACATTAATATGGTGCTCAAGTCCTTTTGAGTCCACCAAAAATCCTGGTACCATTTTCCCGTGACCAAATTTCTTTATAGCCAAGACGAATATCAAAACCAAATTTCTTTATGGTTTTGTGGGTAATATGGATATGTCATATAGTCCAATCTCTGATCATAACCCATTCCACAAAATTTATTAACGAAGCTTCTTTATAATTTTAACAAGGGAACTCTGTTTGCAAACCAAATTTCTTTATGGTTTAAAAATTGCAAACACTTTGGTAATAAGGTTGACAAAATGGTCAACTAAAAATAGGTTTGTTAAAAAAATAAACTACAAGCCCATTTTCATTTATATACGCATATAAAATTATTGGAGTTTAAGTCGCAATTAGTTTGCATATTTAGTAGCAAACCGTTTGCGAGATAAAAATAGATTTTGGTCAATATTTGTGACATGCATGAGTAATATCAAACTAAAATATAATACTAAGCATAAAGTACATGTCAAAAATTTACAATTTTGAGGAAGGTCTAAAAAAATAAATATAACATACTAGAAAAAAAATGTATGGTAAATTATAACATTTGGTGGGGATAACATCATGGATGTATACCTATATGATGAGTATTTGATAAAAAAAAATACTAGAATATTCATGGCTTAAAAGAAAAATAATTAACATACATACATATGCATCATGGGTATAATACATTTGCTAACAAGTAGAATGATATGATATCCTTTAAAGGTAATATCCATACATGTATTTATTTTTAAAAAAAAAAGTGAGAGAAAGTACAACATCACATGGGGAGTTTGGAACAAAATTTGATTTTTTTTTTTTTTTTGTAAGTAAAAAAACCTGGCTTGATTGGGGTATACCCAGATTAATTGGGGTATACCCAATTTTAAGTGGACATGTGCCCTTACTAAGGGGAGGTCAAATATGTTTGAAGTTATAATACTACCCTTTCCCTTTATAAATCTATTACCCTAATAAGTTTTTTTATTTTTATTTCATCTTCCTTCTTCTCTTCATAACCACACCGGCTCCTCCCCCACCACCACCACCACCACCAAAACTCGTCGATTAATTCGTTAACATCGTCGGTTCGAAAACTCCGATTAATCTTTATCAATGGAACCACCACGGCGGAAGGGAACTCGTATGAAAGACGCTAATAGAAAACGAAATGAATACAACCCTGGATTTGCAAAATTAGTTCAACAAAAATAGAAGAAAAAAATGGTTAAAGAAGAAGAGATTGAACCCGCTCAAAACAAAGAAATGGTGCGATTAAGAAAGTAAGGGCCTACTTAAACTCACTCCGGTACTTCAATTTTATGTTTGCATGTCGAAATAGGTTAGAAAAATTAAATGTTTGAATTTGAAGTTATTTTCCAGGCAAGGTTTTAGTTTCACGACCCCACCGGCATTTCATGTTTAGGGTTCCGCCGGGATGCTCCCTGGTTGAATATCTTGCCGGCGGTTTAGTTATTGTAACTACTTTCATAGGGTCGGGATGTTATTCAACGTATAATCTTGCCGGCGTTAGTTTTATTTTTTTAAGCCGGATCGGTTATAAGCTTTGAACTTGCCGGCGGGATTTTAGTTTTTTAGCGTCTCCTAATGCCTTGAATTATTAATGTCGGAATGGTATGTAAATAATAACATGCCGGCGTTATGTTATCCGGTGTTGTTTTTATTATAGACGTTGCCGACTTTTGAAGTTGAAAACCCAGTCATAGTTGTTAAAACCCGGCAGGTTATTAGAATAAAACCATCCCGACCCTTGTTTAGCCGGCTTGATGTTTAGATATTGACCCTTCCTACCTTAGTACGCCGGAATGGTTATATATGTTTAGCCTTCCGACTTTTTTTTTAATTGTTCTTGTTCAGGTTGCAAAAGGCAAACAAGAAAGCTCTGAAAGCTCTCAACACTTCTTTCAGTGAAACTGGGGCTGGAAAACATGTCCCATGTGGGAATATCACTCTGGCTCTTGCAATGTGTAACTAGCTTCAAGATTTGTAAGTTGCAGTTATTCAAGTTTTGTAGGAAGTTAGTAAGTTTCTGTGTTCCCTTAGAAGTTTGGAACTTTCCATGTATTCCCTTAGAAATTTCGATACTTAACAAAAACAAAAATAGTTTGGTACTTGGAGAAATTTCAAAATGTTTGGTACTTAGAAGAATTTCAGTTCTTTTGTAATATAAATCTAATATGAGTTGAATGAATGTGATATGAGTTGAATGAATGTGATATGAATAGATTGAAGAAGTTGTTGTTGAGTGTGGATGATGAATGTATGCAGGTATTGAATTTAAATTTCCGGCAGAAAATGAACTGCCAGTCAGGCTTGACCTGGTCAAAATTAGTCAATATTGACCAATTTTGACCAGGTCAAGGTTGACTGGCAGTAATTTTTTTGCTGTTACGAAAATATTCGTAACGTCTAGAAAACATTTCAATTTTTCACGTAGTGACGGCTCCGGCCTGTTACTAACCTGCCACATAGTAACGGCTCTAAGATGTTACGACGTTATTGTTACGAAAAAAATTAGTAAAGGCCCTGAGTTGTTACCACGTGGAAGGTTCGTAACGGCCCACACCTGTTACTAAGGGCCGTTACAACAAAATTTGTAACGTCTACATTGCCGTTACAAAAAAAATGTAACGCCCCATTTTGTAACAGCCATGAGCCGTTACAACCCGTTTTAGTAACGGCTCATGTATGTTACTAATCCAGGAATTTGGTGTAGTGAAATCATCTAGGAATTGGCGAGATTAAGAAGAATTCTAAGAGTTTTAGAAGATTTGGGAAGTTAAGGTGTTGTACTCGATTCATCGGCAACTTCAATTTCAGGTGAAAAAACGGAATTGAATTTGGGGTTTAAATGGAAAAGTTAGTAAATAATCTTAAATCTAAGTTTTAGTCGGTCATTTACACGTTTAACCAAATTCTATAACGGTCAAGATGGTCAACCATGGTCCTGTGATCCAAACTCTAATTAAAAATTTTGCATGACTCAAACACAATTCTGGTCACTTTTATGTGACCCAAAATCAGAATATCCCACAAATAAATGATATTATTTATTTATTTTCTATAAAAACATTTTGGAACCAGCGTGTAACAAATTTTGCAAAAAAAATAATAATTTGTTTTTAACTCTTATTTTTCAAACTAATTTTTCAAGTACTACTTTGGTCTTCCAATACTGATATCTTTCAGTTGGTTCTTATTACAATTACTCTCGTTAATTGGGAAGCTAAGATTTCATAGTTGAGAACCCAACTGATGGTTGTATAAAATTTTGATATATCTTTGTCTTTTTTTTTCTTCGAAAAAGTGGTAAAATACCTCATTGCATATATTGATAGAAATGAACCTCGGAACTTTGACGGTCATTAGCGGTTACAGGATTTATACAGTTCCTTCCTGATATATAGAGATGCCGAAGAATCGCCACTAATTCCTCTTCTTTCCATATATGTTTGGTTGCATTTCTATTGCAAAAAATTGTTATGTTTGTTACGTTCCTGGTATTTGAAGTTAACAGAAAAGCAGAAACCTTGAAATTTATACAAGTGTTTGGACCGATATCAAAGTCTACACTAATATTATATCTATTTTTCCTTTCTTTTGCATATCCTCCCGTCAGCAGTTGGAGAGTTAGATTCGAATCACTTTGGAAAATAATGTTGTGTCTGCCCCATTTAGTTTCCCATTGAAAGGCCGCATCATCTCCTTTCTATTCAAGTTCTTTTATGGTGGTACAATCTGCATAAGAACCCCTTGCTTCGACAGTTGATCCTACATAATCAATCAAAGTCAATCCAATTCCAGAAGTGCTTAGAGGAAAGTTCATCGATAAGGCTACGAATATTCTTATGATCATACATGTTATTTCCTTATTTGGTTCCCTTTCTAGTATATCTAGAGCTTCATCTTTCGAAAGATTATATTACAGAGTCTACGTTTCGCTATAATCAGGATTATTTACTTACATGATACTGTTTGAATCGTACGATAGTGTTTGCAATAGTTTTACTGCTATTTTGTTGTTTATGTTGAAAAGCATTATCACTTCTAGCCTTCCAAATGTGCCAAGCGATTATACTACAAAATTTTGGCCACTGTATTATACAATATCCTCTATTTTATATCACACACCATTCAACCAATAATGGAAGTCATTACCGGTTCCTTTAACATGATTTATATATCAAAATTTGTGCATCCATACCTGTTTTGAAAAATTGGAACTGAAAAAGAAATGGGGAGAGATTCATCTTCTCTTTTACATAGACCACATTTTTCATGGCTGCTAATAATGGGGGTGTCAAATTTCTTGGGTTGTACCATATTCAAATATGACAAAATTTCCTCAAACCTTATATTGGTACACCCCCAAAAAAATTGGCACCCCTATAAGTTTCTACCATATTTTGAATCGATATCTTTGTCATATATTGTCATAAAAGTAACCAAAAACTTTGTCATAAAAGTAACCAATAACTTTTTCATAAAAAAGTTAATTTCTAGCAGAATGAGAAATCTTTTTTTTGGTGGAGTTAGGTTTTCTCTTAATTTCTAGCAAAAAAAGAAGATTCTTGTGCTCCAAAGGATTTCAGACCCTTAAGTTTGTTAGGCAGTGCTTATAAAATCCTCTCTAAAGTTCTTGCTAATAGACTTAAAACTGTGATGCCTAAATTGGTTTCTGACTTTCAAGGAGCCTTCATTAAGAACAGGAAGATATTGGATGGGATGTTGATTGCAAGTGAGTGTATAGATAGCAGATTGAAGCAGAAGAAGCCTGGAGTCTTGTGAAAATTTGATATGGAGAAGGCTTTTGGCCACATTAAGTGGAGGACTTTAATTTGCATTCTGGAAAAACATGGGTTTGGTAGGAGATGGATTTCATAGATTAAATGGTGCATTTCTTCAGCTAATATTTCTGTTTTAGTTAATGGGAGCTCAACTGAGAAATTTAAGCCCTCAAAAGGTTTGAGGCAAGGTGATTCATTATCACCATTCTTATTTTTGTTAGTGGTGGAATTTTTATCTAAGTTAGTGAATGATGTTGTTAACAAAGGACAGATTCATGGATTTCAAGTTATGGAGGAAGGTTTGGTGATTTCTCACTTACATTTAGCAGATGATACTCTGATATTTATCAATGCAGATGTGGAGGATACAAGGAAGCTTCTTATTATCCTTAACACATTTGAAATGCTTACAGGGATGAAGCTAAATTTGGAGAAAAGTTCTTTGATTAGTGTGGGTCCTGATGAGATAATTCAAGAGCTGGCAATGGAGTTAGGTTGTAAAGTGGAACAACTTCCTATAAAATACTTGGGATTTCCATTAGGAGCTACTTCTATAAATGTCTCAATTTGGGAGGAGGTGGTTCAGAGAATGCAGGAGAAATTGGTAACTTGGAAGAAGAAATACTTAAACAAAGAAGGGAGGCTGGTGTTGATAAGGAGTTGTCTTTCTAGTCTTCCAATTTACTTTTTGTCTCTTATACATATGCCAGCAAGTATTGAACTGAAACTTACTCAATTAATGAGGAATTTTCTTTGGGATGCTAAAGAAGACAAGAGGAAAATGTGTATGGTGGGCTGGCCAAAGATATGTAAATCAATAAAGTTGGGAGGATTGGGAGTTAAAAGTTCGAGATTAACTAGTAAGGCTTTGAAGGAAAAATGGGTTTGGAGATATGCTAAGGAGAACAAAGCTCTTTGGAGAAGGATAGTACAACAAAAGTTCAAAAATAATCGTGAAAGTTTGATGCCAAGTGATGATGCAAAACTCAAGGTAGGGGTTATGGGAGAATATTTTGAAATATGTTGTTTTTCTCAATGATGCTTTATCTTTTAAACTGGGAAATGGAAATTCCATAAGATTTTGGATGGATAAATGGACTTCAAATGGTCCATTAAAAGTTATATTTCTAGTAATTTTTAAGGCTGTCGGTAACAAGAATGCTACTATTGCTGAAATGGTGAGTGATGGGAGATTACAATGTTTCTCAAGAAGAAGACTGAATGCACAAGAGCAATGCTAGTGGGATAGTCTTTGTAATGAGTTAGGACCTGTTCCAGAATTCTCTGAAGAAGCAGATGAGTTATCTATGGAAGGGGATTTTTTAGTGCAGGAGTGTTACAATATGCAGTTGGAGGATAGATCTATGTGCTGCTTTGAGAAATTTCTTTGGAACAAGAATATACCTTCTAAAGTCAGCTCAAGAAATTTCTTAAAAAGGCAAGTGCAGGAAGCTTTGGTGGTTGGTGAACTATGCTATATTATGGCATCTTTGGAAGGAAAGAAGCTCAAGAGTGTTTGGTGGTAGACACAAATTGGTTGATGAGACAATTTTTCTCATTATGAACACTATCATTTTGTGGTGTTTTGAGAATGAGGTTTTTAGAGGATTTATTTTGAAACAAATTCTTTTTCGTTGGGACACTTTTATTCACATGTAATGTATGTGATTAACTTTGTTCTTGTAAATATTTTTTCCCTTTAATATAACCTTTTTAAAAAAAAAAAAAAAAAAAAAAAGGTTTCGATAGGGTTGAGGAATTCGGTGGACCCAACCCAACACGGTTCTTACTCGTATCACTCGTTAATAATAATTTTTTAATCCACACACTACAAGAAATATGGCTATTGACAACAGATATATGACAACGTTTTGCGAAACGTTGTCTACAAATGACCATACAACAACATGTTAGTCCTAAAGTCGTTGTTGATATTATTTGTTGTCTATTTAAGCTATAGGAGGTAAATGCCCATTAAGCCATACACGTGACACACACATATTTAAAATCACGACCATTATATCTAGTTGATTTTTCTTAGAGATTCTAGCTAACTCGTGTTTCCTTATCTATACTTGGGAAAAGAGAGAGACGACGTTATTCTCTCCGCCTCTCGTTCTCTTCAACATGTTCATCCCTTTTATCTTCTACTCTAACCCAGATTTGGTTTCGATTTCAAACCCACTCCTTCTTGTGTAGATCTTTATTTCATCACATCTAACTCTCTCTTTCATCTCTATACTAACTCCCAACAAAACGATAGAAATCAATTTTTCCTTCTGATTTTGGTAACTATAAAACTTTTTCCCTTATGGTTTTGGTATTAAGGTTTAGATCCTGATCCAGGTTGATGTAATTGAATCTGCTTTTTCTTTTTCGAGGAGAAGCTTTTGGTAATTGATTTTCCATTCTCAAATTTGTATTTCTGGGATATTGAGGTAAAAGGAAATCAGTTTGGTTAGATCGGGTTTGATTTTAATCAATCATTATTTGTTCATATTTTCCTTTGCTTTCTCCTTGTAGGAAAATATGATAACAAGCCAGTTTTAAGAGAAACTTTGTTTCTGATTTTAGGAATTTTTTAAGTAATGAATATGTCAATTACAAACCCTAATTAAATCTTCTTTAAATTTAAGTTTCGGTGAAACAGAATTTTTTTCTTTTGATTTTAATTTGAGACACCTCCAATTTTAGATAGGTTGATGTTGAAGATTGATGACAGGTTGTTTGTGATTTTAATTTCAGTCAACTCAATTTCATTTCCAATCATTCTCTCAATCTATCACCACTTTTTGATTTTAAGTATGTATGTTTGTTAATCTAATAACTGGTTATATGTGATTTTTGTTGCGGGTAAGGTTTACAAATTTTTAGCTCGTACGGAAAAAGTTACAGACAAATTCCAAAGGTATCTAAACAGAAAGAAAGAAGAATCCTGAGGTATAACTCACAAGACGATGCAATATAACAGGTTTCATTATTGCAGTAACATTTATTCCCACACCTTATTCAATCACTTAAATCTTTCTTTTATTTCTTGGTTTAAAATTATATATTTCGTAATTGTTGATGTTTATGTATTCGAAAAAATAGCTCATCAAATGCCGACTTATATCTCTTAACTTAATCAAAGGTGTTTTGTTTGCTTGGAGAGGGAATCAAGGAGCTCGAGAAAGCTACTGATGATGGTAACTAGCTAGCTTCTTCTAGCGGTGGAGTGTGAATGGTCCTAAATAATGGTAAATTATTGTTTGGAGAGGAGTCTTTGAGAAGTAATATGTGTGCTATTGAGCTAATATTAAACCTCGAGAATTCTAATGGTTTGTTTCTTAAAATCCTTATCCATATGAGTTAGATTTTTGAATTTAGTTATACTCCTTTGTTGAAAAGTCACTCCAAAGATTTACATAAATATTCATGTATCATAATTCTTTTACTTGTTTGTTGGTTCTTGAAGTATGTTATATGACCTTGATGTTTGAGTAAATCCGTCACATGAGTTCAATGGATACTTACTGAAGTTTTTATATTTTCAGTTCTTGGTCGCATTAATCGATTTTGATTGTGTTTGGTTTGAACTATTGCTTGGGAATTCGATGGTCGTGTATTGAAGCTTGTATTGAAGCTTGTTTACGCTACACGTTGTGACTTCCAAACCAAAACCCCAAGAAAGCATCCCCCAGTTTGTGTTGATGTCTCGAGAGTTGGGCGCAAGTGGCAATGCCAAAGTTGCTAGTGAAGCGTTGCGGCATGTGCCAATGGAATGTGCGGATGCTCGACCGAAAGTTGTAATTTGGAGTGTGGATGGCAATGCCAAAGTCGCTAGTGTAGCATTTGGCATGTGCGGAATGCCTTGGTCGCGAGTTGCACTTTGAGGCGAAAGGCAATCGCCAAAGTCGCTAGTGGAGCATGTGTGGCATGTGCTAATGCCTTGGAATTTGGCTAGAAGGTTGGGGATAAAAGTGGGTAGTGGTTGTGTGTTGGCATGTGCCAATGGAATGCACGAAAACTTTGGCCAAGTTGCGGGCGCTACAATGGTATAACGTCTTTGGCTAGTGGTTGCGTGTTGGCATGTGCCAACGGCACGCACGGCCACTTTGGCCAAGTCGCTCATGCGCTACAATGGTGTAGCGGCTTGAAAATAGAAATTGTCTAGTGATGCGTGTTGGCATGTGCCAATGGCACGCACGGCTATTGGCCCAATTCGTGGGCGCTAGTCAAGCATAGCGGCTTTGAAAAATAGAAATTGGCTAGTGATGCGTGGTTGGCATGTGCCAATGGCACACACGGCTGGTTGACTCTAGGTGCACGGCTGCAAGCCTAGGGCATATTTTTGGCATGTGCCAAATGGTATAGCGATTAGAAATTGGCTAGTGGTGCGTGTTGGCATGTGCCAATGGCACGCACGGCCAAGTTCACCTAGTTGCACGGTTTTGCAAGGTTAGGGCGCTATTTTTGGCATGTGCCAAATGGTATAGCGGCTTAGAATTTGGCTAGTGGTGAGTGTTGGCATGTGCCATTGGCACGCATGTCCAAGTTGACCTAGTTGCACGGTTTGCAAGCCTAGGGCGCTATTTATGGCATGGGTCAAATGGTATATCTACTATAATTTAGCTAGTGGTGCGTGTTGGCATGTGCCAATGGCACGCATGGACAAGTTGACCAAGTTGTACGGTTTGCAAGAATAGGGCGTTGCTTGGCATGTGCCAAACGGTATAGCGACTTAGAAATTGGGTAGTGGCTGTTGGCATGTTCCAATGGCACACACGGCCAAGTCGACCTAGTTGCACGGTTTGCAAGCCTAGGCGCTATTTTTGGCATGGTCCAAATGGTATAGCGGCTTAGAAATTGGCTATGGTGCGTGTTGGCATGTGCCAGCGGCATGCACAAGTTGACCCTAGTTGCACGGTTTGCAAGCCTAGGGCGCTATTTTGGCATGTGCCAAACTCAGATAGCGAAGCTTAGAACTGGCTAAGAGTGGTGCGTGTTGGCATGTGCCAATGTAACGCACAACCAAGTTGACCTAGTTGCACGGTTTGGTTTTGTAGGGCGCTATTTTGGCATGGGCCAAATGGTATAGCGCTTAGAATTTGGCTAGTGGTGCGTGTTGGCATGCGCCAATGGCACGCACGGACCAAGTATACCTAGTTGCACGTTTACAAGCCTAGAGGCGCTATTTTTGGCATGTGCCAATGGTATAAGCGACTTAGAATTTGGCAAATAGTGCGTGTTGGCATGTGCCAATGGCACGCACGTCGTTGACCTAGTGCACTACGGTTTGCAAGCCCTGGGCGCTATTTTTGGCATGTTCCAAATGGTATAGCGGCTTAGTTTGGCTCGTTGCTGTAGTGCGTAATATGGCTTAGTTTAGGCGTGTTGCCATGATGGTGCGTAGTATCGTTTGGCTTGGCGTCGGTGCCATGGTGCAGATGCCGACTTGTTTGTGTCCGGTGCCATGTGCAGACGCTGCCTTGGTTTTGGCGTCGTTCCCATGGTCATAGCGCAGATGCTGCTTGGTTTTGCTGCCGTCGTATGCCATGGTCTGTGAAAGATGTTTGGTCTTGGCATCGTTGCCATGGTCGTAGGTATGCGGCTTGGTTTTGGCGTCGTTACCATGGTGTGCAGAGATGCGGCTTGGTTTTGGCGTTGTTGCCATGGTGCCAAGTATGCGGCTTGGTTTTGCGTCGCTGCCATGGCACGCAAAGATGTAGCTTGGTTTTGGAATTAGGTTCAGATCATCAAAACCTAATCCTGGTATTTTGAAAAATACCTCATTAATTATTGACACCTGAAATAAATGCTCTTAGTTAATGTGTTGCTGTAACACTAGGTCATGGGGTTTTACGATTTTACCCCTTATCTAAAATCCACCATCGACAATGGAAAATTTGATCATGTAATAATGTGTAGGATTTAAGTTAATGAATCGGCCAAAGATATTTACAAGTAACTTGCTAAGGATGCCTGTGACTGTGTGATTGTATACTTGTATATTTATGATATGCTTATACTTGATACAAACATAGATGTGATTAATTAAACTTAAAACATGCACTAAATGAGAACGTTGACTTGAAAGACTTAGGCCCTTTTGATTTAATCTTAGGGATGAGGATTAGAAGATAATCAAACATTTATAGTCTTAGTCATTCTCATTATGTTGAATTTTGCTTAAGAGATACAATCAGTCTAATTGTAAGCCTGCTTGTACTCCGTACAATTATTCTTGTAGAATCAAGAAAAATAAGGGTAGTGGAGTATCTTAACTTGAATACTCGAGATTTATAGGATATATGATGAGTTTAATGAACTGTAAGAGTCCAGACATTGCCTATATTTTGAGTAAGTTAAGTATATATAATTGTAGTGCGAAGCAAGAGCATTCAGACGTTAATCGGTAGAGTATTATGGTACCTAAAATACTCTATTACCTTTTATTTGATTTATGAAAGGTATGTTGCTTTCCTTGAGGGACTTTATGATGCAAACTGGATAGTTGACTCATAGGAGTATAAGTCTATAAGTGGATATGGTTTCACTTTAGCATGAGGGTTTGTTTTTGGAAGATTTCCAAACAGACATATATATTGTCTAATTCATTATGGAATCTTGGAGTATTGCGTTAGATAAAGCACGAGAGGGGGCCGAGTGTCTAAGATTCTTTTTTGAAGACATTCCTCTATGGCATAGGCATGTGCCATCTATATCTATACATTGTGTTAGCCAAGCTATAATAGCTAAAGCTAAAAATAACTAATCTCAATTGGCGTTATTTCCATTGATTGGATAAAGTCCAAGGAGAATATCGCGCAACCTTTGATGAAAGGTTTATCCAAAGAGATAGTTAGAAATGCATCAAGGGGGATGGGGCTTAAGCTCATAAATTAAACTTGCCATGAAGGATACTCAACCTTGCTGACTAGATATCCCAAGATCAAGTTTTCGAATGAGACAACTAATTTGTGGTGGGTAAAGGTAAACACTATCAGAGAATTTCATTATCTGTCCCTTCCCTATGGTGTAGACGTGATAGTGCGACTGCATGTGAAGGATGACTTTTAAGAAGTCTTAATGAGTTATATAGTTTCAATTTAAGATTGAAGTGGGGTATAGCAGTAACACTCTTTATGGAAACTCACCTATCTGAATGAGGAAATGGGGCCGCTTACTATGAGAATATGAGCTTTGATTCTCTAGAGAATTCTAAGAAACAGGATATGTCCAGTACAAATTGGACAAAATCGCACGATCTTGGAAACAACCTTGGAGATATCATCCGTGGTCGTTATCACGAATTACATCAAGCTTCATGATTCTAGACATAGTTCAGCATGCTGCAGCAAGTAATTCGGTAATATATCACTAAGCAAAGGTTCAATACCTCATGGACACCTCTGCCTAAAATGGTATTTCCTGTGCTTTTTATGTGATTTTCGTTTTAATGGTTTTGGTATTACTGGAACTTAGGACCTAAGGGTCACTAAGGGTTCACTAGTTCATTATTTTTCACTTTGGTGAAAGGAACCTATAGTCTCACTTGTGAGGAACTAAACACTACGGAAAAATATACATCTACAACTGGGATTTTACAACGCTTCGCTAAATATCGTAGAAAGTCATATGTTTTACAACGGTTGTCGAAGTAAGAGTTGTCGTATATCATCACCACCAACACTTAGGAGCAAGGGGTTACGATTAGAAAACAAATGACAACTCTTTAAGAAAAAGAGTTGTGACGACGTTTAGCTATAACAACTCTGTTTTATAAGTGTAGCGACTTAGACTATGACAATTCTCACAAGTGTTGTGGAAGAAGACAAAAATATGATACTGAAAAATATGTTAGAGGGGAGATTCGAACATGAACCTACTGCATGGAAGTGTAGCTCGTCAACCATCCTTTAAGCTCACAAGTTATGCTTTGTTTTATTGTTTTAAATAAACACCTATAACAACACTTATAAGTGTTGTTGAAGTAAAAATATATGATGTTGGAAAAAATGAGGTTGGGGATTTGATCCTGAACCTTGGGCGTGAAACTCTACACCACTAACCATCCTACACTATCACAGGTTCTGTCAAGTTTGTGGTTCTTCAATACAGTACCTTTATGACAACCCTTCATAAGTGTTGTAAAAGAAAATGTAATGCTTAGCGGACTGAGCCGTAAACAGCGCGAAGCCTTCTCTGTAATAATTACGTACATGCCTTCTATGTAAACAATCACATACAATCTTCTCACCAAAGAGGGTTAAGTTAAAAAAAAAAATGTAACTGCCCTTCCAAAACCATATAACTCAAATAACTGCCCTTTCAATGACCCCATCAGATATGAATGAAAAAGTATTAGATTATGCCAAGGGTTGAGGTATCATGTATGTTACACAAGCAAAGACACATAATTAGCAATCATAACTGACATATCCCTTTTTCTCTCTCCTTTATCCGGGCTTGAGACCGGCAATGAAATGTTATATCATTTACAATGGCGAGTTAAAAATGGGTGTTTACTCGTAACAAACATTATAAAGGTAACAAAGCTAGCATTTTATACATTAAGCACCCAAATGGAGTTGTTAACTGTCTATTTTGCAAGAACAATACTAGTTTTAGTAAAGGAAATACATCAAGAACGACTATGACAATAAAAATTGAATATAGTAAAAATAATACACTATCTTGACTTAGCTTTTGAACTTTGTTTTCTTCTTCTTTATGTTCTTCTTCTTTGTCGGAACCACTATGATATAATCACCATCTTCTCTTAAGTAGCTCTCGCACTCGTGATCCATTTGGAAAGCAAGAGTTGAAGTATCCACTGGTTGGCAATTTGTGTCATGCTTTTCATTGTATTCCTCTAATTCATGGAAACCCCTAGGTGGTGGTTTCACCATCACATACCAGTTAGATGTATTTGACTCTCGAGAATAGAAAACTTGTCGCGCTTGTGTTGCTAAAATGAATGGATCGTTACCGTATTGGTTCTTATCTTTGTTTTAAATTGACTAATGTAAAGCCATCATCTACCTTCACTCCAAAACTGGTGTGAGCCCAATCACATTTGAATATTGAAATTTGAAACATATGATTGTAGTCCAACAATAGAATTTCTTCTAAAACACCGTAGAAAACCACTTGTTTACGACCGTCCAGAACCAACTAAGGTTGTTGATTCAATTGAAACTCCACTGTTTTGTGTGACTCTCTTAACATCCTTCGTAATAAACCTAGACCCATTGATTAGCAAACCTTTATATGATATGCAGTTTTCTAATGGCCCATATGACAACCATTCTACCGTGTTTGATATTGACATGCCTTGTTCAATTTGCATCTTAACCTACAAATGTATAATCTCGGGGACATAAGAATACTAAACTGCGTTTTTCGTAGTATTTTTCTGACAAAATGTCCAAGTGAACTGCATAATCTGACTAAGAGTGGACTAAACGTACCTTTTGTTGAAACCAATCTGCAAATGTGTCAGACTGTATGGAGTTGAGTTGGTCTTCACTGGTAATTTCCCTCCCAACACCAGACTTTAACTCGTCCATATGCATTCTATGACAAAAGTAAAATTAAAAAATGAAGTATTAACTGACACACCATTTTTAATGAACATGAATGTCATACTTACGTCATATATGGGTCAATTTCAGGTGTGTTAAAAAGCACATATCTGTGAGCTATCTTTAACTTCTCACTATCCATACGCACTTGGACACCTTTAGAAAGAGGACGTATTGCCGGTGTGGAACCATTTTGAATGTTTTCGTTATGCCTTTGCTTTACTGATCCTGTTTCAGCTGCTTGGGCCTTACGAATATCAAAATACCTAACACACTCCATTCCAAGATAACACTCGGCTATACAAGCTTCAGGTTGTGCATAATTCTTTACATATTCTTTGAATATCTTCATATACCTAGGATAATCGCGTATGCAACAGTTACCAATGAAATAAATATTAGTATCTCTAAGCTACAAAGGGCATAACTTTCTACAAGAAACAAAAATAACAGAATTAATATGAAATAAATTGGCATACCTTTCAAATGGATACATCCAACGATATTGTACAGGTCCACATAATCGTACTTCTCGAGCTAGGTGAATTGTCAAGTGCACCATTATATCAAAAAATGACGGAGGGAAGTACCTCTCCAACATACACAAAGTCTCGGCAACTTCTACTTCAAGTTCTACTAATCTCTGGGAGATCGACTGCCCTTTGGCATATTTCGTGAAAATAAGAACATAACCTAAAATTGCCTCCCTTGGCCCTACAGGTAAAAGTCCTTGCAAAGCAACGGGTAATATTTGTTGCATAAGAACATGGTAATCATGAGACTTAAGAACACCTAAGCAACCATCTTTCGAGAAATGCTTTCTAAGATCAGAACTATACCCATATGGAACCTTCAAATTTCTCATCCTATTATAAAATATAGCCTTTTCCTTGTCATTTAAGCAATATGCTGCTGGTGGAAGGATCGTTTACGCCATTTATCTCTGTTGGATGCAATTCTGGTCTTATTCCCATACTCTTCAGATCATTGCGGGATTTTAAACCGTCTTTTGTTTTGGAATTTATATTCAACACAGTACCAATGATACTCTCGCAAACATTTTTTTCTGTATGCATAACATCAATATTGTGTCGTAGTAATAAATCCTAGGAAGATGGAAAAAATCCTAACATTAGTAACTCTATGAAGTTGACAACATAAACAAGTAATTTTGAAGATAAGCAAAATATTACCAAGTAAATTTGAATTTATAGAACTGACCTTCCAGTAAGCTAAGTCGAAGAATATCGACCGTTTGTTAAACACCCGAAGCTCAGTTTCATCATCAGGTGCACCCGAAGTAGCCGCGTCAGTAACAACATCCCTTTTCCGCTTCCCACACTTAGAATTACGCACATTAATAGTCTGTTGCCACACGTTACTCTGCCCCTTACTCTTTTTATTCTTCTTCTTTTCCTCTTTCTTTTTCCTTATCTCCTCCTCGTTCTTCTCCGCTTTCCCAAAGTCATTCACAATACTACTCGACATTCAAGCGCAGCAACACCGGACATAACAATTGGCTTTTCCTTTTTCTCAACCTCTCCATTAAACCAGTCTTTTTTCTTCAAGAGGATGATTATGACGAAGAAATCTCCTATGATTCAAGTACACAGTTTTACGACTAAATGGCAACCAGTTTGACAGTGTATTTTCACCGCAAAGAGGGCAAGCTGCCTTCCCTTTATACGTACATCCAGATAGATTACCATATGCGGAAAATCGTTTATTGTCCACATTAATAAAGCCTTCAAGTTAAAATTTGTTTTAGTAAACGAATCATATACCTGGATGTCGTTCTCCCATAACTCAATTAGATCATCAATCAACGGCTTCAAGTATACATCGATGTCCTTACCCGGTTGTTTTTTTCCGGAATCAACATGCTAAGAATTATGTTTTCGCCTTGCATACACGATTGGGGGGCAAATTATAAACCACGATCATCACTGGCCAACAACTGTGGCTTGGGGAAAGATCACCAAATGGATTAAATCCATCAGCAAAGAAGCCCAAGACGTAAATTACGCGAATCAAGCAAACTCGGAAACTTTCTATCTATGTGCTTCCAAGCCAAAGAATCTACTGGATGGCGCATCTTCCTATCTTTACTCTTGTTCATCGCGTGCCATATCAACTTCTTAGCCATCTCTGCTGATTGATACAATCTCCTCAACCTCGGCACAATGGGGAAGTATCTAAGGACCTTCACAGGTATCTTTTTTTTGGGCTTGTCTATCATGTCAGCATCGTCCATGTTAGATGTGTCTTCCTTCCACCTAGAATAATGACATTTAGGACATTCTTCTGCATCTTTCAAGTCTTTTCTAAACAGACAACAATCATTCACACAAGCATGTATTTTCTCGTAAGTCAATTGATAAGATTTCAGCAGCTTCTTCACTTCATATGTTGAGCAAGGAAGACAATGACCAAGGCAACAAGGAACCAATTGTCATGAGAAGTTCGTCAAAAGATTTCCTAGATAAACCATTTACTTGTCTTGTGCCTATACAATTCTACAAATGTTATGGATAACTTTGTGTGTGTGTTACAATTAGGATATAACGGTGTGTCCCCTCTTCCACCTCGCTTTCCAACCCCTTGTCTTGCATAGTTTCATGTCCCTGATCGATATGTGCATCAGCTTCAACATCAGTATCTACATACATCTGAGATGAACCCCCTGTTGCTCCCTCTTGGTGTACATCATTAGAAGTGACATTCATCTCCCGTGAAAAACCCAATCAGTGTATGTATGATCCATACCTCGTTTCAAGCAAGTGAAGATACACTTTGTTTGGAGGAAGTGGCAAAGCAAGGTTTTTACAATCAACACAAGGACAACTTAACTCGGAAGGATATCCAAGTTTTTGACAAACAGTATCTATGAAATTAAAGCAAGGCAACCTGATATGGAAGATCATCCCTACATGAAAGAATGACGACATAATTAAGCATAGCAATAACTTAATACAAGAGGGAAAACCAATGTAATAATCCACAATGAACAACATATTAACCTTGGCCAATGAACCCAATCTTTACTCATCCTTTATAATTACTTGAATCTGGAAATCTGCAAATCTGTACCCAATGTAATAAGGCTCGCCCGAGTCAAAATGATATAAAAAAATATGGAAAGAAGACCACGAATTACAGCCAACATCAAAGCATGGAAATAAATTAGTGATGATGTTTAGTTTTTTATGTACATAGATTACATATACAACCACGAATTACATATACAAATAGGGGATTGAGAATACATATTCCAGATATGCATATTTAGCTAGTATAGCAGCCATCTGGTTTACTTTTTTATGTACATAGATATAGTCCCAGTGATTAAAAACCTGGAGAAGATATTCAAAATAATGATTCATTATGTACATAGATATATTCCCAGCCATCTTCTTCATAGATATGTACAAAATAATGCTTGATTACTCCATAAGACCTTATTTATAGCAGAGTTCTTGACCAATTACGCGGTGTCATTTAACTTTAACTCATTGCACTAATAAAGAGCTTCCAAGCAACTCCATGGCACCTGTAGAATCAAACAAAAGCCTCAACTATAAGGAACATATAACATATATTCAGTGCTCAAGTAGGCCACTTGTGATTTGCAAATAAAAGCCTCAACTATAAGGAACATGGTTTGCAAACAAAATGTGAAAATGCAGCATAAACACATCAGAACTCATTTTTTATACAATTCAAGACATTAAGAAAATGCACGAGATAAATAGATTTCTTGATAACTCATTTTTAATACAATTCCAGACATTAAAAAAAATGCGGGAAAACAATAGGGTATTTGAGTTTTTCATTAAGTCCAATCTAGAGAACCTAATTAGATTAACTAGATTTAGACAAAGATCCACTGACCTATCAATTTCATGATGACAAGAAATTTCAATTTCAATTTCGGAAGTAGATATCAATTTCAGGCCGTATCATTTAATGCAAACTACCCATTTCAGGAAAATCAAATAAATCAAATAAATTACCGATCAAAAAAAAAAAAAAAAAAAACTACCCATTTCAGGAAAATCAAATAAATTCTGCAATTGTAGTTCAAAAAGATTAGAATTTAATGCAATTGTAGTTCAAAAAAACAGAATATAATATTATCAATCTTATCAATTGAATCTGCAAATCTTATCAAAAAGATTAGAATTTATAATTATAAGATAAGGGTTATAGATCAATCGCATAAAAGACTTTTGGGAAATTCGTGGAGGTGATCTTCAACTCGTGGTGATGATGAAGTTGGTGAAGAAATCGAGATCGATGATGTAGTTGAAGACGATTGTAATAAGCGGAGCTGCTTCATTGGATACGATGAAGATTCCAATGATTTGAGTGATGGTGGTGATTTCAGTGAATCTGCTGCTCTGTCGAAGATGATGTTGGGGGGACGAAGTTGTTGCTCTGTCGAAGACGCAGGGGAGATGAAGTTGAGACGCAGGGAGATGAAGTTGAGGGAGAAAAAAAAGGATAAGGAGGAATTAGTGAGACTTTTGTTAATAAGGAAAAAAAAACACAATGGACGGTTGTAGATTAAAAAGATTAAAGAATCAATAAATGGATGGTTTTGATGTTATGAAAAGAAAAATTAATTAATTAAAATGATAAAAAAAATTGAAATATATGTATATATATCTATATTTAAAGAAAGGAACATTAATTATTATTATTATTATTTTTTTGGAAATCCCAATTATAAATGAAAAAAATGCTTACAAATTAAAGTCTGACTCTTTCAAGATTAAAATGATAATTGAAGTCGGAATGCCCAAATAAGATAGATTTCGTCTCGGTTCATCCCAACGAGAGACTTCGAGTCTAACTCGATGATAATTGAAGTCGGAATGCCCAAATACGATAGATTTCGTCTCCAGTTCATCCCAACGAGAGACTCGGTCTAACTCCATGATAATTGATGTCGGAATGCCCAAATACGATAGATTTCATCTCCAGTTCATCCCAACGAGAGAATCAGGTCTAACTCCAGTGATAATTGATGTCGGAATGCCCAAATACGATAGATTTCATCTCCAGTTCATCCCAACGAGAGACTCAGGTCTAACTGCGAAGATAATTGAAGTCGGAATGCCCAAATACGATAGATTTCATCTCCAGTTCATCCCAACGAGAGACTGAGGTCTAACTCCAGTGATAATTGAAGTCGGAATGCCCAAATATGATAGATTTCAACGAGAGACTTGACGAATTCGTGTTCGTTTAAGGTTTATTAGAACTCTTAAAGTGTGTTTCTTTGTCAATCTGTATGCTTTTGCTTAGACCAATATCTAACGACCAAAGTGAGGGTGCAAAAAACCAAAATCTAACGGTGGGAAGCCTTTTGGTTTGTGTTTCTTTTTCAATCCGTATGCTTTTGTTCTCTCCAATCACAAACTTGTTTCTCTCCCGCCCCAAAAGTCCGCTCTAATTTTGGTCACGTGTCCATTGAGGAATTTACTGACATTATTAATTTGTATTCCACGTAACGTGTCTTCTACGTAGTTTATCCCCCTAATTTTTCACCAATTTCTAGGACGCGCCCAAATTTCTCAAAGACATCCAAATTTTCGCCAAAATCACTAAAACAAACCCCTCTCTCACCAAAACCGAAAACCCTCTTCACCAAAAAAAGAAGAAAAAAAATCTCTCACCCCTAACTCAAGAAATCTCTCGATCTCTAAATCTCTCAAATTATAACCCATAATCGGAAAACCCTAACTCCTAAGCAATATCTCGATCTCTAAATCCTCAAAAGATAACCCATAATCATAAAACCCTAAATCAAGCAATCTCTCAATCTATTCCTACTTGAAACCCAAAGATTAATCTCTCGAACTCAATCGATCTCACCAAGGGGTAAGAATCTCTCATACTATCAAATCTTAAGAGTAATTTCTTTTCCATTTTTTCTGCTTTTAGGATATAATATTTTGGGTTTTTTTCTTTTCATGTTAGAAATTTTAGGTCTTAACATTTCTTAAGTTTGTTGTTTCAACGGTAGATTTAAATTGGGTCCTGTTTAATTTTAGGTCTTTAATTTTGGTCTTTGATTTTGATGATGATTTTCATCCTAGTTTTGGTCTTTTTGAAGATTTGGTCTCTGTCACTCATGTTCTAGTATTTGGTATTAATGATATGATGATTGTCCCTATAAAACTCATGTTCTAGTACTTTCTGTTAATAGTATTAGTTGTTTATGATGAATGAGGTTTGGTATGTTCTCAGATACTTGAGACATTTTTTTTTTGTCCTGTGTTACACTTGATTTGAGTTCTTTATGTTCGTATACTTGAGGTTTGCTATGTTTAATATGTTCTTGTGATAGCTTTTTTAGGTTCATATGTTGTTTATAGCATCTTTAACATGATATAGAAATTAAGTTTGAGTTCTAGCTTATTTCAATCTTTAATTTTGTCTTTTTGATGATTTTTTCTTCCGCTATAGATTTATGCAAATCAACTAATTTGTTAACATTATTTGATTGATGATAAGTGTACAAAAATCAACTCAATTTTATTTTTTGGTTGATGATAAGTATTTGAAATGATAATAATCAACTTGAGTGTGTCGTAATTATCAACTCATGTTCTTTCCTTGCTAGATTGTGTCAACTCAAATTGTGTGTATGAAATGATTTGATTTATTGTTAAGGATTTGATTTGTTAGTTTGTCAATATGTTCAGTATTGATGTGATATGAAATGATGGTTTTGTGTTAGCTTCAGCCACATTGATAATTGAATTCTGCTTTTTGTAAGGCATAACTCAATAATGAAGACTAAGCAAGGAGCATCTTTAAGAAGCGGGTCAAGCGGTCAAGTAATAAAGGTTAACACTTGTCATCATAATTGCGGTGTAAACAAATTTCCATATAGCTTCTCATTTTAACTAAGTTACGGTTATTTACGAGATGAAAAACAAAGAGAAGACCAATGAAGCATCCCCGAAGAGTAACAAGTCCCAATCTAATAATGCCGGAACCATCTTCTAATATAAGGCAAGTAAGGAGATCACCAAGGACAAAGCATGTTACGAATCCAATCGCAGTAATTTCTCCAACCGAATTGAAGCAGTGACTCCAAAGCGTCGCCAGGCAGACTCAAAGTGCTAAATCAATAAATCAACAACTCATCCTAACTATTGCCTTCACACTGTAAGTAGGCGAACTTCTCCAAGGTATAAGAAGTTACACCGAGAACATGATGTTTTAACAACTTAAAGCGTCGACAACCCGAATTGGATACTCTCATCACCGGACACAAAGATACAAGCAACACGAAGGGAAGGTGTTAAACCAATCTGAAAGTGCTCCACCTACAAAGTCAAACCACGAGTCTCGCCTAATCGCTTCTAAAGGAGATAACTTGGAAAATTCAAGTCACTCAAAAGAAAGTAAATCGAAACGACACGAGCAGCACAGCCCATGTCCGAATGTTCCCAGCGAGGATCAAATGACTCGCTTGCAGATTTGGTGACAGAGGAAGAGGAAGAGGAAGAGGAAGATGAAGAGGGAGAGGAAGAGAGAGAGAAGAGGAACAGAGAGAGGAAGAGGAACAGTAGAAGAAGAGGAAAATCCAAATGATGGGATAAGGATTTGGGAGAATGGTAACAGATCTGATAATGAGGAAAGTGAAGAAGGAAAAGAAGCAAAGCAAAGAAAGTATGTTCCACGTGGCCCAACCCGATGCACGCATTGAAGTTAGATTTTGAGTCAAAGAGACCAACTTTCCTTCAACACTAATGAACAACCAATTGGCGATCCATCCTGCTCAACCGCCAAGACAGTTAGGGTGCTTGTCGAAACTTCCGTTAACTTTCATAGATTGGAGGCTTGTCCCTATTCAAGCTAAAAGAAAACATATGGAAGATAGTAATGGTACCGTAATTCATAGCTATTTATCTCTTTTCGTTAAGTCCATAATTATTTAATTCATAACGTATTCTAATACAATTTATTTACTTTTGTTTGTAGAACCGATCTATTGTGCTCGAGTGTTACAAAGATTACTATTTCAGCAAAATGGGAGCTTATCTTAGAGAAGCAAGGTCAAGAAAAGCTGGTTTGGTTCTCGATGCTTTTGATCGGCTCCAAGGGGAAGAAAGAGAGAAATCTTATGAAAAGCTAATGCCAAGACAATGACAAGGAGTGGGAAGAATTTGTTAAAACATGTAACCTCTCCCCGATTTCAGAAAGAAGTTTTTTAATTATAACGAATGATTGTATATTTGTATTCAAAACTTTAAAGTCTATCAAATGATGTCTCTATTTTTCTTTTCAGGTCAAAAGAATAATAATGCAAGAAAACGTTCAAAACACACCACCCCGCATACCAAGTGGGCAAGGATTCACGATTGGAGGAGGCCTTGTTATGTTCACCACGTGAAACCTATTGACTTAAAAATATAATTGCTTGGTTGTTTGGTTATTGTGACATTATTTATGCAATTACAAACATTTAGATGCTTATCTTATTTCTTATAGGTTGATCTCTCGCCTTTTTTAACGGGTTGTGGATTGTAAGGTTGTTTATGATGGATCATTTCATAATTCGATCCACGACTGTGGTATAGACTAGCATACATAATTTGACATAGTCGTAATATTATGAAATTCCATGAGTCGCTTAATTTGCTGGCTTATGCTCTACATGAAGATATTTGTAATATTGTCATTGGTTGTCGCTTATGCTGAAGTATCAATACTTAAATATTCATTTGATTTAGCACCTCGAGATATAATGCTCGAATGAATCTCTTTGTTTCTTTGTTATTGTTTTCCTTTCATTGGTTATAAGCATTATAGAGAATGAGGTGATTGTTTTGATTGCCCAAATGATGGCTTAAAATCAGATCACTTATAGCCGATCATTTTCTATACTTTTTATGCAAAGTTGTTTTGTTTTGTTTATGTGTTAATCGTTGATTTTCATGGAAGATGAGAAGTTTCACATAGTTAGATCTTAGAAATCTTCCAAGCTTTTTCTTAGCATGTATCATGACTTTAATACCATGTTGTTATGCTATTGTTGATGATTTTTATGTATTGATACATTTATTTGGCAAAGAAAAAGAACTAAACACAACCAAGGAGATCGATAAAAGCAAATGCAAATATGGAAACGTATTTAGACAACGCAAAGGAAAGATTCCAAATCCGGTGTCAGGATAAGCTTTTGTAACAAATCTTCCTTTCCTTTGTGTGGTTAATGTGTGCTTCAAAAATGAAAATATATGATGTTTTACACACTTAAACAGAGAAACTTGAAAAGTCAAGCAGAGAGCATGGTAATGATGTTGGATCATCCGTGATGATGATATTCTTGCAAGGGCCTTTGGCGAGGACAAACTACGGGAGAGCTAAAGGAATTGGTTTTGGAGCCGATACGTAAAAGGTTGCCTAATCCCACTATAAATTGATGATTACAGAGTGTCAGAAACCCTGAGAGAGACCAATGATCTACTGGTGCAATAGAGGTGAGAACTTAACTTGTTATTAGTTCTTTACTCTTTCTCGATGATTTCAAACTTGATTGTGAACCCTACACTTCCAATCTTCTTAATATAGGAAAGGAACTCAAGATGTGTTCCAGAATGGAGTCTCACCCTCTCGCAGTTTAACCCAAAAGCTAAAGAACAACCAGAGGCTAGCACTAGCGATTTTTCTTCTCAATGAAAGAAAATCTTCAACTCATACAACTCCAAGTCCCCAACAGACCAAATGAGGTCCAAGTGCCAAAGAGATTCCAAGCTTGCAAGTTGTTGTCGGGTACAAGGAGGCGAGGGTGGTTGCGGAGGCGGAAATTGGCGGGAAACAGATCCAAGCAAGGATACATGGAAATGCACAACAGTTCTCCTGGAGCCCACACCGTATGTGAAGGTTGCTTATGGGAGGATGCTCATGTATACAAGGAAGATCAAGAAGTCAAATATGTTGGTCAAAGTCGCTTCAAATTTTATCACATGGCCCAAGGATAGAATTCTCACTTCAAGAGACTTTCCAAATCATCTTTCATCTTTTTTGGAGACTTAACTTTTTGGGCACAAACATCACTTCGCTCATCACCGCCACTTTTGAATGTTTTTGTGTATATCGCAAGGGTATGAATGAATCTTTGGGCTTACACTGGGTTTAGTTTAATTTTCAATGAATCTTTCAACTTCAAAGAGCCTCATTTATGTTTCCATAGCTAATCTTAGTTATTTCCCTCACATTTCACAACAAAACAAGGTGCCAAAGTGAAATGTATATGTTAGCAGATTCACAGAGTGTTGTGTTGAGATTTTCCACTACCCAACCAAGATATTGTGGAACAACATTTTACAATATAACTATGTGTTGTCCAAGATAGTTCGACAACTCATACAAGTGTGTCAAATTTTATTATTAACAACAATGCTTGTTTTATATGTTTCTAAGATAGTACCTTACTTAAAGGCTGTCCAAGATAGTCCTACAATACTAATAACAAAGGTGTCTGTTCAATTTTTTTTACAATATGTGATAGTCATATCAAGGATGGTTTTACAATCCAACCAACCGTAGGACTCCTAATAATCACAATACTACAAGTGTTGTTAACAAAATTTTACTACCCAAGATAGTCATTGTAAACATATTTTTGTAATATAAGTAGGAGTTGTTTAGCACAATGGCACAACTCTACTGTGTAGTAAAATTGTATTCACAATACTAATAGATGTTGTCTTTCATTTTTCAACAACAAGAGGCTCGATATTGTGAAATAATTTATTACAACATAACTATCCTCATACAAGATAGTTCCACGATACAACACTTTTGTTGTCAAAGATGTTCCTCGCAACAACAAGCAAGGGTTATGTTAGGCTTTTATAAAAATCGGAAGGAATCATAACTTTGGCAAAATATTGCCTAACTATGAATCACATCACTCACATAACACTTTAGTCAAGTATTGTAGAAAAGCTTGGACTTTCTACAATACCCCACCTACACACACAGAAAAGCGTTGTAGTAGGGTTACTACAACGCTAATATAGTGTTGTAAATGATGATTTTTCCCGTAGTGTGAGTTTTCATTCATGTGGGGGATTCTTGGAAAACAATTACTAAAAAAGGATTTTTAAGGTTTTAATAAAATTATAATTTATTGTTTTCTTTTGTGAATGTAAAATACTTATTAGTCCCATGTTGCGGAGTTTCCACTTTTTAGTTGTTTTAAGAGACTATATAAGCTTTTTAGTCTCACATCGAGGAGTCCTTCTTCTTAAGTTGTTTTATTCCATTATATAAAAAAATTCACTACTTTTGTAAAAATCATGGGAAAGGGGTTTCTCTATATTTAGAGGGACCCCCAAAGGAAAAAATATTTTATGTTGTTTTCTCAAGCATTCGCGATTTTACTTTATGGTTTTTCGGAGTTTCCAAGCTCAAGTTGAGCATCTACTACATATGCTAGTAGTAGGTGTAGTAGGGTATTTTATCCTGGAGACATCCGTCTCGTGAGGGCTATAGCATCACTCTTGAGTGAAGCCGGGCGCTAATGTCATAAGGGCAACATGTTGAACATGTGACTCACTCTGTTTTTTCAAAGTTTTGCCTTGTTGCTGTTGTGGAGATATGGGAAGCTTGCTCTTTTCGTCAAATCCATCACTTCTACTACAAAGGAGCTAAGTATCAATAAATTTTACTTATTTGATTTTTCTTTGTTATGATTATTGCACCCAACAATCTTAAGACATTATTATTTGTAATAATCCTGGATGTTAATTATGAAGTGAAAAACAAAAACAAATTTTTGGTCATCTGTAGAGTTTCGAATTTATCTCTCAACCTAGAAGGAATTTTGATTAACCCTTTTGACAAAATGTATTGGACATGCTTATAGTTACCCACGTAAAATTTCAAAATTTATGGAGTTGTAAAACTATTTTTTTGATATTTTACAAAACAGAGAAACATTCCTGAAAAATTCTGACGGGCAGAAATTTGTTGTTAACTAAAGTAGTTTTTATGGGGTAACCATGAGTTTTTTGATATGGTGGTTCAAACGAAGTTTGTAAACCTATATATTATCTTCAAAACTCATATTTTATTTTCCGATTCGGAACTATGGTTTGTGAGATTTGGTGTATTAGGAGACTGGGAAATTACCGTGTCAGTGGTCAGAGTATAAACGAAGATTGTGATGTGAAATTGAAAAGGGACATGGCTACCATACACATGTGGATGAACACAAGTCTTCAAAATACGAAAAAGAAGAGAACATCAAACAAAAATCTAAGCGTAGTCTTCATAAGAATGGTATGTTTCTTAAAACTGAATCTGGCATTGCTTTAATTAAGGGTGATTGTTATGTTTTTAAAATTCCTGGCCACACGGCAGTAAATTGTAGACAACATAAAAACCTTAATAAGTAGAAAGGTAATGCTAATTTAGTTGAAACAAACTAGAACAAGTTCAATGGCATGATGTCGGAAGTTATTTTAATAACCAATGTGAGAGACCAGCAGGTGGACTCTGGAGCCACCAAGAATGTTTGTTAAAACAGAGACCTGTTCATACCTTCTATCAGAGGATATGGGATGTTAGGAAACTCTATATGAGTAAATCATCTGAGACATAGGTTTCACAAATGGGAAAGGTCGAGCAGAAGCTCATATCTATAATGTTCTCACATTGAATGAAGTTTTCATGTTCCGAGCGTATGCAAGAATCTTGTATCTCGTTATGTTATAGATGGTAAATAAATTAAGATATTAATTGAATCTTGAAAACTTGTTGTAACTAAGGGAAGTGATTTTTTAGGCAACAATTATAGGACTTTGGGTCTATATAAGCTTAAAGGAAAATCTGATGAAGTGAACATAGTTGATTCTTGTGCTTTCTTTTTTGTGTCTTTGAATGTTATGCATGGTAGACTTGGAACCGTCAAATTATAAGTCAATGCATAAACTGCCTAGCATAGGCTGGATAACCAAATTTAGTTTGGATTTTGAACACAAAAGTGAAATCAATATGCTATAAAACCTTTTAGAAAAAATGTTCAGAGTAATTCTAAGCCCTTAGAATTAATTCAGTTAGGCCTAGTTGAAATGGGATCAACCCAAACTAAGGTGGTAAAAGGTGGATTGTAACTTTTATAGGTGATTGTGCGAGGTACTCTCTTATATACTTTCTTAGGGGTAAGGATGATTCCTTAGAAGCCTTAAGAGTATAAACTTGAAATTGAAAACGAATTATATGTTACCACTAAATTGGTTAGGTCTAAACATGATGGAAAGTATGAAATTCATATAGGAGAACTTTACTTGTTAAATGGAATTATTCATGATATCGCACCTCCTTATTCACCATAGTCTAATGGTATATTTGAAAATAAGAACATAACTATTAAGGAGATGATTTATGCCATGTTGTTTAAAGGATAACCGCAAACTTGTGGGGGGAGGTCGTTCTCTAATTTTGTTATATCCTGAATAGAGTAACCTTTAAAGAATCAAATAAAAATCTATATGATTATGGAAAGATAGACAACCTTTTTATGCATACGTCAAAGTGTGGGGGTGTTTAGATAAAGTTTCTTGAGTACCCTACTGCATATAGATTTTTGGTTGTGTGTTCTGCTTTTTCAGACTTTGGTGTGATTTTTCTAGACATTGGTGTGAATATTTTTATGGAGTCTAGGGATGTTCTTTGAACATGTTTATTTTGAAACCTGTCTCTTCTTAGGGATGTGTTGTTGATCCCCTAGATGTTTTTCAAATAGTCAGAACTTATCTTAAAGTAAGATGAAGTTAAGGTTGAGCCAAACATTCCTAGATTAGGCTGAGCTCCAGACTTGTAAAGAAGCCTTGACATCTACTGAAACCCCATTCTGGTAAGAAGCTTCATTTAGTGAAATGGAATCAGTCCGTCGGAACCAGACTTGAGAGCTTTTTAGTTTACCTCCAGGGAGTAATACCCTGGGATGTAAATGAGTCTATAAGAGAAAAAGTTAGGTAGATGGAACTGTAAAAAAATATTAGGCTAAGTTGGTAGCTAAAGGCTATAAACTAAAAGAAGATATATATTTCCTTGATTATTATTCACTTGTGACGAGAATTACTTCTCTTGAGATGCTAATTGATATTGCTGCCATAAGCACCTTGGAGATACATCAGATGGATGTTAAAACCGCTTTTCTAAAACTGTGAATTAGATAAAGAAATTTACATAGACCAACCTGAGGACTTTGTAGTGAAAGGTTATGAAGACAAAGTTTGTAAGTTGAACAAATATTTGTATGGTTCCAAATAAGCACGTAAATAGTGACATGGTGTTTATAGAAGAAAATCGCCTCTGCCAAATTTGGTAAATTTGATGGTGGAGAGACTGGTTTAAACCCTTAAACAAATGTGCTGCACGTGAGCACGTTTGATTCGAGATATCAATCTGTACAACTCTGGCCTAAACAAAGAAGATAGCCATTCCAGATTTGCTTCAGTCATAAAGTGGAAAAGAAGGGTTGATTTGGGGAGGATAACGAAGAAGGGTGATGATACCAGAGAGTTCTGGTTAGGTAGTATCTCGACTTATATCAAAAGTGTAGAAGCATGCTAGTGATGGAAGCTTTTGAGAGAGCTTGCAAAGTTGCTATATGATAGTGTTGTATTTTTCTTGACCAAGAATTGTGTATTTTGGCAGAATAGGTGAAACCTATTTATACAAGTGAGATTGAACGTACCCTGGCCTCATTAAGGAATTGAGTAAATGTGCCAATTAAAACAGAGGAGGTGGAAACCGTTGGCTTTATTGTTAAAACGTTTTCACCATAAATTTCCTTATTTAATTGACCGTATTCATTCCTTGCAGGCCTTGCTTTATTGAGAGCGTAGTGTACGCTACACGTTGTGACTTCCAAACCAAAACCCCAAGAAAGCATCCCCCAGTTTGTGTTGATGTCTCGAGAGTTGGGCGCAAGTGGCAATGCCAAAGTTGCTAGTGAAGCGTTGCGGCATGTGCCAATGGAATGTGCGGGATGTCTCGACCGCAAGTTGTAATTTGAGTGTGGATGGCAATGCCAAAGTCGCTTAGTGTAGCATTTGGCATGTGCGGAATGCCTTGGCCGCGAGTTGCACTTTGAGTGCGAAAGGCAATGCCAAAGTCGCTAGTGGAGCATGTGTGGCATGTGCGGAATGCCTTGGAATTTGGCTAGAAGGTTGGGGATAAAAGTGGGTAGTGGTTGTGTGTTGGCATGTGCCAATGGAATGCACGAACACTTTGGCCAAGTCGCGGGCGCTACAATGGTATAACGTCTTTGGCTAGTGGTTGCGTGTTGGCATGTGCCAATGGCACGCACGGCCACTTTGGCCAAGTCGCGGGCGCTACAATGGTGTAGCGGCTTGAAAATAGAAATTGTCTAGTGATGCGTGTTGGCATGTGCCAATGGCACGCACGTCTATTGGCCCAATTCGTGGGCGCTAGCTGGGCATAGCGGCTTGAAAATAGAAATTGGCTAGTGATGCGTGTTGGCATGTGCCAATGGCACACACGGCTAAGTTGACCTAGGTGCACGGTTTGCAAGCCTAGGGAGTTATTTTTGGCATGTGCCAAATGGTATAGCGACTTAGAAATTGGCTAGTGGTGCGTGTTGGCATGTGCCAATGGCACGCACGGCCAAGTTCACCTAGTTGCACGGTTTGCAAGGTTAGGGCGCTATTTTTGGCATGTGCCAAACGGTATAGCGGCTTAGAATTTGGCTAGTGGTGAGTGTTGGCATGTGCCATTGGCACGCATGTCCAAGTTGACCTAGTTGCACGGTTTGCAAGCATAGGGCGCTATTTTTGGCATGGGTCAAATGGTATATCGGCTTATAATTTAGCTAGTGGTGCGTGTTGGCATGTGCCAATGGCACGCACGGACAAGTTGACCTAGTTGCACGGTTTGCAAGAATAGGGCGTTATTTTTGGCATGTGCCAAACGGTATAGCGACTTAGAAATTGGGTAGTGGGGCGTGTTGGCATGTGCCAATGGCACACACGGCCAAGTTGACCTAGTTGCACGGTTTGCAAGCCTAGGGCGCTATTTTTGGCATGGTCCAAATGGTATAGCGGCTTAGAAATTGGCTAGTGGTGCGTGTTGGCATGTGCCAACGGCATGCACGGACAAGTTGACCTAGTTGCACGGTTTGCAAGCCTAGGGCGCTATTTTTGGCATGTGCCAAACTGTATAGAGGCTTAGAATTTTGCTAGTGGTGCGTGTTGGCATGTGACAATGTAACGCACAACCAAGTTGACCTAGTTGCACGGTTTGCAAGCCTAGGGCGCTATTTTTGGCATGGGCCAAATGGTATAGCGGCTTAGAATTTGGCTAGTGGTGCGTGTTGGCATGCGCCAATGGCACGCACGGCCAAGTATACCTAGTTGCACGGTTTGCAAGCCTAGGGCGCTATTTTTGGCATGTGCCAAATGGTATAGCAGCTTAGAATTTGGAAAATAGTGCGTGTTGGCATGTGCCAATGGCACGCACGGCCAAGTTGACCTAGTTGCACGGTTTGCAAGCCTAGGGCGCTATTTTTGGCATGTGCCAAATGGTATAGCGGCTTAGTTTGGCGTCGTTGCCATGGTGCGCAATATGCGGCTTGGTTTGGGCGTCGCTGCCATGGTGCGTAGTATGCGGCTTGGCTTTGGCGTCGGTGCCATGGTGCGCTGTATGCGGCTTGGTTTCGGCGTCGGTGCCATGGTGCGCAGTACGCGTCTTGGTTTTGGCGTCGTTCCCATGGTGCGCAGTATGCGGCTTGGTTTTGGCGTCGTTGCCATGGTGCGCAGTATGCGGCTTGGTCTTGGCATCGTTGCCATGGCGCGTAGTATGCGGCTTGGTTTTGGCGTCGTTGCCATGGTGCGCCGTATGCGGCTTGGTTTTGGCGTTGTTGCCATGGTGCCAAGTATGCGGCTTGGTTTTGGCGTCGTTGCCATGGTACGCAGTATGTAGCTTGGTTTTGGAATTAGGGTTCTGTATCAAAAACCCTAATCTGGTATTTTGAAAAAATACCCTCATTAATTATTGACACCTGAAATAAATGCTCTTAGTTAATGTGTTGCTGGTAACACTAGGTCATGGGGTTTTACGATTTTACCCCTTATCTAAAATCCACCATCGACACATGGAAAATTTGATCATGTAATAATGTGTAGTGGATTTAAGTTAATGAATCTGACCAGTATATTTACAAGTAACTTGCTAAGGATGCCTGTGTGATTGTATGCTTGTATTTTGATGATATGCTTATACTTGATACAAACATAGATGTGATTAATTCCACTAAAACATGCACTAAATGAGAACGTTGACTTGAAAGACTTAGGCCCTTTTGATGTAATCTTAGGGATGAGGATTAGAACATAATCAAACATTTATAGTCTTAGTCATTCTCATTATGTTGAATTTTGCTTAAGAGATACAATCAGTCTAATTGTAAGCCTGCTTGTACTCCGTACAATTATTCTTGTAGAATCAAGAAAAATAAGGGTAGTGGAGTATCTTAACTTGAATACTCGAGAGTTATAGGATATATGATGAGTTTAATGAACTGTAAGAGTCCAGACATTGCCTATATTTTGAGTAAGTTAAGTATATATAATTGTAGTGCGAAGCAAGAGCATTCAGACGCACTGAGTAGAGTATTATGGTACCTAAAATACTCTATTACCTTTTATTTGATTTATGAAAGGTATGTTGCTTTCCTTGAGGGACTTTATGATGCAAACTGGATAGTTGACTCATAGGAGTATAAGTCTATAAGTGGATATGGTTTCACTTTAGCATGAGGGTTTGTTTTTGGAAGATTTCCAAACAGACATATATTGTTCAATTCATTATGGAATCTTGGAGTATTGCGTTAGATAAAGCACGAGAGGGGGCCGAGTGCCTAAGATTCTTTTTTGAAGACATTCCTCTATGGCATAGGCATGTGCCATCTATATCTATACATTGTGTTAGCCAAGCTATAATAGCTAAAGCTAAAAATAACTAATCTCAATTGGCGTTATTTCCATTGATTGGATAAAGTCCAAGGAGAATATCGCGCAACCTTTGATGAAAGGTTTATCCAAAGAGATAGTTAGAAATGCATCAAGGGGGATGGGGCTTAAGCTCATAAATTAAACTTGCCATGAAGGATACTCAACCTTAGCGACTGGATATCCCAAGATCAAGGTTTGAATGAGACAACTAATTTGTGGTGGGTAAAGGTAAACACTATCGAGAGAATTTCATTATCTGTCCCTTCCCTATGGTGTAGACGTGATAGTGTGACTGCATGTGAAGGATGACTTTTAAGAAGTCTTAATGAGTTATATAGTTTCAATTTAAGATTGAAGTGGGGTATAGCAGTAACACTCTTTATGGAAACTCACCTATCTGAATGAGGAAATGGGGCCTCTTACTATGAGAATATGAGCTTTGATTCTCTAGAGAATTCTAAGAAACAGGATATGTCCAGGGCCAAATTGGACAAAACCGCACGATCTTGGAAACAACCTTGGAGATATCATCCGTGGTCGTTATCACGAATTACATCAAGCGCTAGCAGTTCTAGACATAGTTCACTGTCTGTAGCAAGTAATTCCGGTAATATATCACTAAGAAAAGGTTCAATACCTCATGGACACCTCTGCCTAAAATGGTATTTCCTGTGCTTTTTATGTGATTTTCATTTTGATGGTTTTGGTATTACTGGAACTTAGGACCAAAGGGTCACTAAGGGTACACTAGTTCATTCTTTTTCACTTTGGTGAAAGGAACCTTTAGTCTCACTTGTGAGGAACTAAAGATGAGAGCTCTCTATATATACTATATGATTTTTGCAATCCATAGTATGACACTGGGGTCAACACACTTTTGTGTGAGGGAGATGACGTTGGAATGGCTAGTATGACTTCAACATACATGATTTGTCTGTCTGTTCGGTCAGTTCGGGTCGTGATATTGGGTTGTTGATTTACCAAGATCAATATGTGTTTTCGTGTTTTATTGAGTTTTCATTCATGTGGGGGATTGTTGGAAAACAATTACTAAAAAAGGATTTTTAAGGTTTTAATAAAATTATAATTTATTGTTTTCTTTTGTGAATGAAAAAAACTTATTAGTCCCATGTTATGGAGTTACCACTTTTTAGTTGTTTTAAGAGATTATATAAGCTTTTTAGTCCCACATCGGGGAGTCCTTCTTCTTAAGTTGTTTTGTTCCATTATATAAACAAATTCACTACTTTTGTAAAAATCATGGGAAAGAGGTTTCTCTATATTTTGAGGGACCCCCAAAGGAAAAACTATTTTATATTGTTTTCTCAAGCATTCGCGATTTTCCTTTATGGTTTTCGGAGTTGTCAAGCTCAAGTTGAGCATCTACTACATATGCTAGTAGTAGGTGTAGTAGGGTGTTTTATCCTGGAGATATCTGTCCTGTGAGGGCTATAGCATCTCTCTTGAGTGTAGCCGGGCGCTAATGTCTTAAGGGCAACGTGTTGAACATGTGACTCACTCTATTTTTCCAAAGTTTTTCCTTGTTGCTGTTGTGGAGATATGAGAAGCTCGCTCGTTTCGTCAAATCCATCACTTCCATTACAAATGATCTAAGTATCAATAACTTTTGCTTATTTGATTTTTCTTCGTTATGATTTTTGCACCCAACATATTCATGTCATTTGAAAATTTCAGCGAATCAAAGACGGTGGATTGCAAGGCTTGTGTCAAGTCTAAACAATCTTCACGATGTTGTCATCATGTCTGGTTATGACGATGATTCCCCAACTAACTACGTCGGATTACTCATGATCAAAATATCACTTGAATAAAAACAACAACGAGGACAAGTCTTGGCTGGCAGAGTAGAAACATAAACCTATGGTTTAAGCAATGAAAGGTTCATAAGCCTAGTTGTATAGTCCCAGCCTAAAATACTCCAGTCAATCAAAGCCTTTATGGTTGGCCCGAAAATGATACATGGCCCCCGGTTTTTTACACCAAATGTTAACACCGCCTATGTGTCAACGTGTGGTTGGTCCATTCTTTAAAACAGGGCCCCAAATTTTTCCTGGTGGGGTTGGTTTGGAGGAGATCAATTGGCCATACAAGTTGAAGCATGCAGGTAGCTAGAATTTGTCCTCTAGCCTGCTATCTAGCTACACGACTTATGCACATTTTTGGTATTTCATTGATTGGGATATGAATATTTCACTCTCAAAGGATATCTCACAGTGTGTGTGTGCCTAGTTAGAATTCTTGTCAACGCCTCGATGGTCTTTGGCTGGTGGAATATCTGTTAGCACGTCTGTCTGCTGGGATAATTCAGAGACCATGATATTGTATTAACCATAGTATATTTCCTTAATCTTTGTTGCCACCATTGTGCCTAAAATGTACCATCCTATATTGTTTTCTTATTCCTTTAGGAAGTCAGTAGATGGCTAGCTTGGTTTAGGAGTCCGTAGTAAATTAAGAAAGTGAATGTTTCTTGAATTACAAGTTTTCTAGTGTCTTGCGATATAGTTTCCCTTTTTAGGTCGAGTGAGTCTATTATTAGTAGTCGAGTCCTTTATAAATACTTAATGTGATACTCCGTTGTTCCTTGAATTTCTTCTACAGATTTGGCGTTCTCTTATCACTCCCGAGGAATGGCAGTCGAGATTGAAAACCCTTATTCCGTCGTCTGTAATGGGGGTGTAAACACCAAAAAGAAATCTAAAGAGAGTAGACGTAGAAGAAAACAAAAGAAAAATATGAAACAAAATAATAATAATGATAGTGATCACAATGCCAAAGAGAACTCCGATCCGCACCAGCAGTGGCGAATCCAGAACAAAAGTCCAATGGGGGCACAACTCAATCTCAAGATCATAACTAAAACATAATTGAAAGCACGACGATAAACGCCATCACCATTATCCTAATTTCATCAATCAATGAAAAACGATACAAAAATTGAGTAACTGAAGAAAAAAATATGAAAATTTTGAGTAATCTTTGGATGTTTTGTCACCTTTGTAGGTAATACAGCGTAGCCAGTGTGAGGATTTCAGCGACATGGTTGCGGAGATTGAGAAGAAGAGGAAGAGAAAGATGCACGAGAAGGAAGGGAAATCGAAAAAGAAGGATTTCAAGTTTTAGAAATTATAATATTTGTTGGTTCCATATATTTTTTATTTTCTTAGCATTTTCTAACCGGCAGTCCTGCACCTATTTTAATGTTCGTCGACTTTATAATTTATGTGTCAAAAACAACTTGTGCACTCATTATGTTTACAACATGGACAGGATGAACATGTGTATGATGGCACATACCCGCTTGGATATGGTGGTGGTGTGCAACTGGAGATGGTGATCTTCCGGAATCGATGTATCGTGCAACATTCTTGAAGGGAACATCCGATAAGAGATAGGTCTACTGAAACTCTGAAAGGTCTTTCTATGCTTAATAATCTGTCATATGACAGCTTCTTTGGTATAATTCCAGAGAGCGCTGGAAGCATGAAAGGTTAAGAGTCTTTGCGTTTGCATTTGAGTTTCAGCAAATTGTTTGGGCAAATCCCACAATCTTGCAGGTAGGATCCCAAGAGGACTTCATTTGGATACATTAAGCGGAGATGGTTTTGCATATGTCAACAACAGTTTGCCTTGTACCTAAGTTCTATTCTGCTATTCAAAATTTAAAAAAAAGAATATTTTGGTCGTTGGTCTGAAATATTTTTTCTTGTAATCATGCTTCACGTCACCACAGAGGGACCGGATGGGTATTTTCCCATAATGGTTTTTAGCAAATGCTGTTACTTCATGAAGGAGGATATGATGGAAGTTGTGAATCATATTAAGCTTAATTCTCACATTGATTGGAGGAGGTTGAAATCGAACTTTATTAGGCTCATTCCAGAGGACGTAGAGGTTAATATTTCAGATGTTTGCCGCCTACAGGGCGCCATGTGTTAATAATTTTTTTGAAGAAGTCCTTGCTACAAGACTAAAACACTGTGTGCCTAGTCTTGATAGTAATGATAAGAGTGCTTTCATCATATAACAAATTAATGCACTCAAACCAGAAGTAGAAGACCAGTGAGATCATTTGAAAGATAAAAAGACTTCCAGAAAGTGCATATGATAATAAACAAGTGTTCCTTAAAACAACACATTCCTCTTCTTTCTTTTAAGTAACAGTCTCTCTCTCCCATA